>OX155662.1:8566250-9790000 GCA_944567765.1 Carterocephalus palaemon | reverse complement strand
ACCGGTTCTGCATGTGGACTGAAGCTGCTGTTCGTCTTGCTTACAACCCCGAATTTCACAAGAGAACGAAGCATATCCGGCTCAGATATTTCTACGTCAGAGAATTGGTAACTGAGGGTATCTGCAACGTTGTAAGGATCGGAACAAAGGATCAAGTCGCAGACATTCTCACCAAAGCACTACCTCGTACGTCATATTATTATGCAGTTTTACGACAGGCGCTAGGATTGTGTACTATGTAAATGTTTAGGGAAAGTGTTGGAGTTGATAGAAATAGAAACTCTTTATCAATAAAAAAGTAAAACATAGACATAGACTGACAATAGGTGTCTTGTCTTTAAGTGAAGAAAATAAAAGTCGTTTCTTGAATATAATTATTTTATTCTTAGACTGTTAATATCCATTAACACTGAACGTTATATCAGGTTGCTATATCAGAAAAATTGGTGGCGTCCCGCGATAAATTTATTGGAATGAATTGATTTTCATCCATTGTATCCATGTCTATTTCATCTTCATCTTCGCTTCCGGAATCGCACAGCCCCGAAAGTTCGCTCAGTAGCTCCCTTTCAATTTCGTCGTTTCGGAGACTTGAAGAAGACTCGTTAAGGGGCCCTGGTATAAAAATTAGGTCAACCTCTTTATCACCATAACCACCCAGTCCAAAATCTGAAAGTTAACGTATATCATTGTAAGTTAAGTTATCAAAACTGGAAATCGGACAAGAAAATCTAAATGAAACCAACCTCGTGACGGTCCTGGTCCTGCCTCGTTATCACCATCATATTCCCAAGGTAGTCGCTTTCTTGCGGGTTTTTATTGTATAGTTACTTTACAATAATGCTGTAAAGGTCATATTGGCCAAGAATACTGGCTTTGGTTGTAATGCGCATAGATTAAAGAGATTTTGATCGAGATCACAGAGTACATATCGAGATCTGCCATTTACAACGATCTCTCTATAACACTACATTTAATACGTAGTATCTCTAGCTTGTGTACATTTAGCACAGAGTATCAGAGTACCTCTAAGTATACATTTAGTTTAGCTATTTTGTCGTCATTTTGTTTTCCCGGCTTGTCATGTCAATTTCAGTAAACAGTAAACACAAACAATGCTCGATTTTGGCATGTGTGTGTTACTTTTAACATTTTATTTGCAAATATTTTTTTTGTATAAAAATGGCTGAGGTTCAAGAGCAGTAAGTTAATAATAATATTTTACCACAAGTTCGGATTGAGGGCAAGTCCCGTGATAAGAAAAATATTGCCAAATTAACGGCCAAAGCAAAAGCTGAGTTGCTACTGAAACGTGAAGAAATAGAAGTGGGAAGGTATTTACTGCCTCACGCACCACCAAGCAAAAAACAGAAACGGTAATTTATATTAGTTGAAATTGTTTAATACTCGCGTGTTTGTCATTATTTGACCAATTTTTATGTTTTTCAGAAATTCATCTCCAAAGAGGATACCCTGCCCCCTAGTACCAGGGACCCCAACAACGCCCCCCGCAAGAAAGCGACTACCTTGGGAATATGATGGTGATAACGAGGCAGGACCAGGACCGTCACGAGGTTGGTTTCATTTAGATTTTCTTGTCCGATTTCCAGTTTTGATAACTTAACTTACAATGATATACGTTAACTTTCAGATTTTGGACTGGGTGGTTATGGTGATAAAGAGGTTGACCTAATTTTTATACCAGGGCCCCTTAACGAGTCTTCTTCAAGTCTCCGAAACGACGAAATTGAAAGGGAGCTACTGAGCGAACTTTCGGGGCTGTGCGATTCCGGAAGCGAAGATGAAGATGAAATAGACATGGATACAATGGATGAAAATCAATTCATTCCAATAAATTTATCGCGGGACGCCACCAATTTTCAAGCTCATGACGACGAACTGCCAGCATACATCGCCCAACAACTCCTTGAAAATGACATTCGAGATTCGGAAGCGCTCCGTGAAATTGGGGATGAGGACATGGTAAGTTTCGAGTGGAGCAGTGATCCCATTACATTCTGCGGAGTAAAAGAAATATTTACGGGTGAAGCTGGTCCCACATTTGCTACAGAAGGCTTAACACCCTTGAAAATATTTGAAAAAATATTTGACGACACAATGATTGAGGAAATAGTAAGTCAAACGAATGTCTATGCCCAGAACCTATTATCTGCCCCAAATCTAAAGCCCTCTTCTAGATTAAGGAAATGGACGGACTGCACAAAAAAAGATATTTGGACCTTTATAGCAATTTTAATGCTCCAAAGCTTAATGCCTTGCGCTGTTGAAGCAGAATATTGGTTCAACAAATCACCATTATTTAAAGTTAGCGATTTTAATAGCTTGATGTCATATTCCAGATTTGTTTTAATCAAAAAATGTCTACACTTTGTGGACAATGCAATCATTTCACAAGTTACAGGTCCAAAAAAGAAGTTGGCAAAAATACAGCCCTTAATAAATTATTTAAACAACAAATTTAGTAGCCTATACCTACCTGAGCAGCATATAGCTATAGATAGATGAATCACTTTTACTGTGGAAAGGAAGGTTATCCTTCTCTCAACTAATAAAAAATAAAGCTGCTCAGGTTGGTATAAAAAGCTATGAACTTTGCGAGTCTCGCACCGGGTATTTATGGCAATTGAAGGTATATAGTGGCAGAAGCGCTAAGAATGATAACTTAAACGAAAACGAACCTCTAAACGCAACGTCCCAAATTGTGTTAAATTTGGTGAGGCCGCTGTTAAATAAAGGGCATGTCCTTGTGATGGATAATTTTTATAATTCACCACTTCTGTCGAGAATTTAAAAAAAAGAAAAAACTGACACAATGGGGACATTGCAGCTCAACAGAGAATTTGTCCGTGATAGTTTGAAGTACAAAAATAAATCTAACTTACAACCTAGCGAAGTGGCCTTCAGCCATACTAAGGATATGTCCATTACTGTTTGGCATGACTCAAACATTGTGTCGTTAATATCAACGTTTCACAAGGCGGCGGTATCGGGTAAGGAGAAATTTGGTTATTTCAAGTATAAGCCGCAAGTTGTACTGGATTACAATCTTTCTATGGGGGAGTTGATAAGAAGGACCAACTTCTTCAGGCTTACCCCATAGAAAGGGTGCGAAACAAAATATGGTACAAAAAACTGTTCCGGCGCCTTCTGAACGTCTCAATCCACAATTCCTTTGTAATAGCATCTCACAGTAGGAACATTTTACACCGGGAGTTCAGAAAAACGCTGCTTCTAAATATAGTGACCAAATATTGCACCCATCCCGTGATCGAGAACCCAAAATCCAGTATCGCCCGGTGGACATTACCCGGCCAAAAATAGTACTGCGAGAGCGCGGTGCAAGGTTTGTTCACTGAAAAATAAAATTGACACTCGCACGTCATGGAAATGCGACACTTGCGATGTCAGTTTATGGTGATTACTTGCTCTGTCACCCTTATTAATAAAAATCGCTTACTCCAAGCGTAATCCGAAGTTACACTTGGACTAGTTAATTCTTGATTAACCTAGTAATAACTTCGTAATTGCAATGCTATTAATAAACATGGAATAGCCTCGGACTAACAATACATTTCTTAGTCCGGGTTTAACGAGTAAAATATGGCAACCTTTAAATTTAAAAGTAAAAAGAGTGAGTCAGTGAACGACTTCATGCATTAAAATGACAGTGATAGCTCATATTTTGGGATTGACAACATCAAACTGGACGTGCAGTGACAGTGCAGCTCAGTCAATTTAAAGCGCTTTTAACCACAGAGTACATTTTACATACTGTTCAGGAACGGGGGTTTCAGTGTCTATTTCCAAACTGCGATTTTAGTGTTTTAACGAATTTAATTGGCGTATATTAACGTTTACAAATCGTTTACAAAATTTGAATGTCGACGTGTACAAAACGAGTGGTAGGAACGAATAAGTGACGTGTTCGGTCGGGGGTCGGAGAGGAGGGGGTCTTCCAGCGACCACTTCGGTATCGTAGTTTTCGTTTCGCAAACTAGATGGCGCTCGGAGTCCCTTTTGGCGCCGACATACACCCCTGGCCTTGGAACTATCGGGTTCCAACTGTAGCATCTTCTTCAGACGTCAGTAACGGACAAATCTTCGAGAAGGAACGTCTTATGATTCCTGTCGCTGTGCGAATTTCAGCGACACGGTTTACTCCGTCTGATCCTGGGAACACCTTCGTGATCCTTCCAAGACGCCACTTGAGAGGCGGTAGATTGTCCTCCTTGATCAGGACCATGCTGCCCAATACGATATCATCCGTTTTAGCCTTCCACTTGGTTCGGATTTGCAGTTCCGACACGTATTCCCGGGACCACCTTCGCCAAAACTGCTGTCGTAGCTGTTCGATGCGTTGGAAACGTGAGAGACGCGTCGTATTCGTATCTGCCAATTCTTCAGCTGGTGGAGCAGTCAACGGTCGGCCTATAAGGAAGTGACTGGGTGTAAGGGGGGCGTAATCGGAAACATCAGGGGATAAAGGTGAAAGAGGACGGGAATTTAGGACGGCTTCGATTTGTGTTAAAACCGTATACATTTCTTCGAAGGTTAATTTCGCGTTTCCTACGATACGTTTAAGGTGATATTTTACCGACTTTATCCCACGTTCCCATAGGCCAGCCATATGAGGGGAATAACTAGGAAGAAAGTGGAATCTAATGCCATCGTTAGTGGCAAAGTTGACTATTTTCTGCGAATTATTTTTTATAAAGGATGAAAATTCCCTGGCAGTACCGACGAAATTTCTACCGTTATCTGACAGTATAGCATTGGGTTTGCCCCGTCTGCTAATAAATCGTTTGAGTGCTAAAATAAAATCTTCGGTGGATAGACTGGTAACTAATTCTAAATGTATTGCCTTTGTGGTAAAACAAATAAACAGACAAATGTAACTCTTCATTAATTTTGAACATCTGCCTTTTCGATTTAAAATTAATATAGGTCCTGCATAATCCACACCCGTACGTTTAAATGGAAATCCAGGATCCAAGCGCTCCGCTGGTAAGTTTCCCATGATTGGGCTCAAAACCTTTCCTCGCTCACGCGTACAAGTGACACATTCACGGAAGATCTTACGAACAAGGTTCCTTGCACTTAATATCCAGCAGAATTCCCGTAAACTAGATAACATGAGCTGTGGACCAGCATGAAGTAACCGCAAGTGTTCATGCCTAACGATTAATACGGATAAATGATGTTTACTACAAAGTAATAACGGATGCTTCTTGTCGTAATCAAAGCTAGTTGAATTACTCAGCCTACCACCTACACGAATACATTTATGACTATCTAAAAATACGTTTAATCCGGATACACGATTCATTACCTTAGAATTTGTATTAACAGGTAAATTATTTACTAAACAATCGTATAGTTCAGGGAACGATTGGCTTTGCGCATATCTTATAAGCAGGCGTTCGGATGCATCCAGTTCGTCTATCGATAGCAAACCGGTTTGTTGTTGCGCGGCCGCTCCGCGATTGACGCGCTTACGTGTGTTATTGATAAAACGCAAAACATAACCCCATGCTCGTTTAAGTCTATTATAAGATGAATAATTTTCAAATTGAATTGGGTCATAAGGACGAATACAAACGAGATTTGATGTATTTGACTTTAACTCTGGCAAATTATCTATCGCTATTGAATCATTATGAAGTGAATAATTAGAAAAATCTTTATTACTAGTGTCTCGTAGATAAGATGGGCCGTTCCACCATAGGTCATTGTCGATTAATGAGTCGAGTGGCAGACCTCTCGACACCAAGTCAGCTGGGTTTTCTTTGGTTGAGACATGTAACCACCTTGCATCGCCAGTCAGATCGTTTATTTCCGTGACACGGTTCTGCACAAAAGGTTTTAATAGATGTGGAGACATGCTGAGCCAGCCGATGACTACAGTCGAGTCTGTCCAGAAGTAAACTTTAGTGAATGTCATTCGTAACGAATCGATTATCTTTTTATATAGTTTGGCACCTACGAGTGAACCACAAAGTTCTAACCTAGGAATGGTCATAGGTTTTAACGGCGCAACTTTGCTCTTTGCACACAAAAGTCTGACTGTCACATCCGAATTATCATTATGGGAACGAATATATACACATGCACCATACGCATTCTGTGATGAGTCAGTAAAAATGTGAAGTTCTAAATATTGAGTATGATTACTTAAAACATGACGAGGAATTTTCAAATCGTTTAAATATTTTAATTTTGAAATAAAATTGTTCCAAGTAACAATAATATCTTGTGACACAGGAGTGTCCCAATCGAGTTTACTTAACCAAAGCTTTTGTAATAATATTTTAGAAATTATAATTGCAGGTGAAAGTAATCCTAACGGATCGTATATTTGTGAAATTATGGAAAGCATTACACGTTTAGTTAACTTAGTTACATTCGAATACTCATGAACCTTTGTAGTATAGTATAGCTCGTCAGTATCGTTATACCATCCTATACCTAATGTTTTATTCTGAGTATGTTCGCCTTCGAATAATTGCGTTGATGCGCTACGAGAAACTTCAGAATTAAAGGTCCATTTACGAAGTGGAAAACATCCCGATTGCAAAACCAATTTAATCTGTTCACAAATATTTAACAGTTGTTGATGATCGTCACTGCCTGTGATTAAATCGTCTACGAATATGTCTTCTGCGATTATACGTGCTATAACTTCATCACCACACTCCAGCGCCAGCTGCCTTATACAACGCATACTGAGGTAACTTGCTGATTTAGTACCATAGCAGACAGTGTTGAGACGATATATTTCTAAACTATCTGTCGGCTTGTCTCTCCAAAGAATAAGTTGCAACCACCTTTGATCTGGTTGAACTAAAACCTGGTGAAACATTTTTTCTACGTCGGCGCAAGCTACGTATTTATATTGCCTAAAACGAATAAGTATAGAAAAAATGTCGTTTTGAAGTGCTAGGCCTGGCAGCTGAATGTCATTTAACGATTTACCTGATGAAGTTGGCAAACTACCATTGAACACCACTCGTAGCTTAGTCGTCACGCTATCCCTAAGGACGCCGTGGTGACTAAAGAAATAGTTACCGGGAGGTAGTTCAACGTTAGGTATACGAGTCATGTGACCTAAGGCTTCGTACTCCTTCATAAAGTCACCGTATAAACGTTTATACTCGGGTGAACGCTCGAGTCTACGTTCTAATGAAAAAAACCTATTCTTTGCTATATTGTAAGAATCTCCTAATGACTCGGGTGATTCTTTGAGAGGTATGCGTACCGAAAATCTACCATCAGGCTCACGTTTAGTTGTTCTTGTGAACAAGTCCTCGCAAAACTGTTCATCACGAGTAAGAACATTACTAACCTGTGGCACACTCTCCACTTCCCAAAAACGTTTAAGTTGATCCTCTAACGATTGATTAAAATTACAGTAACTTTCTACCACGTTTAAGTTTTTCGTATAAATAGGACCCGATAACAACCATCCCAACTTTGAGTTTTGAAGGTAAGGTCCGTTTGCTAATCGAATTTTATCGTTTAATAATAAATCCCAGAAGATTTCCGCACCTATCAATAAATCGATTTCTGAAGGTATATGATAGGTAGGATCTGCTAACTGAATATTATTCGGAATACGTATAAGATCGGTATTAATGTTAGTCGAGGGCAAACTGGATGTTATGCGCTGCAAGACAAAACATTTAATTGTTTGTTTATAATCGTTTAGTTTAGAACGTATAGTTATTTCGCATAGTTGATTGCTTTGTGTCACTGACTGAGCGACACCTGAAATACGTATCGTGGACTGTATAGTAGGCGCATTTAATCGTTTTCTCAAACTTTCTGAAATATAACAATGCTGACTCCCATTATCGAGTAAAACTCTAGCTGTGTGCATACGTTTATCGCTATCGACTATCTCAACTAATGCTGTACATAACAACACTGGCTGTAGCGAGAATGGAGTGACGGAGTCATTGTCTGTGTTACTAGGCGAATTATGACACGAATTATTAACCGAGAGGGTATGAAGTGCGGTCGACGGGCCGCCGGCTTGCATCTGGACGGGATCAGCTGCGCCCGCGCTGCGCACACACGCATAATTATTGAGATGTAGTAAGGTGTTGTGTTTACCTTGACATTGCTTACACGCACCGAATAGACACTCAGTTAATGAATGACCGGCGCTCGCGCGTAAACAATTGCGACATAATTGTTTGTCGTCAACGAATTTAATTCTTTCACTAACTGAAATGTTAAGAAAGTTAGGACACGTATAAAGTGCATGATTCCCAGTGCAAGAAGGACATTTGAAGACTCGTTTAGTATGGTTATTGTTGGAAGATTTGTTCTTTGAACTTGAATTACTAGTAGACACATAACTATGTACCTGTGAACTACTGGATGGTTTGTAATGGTTTACGACATTCGTAGTTTTGTTCACTGGCTTGTTATGACTCGCGTTTATCATGTCTAATGTATCAGCCTTGTGCCTAAGGAACGAGAGCAAATCCTCTAACTTTAACGTTTTAGATTCGGACAAAATAGACCCTTTGTGATTCTCCCAGTCGCGCTCGGTTGCTGGATCCAATTTGGTGACAATTAAGTAAATAATAATTGTGTCCCACGAATCCGTTTGTTCGCCTAATGTGTTGAGAGCACGAATGTTTCTCAAAACAGTGTCTATCAGTTTCCTAATTAGTGTGTGAGATTCTTGCTTCAAACTAGGAATATTAAATAACGATTTTAAGTGATTGTGAATTAGGAGTCGTGTGTTATGGAACCTGTTCTGTAACAAATCCCATGCGTGCCTGTAATTACTCGCTGTGAATTCTAATGCACTAATTACTTGTAATGCACTGCCGCTTAGTGAGGACTTTAAATAGTGAAACTTTTGGATTTCGTCTAAATCTGAACGAGTGTGGATCATGGTAATGTACGAATTTTTATATTCTAGCCATTGATCAAATGATCCGTCGAACAAAGGCAGTTTAATATCAGGTAATTTAACGCTAGCTCTTGATATACGATTTGAATTAGTATTAGAATTGTCATCAGTCTCTCCACTTTCGATTATACATTCTGCACTTGCTAACAAACTAAAATATAACGATTCAAACGATTCTACGTATTCAATATTCGATTGGACTTCGGACTCTGGTGACAGAAGTTCTATCTGACTTTCTATCTCATTAAATTGTTTGAATATATCTGTTGCAGCCTTCATACGAAATTTAATCTCTATAATTTGAATAGGAGAAGGGCTGCATTTAGCAAAGGAACTTAAATGTTTCTTAAATTGTGTCAATCTACCCTTTAGGTTACCGCGTGACTTTTTAAGGTCAGAAAGATCACTTAGTTGCTTTCTAGTAGGAGAAACGGATGAACCAGTTGAAGGCACTGATAGTTTGTCTTCGTACCCCATATTTAAGGCCTATGTAAGAAAATGGGATAAATTACTCACGGTTTTTGTACCTCACGGACACGTATGTATACCGGCACGGCACTGAACTCTGAAATCCACAATTTTACACGGTTTTAGCACGTTTAAATGTTGAGGATGGTAAATAGACAGGATTGAAAACCTGACCGTTGGACTGCTGGCTGATGGTTGCTTCCTCAGGGGTTCCACGTTGCACGTTATCCGTTTTGCAGGTTCGATGTGACTTGATTCTCGAATCCGGCTCGAAGGACCATATGTTCAGGAACGGGGGTTTCAGTGTCTATTTCCAAACTGCGATTTTAGTGTTTTAACGAATTTAATTGGCGTATATTAACGTTTACAAATCGTTTACAAAATTTGAATGTCGACGTGTACAAAACGAGTGGTAGGAACGAATAAGTGACGTGTTCGGTCGGGGGTCGGAGAGGAGGGGGTCTTCCAGCGACCACTTCGGTATCGTAGTTTTCGTTTCGCAAACTAGATGGCGCTCGGAGTCCCTTTTGGCGCCGACACATACTCTAACCGTAACCTCGCTCCTCGCAGTTTGTTACTTGTAAAATTTAAAATTGATTTACTTTAATTAGGTAAATGTTGAAAGATGAACAACATAATATGAGAATTTTGGAAATTGCGGAAGAGAAGCGTGCACTAAAAATGGAAAATCTAAGAGAAATGGCGAAAAAGCGATTAATAAAAATGGAAATTCTTAGAGAAAATCTAAAAGCAGCAATTTTGGAAAGAGAAGAGAAAGGAGATGTTTCAAATCCGGCCCAGTATATGTACAGTACCTCGAAAAATCAAGAAAAATCCGTGAAATTTGGGAAAAATACAGATAAATTGCTTAAATGCATACTTTTCTTGTAATAATTTTATACTTATCAATTATTTTTATCGAGTTTCAACATGGCGTCCCGCCAATTTAGGTTACTCTGTGGTAAAAAAAAGTCAGTAAACCATAGATCGACCAGATCGTGATCCGTCTAGTGTCACTTCAATTCACAAACTAATAAGGGATACTACGTACTTCAATTGCTTTCGTTGCCGATCGTGGTTTGATGTTCCGTTCGTTTGAATTTCTTGAGTTATTTTTAACAACCTGGCTTTCGTTTTTTGGATTTTTGTTTACTTAAGTAAAAACATATCAGCTGTGTATTTGATAGTTGAATCAAAACATCGCTAATTACATTGGTAATTAGCTAACTTAGCTCACTTAGTTAATATTCCGACGATTGAATATTCTGTACTTATATAAAAACTTAAATAATATAAAAATCTATAAAGGGAAAAATAAAATAGGTATGTACTCGTTCTCAGTGTTACATACAATCCATTTGAATCATAGACAATTATGACAAATAAACGTCATGCAAATGTCAAACTTCAATCAAATCTGTCAACACGATAGCTTACCGCCATGACGGATTAGTGTTTTGTGTTGCAATTTCAAGTGTACATTTTTGTGCTTTACATCCAAACTAAGCCAATTTAAAGTAATTGGATAATTGAAAACTGTTTTAATTGTGTTTCTCCATTTTTTAGTATGGTGTACATAGACGTGGCCGGAGCTCCATACATCCCTGAAACATCTCCTTTATGAAAAAAAGAAATTTAGAATAAGTACCTAATAAGTATTCACCGAAACAGTTTTTGTTAAATTGATTATTAATCACGAAATTCCTTGCAAAAAGTAAATAATAGGTCTAATGTCACATGCATGTGGTTTCAATTTTTCATTAAAGGTAGAAGAAATAAAACCAATAACAAATTATTCAATAAAATATGCATTCCTTCACATTCTGGTCTATTTATTTTAATAATTCTCTTCGATAAATGCTGCCCGTGCTGCATTACCTCTGACACAGTTATTTATGGCCTGCATCACAGGAACAATGCTCTCCTGCTCTACACCCTCAAGCATATCATGGTTGTACATGGTTATATTGTGCAGTACTGTTAATGCAACAATGTACAATTTGGTATTTTATAATTTTGTTGTGAAGCCTCGAAGTAAACATTTAAATCAGGACTTCCACACTACAAAACATCTTTCAACTGAGTTCCTTGTTTTTTATGTGCCCGGTTGTCCGTCTCTTCCCTTTCAGTATTATCTTGAAAATCGGTATTTAGATTTAAACTCAGTTTCATGCACCATGAACTTCCAATAGATTTTGACGAGTTTTATACAACTTCACACGTCGCAGTAAATGTGGAACTTGGTTTTCCATCTCACGTATCTCGTCTATCACTATCAAATCATCAATAAAATAATCTTTATCCATCTTTAACAACTAAAAACGAACAGAATCAGAACCTACGGATGTATCAAAGTTTCTAAATAAATATCAATGACGTTTAGAACGCGTCAAGTCAACGTCAATGTTGTCAATGCACGCCTAATCGCTCGCTAAACCATCGCTAAACTATGTAGCGACATGGACTATCTTTAATTCTGAGATAAGACTCGGAGTAGCTTACTTCTTCGTTATTCCATGTTTATTAATAATGAATTTCATTAAATCTTATTTACGACAAGTTTTAAAGTTACTCTTGCTCTAGTCTATGTTTATTAATACGACCGTGTGAGTTTATGCATAATTGGGTGTTTTAAATACTATCACGAGAACATGTACACTGCCCCTCCGTGATTTTTTTTTCTTTTATCAGTTATTGTTGTATCATGTTAATTTGTACCTGAAATGTACGAATTTTTTTAAATTTCTTTTACAAAAAAAGCAGTGTACATAACTTTAGTACAAGAAATAAGGATAAATTGATTGTACCTAGCTCTAGACTAAGTAAAGTATCAAAATCTTTTAAGGGGAACTATGTTCGCTTCTACAATAAAATACCCGGAAATATTACTTCTCTCAGAGAATAAATTTAAATCTTACATTATACAAAACCTCCTTAATAAAGCTTTCTATAAAAATAATGATTACTTGAACGATAGAAATGCTTGGTGCGAATGCTTGGTTCCAGCTCCACTTGTTCAATAATAATGTAATGTGATCAAATTATAAAAATTGTAAATTTTGAAAAGGGTAACTACCGAGTTTCTTGCCGGTTTCTTCTCGGTAGCATAACTTTGTGAACCGGCGGTAGATAAAAAATGTTATGACGTTCATTAAGCGTATTATACAAAATACCATGTGCCATATAATGAAAAAAATGAATCTGAATCTTACTATGTCCTCTATTCGACCTCTTGTTCTTGACGACGTAAAGTTAGTTAGTATGTACCTACTATGTACTTAAGTTAGTAATGTAACATATTTTTTTTGATACAAAAAAAAGAATAAATTTAAATATTGAATTGAAAGTCTTGTTTTTTATTACAAAACTTAAGTCTTTATAAGACTTAATTTTCATTTATTATTATTATTATGTATATTATATTTAAATTACACTTACAATATCCAGTCACATCTAACATACATTAACAAACCGGTACCAGTTTTCAGAATATTGTGAATATAAGGCAACAAAAGAAAATTAAATTGAAAATGTCAAATTCACAACTACTGGAATACTATCTACGAATACTTACACTATTACAAATAGTTCTCGCCAAGCTTAATAGATGGCGTGTGCCGTCGCGTCGTAAAGAGACTGATGACTGAGCATGCTGGTGTACGAGTGGGCTCAGCTCAGTCAGTACCCACCAGTAGCTCAGTTGCTCAGCGCGCCGCTGCCGCCGCTGGTCCAGTAATAGTGTTGTGCGCTGGCCGGTCGCAGCCGATCGCAGACAGTATGTAACAGTAACTGTCGGTAACTGAACTTTCGTTTGCGTGCATTGCCTGTTGCTGTGTGCTGTGTGAACTTTTGATGACGCAAAAAGGTATATGTATAAAGACAAAACTACAACTTGAGTATTTTACGTAAATATAATATAAATATGTACATCGAGACATCTTACATAATTATAGTAGAGGGGTGTTACGTAACCGATTATTGGTGCCGTTGAACGGCCACCACATGAGGATAGCGAGCGCCTTAATAGTAAAGATAGCAATATGTTTACTGAGTATTGATACACATCCATTTTTAAAACTCCAATAAAATCACCGACCCGTCAAGACCGGCGTCGACACGTGACATCGGTCGAGCGGAACGTTAAATAATTACAAATAAAATAATGATTCTGTCCTCCAAACTGGTGCACCCACCAACAATTCAAGGTAGTAATAATTTGTATAACAACGGGTGTTCAATATTGTTCACCGAGCTCGATGAGGACCGACAGTAAAGTATCGCACAGCTGTAAGCCGTCTGTGGCCGTCTGTGACGTCTGTGACGTCTGTAACGTCTGTGGCCGTCTGTGACGTCTGTAACGTCTGTGGCCGTCTGTGACGTCGGCCGTCGAGCAGGTGTCGGGTGGCGCCGATGAGAGTGGGGGGAAGATTCGATTTCTCCTCCTCGTACGATCCTCGTTTGAGATTCAATAAATTGAGTCGGAGTGGTGGAGCCTCAGTCCCACCTCAGTCTCACTTCAGTCCCGCCTCAATCTCACCTTACGATCACTTGGAAGTCGTCAGATCATAGCATCGCTCACATTATAGACGCAATGGATCCAAATATGTATAGACTATGAAATAAATATTGATTAATTCAAGCACTAAACACAGTCCGCGGGGTATGGCATCGCGTTTGTACGTCGCTTCGACCTCGGTCTCCACAAACAAAATATAAAAAATAATGTCAGTATTGTATAAAAATTAATATAAAAATAAGTATAAATTCGATACAACGATTTCACTTCAATTTTAAAATCTGAATGAGATATTTTACAAGTTAATAAACGGGTTCCGTCGTGTCGTGACTAGCCGCGGGCGGCGTGCGGGGGCCGGCGGGCGGGGCCGGGGGCCGGGGGGCGGGGCGGCGCCTCGGCTGGCCGTCCCTAGGCTTGTGCGCTGTGACGTCACTGAGTAGTTGTGCGTTCTTCGGGACACCGCGTGGCCTCGGGCGGCGCGGCGGGCGGGGCGGCGGGCGGCGGCGGGCGGCCTAGCTGGCGCACTTGGTCTTGCCGTCGAGCAGCTTGCGCCAGAGGTCGAACTGCTCGTGGTAGCGCACCATGTGCACGGCGATGCCGCGCTGCACCGCGCACGGGTGCGCCGCCACCTGCACACGTTATGATTAAACATAACACATTGAAAACATTCTTTTTTATTATCTTACTTTGTTAC
This sequence comes from Carterocephalus palaemon, assembly GCA_944567765.1. Taxonomy (NCBI): domain Eukaryota; kingdom Metazoa; phylum Arthropoda; class Insecta; order Lepidoptera; family Hesperiidae; genus Carterocephalus; species Carterocephalus palaemon. The sequence continues at coordinate 9,775,375 of OX155662.1, read as the reverse complement.
TTATATACTATACTACTTATTTGTAATAAAAATTGTTTGTTTCCCAAATAAAAAAAAAATATTATTTGGTTCACAAATAAGGCCGGGCCCGTCCCCCCTCACCTTCTTGTTGTAGAACTCGGGCGCGTGCACGCGGCGCAGCTGCAGGCGCGCGGCCAGCACGCCCGTCACGAACACGTCCTCCAGCCGCAGGTAGCGCTCGCGCGGCAGGTAGGCCGGGCCCGTCCCCCCTCACCTTCTTGTTGTAGAACTCGGGCGCGTGCACGCGGCGCAGCTGCAGGCGCGCGGCCAGCACGCCCGTCACGAACACGTCCTCCAGCCGCAGGTAGCGCTCGCGCGGCAGGTAGGCCGGGCCCGTCCCCCCTCACCTTCTTGTTGTAGAACTCGGGCGCGTGCACGCGGCGCAGCTGCAGGCGCGCGGCCAGCACGCCCGTCACGAACACGTCCTCCAGCCGCAGGTAGCGCTCGCGCGGCAGGTAGGCCGGGCCCGTCCCCCCTCACCTTCTTGTTGTAGAACTCGGGCGCGTGCACGCGGCGCAGCTGCAGGCGCGCGGCCAGCACGCCCGTCACGAACACGTCCTCCAGCCGCAGGTAGCGCTCGCGCGGCAGGTAGGCCGGGCCCGTCCCCCCTCACCTTCTTGTTGTAGAACTCGGGCGCGTGCACGCGGCGCAGCTGCAGGCGCGCGGCCAGCACGCCCGTCACGAACACGTCCTCCAGCCGCAGGTAGCGCTCGCGCGGCAGGTAGGCCGGGCCCGTCCCCCCTCACCTTCTTGTTGTAGAACTCGGGCGCGTGCACGCGGCGCAGCTGCAGGCGCGCGGCCAGCACGCCCGTCACGAACACGTCCTCCAGCCGCAGGTAGCGCTCGCGCGGCAGGTAGGCCGGGCCCGTCCCCCCTCACCTTCTTGTTGTAGAACTCGGGCGCGTGCACGCGGCGCAGCTGCAGGCGCGCGGCCAGCACGCCCGTCACGAACACGTCCTCCAGCCGCAGGTAGCGCTCGCGCGGCAGGTAGGCCGGGCCCGTCCCCCCTCACCTTCTTGTTGTAGAACTCGGGCGCGTGCACGCGGCGCAGCTGCAGGCGCGCGGCCAGCACGCCCGTCACGAACACGTCCTCCAGCCGCAGGTAGCGCTCGCGCGGCAGGTAGGCCGGGCCCGTCCCCCCTCACCTTCTTGTTGTAGAACTCGGGCGCGTGCACGCGGCGCAGCTGCAGGCGCGCGGCCAGCACGCCCGTCACGAACACGTCCTCCAGCCGCAGGTAGCGCTCGCGCGGCAGGTAGGCCGGGCCCGTCCCCCCTCACCTTCTTGTTGTAGAACTCGGGCGCGTGCACGCGGCGCAGCTGCAGGCGCGCGGCCAGCACGCCCGTCACGAACACGTCCTCCAGCCGCAGGTAGCGCTCGCGCGGCAGGTAGGCCGGGCCCGTCCCCCCTCACCTTCTTGTTGTAGAACTCGGGCGCGTGCACGCGGCGCAGCTGCAGGCGCGCGGCCAGCACGCCCGTCACGAACACGTCCTCCAGCCGCAGGTAGCGCTCGCGCGGCAGGTAGGCCGGGCCCGTCCCCCCTCACCTTCTTGTTGTAGAACTCGGGCGCGTGCACGCGGCGCAGCTGCAGGCGCGCGGCCAGCACGCCCGTCACGAACACGTCCTCCAGCCGCAGGTAGCGCTCGCGCGGCAGGTAGGCCGGGCCCGTCCCCCCTCACCTTCTTGTTGTAGAACTCGGGCGCGTGCACGCGGCGCAGCTGCAGGCGCGCGGCCAGCACGCCCGTCACGAACACGTCCTCCAGCCGCAGGTAGCGCTCGCGCGGCAGGTAGGCCGGGCCCGTCCCCCCTCACCTTCTTGTTGTAGAACTCGGGCGCGTGCACGCGGCGCAGCTGCAGGCGCGCGGCCAGCACGCCCGTCACGAACACGTCCTCCAGCCGCAGGTAGCGCTCGCGCGGCAGGTAGGCCGGGCCCGTCCCCCCTCACCTTCTTGTTGTAGAACTCGGGCGCGTGCACGCGGCGCAGCTGCAGGCGCGCGGCCAGCACGCCCGTCACGAACACGTCCTCCAGCCGCAGGTAGCGCTCGCGCGGCAGGTAGGCCGGGCCCGTCCCCCCTCACCTTCTTGTTGTAGAACTCGGGCGCGTGCACGCGGCGCAGCTGCAGGCGCGCGGCCAGCACGCCCGTCACGAACACGTCCTCCAGCCGCAGGTAGCGCTCGCGCGGCAGGTAGGCCGGGCCCGTCCCCCCTCACCTTCTTGTTGTAGAACTCGGGCGCGTGCACGCGGCGCAGCTGCAGGCGCGCGGCCAGCACGCCCGTCACGAACACGTCCTCCAGCCGCAGGTAGCGCTCGCGCGGCAGGTAGGCCGGGCCCGTCCCCCCTCACCTTCTTGTTGTAGAACTCGGGCGCGTGCACGCGGCGCAGCTGCAGGCGCGCGGCCAGCACGCCCGTCACGAACACGTCCTCCAGCCGCAGGTAGCGCTCGCGCGGCAGGTAGGCCGGGCCCGTCCCCCCTCACCTTCTTGTTGTAGAACTCGGGCGCGTGCACGCGGCGCAGCTGCAGGCGCGCGGCCAGCACGCCCGTCACGAACACGTCCTCCAGCCGCAGGTAGCGCTCGCGCGGCAGGTAGGCCGGGCCCGTCCCCCCTCACCTTCTTGTTGTAGAACTCGGGCGCGTGCACGCGGCGCAGCTGCAGGCGCGCGGCCAGCACGCCCGTCACGAACACGTCCTCCAGCCGCAGGTAGCGCTCGCGCGGCAGGTAGGCCGGGCCCGTCCCCCCTCACCTTCTTGTTGTAGAACTCGGGCGCGTGCACGCGGCGCAGCTGCAGGCGCGCGGCCAGCACGCCCGTCACGAACACGTCCTCCAGCCGCAGGTAGCGCTCGCGCGGCAGGTAGGCCGGGCCCGTCCCCCCTCACCTTCTTGTTGTAGAACTCGGGCGCGTGCACGCGGCGCAGCTGCAGGCGCGCGGCCAGCACGCCCGTCACGAACACGTCCTCCAGCCGCAGGTAGCGCTCGCGCGGCAGGTAGGCCGGGCCCGTCCCCCCTCACCTTCTTGTTGTAGAACTCGGGCGCGTGCACGCGGCGCAGCTGCAGGCGCGCGGCCAGCACGCCCGTCACGAACACGTCCTCCAGCCGCAGGTAGCGCTCGCGCGGCAGGTAGGCCGGGCCCGTCCCCCCTCACCTTCTTGTTGTAGAACTCGGGCGCGTGCACGCGGCGCAGCTGCAGGCGCGCGGCCAGCACGCCCGTCACGAACACGTCCTCCAGCCGCAGGTAGCGCTCGCGCGGCAGGTAGGCCGGGCCCGTCCCCCCTCACCTTCTTGTTGTAGAACTCGGGCGCGTGCACGCGGCGCAGCTGCAGGCGCGCGGCCAGCACGCCCGTCACGAACACGTCCTCCAGCCGCAGGTAGCGCTCGCGCGGCAGGTAGGCCGGGCCCGTCCCCCCTCACCTTCTTGTTGTAGAACTCGGGCGCGTGCACGCGGCGCAGCTGCAGGCGCGCGGCCAGCACGCCCGTCACGAACACGTCCTCCAGCCGCAGGTAGCGCTCGCGCGGCAGGTAGGTCGGGCCCGTCCCCCCTCACCTTCTTGTTGTAGAACTCGGGCGCGTGCACGCGGCGCAGCTGCAGGCGCGCGGCCAGCACGCCCGTCACGAACACGTCCTCCAGCCGCAGGTAGCGCTCGCGCGGCAGGTAGGCCGGGCCCGTCCCCCCTCACCTTCTTGTTGTAGAACTCGGGCGCGTGCACGCGGCGCAGCTGCAGGCGCGCGGCCAGCACGCCCGTCACGAACACGTCCTCCAGCCGCAGGTAGCGCTCGCGCGGCAGGTAGGCCGGGCCCGTCCCCCCTCACCTTCTTGTTGTAGAACTCGGGCGCGTGCACGCGGCGCAGCTGCAGGCGCGCGGCCAGCACGCCCGTCACGAACACGTCCTCCAGCCGCAGGTAGCGCTCGCGCGGCAGGTAGGCCGGGCCCGTCCCCCCTCACCTTCTTGTTGTAGAACTCGGGCGCGTGCACGCGGCGCAGCTGCAGGCGCGCGGCCAGCACGCCCGTCACGAACACGTCCTCCAGCCGCAGGTAGCGCTCGCGCGGCAGGTAGGCCGGGCCCGTCCCCCCTCACCTTCTTGTTGTAGAACTCGGGCGCGTGCACGCGGCGCAGCTGCAGGCGCGCGGCCAGCACGCCCGTCACGAACACGTCCTCCAGCCGCAGGTAGCGCTCGCGCGGCAGGTAGGCCGGGCCCGTCCCCCCTCACCTTCTTGTTGTAGAACTCGGGCGCGTGCACGCGGCGCAGCTGCAGGCGCGCGGCCAGCACGCCCGTCACGAACACGTCCTCCAGCCGCAGGTAGCGCTCGCGCGGCAGGTAGGCCGGGCCCGTCCCCCCTCACCTTCTTGTTGTAGAACTCGGGCGCGTGCACGCGGCGCAGCTGCAGGCGCGCGGCCAGCACGCCCGTCACGAACACGTCCTCCAGCCGCAGGTAGCGCTCGCGCGGCAGGTAGGCCGGGCCCGTCCCCCCTCACCTTCTTGTTGTAGAACTCGGGCGCGTGCACGCGGCGCAGCTGCAGGCGCGCGGCCAGCACGCCCGTCACGAACACGTCCTCCAGCCGCAGGTAGCGCTCGCGCGGCAGGTAGGCCGGGCCCGTCCCCCCTCACCTTCTTGTTGTAGAACTCGGGCGCGTGCACGCGGCGCAGCTGCAGGCGCGCGGCCAGCACGCCCGTCACGAACACGTCCTCCAGCCGCAGGTAGCGCTCGCGCGGCGCGGCGCGCAGCAGCGGCCGCACGGCGTCCGCCGACACCAGGTAGGCCGGGCCCGTCGCGAAGTCCGGGAACACCTTGCCCGGGAACTGCAGCGGCGACACGTAGTACTTGGACTTGGTGGTGCGCTTGGGCAGCGACTTGCGCACCACCTTCCCCCAGATGGTGCGCGTGGCGTTGCGGCGCGCGGCGGCGAAGCGCAGCAGCCGCGGCACGTTGATGAACATGTCGTCGTCGGTTTTGAGCAGCGCCGGCGCGCGCGGGCAGTACGTGTCCGCCCACTCCAGCATGGAGAGCGTCTTCAGCGTCAGGTTGGAGTAGGAGTCGAGCGAGCGGCCCACCACCAGGTCGCCGTACAGCGCGTCCTCCCGCTCGAGCGCGGGCCGCAGCGCGGCGGGCGGCGCGCCCAGCACGAAGGCGAGCGCCACGTCGGAGCGCGCGGCGTAGTGCCCCCACGTGAGGCGCACGGCGTCGCGCGCGGCCGCGTGCGCCGGCGCCGACGTCACCAGCACCAGCAGCCGCAGGCGCGCGCCCAGCGCCGGGCACAGCTCGGGGTGCGGCCGCTCGTGCCCCGCCACGTACACGTCCCCTGCGGCACACCGACACACCGACACGCTTTAACACCGAACACACACCACCGACACTCGCTGACAACTACACTACTACACTACTACAACTAGCTAATAGCCCTTAACGAGCGTTTAGATTACCTGTCAGCACCACCCGCGGGTCCCGCTTGGCCGCCACGGTGCTCGACGCCGGCTTGGACGCTGCACCGGACACGGCGCCCGACACTTCACCCGCCACGGCGCCCGACACGACGCCCGACACGACGCCCGACACGGCGGGCGGCGCCGCGCCCGACACCGCGTTGGACAAGGCGCTCGTCACCGTGCCGTTGGCGAGCAGCGGCGCGGCCTGGAACGTTTACAACACTACTTTAGGTGCATCGAATGACACGATATTACACGCGGGCGCGTGCGCGAGCAGCAGCGGCAGTGTGCGTCACGTGCGTAATGTAATGCAATGTAATGCACGTGTTTTCTAGAAGTTTCTGCCTCGGTTTGAATACGACATGCAGCGGGGCGGCGCGGGCGTGCGCGCCAGCAGCAGCAGCGGCAGTGTACTCACGTGCAGCGGCAGTGTACTCACGTGCATCGGGCGGAGCGGGCGCGGGGGGGCGCGCGGGGCGGCGCGGGCGTGCGCGCCAGCAGCAGCAGCGGCAGTGTACTCACGTGCAGCGGGCGGAGCGGGCGCGGGCGCGGCGCGCGGGGCGGCGCGGGCGTGCGCGCCAGCAGCAGCAGCGGCAGTGTACTAACGTGCAGCGGGCGGAGCGGGCGCGGGCGCGGCGCGCGGGGCGGCGCGGGCGTGCGCGCCAGCAGCAGCAGCGGCAGTGTACTCACGTGCAGCGGCTGTGTACTCACGTGCATCGGGCGGAGCGGGCGCGGGCGCGGCGCGCGGGGCGGCGCGGGCGTGCGCGCCAGCAGCAGCAGCGGCAGTGTACTCACGTGCAGCGGGCGGAGCGGGCGCGGGCGCGGCGCGCGGGGCGGCGCGGGCGTGCGCGCCAGCAGCAGCAGCGGCAGTGTACTAACGTGCAGCGGGCGGAGCGGGCGCGGGCGCGGCGCGCGGGGCGGCGCGGGCGTGCGCGCCAGCAGCAGCAGCGGCAGTGTACTCACGTGCATCGGGCGGAGCGGGCGCGGGCGCGGCGCGCGGGGCGGCGCGGGCGTGCGCGCCAGCAGCAGCAGCAGCAGCGCCGCCAGCGCCGCCAGCCCGCCGGCGTGCGAGCGCCGCAACGCGCCGCACCCCGCCGCCATCTCACCGCGCTGAGCCCCGCTTCTGAAGAACGGAAGGACCATACAATATCCTGCCTGCTAAGACACCCGTGAAGGTCTCGAATTGGTCAGTGTCAACGACGAGGCAACAAATATTATTACATTGAAAGAGGCCATTCCATGGCAGATGTTACCGAGCTCGCTTCGAAGCAGTGTAATCCTTGCTCCGAGCCCCCTCGGTGTCCTTGGTGCCCTCGATGGGGGACCTCGAGTCACTATCAGGGCTTCCTGAGTTGCAGGACGGCGGGGTGTTGTTATTGTGTGGTGGTAATTTAGGGTGCAACGTTACACCATCCGATGACATTGACTTTAATTAACTATGGACATCGCTCATACTAAAATCGCGAAAAAAATGTCCCAGTTAAATTTCACAAGAATAGAAATATTAACATGGTAATTTAAACTTTTATTTAATTACATCACGGTTTAATTTCGATTGCAACAAAACAAATAAACACCTCATAGTGGAATGAAACGCGATAATAATAGAAGAGTATTCTTTTATATTTACTAGCAAAACAATAGTTTAAAAGATAAAACAATAGTCTACTAACAGAAAATAAGAACCATCGTCTTTTTAACACGCTTTTATTTCACTTTACTTGCGTAGTTTTCACAAGATTCCAAAATACTTAATACGGCAATCCACGATGTAGTAGAGCGCGGTCGTAAGCGACTCACGCGGAATTGTAGCTCTTTTGGCGTCTTGTAGCTCATTTGGCAAGGACATTGTTTAGCGCGGACCCGACGACGTCCATAGTTATAATATGTAATATCTGATGATGAAACATTTTCATACATGAATGAATTTGCCTCAACATTTGCACTTCTTATTGGTCATTTTTTGTCCCCAACGCGGCAACATCATCTAAAAAACACACTCATCTTAAAAATAATAATAGGTTCTTTTATTGAAGTTAATTCTTTATATGTGTGAGGTGAACGAATGCCTTCGATTCCAAAACGAATACGTACCACTGAAGAATACACTCGGACTCGAGCGGAGTAGGTAGTGCAGGTACGAGAACGTTGACTAAATAAAGTGCGATATGATTGCGCTTAGCTCTTGTACATAATTATAGCCCGTGAAGAGAAGAATCGTCTGAAAGACCTCGGTATGAAGGCCAATCATATTTATTTCCAATGTAAATTGTGTAATGTAATGCACGTGTTTTCTAGAAGTTTCTGCCTCGGTTTGAATCCGACATGCAGCCCCCCCCAGGTCCAGGTCGACGCGGCCCGCGGACCAGCCGATGCAGCCAAAGTACATATTGACATTAATATTGTCCTCAAATTGTTCACGTTAACAAAAGGATCATCAGTTTATTTCTTCTCACACCTTGAAAAAGCGATTAGTGATTAAGTAGAATTTTAATTTGTATACAGCACGACATTGTCGATTAGCCGGTTCCCGCGCCATGTGGCTTCGGAAATCGGAAACGTTTAGAAATGCGCATTGAGTCGTCTGTTATGAATCAGCGCGGCAGCGGCGGAGCTGCGTGTTGTGCGCGATTTATTTATTTATTTATTGACAAGAACTTACCGCTAACATTACAGGTCTGTGCCTATTGCGTTGGCGTAAACATAGAGTCTTACGGGAAACATTACACTATACCTCAGACTAAGGAAAAAAGAATCCTTAGTGTGTGCACTATACACATGTATAATATAAAACAACAAAAACACAGAAAAAAAGACAGTCTTACATGAGCCGAACACAAATAGTTGCCTCGGCAGGGATTTAACCCGGGCCACAGCCAGCACCGCAGGCAGGGTCACTGACCAGCTGACCGCCGCGTCACTGAGTCGTCACACACACATTACAAGGTTTTTTCTAAATATTCTCCTGCCGGACTGCGAAATACAGCTATAGGCGTACAGAAGATAGGTACTAGGATACTAGGATTCCATGCCACTAGTTTGTTGAGCAAAGTTAACGCCCTAACCAACAGGGACTCCTATAACAGCATCAACCTACATCTTGGGACAGCAAATAAAGCACGGCGCCGAATTTTAAAATAATTGGACGGTGCATTCAGTCCAATCAGCTCCAGCACTGACGGGTTAGACATGTTACCTCGGAGTAGTTGCACAAAATAGTCTAACAATGCTAATATGTTGCGGCGTAACTCTCTAAACTAAGGTGTTATATGCTAGCATTCCTAACAGGAACTGACTAAGGTATATGTTGGGAAAGCCCCAACCATAGCCATACTCCCGGTAGTAAAAACTGTACTGTATGTTCTCTTGTTTAATTTGTTTTTTCATTTGTTTGACTTTTTCTTTTTGTTTTAATCTTAGTTTCTTATAATATTAGTTAATAACAGGTACTGTTAGCCAGTTCGAGCTACTTTTACTTAACAGGCTGTACTGAAAATCAGTGTTGCGGTGTTATGTCGCAACTGGGCTGAGTGCAGACCCATTTGCTATACATTTTTTTATATTTTAGTAAATAAATTCTTTCTATTCTATTCTATAAGTTCCTGAGGAATTTCTTTTGAAGCTTTTCCAACATGAGCATATATTTAGCTTCATGTGTGCTCCAGACAACTGCGCTACTCTCGAGTATACTCCTGATAAAGCTGTTGTACAACATTTTTGTTGCAGGTAGTTAGACTCGATATCTCTTGGCATAACACAAAACCTAACGACCTGTATGCTTTAGTGCATATTGCAATAATATGGTCAATCCGAGGTCCTTAGCTGAGATGTGGCGCGCTAGACTCACATTACCTAACTCATACATAAATCGGATTGGGTTTTTTCTTAGACTAAACGTCATTACAGAGCACTTGCCCTCATTGAACGAAATTTTGTTTTCCCTACACCATCGTCCTGTAAAAGTTGGCAGTCCGAACGCTGTTCGATCCGATAATAATATAATAGTTTTAGGTCGTCTGCAAATAACAGACCTAGCTGAGTTGACAACACTTGGCAAGTCGACTTTTTTCGTGACTAATGTAATCATCTTCAATCATCGGCGGCACGATACTTCGTGAGTCTCGTTATAGGTTATACGTTATACGTCACGATCGAGAATTAAGATGGAGCTCCATTAATTAATCGGAGGTCGTTCAGTTTGAGTTGAGCGCTCGGTTTCCGTTCGATCACTGTACTTCTACGTCATTTGACTGACTCTACATACTCTACAAGGAAACTTTCAAAAATCGTGCCACCGTCGTGCGTATCGCTCACCACATAATACCCAGCGCAGCTCAGCTCAGCAGGCGACGGCCCTCAAGTCTGTTAACGAAACCTTAATCGTGATTCGTGACCGAGTGATTACCGGCAGGCAATTAGCAGCGAATTAGAAAGGACACGATTTGAGATGGTAACAAGAAAAATACCACCGAGCCGAATGTCTTCAGAAACGTTAAGCTGCGAGTGCGACTGTAACAGTAACCTAGCCTGTGCTATTCGATTCGTTGCGTTAAGGTCATGACTCACAACTCGCCGCTCGTGGCGGTAGTGTCCTATGCGCCTGTAACCCATAAACGGTAACGCCGCTTAGTTTACAATAATTTATCTCGTGAAATCGCCCAATCGTTAAACATAAGGAGAAGTGAGCGATCAAGGGTCGCCGTTACGCTCGGGATTTCACTCGCGTACACCTCCTCGTTCGGGAAGGAGAGGCTGAGAGACGCTCAAGATAAAGAATGGAAGACGTCCACGGATTGCGAAAACTACGGCGAGACCGAGCACGTATCCCCGCAAGCCTTGCGCCCGTCTCCTTATCTTTACCCCCAGTCACACCAATCTCGGGCAGCGTCACCGGTTTTGTAAATAGAATCGGTTGTTTATTTTCACTCGCAGTGTAAACAATATGCGACCTTGCATTTAATTGACCTATTTAAGTCGCGTGATGTCGAAGGTTTGCGCGGCGACTCGAATTGAAGCCGCGCTACTGGCTCCAGCGGTTTGTTCAGATGGGCGCAGGTAATCGATTCCCAGGTTTAGAGCCAGATTCGATCGTGCATCGATTGGAAACGATGGTATTGGCAAATTATCGTTCAAGGTACCCGTTAGCGGCAGATTATCTCTGGCGGATGACATTCGACTTGCGGGACTTCCAATCTCTTAGGACACTCATCAATCGTTCATTTTTCGTCGTCTTTCCAACTCGCTAATAAGTGTATCGTGCACCACGCCGAACTAAAACTCTCGATTCGCAGCTTGCCGTTGAGAGGCAAGTTATACTTATTATTGTACATGCCATCCCTTGATGGTAGAGGCCCGTAGAGGTAATTCTGCACGGAAAACCAGTTGACGCGGCCGGAGCCGCGGTGCCGCGGGAGAGCTAGTAAGCTATAAATAACACAAATCAATGCTATTAAGGCAATCGGTGCCTGCCGCCTGCGTGGGCGTCCTCGCAGCCTCACACCCTCCAATTGTTAGAAATAATATTATGGGGTGGCAGCGCCTTAAGTACCTAAAAGTCAATCTGCTCAGTCATCCGACAACATTTAATCGCTCAAGCTACAAGGTGTCGAGTCCGCCCGATTCAACAACCACAACTCGCGCCATTTCCGTCGACCTTCGATATTTTAGGACATTAATTAATTGGTAGCTCGTTAGCCGACCTCACCGGAAGCCCATCTGCGAGGCCGCGGGCCCGCTGCGATAGCTCCAGCAGCGAACAGAACCGCATCCAAATATCAAGGCCTTGATACGGTGGTCTCGTTGTTTAGAATACATTAAAAGCCAGTCCGACGGCCGGGCGGCCCCGCGCGACGAGTTGTGTGTTGTGATAACCTGCGCAGTTGCATGATAATGTAATGTTGCTCGCTCGTATCGTAGCGAGGCACTCGTTACACCGGTTTTAAAATGCAACGATTTCTGTGCAGTTTAATACCGGACTAAATAGAGCACGAAGGACATACGATTGCAACAATCGGAGCGATGAACCGATGTTATACTTAATTGCGCGCGGAATGCAGACCTGACCTTCGCGCGCAGAGCTCACCTAAAGACTGGCTCCTAGCAGTCCTAGCAGCCCTAGCAGTCCCAGCAGTCCTAGCAGCCCTAGCACAGTGCGGCAGCCGATACACGGCACACGGCCGAGCTTGTTACGCAGCCCAGCAGACCCCAGGTGAAGTACCCTCCGTAGGGCTGTAGACATTTTGTTGGTAGCGCGACTGGGTCGCACAACCGTGGTATCCCACTTAAATTGTTAATCCATGGAAACAATATGGTTGATGGATATACGTGTTCGTTATAAATAACGATCGTGAAGCATTTAGTGATGGTAAAAACTCGTGGAGGTGCTGGCGATCGGATGCGGTGTCCGGTGTCCGGCGAGACCGGAGCCGCGAGGACACGCTCGCGCCGCAATTCTTTTGTATCCGAGTAATAGTCTCGGATGATAATTGTGCAAATTGGACGCTAAAAGATCTGGTCGCTCCGAGGCCGCGCTGCCGGCGACCTACTGGCCAGCCTCGTGAGACGCGGGACGGTGCGACTTATGCAACCTTTGCATTTGCAGGCTATCATTTTTTCGATGAACAACGGCTTCCGAAGTGATTGAACATTTTTGTCTTCAAACTCCCGCTCTCGAGCGGCAATCACAGTGAAAACCGCTACTAACGAACGTGCCACCTCCTTGAGGCTCCTTGCCACGTCGCGCACAGCCGCCCAACCCCCGGCACTCAGACGAACGATATAAAGCTAAAAGATCGGAATTCAGAATCCTTGTAGTTACGTGATCAAAATTAAGTTTTGTCAGCGGACGGGTCCAGGCCAGCTCGCGAAATACATCCATCCAGTCGACGACCTCCTCCTCGCTCGGCGACCGCGACAGCGCGCAGCGCAGCGAGCCAAACATGGACTAGAACCAAATGATGAAATGCTTGAAATAAAATAGATAGACTGCATATGGCAACAGAGTCTATTTGGGAATAATTATTTCACCGAAGCGTGATGCAACGCAAGCCTCTGCTCCTGAATTTATCTTAAAACGTCGTCCTCAAGTTACCTAAATTATCGTTTTCCTTTGCTTCATCGGCGGCGATGTCACAATATTGTCAGGTGTTTTGTTCGGTACTACAGTGCGTTCTCCGGCGACACGGCTAGAGACGTCCTTGAAGAGGCAGCGTCTGCGACCTGCGTGCACCGCCGGCACCGCGGCGGCCGCGGCGGGGTCGAGGCTCCCGCGCCCCCCGCCCCCGCCCGCGGTAAGCCGAGCCCCCCACGCGCCGCTCGCGGCTGCCGATATTCGCACGCGTTCCCGACGACGCTCACCCAGAGGAAGGTCGGCATTGCCGCGCGACCGAGTACTATAGGCCAGCCGGAACACTTGTTACTCAGTTAGCTCAGTTAGCTGCAACCCATACACGTCCCACTGCTGGGCACGGATCTCATAATTTATCTTTTTTTTTGTAGATTTCTAGACTTGCATAACATAAGGAAACATACGAGTAAAATATTTTTTTAGATTATGAGTCAAATCGCTTACTATTCTGTCGCGGAGTGTCGGCGCTCGCGCACACATCGCCGCGCGCACGGCCGCACGGGCCACACACTGCACACGCGCGCGCGCTGCGCTCGGCGCCCGAGTGAGTCGCTCGGACATTCCCAGGAGCTTTGCGCGGCCTTACGTTATAATGATCGACTACTCTTTTTGTTTCGTCATCTAATTTCGGCTACTGACCCGCGCCCGCGCCGCACGCGGACATCTCGGCTTATCCATCAACTTGCGGTTCTCAGAATTGCTTCAATTTTGAATTTTAGTGATACTCGTTTGCCGTTAAGATTGACCATTTATTAAAAAGATTCCTATGAAGCAATATAGTCCAGGGACTCAGACCGGTCCAGTCTAGATAGCAGAGGGTCAGTAGAACATTACAGGAGGGCCGGGACGGGGTCGGGGACGCGGAAGGTCAAGCGGTGACGAGCGACTTGTTAGTTGGTGTTACTGACGGTCAAGTCACGCCCAGCCCCCAGGTGACATGGCAAACAGTTCAAAACGATTCATTTAGCGGTCTACGGATGTGGGGCTTTCCCATGTGCACAAGATCCGCGCTGCCTCGACCGAGCAGCTCTAAACGTGACGCAGACGGAGCCTTGAGCTCTGCTGAAAGCTTGTAAATAGTATCAGAGTAGGATCAGAGGGCCCGTTATCGGAATCCTGCCTGTTGCGCCAGGGGTCGTGGGTTCGAATCCCACTCGGGAAACAAATTCGTGTGACGAACACTTGTATTTGTTCTGTGTCTCTGAACGGAACGAAACTCTGGATGTTAATATTATCTATTTAGGTATATATTTTAAAATATCTATGTATGTATATCAGTCTCTGACACCCATATTACAGGCTCGCGCCTACTTTGGGGTCAGATGGCCGTGTGTGAGAATGTCCAACATATTTATTGTATTATTATTTAAAAGGCAAAAGTGAGGCTAGTTCCGCAGCCGCTAACAAGGCTGCAGCCGGCCGTCACAATCCGTGCCCGATAACCTATCGCTGGGTTTGACATTCATTATGTTAATTGGCTAAATTCAAATGAATACGCACGATATCTGACTATCTGGCCAAGGCTCGCGCTCCGCCACGTGCCGCCACATGCCGCCGAGCAGCCGAGCAGCCGAGCCAGCCCCGGCGGCATGCATCTGAACCACCACGCAATATTTCAAATCATTGATTTGAAATATTTCGCAATCATTCGTTACATAAGATGGAACACCACTACGTCTACTTTCGTTAGAAAGTATGAGATTGGGTACGGTGTTATAACACCATAGGTGGCTAGGAGCTAGGAGGCTAGTATGGCGATGTTATTATCTGACAGTGACTGCATGTCAGCGCGGCAACGCGACCTCGCGGCGCAGGCTGACACCACTGATAACACCCCTATGTGCCCATATGTTGACAAACTACATACATATTAAGTTCTGATCCAATTCCATACATTATTTTTCTTTGATTGGTAACAATAATTTTACAAATTCATAGTGTACATATTTCAGTCTTCCCAATATCAAAATTGGGCATGACTTGTTAAGTTCCTGTCACCATTAGCACTTAGTCCACGATATTTTACATTCAGTAACTAGTTGATAAACAGACAGTGCTTGTTAGTGTCTACAGTGCTCGGCGGCTCGGCGAGTGGCTGCCTACTGTAGACATTCATTCTAAGAACAATGTGAAGGATGGCATGTTATGCAAAACCAGAGCTGAATCAATCTTATCATTGTTTCAGTACAACAACCATGTCATGTCGTTACATAATATAAATTATATTATTTTGTCTTGCACATCATATTCATTTTGTTGAAGGAAGGTTGTTGTGTACAAATCACAAGTCACAACCTTCAGCAGTTTGACTCTGATATTTATGAATCATACATACAGACGTACCTGCTTTAATTAACCTAATTGATATTTGAGATTTTTTATAAGCCTGTTATTTTTATCTCAATGACTATGTTAAATTTTTAATTGGGAATGTGTTACTGAAAGCAGGAATTACAGTTTCCAGAGAATCATGTGTCATGTTTGCAGCCAAAATCCAAAACAACTATTAAAATACTGAATGAACTTCAACAGTAGCTTTATAGCTTAAGATCTAACTATTATGAGTTATGAGATTTACAATCTTTCCAGTTTAAGAAAACCCAGCAATGGCCAAGTTAAGGAGACCCTCTCCCTCTCTTTAAAATCTTCTTAACTTCAAGAAGTTGAATTTGGAATGGACTGGACACAGTCACAGGGCCGAGAACCAAGTACAGACACATTGTGCTCACATGTCACTTTAGTGAGGTACTGGGAAATAATCTGAATAAATTAAGGATTTCATCAATAAAAGCATTATTTGAATTAGTTTTATTTATCTAGGTGTCCTACACAGTCTATAAATCCTTGTAATCCCCAAATTTATTTTAAATAAATTATTATTATTTATTAATATTATTTTTAAATGTTATTTAAAGTTAAAGTAACTGCTAATGTTAATTCAAAGATTGCGCGTGAAAATTAATGTAAAATTAAAAGCTTACCCAACTTAGTTCGGGAAATAGTAAATAAACACAGCTTTCATTAAAGAAAATAGAGGATCTTTTCATTTAAACTATGTACTGAGTACTCACCATAATAATGGTGTGCAGGGGATGGGCACTGCGCGGTCTCGGGAGAGCGCGGGAGGCGTCGCCGGGTGCGCGGCTGGAGGCTGCGCTCTACATGCCCCGGGGCGGGGCGGGCCACACTGCGCTACTTCGCTACCTACAGGCCGCACGACACCCTGCTGAAACCCAGCGTATGCGATGACATTACTCACTAAAAAAATAACAAGCTTTTCACCACCATTCACACGCACATTCTCAACTAACTACTGTACTGTTCTGTTCTGCTGTCAGACTCTATGGACTTGTCTCGTCTCGTCTGCTGTCTTGTCGATCGACATGACAATTTATGAATTCAACTGACAGTTAAGGACAGACAAAACGTGACAATGACGTGTCGAGGATACTGCGCTCCGTTTTAACATCTGAATCCGTTTTCAATCTAAAAATAATATTATAAAGTAAAAAATATTTTTTAATAAAAAGCTTATAATAAACAAATAAAAATGCACTAAAAAGCAAAAAATAAGTTGTTGCTAAAATTGACATAGACTGACAACAACTGAGCTATAAATTTTGGGTTTTAAAGGTATTTCGACCAAAATATATCTTTGACGTAAGTATTTCTTCACGGTAGTTAAGCACTGCGTGGTTTATTTATACCATCCCCGCTCGTGAATAAACCTCAAAACTTGTTTAAAATTCAAAGATAAATTAACGTTTAACTAATTAAAGTTTGATGATTATTTAATGTTATTGTTAAAACGGAACACATTTTTAGCGATTTTTTTTTCGCAATAAATCGGAAGATTATTAATGAGTACTATAATATCTCTATCTAGTTTGTTTGTGGTGGAATATATAATGTACTCTGTGGGTGGAATGCAACCACAGATGCAACGAATCAATGAAATTCGAATATTCGAAATAATTCGAATTTCGAATATCTTTGGTGGAAGGTGGAAAAACTGGAAAACTGGAACATGGAAATAGAATGGAAACTTAGTGTACTGTGTACATATTAAGTTATTAGTATTACTTATACATTTAATGATTATCTAGTTTTAATGTTATTTTAATTTAAAGTACATACATACAAATTCTTTATTGTATGAAACTCAGTGGTATGAATTAAATCTAATAACCAATAGGCAACATACAATGCAATGATAAGATAGAATATCGATGATAAAAAGATAATTATCAGATTAAAACGACTCATGCGAGGATTAAACAGTAATTTTTCAAAGTGTCAAAATTAACTTTACCACACTTCCCTGTGAGTTTATTTGTAAGTGGGAATAGTGGAAAATGATTCCCGATGAAACTGAATCTTTACAAAGAAAACGGGGGATTCCGGCGTCGGTAAGCAAGAAGAACGTCTATAAGTTAAATAACTCTTAATTCTGTGCACTGAAAAAATAGTCCTTGCTGTGTCCACTACTACTATTACTGTTTGGCCCGGGGCAGGACCACCGCCCGCCGCGGTACCTAGTACCATTTCTACAGTGCAATAATTGTTTTTAAAGCAATTGTGGTACAGTTGGTTTCCATTTACACTTCATTAGAGGCGACCATCATAGTCCTCAAGGGTAGCAACACATTTGTGACGGACTTGGAATGAGACTGTTACTAACACTAACTAACAGGTCTAACTCTATCAATAACAGTCCACATACCCACTAACGAACTGACCAACCAATGTTCTTTAGTCTCTCAGGTAACTGGACTAACCATCCCAGTCCATAATTGTCATGGGCAGCTACCATAAATACTTTATCCAAAATGTGTTTTTTATAATGTGCTTCAATATAGGAAAGCCTAATAACAACTTAATGCATAAAAAATATTATATAACATGACAATATGTTTAATAAGGCACATGTCATGTTAGTAAAGAGGTATCTGTAATCAACACATTTATTATCTCCACAGTAAAAGATAATGGTACAGGGAATTTATTTTACTCATCCAAATTCATTATAAAATTAAACTGGGCTGCTTAGTTGTAAATTGCAGTCATATAAATATTAAATAAGCCTATATTATCTATATTATATACTCCAGCTATCATAAATTACTTTATTACTACTACAGCAAATCAATTGTTAACTTATTATGTTATGCCGCAGTCACAATTTCTAGAGGCGCAGCAACATAGCAGTAATAATTTTATAGAGACTATATATTATAACTCGTGAATTTATTGCATGACACATATTTAATTTGATTGTATTCAGTTTAAAAGTTTCATAGTTAAATGAGTAGATATTAATAACCCTACATAACAGGGCTAATTGTCTCAGATTCAGATTCAGATTCATTTATTTTTTTCATTATATGGTATTTTGTATACGCTTAATGAACGTCATAACGTCTCTACCAGTCGCTGCCTCTATTCTCTATACTCTATGTAATGGCAGTAGGTGTTGTTGCATGTTTGTATGCTATTTTAAATACCTAAAAAAATCTTCTCAAATTCATTGCAGAAACCCCTTATCTGTAATATCTTGTTGTGCTGAAGTGTTATTGTATTTCTCTTGATTAAAGATAAACTTACAAACCCCTGTAATCAATTTTAATATTTATTTCAAGTACATATTTATTTAATTTTTATTTTTATTATTATTGACTTAAGATTGATATTTTATTATGTATTGTGATTGATTATCCAGGTTCCAGAACTTTGCATATTAAATTGAAGATTTGAATATTTGCATTTATAGTACATTAAGTGAGGCATTTTCATCATAAAGCATATGTTATCCACTCAAATTAAATTCCATCCATCGGCCTTATGAGGTCCATTGTTGGACATCACACACCACTACCACCAGCTGGCAGCTGGACACAGGCCTTTCCTCTCTCTCTCAATCTCTCTCACCTCTCTCCCACTCCACCACTCCAACCAGTCCTGTGCTCTCTGAATCCAGCGGTTTCCTGTAGTCTTCTTAACACAGACAGACAGAATATAATCTTTAGGTTGTTGGTTCACCTTGTTTTGGTGTAACTTATGCTCCTTTTTCTGAGCCATGGCCTCCTTTCAAGGATTTTTGCCCACGTTGTTCAAACGACTGATAACCAATGGGAAGCCATTGGTTATCAGTCATTCGAACAACGTGGCCAGTCCGAAACTACATCAGTCTCCCCCAATAAATCACTTTAACCACTAAATCCTATAGAATTGTTGATAAGTCTCAGAAACTTGATGAAGGTGGTAAAAAAAATTATGCTCGAGAACAAAACCAATTGCTCTTTGCTGCGACCCATAGGCGTGCTGGGCACGGGTCTCCCCCACAGACACTTCTGCGGGAGGTCTAGAGCATACTCCACCACGCTGCTCCAATGCGGATTGGTGGATGGATTAGTGGCCAATCCAGTGTCGAATGTTCTCAAGCCACCCGAAGGTCTTCGACAAGGCTTAACGACTGTTTCCAGCATTGAAAACAACCGGGACCGACGGCTTTACGTGCCCTCCGAAGCACGGTAGCGCCCGTGAAATTTTTGCCACTAGTGTCACCCATCCACAAACCGACCGCGCCCGTCGTTGCTTAATAATTTCGATCACATTGAATCGACGCAAGCCATTGGGATATGGACGCTACTATTAGTATATAATATATTGCTCTAT
This sequence comes from Carterocephalus palaemon, assembly GCA_944567765.1. Classification (NCBI taxonomy): domain Eukaryota; kingdom Metazoa; phylum Arthropoda; class Insecta; order Lepidoptera; family Hesperiidae; genus Carterocephalus; species Carterocephalus palaemon. The sequence continues at coordinate 9,756,134 of OX155662.1, read as the reverse complement.
AAACTGTGCCAATTGACTTCGGAAAACACGAACGAATTACCAGCGAAAGGGCTCACGGAACTTCTACTTAAGACTTTCACACACACACACACACACACACACACACACACACACACACACCATATAAATAAAATAAAACATACAATAGCCTACTCCTTCGGGGAAATACAGTCGTGATGTTATGTTATGTTAATACACTATTACCTGCGACTCCTGCGAGCCACTGTACTAGTCCGCCGGAGAGAAGTCTGTCTCATTTTTCGTCATCGTTTACTATTAGTTTTTGTTAGTAGGTATTCCAGAATCTCGGAGACAGGAAAAAGGCAATTGAGTGTTGCGTGTATGCACGCTCCCGGTGTTCCAGAGGATTGTAAGACTTCAAAATATTTTTTCTTCCATTTGGTTGCTTGCGTGAAATCGGTCTCTAGGTCCTGAGCCCGGAGCCATCCACGGATACCAACAGAGTCCACATCGTCGCGCGTCGCCTCGGATGCACGAAAAATGATCGACCTTATCAAATCCTTGGCCATAATCCTTCCGTTGTCTTCTTCGACATTGAATATTGCAATCCGCCGTAATTCAGCCGGCATCGATAAACTGGTCGTAAATGTCTTAACGTTATCACGGATATTTTCGTGGATTTTATAACTGCAAAGACTTTCTCGGTTAGTTTCGGTGAAGCAAATCGCAGGGTTCGGTCGTGCGTTCGACATGGTGGCCCAGTACGAGCTGTCGGAGGAACAGAAGACCGGCGGCGCCGTCGCGAAGGTAGGGCGCGGTCGCCGCAGACCCCCGTACGGGGGCAGACTCGCATCGAGCGCGGGAATCCTCTTATCGCTGAGCAAAAGCTTCTCACGCTTGCTTTAAAGTAGAGACCTAACTTTTGAATATTTCTTTCGTTCCAATCCAAGTTTTCGATCCAAGTAGGATCGTTTATCATAATGGTTGCCGGCGTAGGGGCCGGGGGCCGCGCGCGCGCGCCGGCGCCACTGCGGGCCCGCGCCGGGCTCCGCTCGCAGCTCTGATCCTTGGGTAAGTCAGCACCGTTACTCGTGGCATAGAAACAGGAACATCTTTCTTCTCTTCATTCTGTTACTTCTCTCTACTGTCGTATCGAATAAATTGTGAAGTTTTGTCTTCGAAAAATACGCATAAAAAGCTGTTAGCAGCTGACGGGTGGTCTTATCAAAGAAACAACATGTTTTTTGTTGTGCCTCAGCATGAGTGAAGTACGTTTTAGATGAAATATTATTGAAATGAGACGCCGCGCCATTATATCGGATGCTGTACAAAGCAACTTTTTACAAAAGGCATTTGAGATGATCACTCACATAATCATTATCTAATCCTTTATAAGCTATGCTTTTGCGCCGAATTTGAATGTTGAAATATTAGAGTAATCCATGGTCTGCACTCGCCGTAGTCGCCGTAGCGTTAGCAGACTACAGCACTGGTTTTTACGTTATGAACAAAATATGTATGTACTCGTAATTTTACAAGAATTGAACAAACTGATTACATATCTTGTTAACTTATTAACAGTATTTTATTCCAAGTTTCTTTATCGGCTGCTGTGTTTTAGTGAATAAGTAAATTATGTACCTACTATGATATCAAAAACATACACAGAAGGATGACAAATACAGAAGGGAATGCAACAATGACTTCAGCGCCACATGGCTTGGTACAGTTGAGGATCCTCCCGTGCAACTCTCCTTTACTATCGTTCATTGCTTAACGATTCATACAAAATAAAATTATGTAATTCTATTACTGCTATAACTCCCTGGAAATATTATATTTCATAGAACAACTTTGCAATTTGTGCTTTATTGCAACAGTGAATAGTTATTAATGAATCGCGCCCTCTAGATACACGCTGAGTACTGTCGACTGCACGCGCATGTAAAGCTGATCCACACTCTCAACGAATATGTTAAGCGAATCAGTGTTCCTGTGTTTGTATCTCGTTCATGCCCGAATTTTTAGCAACTTCGAAAAAGGTGGAGGTTCTATGTGCGTGTGTACAAATACAAATACTCTTTATTGTACATTTAGTCATTTTAGTCATTTATTTAGACATTTATTTATTTGCTTTGAAAAATCACATATACACCACAGCTCAACCACAGTAAAACAATAAATGACATTCTATAAAACACAAACGATGACCAGTGGTGGCCAAAAGGCGGTCTTATCGCTACAGTAGACTATTTTTGATGTATTTGTAAACGTGTGTTTATGGTTTTCAGGGCAGGACTGTGGTGTACGCGGGCGCGGGCGCGCCGGCGCCGCTCGAGCTCGAGGACGACGAGCGCGCCGAGAAGCCGTGGCAGCGGGTTAACACGCGCCCCCCTCACCCCCCTCGCCGCCGCTACCACCGCCATCATCACCGCTACCACCGCCGCCATGCCAAGCCTCGCCACCACCATAACCCTTGCATCTGCACCTACACTTGCTCGCCTCATGATTTGGAAAGGAACACGTTCGGAATGCAAAACTAGTCACGGATATTTCATCGTTGAATTTCTAAGAAAGTATTGAGAGGTTTATTATGTACATATTGTATGTATAGCTATCCAAACAAATCTATTTCCAAATAGAAGTAATGTAACATAAAGATTTTGGTTATATAAGGTACGAAGACCCGCCATCTGCTTAAACTTGAGTTGGGATAATACAGATTATAATAACAAATACGACTAAAACTAAACAAAGTTCTTATACCTATTTAAAAAATAATTAATCAAAAAATAAATATGTCATCCAAAAATAGAGCTTGTGGCATTGTACCCAGAACGCTGGCAGCATTGCCCCGCTGTATAGCGAGGCTAATTTATTTGTAAAAACGAAAAAAAAGATAGAATGCAAAAAAGAAAAATCTGTCATCAACGGTTTCCTTTCCAAAATGAAGTACTGAATATTTCATCATCACTGCTTTCATTAGCTTCAACATAACTCTGAACACGACTGCTTATAATTTTTTTCTTTTGTACTAATTTTTTTCCCTAACATTTCTTCTCCATGTTTTATTACTTTCCGTGGTTGTTCAGAAGAAATTCCAACCGATAAGGTCACAGATATCAGTGGACTCTGTTAGACTGTTAGGTCTCGACTAGCCGAGCCGGAATTCCATGGCGAGGAGGATAACGTGGTGTATTCCGGTTGTAGGTGGCCCGCCAGGTGGCGCGCAAGGGCACGCACTTGTACGAGCCCGTCGCCTCCGTGAGTACCGCCGGCTGCGTGCCGGCCGCCGGGAGTGTGTGTGTGTGTGTGTGTGTCCGTACTGTCAGTGACGTCTCGGTGCGGGATCGTTCACCGTTGTGTATCTCGGTTCTTAGTATTCAACTAAGAACATCGTTTTAAATTAGCGAAATATAGTATAAATGTGGGAATCGATGCGGTTAGTCAATGTTATGAACTTGATTTCGAAATGAAAATGGATTCGTGAGCGTCCATATTGTTTTTAAATAACAAAATCATAATATAAATGTACCTACTGCTTATATATAATTATGTATTTTGTCTGTGCATGTTTGATCGAGAACGGTTCAGGCGAGACTTGCGTCCCTCCGCGGGAGGTCGCGAGTCGCGAACTGTCGCGAAGGGAAGGCTCATGTAATCAACACACCTTGTTGGGGTATTTTCGGATATGCAGGGATTAAACAGACTTAAATAACAAATATAAACGCGACGACACTGCTCACATTAGATAACTAGACTTAGAATTGATTAATGAATGTTCGTGTTAGAACCAATCTCAACTAGTCGGGCTTAGTAGATATTGATTTGAGATATGGAAAATCAAATCGAAATCAATATTATGCGATATCCAGGCTTGCGTGAGGGGTCTGATAGATTGGTATTGTTTCGCATGTCCGAATGAAGTCATTTAAATAGCTAGGTTTGTCTAGTTTGTTGTAGTGTTGTAGGTGAAGGCTGGGCTGGAGGGCCGGTGCTGGGCTGGGGGGTGGCTGGGAATTTGTTGTTATCTTAATTTTTTTTATTTCTGACTATCCACAACGAACAAACTTACCTACATAACATACCAAATGGTAAAAAGGGGCTAACTGAAAACCGGCGCTACACGACTCGTCCTGTGAGCAAAAGCTGAAACTTCCGTTGCTTTAAAATCATTTTAACGAACTCAAATAATGTAATTTAATTAACTACATATATGATTACCTCGGTACCCTTGTTTGTTATGTAGGTATACGGAGCGGCACGAAAGTGCAGCTCTGACCATGAATGCGCAGAAGTTGAAATTTAAGGTACCTAACTACCATATTACGCGGGGCGAGCTGGTTGTCAGTTATGAGCCCCGATTGGTTCGCCTGCCTCATACACATTGCACATCACATGCGCAACTATCCTCTACCCAATGCGCAGCTATCCCCGTCCGAATTTTGTTCAGAGCTACACTTTCGTGCCGATGTTTATGCCATATCTGTTTTGTGGCTATACATTTATTCGAACCCTAATTGTAACATCTGAAATGGCCGCTTGCCGCCTGCCGCCTGCCTGCGGGCCTCTCTAACCCACGCGTGTCGCGGGCCGCCGCCGCAGGTGCCGGGCGCGGCGCTGCTGCTGCTGCTGGGCTGGTACCTGCTGCTGGGCTACCTGGCGCAGCTGACGGAGGACGCCGCGCCCGCCGCCGTGCCCGACGCCGCCGTGCCGCGCGACGTGAGTCACGCCCCTCTATCCTCTACCCGCCGCCGCCGCAGGTGCCGGGCGCGGCGCTGCTGCTGCTGCTGGGCTGGTACCTGCTGCTGGGCTACCTGGCGCAGCTGACGGAGGACGCCGCGCCCGCCGCCGTGCCCGACGCCGCCGTGCCGCGCGACGTGAGTCACGCCCCTCTATCCTCTACCCGCCGCCGCCGCAGGTGCCGGGCGCGGCGCTGCTGCTGCTGCTGGGCTGGTACCTGCTGCTGGGCTACCTGGCGCAGCTGACGGAGGACGCCGCGCCCGCCGCCGTGCCCGACGCCGCCGTGCCGCGCGACGTGAGTCACGCCCCTCTATCCTCTACCCGCCGCCGCCGCAGGTGCCGGGCGCGGCGCTGCTGCTGCTGCTGGGCTGGTACCTGCTGCTGGGCTACCTGGCGCAGCTGACGGAGGACGCCGCGCCCGCCGCCGTGCCCGACGCCGCCGTGCCGCGCGACGTGAGTCACGCCCCTCTATCCTCTACCCGCCGCCGCCGCAGGTGCCGGGCGCGGCGCTGCTGCTGCTGCTGGGCTGGTACCTGCTGCTGGGCTACCTGGCGCAGCTGACGGAGGACGCCGCGCCCGCCGCCGTGCCCGACGCCGCCGTGCCGCGCGACGTGAGTCACGCCCCTCTATCCTCTACCCGCCGCCGCCGCAGGTGCCGGGCGCGGCGCTGCTGCTGCTGCTGGGCTGGTACCTGCTGCTGGGCTACCTGGCGCAGCTGACGGAGGACGCCGCGCCCGCCGCCGTGCCCGACGCCGCCGTGCCGCGCGACGTGAGTCACGCCCCTCTATCCTCTACCCGCCGCCGCCGCAGGTGCCGGGCGCGGCGCTGCTGCTGCTGCTGGGCTGGTACCTGCTGCTGGGCTACCTGGCGCAGCTGACGGAGGACGCCGCGCCCGCCGCCGTGCCCGACGCCGCCGTGCCGCGCGACGTGAGTCACGCCCCTCTATCCTCTACCCGCCGCCGCCGCAGGTGCCGGGCGCGGCGCTGCTGCTGCTGCTGGGCTGGTACCTGCTGCTGGGCTACCTGGCGCAGCTGACGGAGGACGCCGCGCCCGCCGCCGTGCCCGACGCCGCCGTGCCGCGCGACGTGAGTCACGCCCCTCTATCCTCTACCCGCCGCCGCCGCAGGTGCCGGGCGCGGCGCTGCTGCTGCTGCTGGGCTGGTACCTGCTGCTGGGCTACCTGGCGCAGCTGACGGAGGACGCCGCGCCCGCCGCCGTGCCCGACGCCGCCGTGCCGCGCGACGTGAGTCACGCCCCTCTATCCTCTACCCGCCGCCGCCGCAGGTGCCGGGCGCGGCGCTGCTGCTGCTGCTGGGCTGGTACCTGCTGCTGGGCTACCTGGCGCAGCTGACGGAGGACGCCGCGCCCGCCGCCGTGCCCGACGCCGCCGTGCCGCGCGACGTGAGTCACGCCCCTCTATCCTCTACCCGCCGCCGCCGCAGGTGCCGGGCGCGGCGCTGCTGCTGCTGCTGGGCTGGTACCTGCTGCTGGGCTACCTGGCGCAGCTGACGGAGGACGCCGCGCCCGCCGCCGTGCCCGACGCCGCCGTGCCGCGCGACGTGAGTCACGCCCCTCTATCCTCTACCCGCCGCCGCCGCAGGTGCCGGGCGCGGCGCTGCTGCTGCTGCTGGGCTGGTACCTGCTGCTGGGCTACCTGGCGCAGCTGACGGAGGACGCCGCGCCCGCCGCCGTGCCCGACGCCGCCGTGCCGCGCGACGTGAGTCACGCCCCTCTATCATTTTATTTTTTATGTTCGGTTGGTAAAATTGGTGGTTACCACAGATTATAAAGCACTAGTGGACGCCCGCAGCTTCGCTCGCGTAGAATTAGACCCATTAACGACGTCTACCCGTCTAAAGACTTCAAAAACGGCAAAGTTTCATACTAACTTTGCACCCCCGTTTTACCCCCTTAGGGGGTGAATTTTCAGAAATCCTTTCTTAGTGCTCCCCTACATTATAAAAGGAACCCCTGTGCAAAATTTCAAGTTTCTAGCCCTTATAGTTTAGGCCCTGCGTTGATATGTCAGTCAGTCAGTCAGTCAGTCAGTCAGTCACCTTCTCCTTTTATATATATAGATTACAAGGACCACTCCGACCGGTCCTGTGCCTTCTGAACCACCTTGAATAATGTGTATCAAAGTAGACTTAGATTCATGGCCGCTCATGTCATCGTCCAAATAGAAATCTTTCAAAATTCTGTAAACGTCTTTGATGTTGGGCAACAAGCACACAACGATACGTCTTCTCACAATCAGAGGTTAGGACATGTATGCTGCCGAAAACGGATGAGTAGGTATACTAATTAAATCTTGTAGATACTGTTGGTCCGACGTGTTGAATGTCGTTTAATGAAAGAACAGACGTGGATTTTGCGGATGCGTCAAAAACACCCGTAATTTAGTGGTCAGGCTGGAGTCCTTCAAAATATGATCGATGTGTGCGATGTGTGCGATGTGTGCAGAGCTCGGACACGTTCAGCGAGGAGGCGGCGCTGCGCTACCTGGGCTCGCTGCTGGGCGGCGCGCCGCGCGTGGCCGGCACGCGCCACCACCTGCAGAAGACCGGGGACCTGAAGCGGCTGCTGGACGACATCGCGGCGCGCGCGCGCCTGCCCGTGCGCACCGACTGGCAGCTCGCCTCGGGTGAGTGACAGTGGGAGAGCTGGACTACCTGGGCTCGCTGCTGGGGGGAGCGCCGCGCGTGGCCGGCACGCGCCACCACCTGCAGAAGACCGGGGACCTGAAGCGGCTGCTGGACGACATCGCGGCGCGCGCGCGCCTGCCCGTGCGCACCGACTGGCAGCTCGCCTCGGGTGAGGGAGAGTGCGAGAGCTGGAGGCCAACCGAGTGTTGAATTAATTTTAATGTTGAAAAACTCGAATGTGCCTATGAAGTCAGATACCGACCTATCTCCACGTCTTATGTACGATCGACACGTTCTAGCTCGTAACTACGAGCACTTCAGCCATAAACTACGAGCGCTTTAGGCGATCCTGTCCAACATGGAATTTATCGAAATGGAAGGTGCGGCTTGACATGAGGTGACACTGACAGCTATCAATTTACATATAGGAGTAAATAGTTATGGATGATATCTGAGCGTTTGCAAGAAAAAGAGTAAATTAGGAGGGAGCTCAAAAGTGACAGTTGTCGATGTAGCTTATTCAAAAATGACAGAACGTTCTGCCACAGATAATTTGACTGCCTACATACCTACTGAAGTCACATAAACTTGAAAATGAGGTCAACAGTCTTTTTGTGTCTCGCTAGCGCTTTTAAGGTCATGCCCAAAGCGGGGATCCACCGCAGTCTGTCCGGTTGCAGGCGACTACTGGCTGGACTTCTCGCCGCCGCACGTGAACGCCTACCAGAACGTGTCCAACGTGGTGGCCCTGCTGGAGGGCCGCGCCGGGCCGGCCGGGCCCTCGCTGCTCGTCAACTGCCACTACGACTCCGTGCCCTTCGCCATCGGTATGCCGTGTGCTCCCTCGCTCGCCGCTCGTCGACTGCCACTGATGTATTAAATGAGTCTCTCATCCTCACGCCACCAACATTATCTGGACTGTCGCGGTCGCATCGCGCCGCCATTGCGCCGTCATTGCCACGTGTTATTACATACGCATTGACCGTTCCATTCGAGGCGGTTCACAATACATCTATTGACGTCATGAAACAACTCCGTTATTCGTATACTCGTGTGGGACGAAAGTAATCTTAAGACCGTAATTTTGTTATAATTTATTTTTCATCCGATATCGGTATCGGGCTACCGGGAGCCCTAAAAGGAGAACCGATATAATTGAACAAGGAACGCAGGTGCTTCTGACAACGGGCTGTTCTGCGCCGTCATGCTGGAGACCCTCAGCCGGCTGTCGCAGCGCGCGGAGCGGCTGCGGCACAACATCGTGTTCCTGTTCAACGGCGCGGAGGAGAACCCCTTGCAGGTACCCCCCGGTGGTGACGTCACAGCGGGCCGGCGGTGACGTCGTGGGCTGTACATGGATAGATATGTGCCGGTTAGGCGCGTAGGGCTGAACCGATCCACCTCTGATGAAAGACAAATCCTAAAGGTCCACTTTCATGTCGGCAGTCTGGGCATGTCTGGGGACGTCTGGGCAGGTCTGGGGACGTCTGGGCAGGTCTGGGCAGGTCTGGGGAGGCTACATGATTATGCGTCGACAGGTTTGCATATCAACAGGCTTCATATACGGGAGGGATCGGGAGGTGGTGATGAGACCACCTCCCGATCCCTCCGACAACCTGATCAGACCGCCGCCGTCCAAACATCCTTGAATATATTACAATGAAACATAACATCACGCTCGTCGGAGCAGCCAGAGGTGAGCCATGCGACCACCTTTCGTTACTTATGTATTTGTCTATTTAGATCGCGAACCTATTGTCAAATCGGGTACACCGGGAATTTCAAACCCATGATATTTTGCCGACGCAAGGATCGAACCCAAGGCGCCTATTTAAGCAGTCGCGGCAACCAAAATACCAACGAGGCGGTAGCTGCGGTATAATATATGTATTACATTATAGTGAATAGTGGCAATGGTAAGGAAGGTCTCGGTTGCAGGGGAGCCACGCGTTCCTGTCCCACCCGTGGGCGCGCGGGCTGGTCAGCGTGGTCAACCTGGACGCGGCCGGCATGAATGGCCGCCCCACCGTCTTCCAGGTAAGCCCACTGCTGGACGACGAAGCTCTAACTGAGCGACGAAGCTCTTACAACCGACCTAGTTTACATACAGTAATTGTCAGTAAATTGTGTTTTTTAATTTTATCAATTGTGTTATTTAAAATCAAATCAAAATTTTTTCATTACCAAGAAATATATATAGAAGATAATCAAGAAATACCGGGACGGTAGTAAAATAGTGCTTCCGAAAAGAACAAGAATGGAGTTATAATTAAAAAAAATTTACGTGATGTGTGTATTATTTACGATGCTTTACCCCAGGAAATTAGAAATGTACCAATTTATTGTTATAATATTATCTCCTTTATTGATATAGTCCCCCGCACTGCGTACCCCGTGCGCAGCTATCCCCTTCGAATTAGTTCAGAGCTACACTTTCGTACCCATGTTTACATCATTTCTGCCGCCCGCGACCCCCGAAGTCCCCTTTAAGTGGCCTCCCACGACAGAGGAGCGCGAGGAGTGCGAGGAGTGAGTGTAGCGTGTGGTTGCCGCAGGCGTCGGACCCGCGCGTGCTGGGCGCGTACCGGCGCGCGGCGCGGCGGCCCAGCGCGCAGGGGCTGGGCGAGTTCCTGTTCGCCAGCGGCGTCATCCCCTCCGACACCGACTTCCGCATCTGGCGGGACTTCGCGCACATACACGGTAACCGCTCTCTTACCATGCCCTCCCCCCCCCTATCGCCCCGCTCACCCCTCTCACCCCGCTCTGTTACCATGCTCTCACGCTCACCCCGCTCTGTTACCATGCTCTCAAGCCCTCGCCGCTCATCCCGCTCACCCCGCTCACCCCGCTACCGGCTTATACTTCGTCACCGTTGTATACACTTGTCTAACACTATTGCGTTCGCGCGGGCAGGCATCGACATCGCGTTCGTGAAGTGGGGCGTGGTGTACCACACGCGCTACGACCGGCCGGAGCTGCTGCAGGCGGGCGTGGCGCAGGGCGCGGGCGACATGCTGCTGGCGCTGCTGCCCGCGCTCGCCGACATGCCCGAGCTCGAGCAGAAGGTAAACGTTCGTGAAGTGGGGCGCGGTGTACCACACGCGCTACGACCGGCCGGAGCTGCTGCGGGCGGGCGTGGCGCAGGGCGCGGGCGACATGCTGCTGGCGCTGCTGCCCGCGCTCGCCGACATGCCCGAGCTCGAGCAGAAGGTAAACGTTCGTGAAGTGGGGCGCGGTGTATTGTTGGTATTGTGTCGTAAAGCGATGATAACGAGTGCGCGTGTGTGTGTGTGTGTCAGGAGGAGCCGTCGGCGGCGGTGTACTGGGACTACCTGGGCTGGTTCATGGCGGCGTACGGCGCGGGCGCGGCCGGCGGGCTGGACGCGGGCGTGGCGCTGCTGGGGCTGCTGTCCGTGGCGCACTACGTGTGGCTGGTGGGCTGGCGTGAGTACCGTGGGCCAGGCGGGCCCAGCGCGGTGTTCACTATACTTTATCTGTTTATATCTGTCCGAGCCCAGCCCTTGCTTGTTGTGTGCAGGGTGGTCGTCGGTGCGGGAGCTGGCGCTGGCGGCGGCGGGGCGGCTGGCGAGCGCGGCGGCCGGCCTGCTGGTGGTCGTGGTCACCACTGCGCTTATGGTGGCCACCACCGTGCAGCTCAGGTGGGTCCCTGCTGCATGGTGCTCTGGTGTTCGACACTGAAAGACAAAATGTATGAATTAATGAAAGCATTTATTTCTGAAAATGATTAAAGCCCAAATTTTTGTATGCTTTCAGTATGTCAAAATCATTCATAATGTTTTGTATGCGTGTAGTGTCGCCCTCAAGGTGGTCATCGTCAAACAATACATTGTTTGTAATGTTTACGTTTAGACATGGAGAGCCATGTAAAAAAACCATGATATAAATTATAGGCAACACATGGTTTGAGCAGCAATTTAACGAGCAGTTCAGGTGAGGAGCTCGAAGGGATCATAGGTGAGAGCGGGCCTCGGTCACGAGAGCGGTGCCTTAGTCTAGGTCAGGTCACCTTGGAGGTGAACTTAAGATGGTTGCTAGAGATCAACAGAAGGTGAAAGAAGAAGCCTAGGATATATTTGAAGATTTGAGTTTCAGTTTGGGTATCGTATCTCCGCTTTCCTCATTGTTAGGAGAGCTCCGGGCTTGACAGTAACTTGTATTGGCGGGCCGAGCGAGCGTGTGTGTGTGTGTGTGTCGCAGGTACCTGTCGGAGCCGTGGCTGGTGGTGCCGCTGTACTGGCTGCCCTACCTGCTGGGCGCGGTGCTCGCGGCGCACGCCTTCGACGCCTGGCGCAGTAGGAAGGTGAGCTAGTAAGCCTTCACTCTTTACTAAGCTTTCACGTAGAAATATCTCTAATTATAACCCTGTCACAACCATTTTTGACTGCCTAAAATTGCTCTGGCAAGTTGAAAAATCTCCAAATGCATTATTCAAACATTTTGGAGATTTTCAACTCCCAAATCCTCTTCTTCTAAAGTTCCAAAAATGATTCATCTGGTATCACCTAAAAATGGTGCTATCCGCCAACACAGAGATACTCGTGATGACCGCGGTCGTCGCGTCGTGGATATAATGATGTCCGACGGCGGCTCGAGGTGGAGCGCAGGGAGCAAGCGTTAAGGTTAAGAGTATGTGCGTGTCACGTGTCGCGCAGAGCGGGCTGAGCCGGTCGGTGCGCGCGCTGCAGGCGGCGGCGGCCACGCGGCTGCTGCTGGCGCTGGCGCTGCTGGCGGCGAGCGGCGCGCGCGCGCTGGCCGGCGTGCGGTACGCGCTGGCGCTGCCGCTGCTGCTGGCGGCGCCGCTGTCGGCCGCCGCCGTCACGCTGGTGCGCTGCGTGCGGCTCGCGGGCTGGCAGCACCTGCTGCTGGAGGCGGCGTGCTCGGCGCCCGCCGCGCTGTTCCTGCTGTCGCTGGCGCTGCGGCTGGACGCCACGCTGCTGCCGGCGCTGGGCCGCGCCTCCTCGCCGCGCCCCGACTACACCGCCGCGCTCGTCAACGCCGGCCTCGCCGCGCTCGTCGCCACCGCCGCGGTCAGTCTCCTTGTTCCTCGTAACCGACCACACACACTGCACGATGACATTTTTTAGTAAAGCCTTTGATCCAATAAACCACCCTATGCTACTAAAAAAACTCTCGGTCTTAGGAATTCGTTGCTCTTTGTTGCGATGGTGCGAGTTTTATCTAAAAGATAGGTCACTATTAGCAATGATACATGCCTCAATCAAAGCCTTATATTATACCTTCTGGTGTGCCACAGGGCTCGCACATGGGTTCTTTATTCTTTATAATATTTATATGTATATGATTTAGCAAAGGAATGAAAGGAAATGAAATTTCGAATTGATTGAAACATTGTGATCGGACCGGCGGGTGCTTGCAGTCGGGCATCGAGTTGCTGTTCTCCCGCCGGCGACTGTGGCTGCCCGCGGGCGCGCTGGCCGCCGCGTGCGCCGTGGCCATGCTGCTGCCGCTGGCGCCCTACCGCGACGCCGGGCCCGCCACGCAGCGCCACTCCTGGTTTGTGAGTGATGCCCCCCATTACATCGAGCTGTACGCCGAATTATGTGGGATTTGCATCCACCAAAAACCTCCTCGGTGGCCTTCCTCGGCGCTTGTGCAGGGCTCCGGGATCTCTGATAGAACGTACCGGTGCCCTCCAGCGCTGTGCCCCTGACAGGCTCGTCTCGGACGAAACATCCAAAGACGTCGAAACCCATTTACAACGTTGTGCAGCCACACACAACGTCGTCTTTCCCGGGCTCACTGGATGGACGGTTCGAGCTCTCACTCTTGCCGCCCGCAAGCACAGAAGCCCCCTTTTAGTCGCCTCTTACGAGAGGCAGGGGATACCGTAACACTGTTCTGGTCCCGAGCTACAGGCCCGAACATCCTAGCCGGCGGTTGTTTCGAAGCGTTAAGTCTTTCATGGAAAGGGTCCCCCGCACTCGACACTGGCGACCGCGACGGTCAGCTTCCAGTGCGACCCTGAGCCGCAGTCTCACCTTGTCTCACCATGTCTCACCTTGTCCGTCGTCAGCACACCGAGATAGTGAGCCACGACGCGTCGGGGCGCGTGACGGAGCGCGTGGCGGGCGTGCTGGTGACGCCGCTGGACCCCTACACGGTGTCGAGCGCGCGCGCGGCGCTGGCCCGCGCGGGGCTGGCGGCGGACGTCCGCACGGACTTCCGCGAGGACTGCGCGCGGCACGTGTTCTGCAACCTGCCGCTCTACCGGCTGCGCTTCGCACAGTTCCTGTACGGTGCTTCATTTCTAATATATTAATTACTAAGAACCGCGCCGCACCGGTTGTTGCGGCGTCGCATCGCTCCAGGAGTTCCATTTCTTCCAGACAACCTTTTGGAAGGATAGAACTCTTGGAGAGCCGCAACACAGAGGCGTTACTCGATCTATTGTAGTCCTGACGGCATTCACATATACCTGCAAAAGGCACAGGACTGGTCAATGTGGCGTCTGGACACAGCAGGCGGCAGGACTGCTGGCTGTTGAGCACTAAAGGCTGATGATGATGATATTCCTTTACACCGAATTATTTTATAGATTTCTTTTCCACGTGTTGTAATATACTGGGTGGAAAATTATTTAATTTTTCAATGAAGGGTGGGTTCCGAAGGGACCTCTCGATGGCCGGCAAGATCTCCGTCACGTGAAGAGTATTGTATTAAATTTGTAAAAAATAATGCAGGTAATTTTTATAATTTCTTTGAATGTACATAAGTAGTTCAACTTTTTAAGAAAATAAAAGAATATTTTCTTTCAGTAAAATTTGCCTCATCAATATGCAGGGTACTGTTCCTCCGACCACCATCTTTGATCCACCCTCCAGTGTAATAGCGTGCCTACACGTGTCCCGCAGGCCCGACAGCATGTTCATCTACATGGCGGGCCCCGCGCCCTTCCAGCCGGCGCCGGCGCTGCGCGTGACGTCACGCCGCTGCGAGCCCGACGCCTGCACCCTGGACTTCTCCATGATTGGTGAGCACGTCTCATTCAGTCGAAGATTAAATGTTGAAAATTCGGCTCAAAGGACCAAATGAAAAAATGTACATGTTTTTGGACTAACGAAAGATACTCAGCTCACGCTAGGGGGCAGCGCTGTCCGGATACAATACGTTATAGTTACCTGCCAGGGGTGCAAGAGGTGCTCCAAAAGTATAGACAAGCAGATCAGAAGTAAAGCTTGACACAGATTACCTACTGGATAACTTGGTGCCGGGGACGGCCTGATAAAGGTCACCTCCCGCTGCTCCTGCCGCTCCTGTTGGATGAACTCGCAGGGTGATGACGGTGCAGGGCACGCGCTGCACTTTTGCTTACATTATTATTGTACCTGCGACACCATAAAATAGGTGCGGTGTTCCGTACAATTTTGACATAATTTAATTAGTTGTTTGACTGTTTGTACATATTATTTTTTTAGCGCGACTACACTGGCGGATGAGGGATAACCCTGCGATGCTAGTTATAAGTTTGTTTGGAAAAGTAAAATAATGTAACTGGTTGCAGGCCCCGCCCACAACACGCTGACGGTGTGGCCGCACGCGGGCGTGGCGCTGGCGGCGTGGTCGCTGGCCGCCCCGCTGCGCGCCAGCCTGGTCCACGCTGGCCGCCCGCTGTACGTGGTCATCCACTCCACCGCCACCTACAGCGACGTCTTCGAGCCCTTCAACTTCACGCTCACCTTCACCGTGAGTAGCACTGCAGCACTGCAGCACTGCAGCACTGCTGGCCATCCAGGGAGGCCTAGAGCATACTCCATTGCGCTGCTCCAATGCGGGTCGGTGGAAGGGTTAGTGGACAACCCAGTGTCGAATGTTCTCAAGCCACTCGAAGGCTTTAACGATTTTTTATTGACATTGAAAGCGACCGGGACCGCCGGCTTAACGTGCCCTCCGAAGCACGGTAGCGTCCATGAAATGTTGCTACTAGCGGTCACCCGTCCGCACCGACCCGCCCGTCGTCGCTTAACTCCGTCGGTCACATCGAACGGACGCGAGCCATTGGTCTATAGATAGATGCTATCGTGACAATAAATTGTTACCGTAGGTAACAAGTATGTGCGCTGAATGTTTGTGATGGGCCGGGCCCGAGGTAGTAACGCAAGCTGGTCGCGCGCAGGGCCCGGGCGTGGGCGCGCGCGCGGCGGGCGCGCTGGCGGCGCTGGCGCAGCACGCGCACCGCGCGGCGCACCCCGAGCACTACACGGCGGCGTACGCGCGCCTGCTGGCCGCCGCGCCAGACTACTTCCACGTGGCCTCCTTCATGACCTTCCGCCACAACTACCTCGTCTGACGCGACCACGACCGCCGCGCCGCGCGGGCAGCACCACCACACGGTGGCGGATTATTACGAAGACAAAAAAAAAGTTGAATTGAGAACCTCCTTCTTTTTTCGGAAGTCGGTCAAAAATAGGATTAAATTATTAAGTAATAGTAATTACAAAGGTATGTCGGCTCAGGATGGCCTGTATCAGTCTTCCATAATTCCGCGTTTAGTTAACACTGATATTGCAATTGAAACGCACTTTGTTTGCGCTACACTTAATTTGACTCCGTTAGAACAGACGGTCCGTCCGTGCGCGGTGCAGGCGCGCCTCCTTTTCCCTTCCTCCCTCAATAATCCCCAAAAAAGCCATCACTTCTCGAGGGCGACGCTCCGCCAGGAGAGATTCCCCGCGTCCCTCTTTACTAACGAGTGTGACGGCGGAGCTACGACGTGTCGTCGCGCCCAGCGCAGGCGGAACGCTCAGCCGGACAAGCGGACAAGGTTCAGTGTATCAGATACACTTGGAGAGTCGCGACCCGGCGACTGCCGCCCTATAAGGC
The DNA here is from genome assembly GCA_944567765.1 of Carterocephalus palaemon. Lineage (NCBI taxonomy): Eukaryota > Metazoa > Arthropoda > Insecta > Lepidoptera > Hesperiidae > Carterocephalus > Carterocephalus palaemon. Next base: position 9,739,923 of record OX155662.1, on the reverse strand, counting down.
GAACGAGAGCTTGCTTAATTACGTGTTTTGTACGTAAAAACTTTTCTTATTCACGTATGTTTTGTACGTAAAAACTTTTCTTATTCACGTATGTTTTGTACCTAAAAACTTTTCTTATTCACGTATGTTTTGTACGTAAAAACTTTTCTGATTCACGTATGTTTTGTACGTAAAAACTTTTCTTATTCACGTATGTTTTGTACGTAAAAACTTTTCTGATTCACGTATGTTTTGTACGTAAAAACTTTTCTTATTCACGTATGTTTTGTACGTAAAAAATTTTCTTATTCACGTATGTTTTGTACGTAAACACTTTTCTTATTCACGTATGTTTTGTACGTACCTACCTAAAAACTTTTCTTATTCACGTATGTTTTGTACGTAAAAACTAAGCTCAATCAGTGAAAATGAGTACCAAGTACAGCACAGGTTGTGTAGGTATATCTTCGACTTTAAAACCTAGTCTAAGTTTAAAGTGGTGTATGGCAGTGATTGAATTTTTGTATATTAATTTAATGTTAAGTGTTTGCCCGAGGGGCAAGTCGTGGAGGTGGATAGAAATAAAACAAGAAATTAATTTGTAGTTTTTTTTAATAAACTTCAGTCTTTGTTTTGGTACGTCAATAATAAAATTTGACAAAGCATAATTTCAACCCCAGTGAAATATACACATCACGTCGAGGCCGGGCAGCTCGCCGGCGAGCGCTCGGGGCATAGCCAGAAGGATATCGTCAACAAAATATAGAGGTATTCAGTCGCGGCGGCGCGGCGGCGGCGGCGGTAACAGCGGTAACAGCGTACAGGACAATATATACATGGTAACAATAACCCGGGGTGGGTCTCGCAGCGCCGCCGCGCCGCGCGACGCCGGGCGGGAGCGAAATAACAATCACAGCAACGCTCGCATGTATTTATTCGCCGCAGGGCTGGCTGGGCACAACGCTGGAAAACAAAACGTGTACATAGTCTGCCGCGCGGGCCCGCCCGAGAACCGCTTCAGTGTGACCGACACAGCGTTATCGAGGAGAAACAGACATTTATAAGTTTATCTCGGACGGCTCCGGCGCTCAGTATTTCTAATTACAATAATTATTAACTTAATATTACAGTATTAACAAATGAATCCGGTGATAACGTACTTTAGTACACATTCGAAAATAAATTGAAAAACACCTTTTTGGCTTCTTAATATATGTAGTACGAGTTCACATGTACTCTAGTTTTTAGAACAACATAAGATATTATTTATACAAAATATTAGCCGACACAGAGTGAAATAATTACAAGAAGCGCGAGATTCCCTCGACTTCGACCGCAGAATGTAAGATCCGATAGGTCTTCGGTCAGCGCCGGGCGGCCTCCGTCCGGCTTGTAAAAGTAATTGTAAAAGTAATTTTCATTAATTATACCTTAATAGGTATATTAGTCGACGGATATAAATTAATTAAGATATTTCCCAAAACTTGAGAGCTGACATCGAGGTCATTTTAGCCATTTCCGAACTACAGGAGAACTGTATCGAGTGATTCTTAATACTCGTGTTTAGCAAGTAGCCGCTGCGCTGTCTTCTAATTACAATAATTAGTAATGTCCGGGAATCCGGCGCCTCTTGGGACTCCTCTCCAGGGAGACCATCTCCCATCTCCCTCGGCACACATTCTAAGAGATTTTCATGCAAGAAGCTTCCTAACATTTCAAGCTAAACCCTGCTAAGCTATAAATCTTATCTAATTTACTTTGATTTAAACTCAATAATAAAAATGCAAATATTTTGTGGTTTTCCTGGACTTTAGGTCCTTTACATACTAGAGTGGTGCTTACTAATATAATATTAATATAAGAAAGAAAACGTAAATACAAATTCCAATTCAAAGTCACATTATTATTACGCGCTGAAAAAAGGAACATACTCGTACATTTCAAAACTATCCGTGGAGTAAACAATATATTATACTGACAAGTAACGATAACAAATGTAACATTCATGACAGACCGGTGCGATACAGTAAGAGAAATGGTAAACACAGGTATTGTACCCGCGCGGCCCCCGCGAGGCAGGCGGCTCGTCGAGGCTTAGCAATCATTACAATTTAAACAACTGTTTCGGTATCCTAGTTCCATTATAAACTGGTAAGCAAACATTTTACCGCAAGTCACAAAGTTAAAATACACAGATCGTTTTAAATTGATGAAATGTTATCTTTAAACAATAGCAGAACAACTGGGTATTAGCATTCTTATTGTGCCATACAGCTCGGTACAGCTCGGTGCAGCTCGGTACAGGGGTAGAGATATCGTGAGTAGATGCACAACAGAAAAAAATTGTATTGGGGGATTGAAATATTACAATTTTAGATAAAATTATTGCTTAAAAGAAAATTATTACGAAACAAACAACAATATTAAAGAACCAGATAGATATTCAGGAATTTCTGTACCTATTGTCAAAATATTACATAATTTCATGTCATAATTTATTTAGAAATATTCAGTTTCACATTTAAACTTTATTTATCTGCATTTGAATCAGGTGACATAGTACAAAAAAAAAATTGTTTGTAAATACTAAACGGTCAACTCTCTTATCTTATACAATACCACTATAGTTAGTTAAAAATGACAATTTCGCATCGCCCGTGACGCGGTCTGCGCGGGAAAAATACAAAAACTGGCAAATTAAATGGAGTGGACTATACGGGGAAGCTTCATTTGTTCGAATTAGTGGCGGTCAATTGCGTAAAAGTTTTCATCTAGTTTTACACAGCTAAATGTCATAAACTGTCAAAGTGACAGGCCTCGCATGGATCTGACATAATCGTGACATTAGTTTCATCTACGAACAAATTTTACGCGATCGACGACAGTGGGAGCAGTGCTCAATACGTTCAGTTGGCGGGTCCTAGCGCGGCGCAGCGGTCAGACGCGGTCAGGCGCGGTCAGACGCGGTGAGACGCGGTCAGTCGCGGTGAGACGCGGTCAGACGCGGCGAGACGCGGTCAGGCGCGCGTGACGCGCAGGCGGCTGGCGGCCACCATCTTGTTGTGGAACTTGCGCGCGAAGGCGGCGGCGGCGGCGCGCGAGCGGAACACGAGCCGCGCCGCGCGCGCGCCCGCGTCCAGCCGCACGCTCTGCAACACACCCGCACCGCGCTACAGCACGCTGAGCACGCCCTCCGCCACGCTCTCCGCCACGCTCTCCGCGGCACGGCGACACAACACAACACCCGCGGCTATCACAACTCTCCCAGCGTATGTATACATGCTACGCGTCATAATATACGAGTCGCAAAAGGCGAGACGAAAGCGTAGCTCTGACGTAACACTACCGCCATGCGCGGCCGGGCGGGCGCTCAGTCGTAAGCCCCCGCAAGATATCCCATGCGCATCTATCCCCTCTAAATTTGGTTCAGAGCTACACTTACGTGTCATCACTCGTATCATATATAGGGTTCATAGTGTACCCTTCTATTTACACATACAGTCGTCGTTCTGAACAGCATGCCGTAAATAGTATTTTTGCTAACGCATTATTTCGTGACATTTTTGTAATTTTTACACCACCTTATAAACACAAAATAAAACTTAAAAACAAATAAAAAATTACTACATTGAAACATTCTAAAATATATACAGGTATGTATTGCTTCCATTCCCGGAGCGTGTAATGTTTTCATAGGAATTGTTGCAGACCTAATATTTGTGATGATCTAAATTTGTGTGTTATGATCTAATATTTGTGACATCGCGTCAACACGCTTAGGATGAATACGAAAAATGCTGTTCAATACACGAATTACTACAATACTTATTAATACAATGGCACAGTGGAGGGTGACAGACGGCAGCAGCGAGGCTGCTTTCTAACATTTACGAACTAATTTATTATTATTTTAACACAACTGTAGAAATAATTACAGAAAAGGCGGACTTAATGCTACAAGAATTATAAGACACATCGGTGTACAATACAATGGTACAGTTGGTTGTCGAAATCGACATGTTCTACACGAGCAGTCAACATTTTTCAACAAAATAATATTGAAAACAACCACCACAACGTGATTAAAATTGTACAGAAAATGAAATAACTGTTTGACAACAACATATTATTATGCCCAACAAACAAAAACATATTATTATTATTATGCCCAGCAGCAGTCGTTGCCGGCCTGCTGCTGCGCGCCAGCAACACTGACTGCGGCAATACTGCGGCAGTCCTGACAGCCCACCGATCACATCTCCGCTTATATTCTGTATTATGTATTCTGTGATTCGGTGCGAGTCACTCATCTCAATTTGATTTACATGTATTTGTTTTACCATATCATAATAATGGTCACTTGATCAACATTTTTCTTATTTTCCTAAGCACGATCACAGATATTGACGCGAGACACAGCGCAATACAACAATATCATAATGTTAAGTGTAAGCCATCATTATATTTTCAACGAGTTCAATAAATACAGAATACTAAACGGTGGTTTTAAATTGGGAATCAGTACTAAACATAGTGCTGGGCCACGTCACTGGTCCCAGCAGTCGTACATGACTGTCAGTGGCGACTTGGCGAGGCCTAGTGCGACCTCCAGCCGGCCGGGCCCGCCGCCGCTACTACTTACAAGCCATCGGTTAAATTATCTCTCAGATTAATAACATCACAGTATCACAGTATTTCTCACTCAAATCAAATGTCAAATCAAAGTAATTCTGACTCAAATAATTTCAACAGAGTTAAGCTCGAGGACAACTAAATAATTTAGAAACAGTGAGATTGTAGATTTCCGCTTGGAAATGTTCTTCGTATTAAAGTCAAATCCTATATTATATACATAGTTTATAAGTATTTTGTATACTAACACTTATGGATCACTGTTGTCCGCCTAAATAAATATATCCATTTCATTTCATTATATAATTACTCAATGCTTGTATTATGTGCAGCGTGGGGCGTGGCGTACAGTGCGGTACACGCTCGGCATGCTCGCTGCAGTACAATATAGTACAATACAGTACAATATACTACAATATAGTACAATGCAGTACAATACAGTACAATGATACTCTTAAGAACTCCTGCAAATGTAAACTGGGCGGCGGCGGCTCGTCCGGCCATCTACTCGAATCGAGAATCACTTAAACTTAATCTTAGTATATAATGACTAGTTCATTAGTTGTGTATTAATTGGTTTCGAACCTATAGTAAAATATTAAAGACATCATAAATAGTAAACATTTTAAGCGTAAAACGTAAAGTTAAAGTATATAAATTAATATATTTGTAAAAAATAGTGTCAGTCTTAAATAATCATAGATTTAACTAGATAGATTGGCAATGCGAAAGAGAAAGAACATAGATACTCATATGTGAGAGCGAGATAGATAGGCGAGACCATTTGCGTACACGCTATAGGCTTGTAGTGACCCAACGTCAGTTGTGAACGAAACAAATTTTGCTTATTTCTAAATCTCTAAATCTCACGTTTAAAAGCGTACAGTACGTGTACAGTACTAGGATGTAACTCATCTAAGAAAGAAAATCCACAGAATTATACATTTCATAATATGTAAGTACGATTGAAAGATTTAATTCTCCTATTACAATGTTTGAGAACTTTGAAAAAGAAATTATTAACAAATGGATGGCTAATAATATGACATTTCAATATATAAATGCTTTGAATGCATAGGAATTGAATATAAAATATTATCAAATACGTGAATTTCTAGTATTTCTCACCTCAATCCTATAGAGTTTGACGTAATATTGATAACCGCTTACAGCACACATGCACATTACACGCACACTAGTGTGATTAAGTTTTGGTCTCGCAAATAGAAACATCAAATGTTTCTATTGCCAATCTTTCTCTAGTATTAAATCTATGTAAATAATCCAATAAAGCCAGCTAAAAGTACACGATAATTATGATTTTGTCGCTCACTCATATCATTATATGAGTGAGCGCGGCTTGCAGAGGTCCGTAGTAAGTGTCGTAACTATTGCGTCGCTACACTACACTTAGCACTTACTTTTTAACCGCCTTCCAAAAAGGAGATTCTTCTTCTTAATTCGGCTTTGTTTTTTTAACTGTTTATATTAATCATTCGGAATAAACATTTTAATATTCGTACATAGCAGTTATTGAATTTCCCATACACATACATCCCTGTGGTTATTTTAACTTTTTGGTAAAAATTATTTTCACCTTCACTAGGTTTTTGGTGGATAATCAGGATTTGTGTTTTTTTTTTCGTTTTTTATAAATAAATAGCTTACAAGCTGTGTTCATTAACATATGGAGTGGACTTGGTGCGGCTGCCCTGAACGAGAGTTCATTTCGCGCCGGTCGAAGAATCCCCAGTTATAAATCAAGCCAATTAAGTAAATTATATCTTACCGTGTACTTTTAACTGATTTTATAAAGGCTAATAACAACAATATTAGCCTCGCTAGCGCATGATAGCGCGTGACTGCCTCAGGTATCACCAACACATATTCTAATATAATATATTCAGCGTATACATAAACATATCATATACCGCAGTGCAGGCGCACCCGGGCGGCGGCCGCAGTCTCTGGAGGTTTGCTTTCGAAGAGAGAATACCGATTAATACTTTTTTACCGAAATTAAATTAAATAACTGCTCAATATGTTTTTCAACTGATCATAATAACATCCCGAATATTTATATAACTGCTCAATAAACTAAGTCATCCAAAGTCTAGTTAGCACCAAGCTGACTAGATGGCGCTGCTTTACATTGTGTTCCCCGCTCTCACATGACGTCGACCATTCCAGTCAGAATAGACGCCAGTAGGTGGTAGATCACTTGTTGCATATAAGATGGTATTCTTCAATATTCTACATTCTAAATCTCACAAGAGGCACGAGGGGGTGATGTGCTCGTCAGCTACGAAATTAGAATGGCGCCACTGGCGCATGCAGCTCGGTTTGAATTTATTCAGTTTATTCAGTTTATTCATAATAATACAAGTATATATAAATATTACAGGTAAATCTCCTATTGCATTTATATATTTTTTTCAGTCTGTATATACCTACTAGCCGTTCTGCGAAATAAAGCAGGCGAACAACAAAACAAATCCAGACCTGGATCCCATGCCAGGAGGCCATTAAGCAGAGTCAAGGCACGAACCAACGGAGACGCTCGGGTCAACGCTAGCCTGCATCCGGATAGTGAAAATAATTTTTGCTTATTTGGCCTGACATTGCATCGGTTAGGAACATATAGTGATATTAACTCCAACACTGACGGATTCGTAATTTCACCTCTAATCAGACGGAAAAAATAATCTATTAGTGCGACTTTACGTCTGATCTCAAGGGATTCATATCCCAGCATTCCTAAAAGAAATAAGCTGGGATAGACATGAGGAAACCCTACGAAGTAGCCATACTTTTTGTAATATAGCCACCTTAAGAATTTCTTTTAGAGTTTCTCCACCATGAGTATATATTTTTCTTCATGTGGACTCCAGATAACTGCATTATTTTCTAACGTGCTTCTTACGAAGCTGTTATATAATATTTTGATCGCCGCAACACTCTCAAGGTCTTTTGCCTGCCGTAACACAAATCCTAATGATCTGTAGGCCCGTGTGGTCATTGTACAAATATGGTTGGCAAAACTTAGGTTAGAATTCATCAGGACTCCTAAATCTTTCACTGACGATTCTCTATAAATGATATCTTTACCTAACCTGTATTTATACTGCGATGGATTGACAGCTGTCGTAAACGATACTACAGAGCACTTTGTTTTGTTGAACATAAGCCGATTCTTCTCGCTCCATTCCATGACATTATTAATATCTATTTGCAAGAGATCACAATCCGATGGCTTCTCAATCCTCAAGAATTAATTTAAAACGTGAATTAATTTAAAAAAATTAAATTTAAAACTCAGAATAAGAAGCTAAACAGCAATAAATCAGTGCCATTTTCAGCATAATTATATATGCTGAGGGAGTTGATTTTTGTGCATATTCCATCCATCCTTTCGAGGTCCACCGCTGGTCATAGGCCTCTCCTAAACGACACCACTCCGACCATATTATGAGCATATTACTTCGGCTGAATTACAAAATTTAAATGTATACTGAATGTAAAAAAAAAGTGTGTGTGTACTTATGTACACGCGTTAGAAGTTATACTTCTTTGGCGCAAGATAAAAATCTTTTCAAAAATTTTATCTTTCGCCTTATTCTACGTTTGTCGAAAAAACGACACTAACAATAGAAGAAAGGTATTTAATACATTGAAAGTTTTAGCGATATAATCGCATTATCTAGTTAAATAAAGTTTATTTAAATATCACAAAAAAATTATTTTTACATTGACAGCACCTGACTAGCAAGACTTTGACAATTGAAAGTGTACACTGTCAAACCATTTTTTGATAATGTTGACTACTACAGCTAACTTCATGGTGTCGGTTTTTTGTGACGGTGTGCGCGCGCATCGTAAAAATTTACTCTCATAATTTTTCCCTAACGCGCCAAAAGAAGTATAACTTCAATAATAGTATAGTACCTAATAGCGAAGCCGAATATTCCGATCGTCGCTCTTTCACTCAATGTTCATTTTTAACGATTCGTTTTGTTTCATTCAATTATTTGGTTTGACAACCACTCCGACCCTTTAGCAACCAGCTTAAGGCCTTTTGTATATTTCTTACGTCTAATGAGAAATGTCTGAAAAGAAATTTGGGCTCGCTGAAAATCAGCGTCGCAAATGCTGCTTCGTAATGCTAAGCGAGTTCCATTTTCTGCAAATCTAACACACGCGAACATAGTTAAAAATTAAATTATAATATTATTTTTCAATTTTTTCGCTCACTTTGTTTAATAAAAGGTATTTTTTGTTACATCGTGTATTTGATAATTTTTTTTTGGTTTATATTGTTTGAATGTGTTGGTGTCAAGAATAAAATGATTTTTATCTCTATCTAAATCCAGTCGCAAGCCCTCCAGGGACCGCGCCATGTCCGCCGCTACGCTACGCGCCGCATTACCTGCACGTGCTCGCCCGCCAGCGTGCGCAGCCGCGTGTCCGTCATGCCGGGCGGCAGGTTGTCCACCGCCACGCTCTCCCCCTGCTCCCCCGCCTCCCCCTCGCCCGTCCCCCCCGCCTCCCCCTCCCCCTCCGAGTCCTCGGAGGCGTACTCGACGCGCGCGCGCACGTCCGCGGCGATGGCGACGCGCACGGCGCGGCTGAACAGCGCGGGCGGGGGCTGCGCGCCGCGCCGCTGCAGCACGACGCGCCGCCGCGCCCCCCCCGCCCCCCCGCTAGGCTCGGGGGGGGACTTCGTGTCTTTCTCTTTTTCGTTCTGAAACAGATTACATCGCACATGTATTTTTGACGGGATAACGTCTTATAAATCGATGAACGCCAGCAACACGAACGAAAAAGTGTGACGTCATGCGGCGTTACCTCGCTCTGAGGCGTTCCATGTAAGGCTTGAAGTGCAAGCGAGAGCGCGGAACGAGCGACAAAGAAGCACAATCGGCCTTTGCGTTCGGCAGCGTTCGACATCCGTCTCTCTCCTACTTGAGTGAGCGATGCGTCTGCGTGGACAGCTGCTATACTATAGTACATTTACATGTTTTGATCGAGTATCAAGTGCAGTAAAAAGTGAATGTGGTGTCAATTGTTTATAGCAACGATAATTACAGCGATAAAGGTAATGATTCTTTTGAAAAATGCTACCATTCCATCAGTATTTTCTTAAAACGTTGTCACGTTCAACTGTCGTCAGTAAACCGACTTTACAGACAACCAATTTTTTTTATCAGTGCATTGCTAGCCTTGAAGGGAGCGTTTCACACTTCTTGAAGCACTCCATGTCGTAGCTCGATGGGAAATCCTCTGTCGGGGGAAGCCCGTTCCACAGAAGACCAGTTAGCCGTAAAATAAACTGCGAGAAGCGCACCGTGGTAGTAGGCCAGCGGTCGATTATCGATATATCGTATCCGGCTTTACATAATATCACGACTGTTTTTCCCCGGAGGGCTAGGCAGAGGTATGTGACCTGCCCACTGAACACCTGTAATGTTTTTGCTCAATAAACAATCGCGCAGCAAAATAATGAATAAGCCAGTTTGAGAGCGGTTACCTTTTTGTTAGCGAATATTATCCTCGGGCGCGCCTTGGCCGCCGCGCTGTCGGCCGGCGGGGGGCTGCCCTGAAAACAAGGAGGCCGCTCACTAAGCGTGCACATAGAGTGCCGGGTACGTATGATGCGTGCAATACAAAAAAAAAACCGAATTGTACTGCTTCATGAATAATAGCTACAACCCGTACACGTCCCACTGCTGGGCACTGGTCGCCTGGACAACAGTGTCGAAGGTCTTCGACAAAGCTTTGACTGTGACTTTCGCCACCATTCCACGTGCGTTGTAATGCGAACGGGTTCGATCTCGTTTTGAAACTGTGCGAAGGGAGCGCGAGTGTGTGGTGACAGACAGACAGAACTTTCCTCCTCTTCCGCGGCGCTGTAGGCGCTCCTGCGCTGAGGGAATTCGGAGTTAGGGGAGATCCTCTCTATCCGGGCAATTGCTCCAGGGGTAAACCCCGTCGGTGAAAGTGTGTGGTGTGGTGGTAGCGTGTGGTGGCGTGTGGTGGTGGCGTGTGGTGCGTTACCTCTCGCCGCGGCTCTGTCTTGGTGGAGCTGGAGACCACGGTCCGCCGCAGCGGCGACTTGTCTGTATAAATAGAAATACATAATATGTTCATTAAGGCAATACTTTTACCTTTTTTTTTATTTGTTATTTTTGTTATTATTTCTTTTGTTAATATCGTTATGGTTCAATAATTAATATGATTATATGGTTCCATACAGAGTTCGCGCAGGGCAGTACCACGCCCGCCGCGGTACCTAGTACTATTTCTACTATCTAGGTGTGCTTAGCCCTCAACGGTAGCACTGCATCCGTGACTGACTTGGAAAGAGACTTTTACTAGCAATTACTAAATTGACTATAACTAACATCAACTAACAGGACTAACTATCATTAAAAATACCCAGTTCTCATATCCATGACCATGACGAACTGGTCAACTAATGTTCTTATTAGCTCTCCTAGCTAACTGGACTAACCATTTCAGTGCCAATTTGAATGTTATTACCTTTCTTCTTCTTCTTCTTCTCGCTCTCCCCGGCCTCGAATGTGATCTTCTGTCGCGGCGGGCGCGGGGGGCGCGGGGGGCGCGGGGCGGAGGACTTGGGGGGCAGCTTGGCGCGCAGGTCGGGCGCCGGCGCCGGCGCGGGCGGCACCTTGCGGGGCTCCGGTCTGGGGAGGCGAAGCGACCGCACAATTAGTTACTCCTCACTTCCTATATAGGATGACAAACGAGCTTGCAGCAGCGCCACCTGTGGCTGCCTTCGAACAACAATAAAATATAGGAGGGTCGGTTCAGTAGTCTACATTGACCTTGCCTCACCCGGGAGAATCGCATAGACAAGGGGGCCTAGACAAGTGGCAAAACGCTAGTAGAATAGAAATAGAATAGATTAACAAATGTCAATCCCATACATTTGTTAATCTATTCTACTAGCGTTTTTGCCACTTGTCTAGGCCCCAAGGTCAGTCACAAAGACCACAGATTTCGGTGTGTCCTGTCTAGACTAAGACAGACAGAGATGGCACTTCTGGCATATCGTGTGGATACAGCCTCTGCCTCAGATATGGACCCTCATAGCGGGGTTCGACTGTGCACGCTCTGAAAAAAAAAATTTAATGGACGCTACCGTGTTTCGAAGGGCACGTAAAGCCGTCGCTCCCGGATGTTATCAATGGTGGAAACGATCGTTAAGCCTTGTCGAAGACCTTCGGGTGGCTTGAGAACATTCGACACTGGGTTGGCCCCTAACCCCTCCACCAATGACCAATGGAGCAGCGTGGTGGAGTATGCTCTAGACCTCCCGCAGCTGTGTCTGTGAGGGAGACCCATGCCCAGCAGTGGGACAATAAGCAGTCGCTCACTTGGCCGGGACAGTCGTCTTCTCCTTGAACCGGCCCGTGTCGTCCTCGTCGGACAGGATGCCGTCGATGTCGTCCAGGATGAGGTCCAGGTCGTCGTCGCTGTCCGTGCGGGCGGGCGGCGCGGCGGGCGGCGCGGCGGGCGGCGGCAGCGGCGGCGTGAGCGCGCGCTCGGGGGACCGCGCCGGCGGCGGCGTCGGCGTGTCTGAGGACACCGTTGTAGGATTGGGGCGAGGGGAAAGTGAATTGCGCGTCCACCGAGTGGTATAACTAGAAGTACCATACCCCTTCGAGTATCAGCCCATAACCACTGCGGCCTGAGCATGTCTATAGTCTCCTTGCACTAGTGGAATACAGACCATTGCGTGAAATATTGCATAAATATTATGCAAATTAATTAAAATTAGAAAACAACTGGCACGAACTTCCCTACGAGGGTCGTCCTGAAAATCAGCGGCTGCTGGCTTGCCACAGCCATTTGCTGAGGGCGTCCTATTTCGGCATCGTTATTAAAATTAAAAATTGTATTGACTTATGTGTTGTATGTATGTCGAAATAAACTTATGTCTATGTCAAATGCAGGGTGGCCGTTGTTTGAGTATTTCACTCTATTCGCGGTCCACACACCATACGACCGTACGTCCACTCGCCGCAGTCTCTCGGAGTTCAGGAGTCGATTGTATGTGATCGACCGAATTAAGCAACGACGGGTGCGGTCGGTTTGTGAATGTGTAACCGCCAGTGGAAAAAATTCATGCTCACTACCGTGCTTCGGTGGGCACGTTAAGCCATCGGCCCCAATTGTTTTCAATGGTAAACAATCGCTAAGCCTTGTCGAAGACCACTAACCCCTCCACCAATCCGCACTGGAGCAACGCGGTGGAGTATGCTCTAGATTAGGTGTGTCTGTGGGTGAGACCCGTGGCCAGCAGTGGGACGTCTATCAGTTGTAGCTAGTGAATGGTCACTCACCGCACGTGGAGTTGACCTCCGGGTCGCCGCGCGCGGGCGAGCGGTCGCGCGGCGCGGGGGCGGGCGCGGGGGCGGGGGCGGGGGCGGGGGCGGGGGCGGGCGCGGGGGGCGGCGAGGAGCGCGTGGTGTCCGGGCGGGGGGGCTCGGGGCTGGCGGCGCGCGGCCGGGGCTCGGCCGGGACCGGCGGGGCCGGCGGGACCGGCTGCCTGCCCTCCTTCTCGCGCTCCCTGGGGGGGATAAGCGGAATATTATTATATTGTTACAAGCACATTAGGTCCGATCAGATCAAATAAACAATGATAATGCCCGTCACTGCATGTCTCCGGCGTGCTACAGACCGCCCGTACGGGAGGCTTCAGTATCGCGGACACTGTGGTATCCGGAACGATATTTTGTCTGTGGTTTTGGTTAGCGTACAAAATGGCTACTTTTTTACTTGTGTTTAAATCACCGAGTACCTTGTCTGTATGTTTAAATTAATTAATAAAAGTTTGCGTTTAAATTAAAACTGTGTTTAAATTAATACACAACAGACACGATGTGGAAGAAGAGCAGCACATTACGATACACCGTCACAAGCTCCAAAAGAACACCCACGGTGTTCACCCACCCTCAACCCTCACGTATTACATGCTAGTATTTTTCAATTAATAACGCCAAGCTATTTAATACGTTGAAACTGCGTCGTAACCTGGCATTTGACAGAAGGGAAGGGCTTTGTTCAACGGCTTAGAGATAAACCGTGTAATTCATCACAGTGGACGTCCCCGACAACATGACGCAACATGTTAGGATTGTTGAATCTTCGTTAATAAACAATTAATCACGGTACACTTCTCTGTGTGTGCATTTGTATGTGTGTGTGTGTATGTGTGTGTGTGTGTGTGTGTGTGTGTGTGTGTGTGCACGCACCGCTGCTGCAGCTGGTGCGAGAGCGCGGCGGCGGTCCTGCGCCGGCGCACCTCCTTGGCGCGCAGCACGCGCTCGCGCAGCGACTCCTGCTCGCGCAGCCGCCGCCGGTACTCCGTGTGTACGTGTGTGTGTCTGTGTGTGTGTGTGTGTGTGTGTGTGTGTGTGTGCACGCACCGCTGCTGCAGCTGGTGCGAGAGCGCGGCGGCGGTCCTGCGCCGGCGCACCTCCTTGGCGCGCAGCACGCGCTCGCGCAGCGACTCCTGCTCGCGCAGCCGCCGCCGGTACTCCGTGTGTACGTGTGTGTGTCTGTGTGTGTGTGTGTGTGTGTGTGTGTGTGTGTGTGTGTGCACGCACCGCTGCTGCAGCTGGTGCGAGAGCGCGGCGGCGGTCCTGCGCCGGCGCACCTCCTTGGCGCGCAGCACGCGCTCGCGCAGCGACTCCTGCTCGCGCAGCCGCCGCCGGTACTCCGTGTGTACGTGTGTGTGTCTGTGTGTGTGTGTGTGTGTGTGTGTGTGTGTGTGCACGCACCGCTGCTGCAGCTGGTGCGAGAGCGCGGCGGCGGTCCTGCGCCGGCGCACCTCCTTGGCGCGCAGCACGCGCTCGCGCAGCGACTCCTGCTCGCGCAGCCGCCGCCGGTACTCCGTGTGTACGTGTGTGTGTCTGTGTGTGTGTGTGTGTGTGTGTGTGTGTGTGTGTGCACGCACCGCTGCTGCAGCTGGTGCGAGAGCGCGGCGGCGGTCCTGCGCCGGCGCACCTCCTTGGCGCGCAGCACGCGCTCGCGCAGCGACTCCTGCTCGCGCAGCCGCCGCCGGTACTCCGTGTGTACGTGTGTGTGTCTGTGTGTGTGTGTGTGTGTGTGTGTGTGTGTGTGCACGCACCGCTGCTGCAGCTGGTGCGAGAGCGCGGCGGCGGTCCTGCGCCGGCGCACCTCCTTGGCGCGCAGCACGCGCTCGCGCAGCGACTCCTGCTCGCGCAGCCGCCGCCGGTACTCCGTGTGTACGTGTGTGTGTCTGTGTGTGTGTGTGTGTGTGTGTGTGTGTGTGTGTGTGTGCACGCACCGCTGCTGCAGCTGGTGCGAGAGCGCGGCGGCGGTCCTGCGCCGGCGCACCTCCTTGGCGCGCAGCACGCGCTCGCGCAGCGACTCCTGCTCGCGCAGCCGCCGCCGGTACTCCGTGTGTACGTGTGTGTGTCTGTGTGTGTGTGTGTGTGTGTGTGTGTGTGTGTGCACGCACCGCTGCTGCAGCTGGTGCGAGAGCGCGGCGGCGGTCCTGCGCCGGCGCACCTCCTTGGCGCGCAGCACGCGCTCGCGCAGCGACTCCTGCTCGCGCAGCCGCCGCCGGTACTCCGTGTGTACGTGTGTGTGTCTGTGTGTGTGTGTGTGTGTGTGTGTGTGTGTGTGTGCACGCACCGCTGCTGCAGCTGGTGCGAGAGCGCGGCGGCGGTCCTGCGCCGGCGCACCTCCTTGGCGCGCAGCACGCGCTCGCGCAGCGACTCCTGCTCGCGCAGCCGCCGCCGGTACTCCGTGTGTACGTGTGTGTGTCTGTGTGTGTGTGTGTGTGTGTGTGTGTGTGTGTGCACGCACCGCTGCTGCAGCTGGTGCGAGAGCGCGGCGGCGGTCCTGCGCCGGCGCACCTCCTTGGCGCGCAGCACGCGCTCGCGCAGCGACTCCTGCTCGCGCAGCCGCCGCCGGTACTCCGTGTGTACGTGTGTGTGTCTGTGTGTGTGTGTGTGTGTGTGTGTGTGTGTGTGCACGCACCGCTGCTGCAGCTGGTGCGAGAGCGCGGCGGCGGTCCTGCGCCGGCGCACCTCCTTGGCGCGCAGCACGCGCTCGCGCAGCGACTCCTGCTCGCGCAGCCGCCGCCGGTACTCCGTGTGTACGTGTGTGTGTCTGTGTGTGTGTGTGTGTGTGTGTGTGTGTGTGTGCACGCACCGCTGCTGCAGCTGGTGCGAGAGCGCGGCGGCGGTCCTGCGCCGGCGCACCTCCTTGGCGCGCAGCACGCGCTCGCGCAGCGACTCCTGCTCGCGCAGCCGCCGCCGGTACTCCGTGTCCTGAGCGACGAAACATACGTTTGAAGATGTTGTAACTAATTTACTCATTCAAGAAAGCCACACTATAACCTAACTTTAAAATTTTCAAATGGGTAGTCTCTTCGCCAGGAATAAGCGCTACTTGTGCGGGCTAGCGCTACTTCAGACCACAGGTACATGCCGCATGGACTCGCTTATCTTATATTAAATCACCACCGGTGGCTGTTAGACTTATCTCATCGTCACCGAATAATAGAGTACCTCGTCGCTGGCGGGCGCGCGGCGGGGCGGCGAGCGGGGCGGCGAGCGGCGCGGCGAGCGGGGCGGGGAGGGCGAGCGGCGCGCCGCGCGCGGAGGCGACGGAGACCGCATGCTGCATACAAGTTTGGTTTAAATTTTTATAAGGTTCACAAGCTGTATGTATAATAATAATAAGTAACTTGTTTGCCTCTCTTAACGCCTGCTCCACCAACGAGTCTACTGGAAGACATTTCACTTTGAAATAAGTAGTACCTGTACATATCCTTTAGTATTTAAGATTTTCTTTGTAATATGTGTACATAAATAAATAAATAAATAAGATAATTACCAAGATTCAGTTCAAGCTTATTCTCATTGCAAGACACCTATGGCCCCCACGCGGCGTCTGCTGGTCGCGGCCATAATACTGACACTCCCGGTCATTGACTTGTTCTTATTATTTCCCACAATCCATTCTAACTTGGCTGATCACAGATCACCGAAATCCACCAAGTACACTGTGGCACGCACTTGATGGCACGTACGTGCACGCACTGTGCACCTACGTGGCTGAATGTGTTCGTGCGTGCACTGTGTGTGTGTGTCTGTGTGTGTGTGTGCGTGCTCACCGCCTGCGCAGGCCGGCGCGGTTGTCGCTGATGAACTGCTCCTGGCGGCGCAGCAGCTCGGCGTCGGCGCCGCGCCGCGCCAGCTCGTTCTCGATCTCGATGGTCGTGTTCTGTGTGTGTGTGTGTGTGTGTGTGTGTGTGTGTGTGTGTGTGCGTGCTCACCGCCTGCGCAGGCCGGCGCGGTTGTCGCTGATGAACTGCTCCTGGCGGCGCAGCAGCTCGGCGTCGGCGCCGCGCCGCGCCAGCTCGTTCTCGATCTCGATGGTCGTGTTCTGTGTGTGTGTGTGTGTGTGTGTGTGTGTGTGTGTGTGCGTGCTCACCGCCTGCGCAGGCCGGCGCGGTTGTCGCTGATGAACTGCTCCTGGCGGCGCAGCAGCTCGGCGTCGGCGCCGCGCCGCGCCAGCTCGTTCTCGATCTCGATGGTCGTGTTCTGTGTGTGTGTGTGTGTGTGTGTGTGTGTGTGTGTGTGTGCGTGCTCACCGCCTGCGCAGGCCGGCGCGGTTGTCGCTGATGAACTGCTCCTGGCGGCGCAGCAGCTCGGCGTCGGCGCCGCGCCGCGCCAGCTCGTTCTCGATCTCGATGGTCGTGTTCTGTGTGTATGTCTGTGTGTGTGTGTGTGTGTGTGTGTGTGTGTGTGTGTGTGTGTGTGTGTGTGTGTGCGTGCTCACCGCCTGCGCAGGCCGGCGCGGTTGTCGCTGATGAACTGCTCCTGGCGGCGCAGCAGCTCGGCGTCGGCGCCGCGCCGCGCCAGCTCGTTCTCGATCTCGATGGTCGTGTTCTGTGTGTATGTCTGTGTGTGTGTGTGTGTGTGTGTGTGTGTGTGTGTGTGTGTGTGTGTGTGTGCGTGCTCACCGCCTGCGCAGGCCGGCGCGGTTGTCGCTGATGAACTGCTCCTGGCGGCGCAGCAGCTCGGCGTCGGCGCCGCGCCGCGCCAGCTCGTTCTCGATCTCGATGGTCGTGTTCTGTGTGTATGTCTGTGTGTGTGTGTGTGTGTGTGTGTGTGTGTGTGTGTGTGTGTGTGTGTGTGCGTGCTCACCGCCTGCGCAGGCCGGCGCGGTTGTCGCTGATGAACTGCTCCTGGCGGCGCAGCAGCTCGGCGTCGGCGCCGCGCCGCGCCAGCTCGTTCTCGATCTCGATGGTCGTGTTCTGTGTGTATGTCTGTGTGTGTGTGTGTGTGTGTGTGTGTGTGTGTGTGTGTGTGTGTGTGTGTGTGTGTGTGTGTGCGTGCTCACCGCCTGCGCAGGCCGGCGCGGTTGTCGCTGATGAACTGCTCCTGGCGGCGCAGCAGCTCGGCGTCGGCGCCGCGCCGCGCCAGCTCGTTCTCGATCTCGATGGTCGTGTTCTGTGTGTATGTCTGTGTGTGTGTGTGTGTGTGTGTGTGTGTGTGTGTGTGTGTGTGTGTGCGTGCTCACCGCCTGCGCAGGCCGGCGCGGTTGTCGCTGATGAACTGCTCCTGGCGGCGCAGCAGCTCGGCGTCGGCGCCGCGCCGCGCCAGCTCGTTCTCGATCTCGATGGTCGTGTTCTGTGTGTATGTCTGTGTGTGTGTGTGTGTGTGTGTGTGTGTGTGTGTGTGCGTGCTCACCGCCTGCGCAGGCCGGCGCGGTTGTCGCTGATGAACTGCTCCTGGCGGCGCAGCAGCTCGGCGTCGGCGCCGCGCCGCGCCAGCTCGTTCTCGATCTCGATGGTCGTGTTCTGTGTGTGTGTGTGTGTGTGTGTGTGTGTGTGTGTGTGTGTGCGTGCTCACCGCCTGCGCAGGCCGGCGCGGTTGTCGCTGATGAACTGCTCCTGGCGGCGCAGCAGCTCGGCGTCGGCGCCGCGCCGCGCCAGCTCGTTCTCGATCTCGATGGTCGTGTTCTCGATGTACCTGCCGACATGTATAATTTAAGCACATCGTATAATTTAAGCCGCGTATCCGCTAGGCAACATTTGGCGCGCGACACGTGACGCTCAACATGTACAGCAACGCTGCACAACAGCGCGCGACGTTGCCGGCTGGCGCGCAACATGACGCGGGCGGTAATTTGGCAGTCGAGACGGCCTCTTCTACAAACTAATTTATTTTGTACGATAGAAAACCGCGAAGTCCACTGCTGGACATAGGCCTCTCCTAAACGACGCCCCTCCGACCAGTCTTATGCCTTCTGAAGCCAGCGGTTTCCCGCCGTCTTCTTCCGGTTGTCCGTCCACCATGTCGAAGGTCGACCTGTACTTTCCGAGTCGTGGTCTCCATTCGAGGATTTTTCTCCCCCACCGGTTATCGGTCCCTCGAACTTTGCACGTGGCAGTGTGGTATCCGGAACGCAACTATATTTTGTCTGTGGTTTTTTGGTTCGAGCTAGCGTATAAAAAATGGCAACTTTTTATGGCAACGCATGAATTCAAGTTCAAACTGTAGTTTTAACTGTGTGTGTAAGAAATTAATAGAGTTAATAGCCGAAATTATCCGTGTCTAAATTAAAGACAAAAGCCAGCCCGCTTTGTGAGCTTTGTTCGTAAATGTAGGTAAATCTCCGGCGCAAGGCTTAACGCCGCAGGGACGAGCGGGACAACGCTTTACGTCACAGGGACGAGCGGGGCAAGGCTTAACGCCACAGGGACGAGCGGGGCAAGGCTTAACGCCGCAGGGACAGGCGGGGACAGCGCGGGGCCAGCGCGGGGCCAGCGCGGGGCCAGCGCGGGGACAGCGCGGGGCGGGGCGGTGGTCGACGGCACTGACCTCTGCGGCTCCCGGCGCGCGAGCTTGCGCGTGGCGGCGCGCGCGAGGGCGCTGCGCTGCTCCGCGATGAACCGCTCCGCCGCCTCGTCGATGTCCTTGGCCGGCCCTGACACACACACACACACACACGTTACTCATCTGACATATAGCTAGGAACAACACTACGAAAGCGGACAACGGCTAACTAGGCACAATGGTGTATACTTCCATGCGAGCAACGGCTAGGAACAACACTACACACTACACTACGGAAAACGAGGCGTACAATGGTGTATACTTCTATGCGAGCACATTCCTCCCTCCCAAAAACGTTCCGGCAAAATTACATGAGCGATTCCGTGTTGGGAGGGCACGTCAAACCGCCGGCCCCGGTTGTTTTCAAATGTAAAAAAATCGTTAATCTTGCCGTTGGCTTTCGAGAGGCTTAAGAACATTCCACACTTGGTTGCCCCTGGATTGGCAACTAATTCTAATTTTACTCACTATTCCATCAACTACCATACTCGTTAGAAACCCACACTAAAAACATTACTAAACCACTCAATACACTTGCAAGCACAAACAAGTTAAAATAAAACTTTAGTTACAGTTAAGTTAAACAAAAAACATGAGTAACAAACTCAATTCAACTAATTCTAAGAAGAAAACAACAAGTTAGAATGTGAAAAAAATGCACAAAGATACGAAAAATGCACAAAAATCAAAGAGTACAATAGGTTGCAATCAAATTTCAATGTTAGGATTACAGCTGAGTAACTCAAGAAATAGAGGCTTTAAAGAATACAGTGCTGATCTAAACACGGTGGACACTACGCGATACATAAGCTGCCGACACACCGGCGCATGCGTCGCGAGCCACGGCCCCGCTCGCTGGCACCTCGGGACTAGGGAGAGACGCTCAGAAATAGTTGTCTCTCCCTCGCACAATGTGTTATTACTCCGATAGTTGGTGCTAAATGGTAAAACTGGCAGAAATGTTTTGTATATTATTTTGGTCCATACATCTGTAGGACACCAGATTCATATCTGACTCGAAGGACCAAAAATGAGTATACATATACATTGTAAACGCGTGTTGTTTACATTTTCTAAGCGGACAAACTTACGAAAACCACCAATGCGTCTACGAATTACATATCAGATCTATTTTTCAAATTAATAATTGGACTTACAAATATCCTAGTGATATTTAAAAATCGCGTCCCTGTTACGTGTTTCCTCATACTAAAGTCCGATTACAATTTTACTAGTCAACTGTCCGCGAGGTGTCGCCAGCGGGGCGTGGCGGGGGGCGGGGCGTGGCGGGGGGCGGGTCGTGCGCGCGCGCAGTTACCGAGCACGTCCAGCAGCGGGCGCGGCGGGGGCGCGGGCGCGGGGTGCGGGGGCCGCGGGGGGCGCGGCGCGGGCGGGCTGGGCGAGCGCTGGATGCGCGTGGGCACGTACGCCGGCAGCCCTACGGACAACCAACGGTGCTCAGCCCCACTGCCTACTACTGCCGCCGTACTAGTACTAGTAGTAGTCCGAGTACGTTACTCCAGCACACTCCTAGTAGTAGCTCCAAGTCTGGATTTTTGCCCGGTATATATTGGAACTCACGTAATAAATGGAACCTAAGCTACACCGGTGAAAAGTGGTGTGGATTCTACACACCATGCTTACCCCTTGATCAAAATACAGGCGTGATGTAATATTGTGTTACTACTGCGTTCCTAGTCGTCGATAAACTCAAACTTATATCCACTCCATACAAAATGAGGGCGGGGAGACAGCAGGCCGTGCCGAGCTACCAGACAACCGAGACGCGTCGTGTTGACAAATACGAGCGCCACAATACAGAGCTAGAGAGTAAAGTTTATATAATGTGACATCCACTGTAAGTGACTCCGCTGGCGCTGACCGTCGGGGCGACGGGATGGAGGCTGAGCTAGAGGCGGGGGTGGGGGGTATGTTACCTTCGGCGGGGGGGTGGAAGGCGCCCTTGAAGTGGGGGTTGATGAGCACCTTCTTGCCGGCCAGCGGGCCCAGCGGGCCCAGCGCGGGCGGCAGCACCGGCAGCATGCGTACCTGCCACACACACACACACACACGTCATGTACACGTCACATCACTTAGCTCGCAGTGCAATTAGCGCTTTCCTGTTCATGTTTCTGTGTACATAAAGTGTAAACATTTACAGGAATGTGTGTTTGTTGGTTTGTCCTTCTCTTCAACAGAACGTTGTGATTTTCTGCATTGATATAATACGGCCTGGAGGGAAAGATAGGCTACTTTATATTCCGGAAATTCAAGCACAATCATGTATTCGAACGTACTTTGTTCGAATACATGATTGTGCTTGAAAACAAAATTCTGTATTATTTCCAACTATCGATTCTCTTTCGCTGATTGTGAACGGTCTTGTTTTAATTAATATTTTATTAATACACAGAGTTCCTTTACTTCTTTTTTTAATAATTTGAACGTCAAAATCTTGACATAGTGTCAGAACTTAATAACTACGTGTAACATCTACGTTGTGCTGCGCTCATTATTGATATGACTTAAGTCAGTTTATAAAAAAATTATACATAATAATGTCAAGTGACCTGTTGCACGGGCAGCGGGGGCGGGGGCGCCTCGCGCGGGGGGGCGAAGCGCACGTAGGGCGGCGCGAAGGGGCGCGGCTCGTACCGCGGGGGGAACGGGAACCGCGGCGGGAACGGCGGCCGGAGCCCCCCCTGCGGCATCTCGGAGTGGATCTCCGGACGTATCTCCGGATGCAGGTCCGAGCGGATCTCCGGCGGGACCATCGGCGGCCGGACTTCCGGTCGGATCTCGTGTATTTCAGGGCGAGGCGGCATTATTTCCGGTCTGATATGATGTATATCCGGTCGGGGTGGGATTGTTTCCGGTCTTATTTGCTGTGCGTCCTGGCGTATCTGATGTATTTCCGGTCTGTTCTGATGTATTTCCGGTCTGCTCTGATGTATTTCCGGTCTGATCTGGTGTATTTCCGGCCTGCCCTGGTGTGTCCCCGGCCGTATCTGGTGTATCTCCGGGCGGAGGTCGGACGGCAGCAGCTCGGGGGGCGGGTCCGCGCGCGGCGGGGCGGGGGGCCTCGCCGCGTAGCTCATCTGCCGAAATAAACACAAGCTATAATTTAAAATGGGCTCGACACATGGCTGGTGAAAAGTGAGCGTAGCACTGTGTAATACTTAAATAAACCCTAAAATTAAAACTGGTTACTACAAAAATACCTTTATTTTCCAAATATTTTAACATTACAAATTTGCATTACACAAAATTAGAGGGAAAGAGAGCGAATGACAGGAAGCCTCTGAAAGAAGCCTATCAGTCCCTTTGAGTAGGCAAAATGGCTAGAGTGAATGTCGCGCCGTGCACATAGAGTATTATAATAGAGATGAGCGCAGGCTCCCACAGAGTCCAAACGTGTCCTCGTCCGTCTCACAGATAACACTATTACGCACACATCTCACTCTATTTAAAGTCTTAACGCGTTATGAGGCGCGTACCTACAGCGTGAGGATGTCCATGATATAAAAATATTCATGAGGATGTATGCTAATCCCATCTTAAAGTCTGCCTGCAATGTATATCGCAGACTTTAAGATGTAAAACAACGTATACATACATACATACATACATACATACATAATTAACGTAAGATGTAAAACAATGTATGTTCGTTGTTTACGAGAGTAAAACAACGAACGTATGTTCGTAAGCCCGCTCTTACGGCTTTTCTTTCATTGTCAGTCGTGTGTGGAGGACCCATAAAAAAGATTTAGATATATTTTACCTTGATCACCCATAACACGGGCAAAGCATGTACTCACCCGGTGCATATTGTTCCTGCGGTAGGGGTGCTGGTGCTGGTGCTGGTGGTGGGCGTGGGCGTGGGCGTGGGGGTGGTGCCGCAGCTGCGGGTTGCGCCACGAGCTGCGGCCGCGCGCCGGGAACGCGCCGCGCGGCACGAACACCTTGTCTGGACCACAAGCACCAATGACGTCACATGAACACTCACTGAACCATGTCACCGGCGGCCTTCCACCGCGGAAGAAAGTGTATGTTAGTGAAATCAAAAAGAGCTATCATTGTTCGCAGTTCATATAAAAACCATTCCAATTCTGACTACTTAGCGATCACTAATTCCCGCCACGCCGTTTCCATGATGTGTGCCGACCGCGGTTTGCATGAGTGGCACTTTAACAGCGGCAAAACGAAATTGCATTTGTCGAAGTATGAAGTTAAATGCAGTTTTTCTTCCGTGATCGAAGGCTACACTGTTATTCTACAACCGACAATCTCACTAAGTAGTAATAATATTAATCGCAGAACTTTTATCAAGACAAATACAGACAAGGAGCGACCTTGCCTTGCTCTCGGTTCATCACAAGCCTTTCTTTGTCCCACTGTTGGGCACGGATCTCCTCTCAGAACGGGAGGGATTAGACCTTAGTCCACCACGCTGGCTAAGTGCGGATTGGCAGACTTCACATGCCTTCGAGAACATTAGAAGTCTCAGGCATGCAGGTTTCCTCAGATGTGTCCTTCACCGTTACAGCAAGTGGCATTTAATTAATAAATCGCACATAACTCAACGAGCTTAGGCAACTACTCTGCTGGATAGTACGCGAGCATCACAGACAGCGCGGCACCCTGTCCAGTGTACACTGGGCCACGCCGGCCGACACCGCTGTCGAAGGCATCGGTTCGCCAGCCGTAGTACGAGCAGCTTCCGTGCCGCCCGCTGTACCGCCAGCAGTCCTCAGGCCTCACCGAGCGAGTCGGGGATGTCCCGCAGCTGCGGCGTGCGCTGCGCGCCCGGCGGCCGCTCGCTCGCGAACCGCTCCCGCTCCCCGTCTGCCACACCAACACACAGACACACATTATAGATCAGTGGTTCTTAACCTTTTTAGGTCTGTTACCCTTATGATCTAACTAGGGTCACTGATTTTACCCCTGCTCCCAACGTTGAAGTCAAACAACACGTGTAGCTGCTATATACTGTAAGTAGTGTAAGTAGTAGCAAACGGTACCAACATTTTTAAAGCTCTGTCGGCTATGATAGGATATTCAGCACCTACTTTTTTCCAAAATGTACTTTGTACGTAGTTCAGCTAGGCTCATTGTCACCCCTCCGAAATACAAGTTTTACCCCCGCGAGGGTAATTACCCCCAGGTTAGGAATCCAGGTTATAGATAAATCAACACCATCGTAATGATTATTATTGGCTACAGCTCGTAGACTCCGATGCGGATCGGTGCGGGGGTTAGTGGCCAACCCGGTGTCGATGGTTCTCAGGCCACCCGAAGGTCTTCGACGAGGCTTAACTATAGTTTTAATTATTGAACTCAGATGAATAAAAAAAGTCTGAGTTATTGAAGTAAAACTTATTTAGGCGAGACTAGGGAATAACTCAGATTTTTGATTCTGACGGATGTTCCGGTTATTTTCTTATTACTTAACCCGTAAAGTGTTTTAACATGTTTTATAGATATGTTTATACTGTGTTAGGGCACCCCGATTAAATCAACAAAAATATCACAACCCTTTAACTCTAGTTAAACTCAACTTTAATCAGTTTCACTATTTTCTCAACTCAACTTTACCCAGTTCACGAAAGACGGCAGCACCGACTCACTCAAGCAGTTCGTCAGAGTTGTACGAGATGGCGCCACATTTTTCTTGTATGAGAAACGTTTGTGTAAAATGTTCAGATCGGCCCCAGTACAGTTATTACGTCAACGCTTTGCGGAACGAAAGTAACGCGCATTGGCAGACCTCTGGTCCAAGGCTTCGAGGCTATTAAAGAGAAATACCATTCATGCAGGTCTCTATAAGATTACATGATTGTAACATTTGTTTCCAATGCATGTAACCTATAGGTTATAATGAAACATATAAGAACTCATAAGAGCTATCAGCACAGGTTTAGTAACAGACACGCAGCGGGTACTCACTGGGCAGGGCTGGCGGGGGCAGCTCGGAGGGCACTATCTGTGGCGGCTCCAGGGCTGCTGCGGGCTGCCGGGACAATAATACATCAGCTTTTATTATTAAGATCACTGAGATTCACAAGAACATGTCCTTTCTTATTAACCTTCCTATATCTACTTACTAGTCTGTGAGACCGATTATTTAATTGTTAGATTAGATGTTGATCAGCTCATCATCATGAGCTCACATCGTATTAGCAGCACACGCGGTCATGTGAAGAGCCCAAGTAGGCTTACTTCGTGCTGATATGTCCTGGAGACCAACAATAGAGGTGCAATTTTTCAATTGTAAATGTTTTGTTAAAGTATTTTTTTACATTATTATGTTTGTTTAGCTATATTTTACAATTTATGCGATTTCAGGTGATAGTTTGCACCAAAAGGGATGATGAAAAGTAAAAGTAAAAGTTCCAATAGTTCCAATTCCAACTACCATGATGTCCATGACAAATGGGTCCACTCCTCCATGTATATAAATTAGACAGCCCTGAATATGATAAAATTGGCCAATGTTTAATATGTATATCAGGCAATAAAAAAATACACTTTTGTTGGAAACAATCTATTATTGTGTGCTGCAAACTTGGTTGCCAGTGAAGTTTCATTACAATTGTCTTGAAACAGGTGATCTTGAAGATTTAGAAGGAAAATACTTTTTCTTAAAACTATCATTAATTGTTATGGCTTTAAGAAAAACTGATTTTTCAAAGCTGTTAAACAAATGCTGATGGTTCATAAAATACGAAATAACTCATTAATTAAATAACTTTTTTTTTTTATTCAGCCCCATAGTAAGTAGGCTATGGTGCAGGTATAGGAAGTTTAAATTAAGGTAAAAATGGGTATATGACAAAACTCTGTCTGCATCAAGGATATATAGGCATGATATTATATTATGTCCAGCAACGGACCTAGAAAGGGTAGAGATTGATACGTGTTCATTAATATTATCTTACAATAGCCGGCGGCACCACAGCGGGCTCGGGTTCATAGGGTGCGTAGGTGGCACGCTCGGGCGGGGGCGTCACGGCCACCTCCACCGTTATGTTGGGCACTATGCACTCTGTCTCTGCTGTGTGGTACGGCATCGGCTGTCAACAACAATGTTCCATTGTGAATGATACCTGGAACATGGGACTCCTTGGTATGTCACTATCAACTTTCATAGCTAATTGTGTTTGTTAGTTTGTCCTTCATCTCCACCACAATTAAATTATAGATTGATGTGATTTTTAGCATACATGTAGTATACAATCAGGAGAGTGACATGAGCTACATTTTATATCGAAATATTGCACAGGCGGAGTGGCGGGTTAAGCTAGGCTATTATATACCTATATAATATTTAGAAAGCCTGAGAAAATAGTTTTGTGCTTTTAGAAGTATGATAACTCTCTGAATACATTCAGTATTTACTTAAAAATAACATAGTGAATACCTGTTATCATTTGAATATAATAAAACACTTGATTTGATATACCGACCTGGTTGTAAGCTATACTAGCGGCGGGGTAGTCCGGGGGGGCCAAGTCCCCGGCGTCCCTGTAGGGGCCCACGGACGTCGGCACGTTTTGAGAAGCCCCCAAGTCATAGTCGTCTGCGAGGAGCTGCTCCTCCTCCTCGTTGCCCAGGTTGTAGTCTGTGAGGCTGTGGTCACCCAAATCATCTCCAAGCAAGTCTTCACTGTAAGAAAAACAACAGTTCGATCGAGTACACGCCAACCATGCCAAATATTCAACAAGGCGTTTATTAAGTGGAACGTCAGAGATTTACACGGAAACTGTATTTCGTGTGTGTATAAAAATAAAAAAAACGATCACATGTTAGTAAAGTATTGAAATTAGTTAGTTTTATGTTTAATTAATTGAAAAAATATATGATGCACTAACTTGTCCGACATGTTGACAAAAAATAAGTTTTTTTTTTTGAGCAGTGCCCAGACCACAGATTTAAAAATATAGGTGCCATCCATGCCGCCCACAGACTACAGAGTAGGTAGATAGACAAGCATAGCAATAGTCATAGAGCACCTCCTCCATGTGTTAGATAAAAGATATTCGGCTGTTATTGCTGTCAAAATTGATCTTTTTATGCGACTGCAAGAAAATAAATAAAATTTGTAGTTCAAAATCTTTTTACAGGTATGTTCCGTATGCTCCCGGCAGCATACAATTTTACTACACAACACTTTAAAAACAATGCATAACGAAGAAATTAATAAAATGTATGGGATTGCCTATGCGCCGTCGCTATATCACGTGATAAATCGTTATCTCAGTTTAGACAAGTACAATCGATTCATAGCGATACGATATCTACATTTGTAATCGTTTCTGAAATAACGAAAACAATATAACATTAATGTATCGATCATTGTGTCGTATAGACGCTCAGCACGCCATTAACTATCAATTATATTACCATTGATCCACATGATGTCTTTTAAATTTTCATATTCGGTGACGCTTCGAAAAAAAAGATCGTTTTGTTGGTCAATCAAAATATTATTGGCTATCGTAACTAAACGTCACAATTTAGCTGTGTCATGGCTGTATGGGCTGAGATCCATTTGCCTTCCCTATGCGAGAAACATACCAAAAAAAAAATTTGCTGTGTCAGCCGCTGTCAGTCAACTGACACTTGACAGACCCAGACCTCACCAAATATACTAATCTGTGGACCTCACCTTGTTTACCGATAGACTTTATTGTATTGGAAAATGAATTAATTTAATTTATTTTTATACTAAACACGAAGAAAATATGAGTGAAGACGGCGATGAGATAGAATTCCTCGACGAGGACGCCGATATAGTGCAGCAATGCGTTCTATTGCAGCCCAAAGTGGAAGTCGAAAATGAGGAACCCCCTGCGTACATGATTCCCAAGACCGAGCCGCCGTCGCCGCTGCTGGTCGAGCGATCCGCCGTGCGGTCCGCGTCGGCGAGGAGGAAGAGGAAGAAATCGGACGATTCGGATTACGACCCGACAGAGGACCTGAGCCGGCAGGCTCGCAAACGGCGACCGCCGCCGCCGTCGCGTCGCAAGCAAGAAGTCAAAAGCCAACCGCAGCCGGCGGCGACGAAGGCGGTGTCTGCGCTCGTCACGGCCGTGCACAATCCCCCGAAGAGGCTGTCTGTCGACAAGCTGGACCGTCGCAGCTTAACGATCAGGATCCCCGACTTCGACGACCCGCTGTGCCTGCCGGTGCGCGGCGTGGCGCGGGACGAGGAGGACGCGCGCCGCCTGCAGCGCTGGAACCGGCTGTGCCTGCAGCAGATGCAGCGCGACGAGCCGCTGCGCCCGCGCTCCGGGGAGGCCTTGTGCTCCAAACGCACCGTCGTGCTCAGGAATCTGTTTAACAAGAGTACAGGTAATGTTATATAATATAATATCTTCTATATAAATAAAAATCAATGTGTGTAAGTTTGCTCTCTATGTGTTCCAAAACCTTTGAGGTTTTGAGGAAGCTTTGGAATGCCCAAGAGAGTGCAATCGCTTTACTTTGATTGAAACTCTCTGAGAGAGTATTTCGGGGTATTTTATTTTAGAAGCGAAACACAGTTCCCCATAAAAGATTTTGATACTTAGTCCAGAGCTATGTACCATCAATTTATCCTTATTATTGTATTAAAGTCTTTAAAGTTATTTACACTGCTGTTTTCATAAGTCTAATTCCAAATAAGCTAAGCTAAGCTGCAGGCTTCACTAGTTTTGTATAATATATTTTTACTGCTATTGATATTCAGATGATTATCAGTCATAAATAATTAATGAAATGTACAGTGCGGGTGATGGGGTCACAACAGTAAGCTGGGCAACTCTATTAGAAGACTTCCTTTGTAGATTACAACTCTTAACGTTTGGACTAGACTAATTGCAGCATGTAATTTTCCAGGAAAAACAGAAACATCATTCTGGAGTAAGATAACTGTTATGGGCCAAACTGGGGAGAGCAAATCTGAGCAAGTGCAGTCGATGCTGCCGCGCTATCGAGAGAAGAAGATGCTCGGTGGGTACCGGCTGGGGCCGAGCAGGCCGCGCCAGTTCTCCTCTCGCTCGGAGGTCATTCTGGGGAAGGAGAAGGATGGACAAGAGGAGACACTCGTGGCATACAAGCCTGACGAGTCCCTTGCCATGGTCTTCAAGATGATTGAGGTTAACAGGTGAGTTTGTTTGCATTTTAATATTTGCTTGAACTAACAGCCACTGACTATCTGACACATCTGACTGACACTGACAGTGTATTTTCTACTGCAAACTATATAGCAGCTATAACAAAGCTTAAAACACTTGTATAAAGCTGACACTATGAGGATTCAATATTGGCTGCCACAGATTTATTAAGGTTTCAGTACACATGGAAATATAATTTTTAATACAGTTGCTCAAAAAGTGGCATATTACAGGGACGTATAGCGTTCGGGAAGTGAGCTATTACACACTCGTGCTTTTTCTTTACCTTTTCCGAACTCGTGCGTTCTCTTTCCCAACTGTCAAAATAATGTCTATTAAAAAGAAAAAACCAACCACGAAGTTCTTACTAAAAAAAATATTCATAGAAGTTTTTATGATTCATGCAAATATTTATAAAAAGAAGCTACTAATTTGTTTCAATATCAGATTTAATGATTTGATTCAATGAGTTAGGGTAGGTTTCATTTCATTTCATCTCATTAAATTTCATGTCAATAAAAAAATTCTACTGAAGACTTGGCTGTATGGGCATAGTTCCCTTTGCCTACCCAGAATGGGTGAAGAAAACAAAAAAAAAACTGCAATACTCTGTATTCTTTTACGGTTGGCGCCATTTTCCAAAAATGTTCGCTGCGAGTTTAGTTTGTGTTTTTTATTATTTTATCAAATTGCTTCATTTTTTCGCAACTGTATTAAAAATAGTCGTTCAGTACACGTGCGGAACCGTCATTGCAACTTGTTCCGACTGTCAACCCTCGCCTTCGGCTCGGGTAGACATTTGTCGGAACTCTTTGCAATGACAGGCTTTCCGCACTTGTAGCGAAATATACTATATCACATCAAACTTTGGATTCAAAACAGGGTGCACTGGAAATGGAATACTGAAACCTACACCTCAAGGTTCATGCATAAGCTTTCCAATTTACGTCTTATTGCAGTAGCTCCTCCATCCATCCATCAGCATTTTGAGGTTCACTGCTGGCCTCCTATTTCAATTTAACAGCTGTGATCCAAATACAAATAAGTAATTATCTGTGAAATACTTATTTGTATTTGGTAATCAGTTTGTTACATTGTTATACCGCAAATACGCTACTAAAAAGGGCTACGCTGAAAACCAGCAGCCGTGGTTCTCTCTCAGTACCACGGCACAGGCTGAGAGTAGTCCTATTTTGTCTCTCTTCTTTTTTAATTTAATTTATATGTGTGGCTTATTTTTGTTTGTTGTTGTTTATTTAATTATTTTTTATTGTGTGTACCTATATTGAGACAAAATAAAGGTTTTCTTTCTTTCTTTCTTTCTAAATAATATCTGGCCTTGGTGGGTTTCAGCCAGCTGTTATTCTGGGAGCCAATCTGTCCATTGCTCGACGGGTGTAAGTTGACGGTGTGTGTTGTGTGTTGTGTTGTGTCGCAGCGAGCACGGCGGCGTGGTGGAGCGCAAGCGCTGCCTGGAGGAGCGCGCCGCGTGCCGCGCGTGCGCGCGCTGCTACCAGGCCTCGTGGCGCGGCGTCGACACCACCAACACGTGTGAGTATACGTTAGCGGTTCATATCAAATGTAATGACGTTCATTTAGCGTCTACAAAAAGGAGAAGGTGACTGACTGACTGACTGACTGACTGACTGACTGACTGACTGACTGACTGACATATCAACGCAGGGCCTAAACTATAAGGGCTAGAAACTTGAAATTTTGCACAGGGGTTCCTTTTATAACGTAGGGGAGCACTAAGAAAGGATTTCTGAAAATTCACCCCCTAAGGGGGTAAAACGGGGGTGCAAAGTTAGTATGAAACTTTGCCGTTTTTGAAGTCTTTAGACGGGTAGACGTCGTTAATGGGTCTAATTCTACGCGAGCGAAGCTGCGGGCGTCCACTAGTACCATATAATGTAAATAAATATCTTGGAAATTCTCACACACGGCCATCTGACCCCAAAGTTGGCGCGAGCCTGCAATATGGGTGTCAGAGACTGATATACATACATACATATTTTTAAATGCATACTTTTAAATAGATAATATTGACATCCAGACACAGAACAAATACAAGTGTCCGTATGTCACACGAATATTTGTCCCGAGTGGGATTCGAACCCACGACCCCTGGCGCAACAGACAGGGTCACTACCGATTGCGCCAACGGGCACGTCAAATAAATGAGAATGTTCGTGTGTCCCCGCAGCGGGCGTGCTGCGCTGCCCGGCGTGCGCGCGCGCGTGCGTCAGCATCCACAGCCTGCTGTCGCACCTCAAGACGCACGCGCCGGCGCTGGTGCGCCCGCACCGCCGCACCGTCTCCAGCGCCATCGCCAAGGTGAGCGAGCGTCAGCATCCACAGCCTGCTGTCGCACCTCAAGACGCACGCGCCGGCGCTGGTGCGCCCGCACCGCCGCACCGTCTCCAGCGCCATCGCCAAGGTGAGCGAGCGTCAGCATCCACAGCCTGCTGTCGCACCTCAAGACGCACGCGCCGGCGCTGGTGCGCCCGCACCGCCGCACCGTCTCCAGCGCCATCGCCAAGGTGAGCGAGCGTCAGCATCCACAGCCTGCTGTCGCACCTCAAGACGCACGCGCCGGCGCTGGTGCGCCCGCACCGCCGCACCGTCTCCAGCGCCATCGCCAAGGTGAGCGAGCGTCAGCATCCACAGCCTGCTGTCGCACCTCAAGACGCACGCGCCGGCGCTGGTGCGCCCGCACCGCCGCACCGTCTCCAGCGCCATCGCCAAGGTGAGCGAGCGTCAGCATCCACAGCCTGCTGTCGCACCTCAAGACGCACGCGCCGGCGCTGGTGCGCCCGCACCGCCGCACCGTCTCCAGCGCCATCGCCAAGGTGAGCGAGCGTCAGCATCCACAGCCTGCTGTCGCACCTCAAGACGCACGCGCCGGCGCTGGTGCGCCCGCACCGCCGCACCGTCTCCAGCGCCATCGCCAAGGTGAGCGAGCGTCAGCATCCACAGCCTGCTGTCGCACCTCAAGACGCACGCGCCGGCGCTGGTGCGCCCGCACCGCCGCACCGTCTCCAGCGCCATCGCCAAGGTGAGCGAGCGTCAGCATCCACAGCCTGCTGTCGCACCTCAAGACGCACGCGCCGGCGCTGGTGCGCCCGCACCGCCGCACCGTCTCCAGCGCCATCGCCAAGGTGAGCGAGCGTCAGCATCCACAGCCTGCTGTCGCACCTCAAGACGCACGCGCCGGCGCTGGTGCGCCCGCACCGCCGCACCGTCTCCAGCGCCATCGCCAAGGTGAGCGAGCGTCAGCATCCACAGCCTGCTGTCGCACCTCAAGACGCACGCGCCGGCGCTGGTGCGCCCGCACCGCCGCACCGTCTCCAGCGCCATCGCCAAGGTGAGCGAGCGTCAGCATCCACAGCCTGCTGTCGCACCTCAAGACGCACGCGCCGGCGCTGGTGCGCCCGCACCGCCGCACCGTCTCCAGCGCCATCGCCAAGGTGAGCGAGCGTCAGCATCCACAGCCTGCTGTCGCACCTCAAGACGCACGCGCCGGCGCTGGTGCGCCCGCACCGCCGCACCGTCTCCAGCGCCATCGCCAAGGTGAGCGAGCGTCACGTCACGCCACGTCACGTACATCGGTTGACATCAAATAAATTGGAGCTACGCTTAACCAAATGTGTTGACAATTTCAATTCAGTAACATCAATGAAATTGAAAATATAATTTAATTATGAATTATGATGATTTATAGAATAGTTTATGCACAGAGGTATTTCCACAGAGTAATGAATGCTACCCCGGTATGGCTGCACTGGTATAGATACCCCGGTATAGCTACCCCGGTATAGATACCCCGGTATTGCTACCCCGGTATAGATACCCCGGTATTGCTACCCCGGTATAGCTACCCCGGTATGGCTACCCGTAGCTAGTGTATGAAGCTAAAGTGTAGCACCACCCCGCAGGTGCTGGCGTACCACTACCGCTGCCGCGTGTGCCAGCGCCGCTTCCCCACCACGCGCGACCTGCGCCGGCACATGTCCTCGCACAAAGGTATGCCCCCTGCATCATCATCATCATCATTATCATCATCATCACAACCCACTGTTGGGCACTCAGGAGAGGATTATTATTGCCATGCTCCCTGCATGCATGGCAATAACTTGTAAGTTACGTGTGTTTTAAGAAATTTAATGTCACTTGTTGTAACGTGGGGAAAACATCGCGATACCGCATGCCGACCCTCCCTAAATGTTCTCAGCTCATGTGTAGAAAGGACATTGTTAAAATATCACATAGGAAAAGATGCAAGTGCACGAGACATGCGAGAGACGTCTATTTCCAAATTGCGGTTTATTTTATTTATTTATTTTTATGTACACACATTACAGTGAAAATTCTTAAATATTAAATAGTATATTTCGCTACAAGTGCGGAAAGCCTGTCATTGCAAAGAGTTCCGACAAATGTCTACCCGAGCCGAAGGCGAGGGTTGACAGTCGGAACAAGTTGCAATGACGATTCCGCACGTGTAATGAACAACTATTTTTAATACAGTTGCGAAAAAATGAAGCAATTTAATAAAATAATAAAAACACAAACTAAACTCGCAAAGAACATTTTTGGAAAATGGCGCCAACCGTAAAAGAATACAGAGTATTGCAGAGATATTTTTTTGTTTTCTTCTGCCATTCTGGGTAGGCAAAGGGAACTTTGCCCATACAGCCAAGTCTTCAGTAGAATTTTTTTATTGACATGAAATTTAATGCGATGAAATGAAGTGAAACCTAACCTATCTCATTGAATCAAATCATTAAATCTGATATTGAAACAAATTAGTAGCTTCTTTATAGAAATATTTGCATGAATCATAAAAACTTCTATGAATTTTTTTTTAGTAAAAACTTCGTGGTTGGTTTTTTCTTTTTAATAGACATTATTTTGACAGTTGGGAAAGAGAACGCACGAGTTCGGAAAAGGTAAAGAAAAAGTACGAGTGTGTAATAGCTCACTTCCCGAACGCTAAACGTCCCTGTAATACGCCACTTTTTGAGCAACTGTATTAAAATAGTATATTTCGCTACAAGTGCGGAAAGCCTGTCATTGCAAAGAGTTCCGACAAATGTCTACCCGAGCCGAAGGCGAGGGTTGACAGTCGGAACAAGTTTAATAGACATTATTTTGAAAGTTGGGAAAGAGAACGCACGAGTTCGGAAATGGTAAAGAAAAAGCACGAGTGTGTAATGCCCCATCCACACGCTGGCTGTTTGTCACAAACACCGCAAACAGCAAGCAAAGTCCCAAATACCAACCACAATCACCCAACACAAACAGCCATCCACATGCTTGGCGAACGTTCATAACATTCCGAATCGGCAAACATGGCGGACGACAAGCTTGTGGCAGCTATTACTTTCGGGTTGACATATTTTTATTATAAATTAAAGCAAGAGAAAGAAAAAAGAAAAAAAGAAGAAAGCGAAGACGATGGTGATTCCGATGAAAATTTTGCAATAATAAAATGTATCAATATAGTTAGATTTTATTCATAAATTATACTGTAAAAAAATTTTTTTTTTAAAGATCTTTTACTTATATCTTTTATTTTTATTTTCATGCATTGTCATCGGAACCTAATATGTGTGCCAAATTTCAGCTCGATATCTTCAGTGGAAGTGGGTGAAATATTGATTGCAAGATTCCAGGACATACATACGAGTGAATTTAATTAAAAGTTTTTAAAATCACTTGTTATAAATAATTTTGCTACCATCGAATTCGAATACTTGAGGTACAGTTTTTAAATGGGGTGGAATCTTCGATCAATAATAGGGTGGAATGTTCTCTTTATATGCCCATGAATATGGCAAGTAAATACGTCCGCCTCCCGCAAGCTCGCGCGCATTACTGATCGCTGCCAAACGTGTGGATACGTCGCAAACTGTTTGCCGAACATCCTTTGATCTGGCAAGAAAAACCGACACCGATGCCGAACACTGCCCAACACAAACACAAACAGGCAAACAACGACAAACACCCATCCACACGTCCGTTTTTGCTGTTTGCTGTTGGCTGTTTGCCATTGTTTGCCAAGCGTGTGGATGGGGCTTAATAGCTCACTTCCCGAACGCTATACGTCCCTGTAATACGCCACTTTTTGAACAACTGTATTAAAAAGATATGTACAAGGGTACTACTTATTTCAAAGTGAAATGTCTTCCAGTAGACCCGTTGGTGGAGCAGTCATTATGAGAGGCAAACAAGTGTGTCCAATATAACAAATAATTATAATAGATAAGTAAACACTAATAGTGAATAATTTTATACTATACATACTATAACATAAATATGCAAATTATATACATATATAATATACTATACATAATATAGATTTATGTGTTTTAATGAATTTTATTTGCGTATATGATGTAGAAAATTTATAAGTGACGTATCCGGTTGCGGGTCGGAGACGAGGGGTCTTCCAGCGACCACTTCGCCATCGTAGTTTTCATTTCGCAAACTAGATGGCGCTAGGAGTCCCTTTTGGCGCCGACAATATGTAAACAACTTTACTGATACCCTTAAAGAGATATACAATACAATGGGCGGAAATAATGCCTTACGGCATTTCTAGCAGACCGTGGTTGGGTGGGTGGTTGCGGTAGGTGGGAAAAGAAAAAAACTGTTATGTTTATTTTCAAATTAATTTGTGTTTCATTTGGTTCCAGGTTTGGGGCAATTCTTTTGCGAGATCGGAAGCCACGCGGTGTCGTAGCCGCGGCGGGGCGGGGCACGGTGGGCGGAGAGATCACAGAGTTATATTAATAAAATACACTTTTCAAATGACAAATTCGTTTTATTTTAATATCAATCTATCTTAACATAATATGGTACTGGACTTCTACGTGGTTTGCCGATCTAAAGGCTATTGCAGACAAAAGTAGCGTCCATTGCCCAGTCCGTCGGTCCCGGCTGTTACCAATGATGAAAACAATCGTTAGGCCTTGCCGATCTCGATCGAATCGAAGACCTTCGCGTGGCTTGAGAACATCCGACGCAGGGTTCGCCACCAACCCCTCCACGAATCCGCATTGGAGCAGCGTGGTGGAGTTTGCTCTAAAATAATTTTACGAAGAGAAGGAATTAGTTCTTATCGAATTAGGGAATATGGAGCTAACTTTTATCATATTATTATTCCTTGGCGAGCGAGGCTATATATCCCAATTTGAATATAAGGTAGAGGACAGGGTTAGAAAGACATGTGCTCTAAGCTAATCCGCAATCAAAGACAATCAATGCATTAAACTTACTCTCCGTAGTATATTATTTTCTCTGTGACGTAACAGATGGCGCCACTGGTAGCTACTCTACACTGTTCTGCGCGAATAAGATAATATATAATTCTAAGGTAGTATAATAAATTGTAACTATGAATACCTGCGATATCGCGATATCTTAGTGGTGAAAAATTTGACCTCAATCACGTGTAGTTCGAGTTCAAATACGGGATTATTGAAGTTTTCTGCGTTTTATGCAATTAAAATGTATCAGGGTAAAAACATGCAACTTTATAACTTGCTCATAGTGTCCACGTCCGCGCGGAGTCGGCCCGCACTTGGCCTACGTTATGGATGTTTCTGAATCATTTTTCTTACTTGAAATTGCTAGTAGGCTCGTAATGGCTCGCGTCGATCGTATGTGATTGACTGGGTTAAGTAAATACATTAAACTTGAAATTAAGCAACGACAGGCGATCGCATTGTGGATGGGTGACTGCTAGTGGCAAAATTTGGCTAAAAATGGGCGCTACCGTGCTTCGGAGGGCACGTTAAGCCGTCGGTCCTGATTGGTTTCATTTGTGATTTTGATGGCTTCAGAACAATCCACACTTGGTTGGCCACTAAACCGCATTGAACGCTCGAGGCCTCCCGCAGCTCTGGCCGTGGGAGAGCCGCTTGCCCAACAGTGGGACTCAGCACTTGTTACACAATAGAAACCCCTACGAGCCAGTGCGACCCTAGCTCGGCGGTATGATCGCGCGGGGCGCCGCGGTAAGCTTACCGCTAATAAGTGCGCACTTACCGCTGATAATTATAAGGCAGGCCCGTCGGCCTTTTATCTTTACTTTTATCATATTATTATTCCTTGGCGAGCGAGGCTATATATCCCAATTTGAATATAAGGTAGAGGACAGGGTTAGAAAGACATGTGCTCTAAGCTAATCCGCAATCAAAGACAATCAATGCATTAAACTTACTCTCCGTAGTATATTATTTTCTCTGTGACGTAACAGATGGCGCCACTGGTAGCTACTCTACACTGTTCTGCGCGAATAAGATAATATATAATTCTAAGGTAGTATAATAAATTGTAACTATGAATACCTGCGATATCGCGATATCTTAGTGGTGAAAAATTTGACCTCAATCACGTGTAGTTCGAGTTCAAATACGGGATTATTGAAGTTTTCTGCGTTTTATGCAATTAAAATGTATCAGGGTAAAAACATGCAACTTTATAACTTGCTCATAGTGTCCACGTCCGCGCGGAGTCGGCCCGCACTTGGCCTACGTTATGGATGTTTCTGAATCATTTTTCTTACTTGAAATTGCTAGTAGGCTCGTAATGGCTCGCGTCGATCGTATGTGATTGACTGGGTTAAGTAAATACATTAAACTTGAAATTAAGCAACGACAGGCGATCGCATTGTGGATGGGTGACTGCTAGTGGCAAAATTTGGTTAAAAATGGGCGCTACCGTGCTTCGGAGGGCACGTTAAGCCGTCGGTCCTGATTGGTTTCATTTGTGATTTTGATGGCTTCAGAACAATCCACACTTGGTTGGCCACTAAACCGCATTGAACGCTCGAGGCCTCCCGCAGCTCTGGCCGTGGGAGAGCCGCTTGCCCAACAGTGGGACTCAGCACTTGTTACACAATAGAAACCCCTACGAGCCAGTGCGACCCTAGCTCGGCGGTATGATCGCGCGGGGCGCCGCGGTAAGCTTACCGCTAATAAGTGCGCACTTACCGCTGATAATTATAAGGCAGGCCCGTCGGCCCCGTCACCGCGTCACGCACGCCGCCGCCGCCGCCGCCGCCGCCGCGTGGGAACAGAGGGCTACCGGTGATTATCGAGTGAAGAGGTAGGTTGCATCGTGTTGACAGGGCCGGCACATTTTACATACAAAACATAAAATCTAGTTAAAATATGAATAATCGAAGTTGTTTATTGACTATTTTACACGAGAATAATGAAAGCAATAGAATTAAGAATGTTTTATTTGTAATTAAAACTACAACTATTTTGAACTGCTACAATTATTTACACGGGAATAGAACATCTAAGACCAGGTACTAATGTACATTATTGTACATATGGCAGTACATTACCAAAAGGTTTGCACTCAGAGTCATGCTGCTAGCGGCTAGCCTATGGAGCTAGCTCCTTTAACCATTCTGCCGTGCCGCCGTGACGGAGAGACTCTCCGTCACGTCACGTCCGGCGGCGGAGACTCGCTGCAGCTGGCACTGCTCTCGGCTTCAGCTGCAGCTGGCGCCCGATATTGTGCGGTCTCTGTTGCTAGCAGACTGCTGTTGCTAGCAGACTGCTGTTGCTAGCGGACTGCCGTTGCTAGTGGACTGCCGTTGCTAGCGGACTGCCGCTGCCGTGTCACGCACCTGCTGAGGCTGGACTAAGGAAAGGTGCACACTGGTCACGGTCAGTGCGCCCGCGCGATACTTACATGTTATGTTACAAATGTAGAGCTTGAAAGTCCTTCAAATCTGATCCCGTATTGTACGTCGTAAAGCTATAGCTGCTAATATTACATTGTTATTGAAGCGAGCAATTCTTTATTTTGAATGGGGCAGACTCTACCTCAGGGGCTGGCCACCCGCGGCCTGGGCGGAAGCTCTGGCTCCCCCGTCAATAAGCGCAGCCGGTGGCGGTGGGTTAGCTGACGTGCTACGTACCAGCTACTAAATAGCTAAGTATTTGGCACCTGCCATGCGCCATGCATCATGCACCATGCACCATGCGCCATGCGCTACGCCACAGTCATGTCGTATCACTCATTTATATAGCTATCACCTGTCACTACATGAACTCCAACCTCCACTGACCCCGTATTAAGTACTTCACGACACCAATGTAATCCTATTATCAACAATAACACAATAACGAACAATACATCACAGCTTATCTGATGTAGTGACGCGAAAGGGACACCAGGAGGTTGGTAGGGGCTGTCAGTTAAGTTCATATTGCATTCGCGAGCCATCAATCTATACCCGATATCTATCGCTCGCATCTCCCGGAGATACAAGGATTCGAGGTCGTCGACCCGCGGGTGAATGAACTCCGGCGGGGTGCGCCCGGGCGCGCTGGGCAGGGGCGGCTGCGCTGCTGCCTGTTATTGGGGTTAAATCGCACTGGTGGTCATGTGTAAATTTGGAAGTTTAACAGGGATAGAATTGTAGGCAAGTTGGTGTTGCAATTAATAACCAAAAAAGAC
This sequence comes from Carterocephalus palaemon, assembly GCA_944567765.1. Classification (NCBI taxonomy): domain Eukaryota; kingdom Metazoa; phylum Arthropoda; class Insecta; order Lepidoptera; family Hesperiidae; genus Carterocephalus; species Carterocephalus palaemon. The sequence goes on along the minus strand of OX155662.1, from coordinate 9,699,758 downwards.
AGACTTCTCAGACTTCCTGTCGCGAGGAGCGGTCAGCGATGAGAGCTGACGTGGTGACGTGGTCACAGCATACCGGCCCACCAACTACAATAATTACTTGAAGCTTAGTAAATATCTTCTTATCAGCGGCGAGTGTTTCTGTTGGTGATAATAAGGAGTAGCTCCTGTGTTCCTTCGTTTGTCCTTTTGATCCTTTTGCATCGGTACTTGGTTATCGAGGTACAGGAGGTTTTGCAAGGTAAGCAGGCGAGGATTGGAGTGGTGTTGGATATAAATAACATGGGTAGCTAGGATAGGTGCTCAGGTGCTCAGCCTGCAGGACGTGAGGCAAGCTCTAGGTTACAGGCGTGTGCTGCTGCAATAGCGTTATATTTCATATTGACGCTCTTCAAAACTATCGATATGTAAGTACCTCGCTGCGACCCATAGACGTCCCACTGCTGGGCACGGGTCTCCCCCACAAACACTTCTGCTGGAGGTCTAGAGCGTACTCCACCACGCTGCTCCAATGCGGATTGGTGGAGGGGTTAGTGGCCAACCCAGTGTCGAATGTCCTCAAGCCACCCGAAGGTCTTCGACAAGGCTTAACGACTGTTTCCAGAATTGAAAACAACCGGGACCGACGGCTTTACGTGCCCTCCGAAGCACGGTAGCGTCCATGAAATTTTGCCACTAGCGACCGACAAACCGACCGCGCCCGTCGTTGCTTAACACTTTCGATCACATTGAATCGAAGCGAGCCATTGGGCTATGGACGCTACTGTGTGTATTTGACAATTGTTTTCGCCGGTTTAAAATTATATAAGTACTTTATGTAGCCGTTAGCTGTAAGCTTAGTTAATTGGGTCACTGAATACGTCGTGTTATCAGGACAGCGCTCCCGCCGCGCCGGCTGGGCTCGTTCCAGAAGAGTCCAGAAGACGCCCGCAAGTTGTACGCGAGCTACGTAACCTACATTCGAACCTGCCTGTTGCCGTCTCGCTCCCACGACCTCCTTACTATCCTTTATGTCCCACAAATTATTCCTAATCTATTATTTTGAGCCCAATTTAAAAATGTAATGTTTGATCAGAACATTCAATCAATCGTTATTCCAGTAGGAGTTTCGTTTGACATCGGCTCGCTCCCGGGCTCCCGGGCAGAGCCCATCGCTATTATTATTACTATCGCCACTACGTGGGGGTGGGGGTGGGCGTGGGGGTGGTGCGTGGTGGTCGCCTCTGCGCATGTGCAGCCGAACAAATAGATGTGTGTTCATAAATCTATATTCGGTGACGGGCGCTCGGGCCATCTCTAATTCAGGGTGTATTTGTCTATACGTAATTAAAATGAGTGGTGGTGTAAGGGGGAGGGGGTGGGAATGCAATCGCGGGGCAGCGGCCATGTTGTAATTAGGAATGATTCAATATTGAATATTTGTTTATCTGTGGGAATACCAAATTTCTCTTTAAAACGTACGTTTATGCAGCGATTGGGCCCCTCTTCAGGGTTTCAGGATTGGAAAGCGACGGTCTTTCTTGTTTTTTTATATTAAGCAATAATCGCTAGCGGTGGCGGCGAGATATCTTTTGGTTTCTATTTTTAAGGCGTACCTAAAAATAATAAAATTGATCATAAACCGTAAAACAAGAAGATACGATTCACAAACCACAAAGGACTCACTAACACGATGGTTGCATTTCCCTCTCGAATATTAGAAGCTAGACCATTAGAAAAAATGCTTGGCCAAGAGTTCTGTATCATAATTATAATTGTCCACAAATCAGTTATTGGACTATTCTATGGTGCAAATAAAATAAAAAAATAAAAAAAATATAACATAACATCACGACTGTGTTTCCCCGAATAGGTAGGCAGAGAAGAACTCTTGCTCTCTTGAGCTCATTGCAAAAAATAGTATTTCAAAGTTAGCAAACGATCGCGTGGAAATTACCAATCTTTCTATGGCTATTAGAGAATGTTATTTGACACATTTTATTTGGATCTTATACCTCTCGATGGTCAAAATCTATCAAGAGGTAGGTTATTAATTTCGGCCTTAAAAAAAAACTAATCCAGCGCCCTCGTTATCGAACCTTATTTTCACCCTCAAAAAGCGACAGATACATCCATTAAAAGTGCCGAGCGGAGTCCGGCGCGGCGCGGCCGGAGGGCATGCGGACGTCACATTACATTTATTATCTTTGCACAAAGGCGCGGATAAATCCGTCAATAATTAATTATGAAGGGTTGTCGGGGAGCCCGGGGAGTAGGGGGGGGCAGGGGGGAGCAGCGGGGAGCAGGGGGAGCAGGGGGAGCCGGACGCGCCGCGCCGCCGCCCGCGAGTTGCGAGCGGCGATCGTATCGCCCGGGCGACAGGGGTAGTATGAGCTACAGCTTATACTGACTTGTGGGACACCCCCACTGTTGGGCACGAGTCTCTCCCACGGCTTTAAGAAGTTCGTAGTTACCTAGACTGTCGTTTGTCTAATCACCTCATAGCGAAAAAAATTATTTGACTTTGACTTTGGCTACGATTGAAGTTTAGAGAATACTTCACCGGTGCTTTGAAGAGCGGGACATCTCATACCCACAAACGAACTGCAATGACCCTCTAATGTTCATATTAAATCACTCTGCTAACTGGACTAACCAATATCCTAGTCTTGCTAGTCCGATTAGTCTTGCTCAAAGTCAGTAACAGTTCTGCTGTCATGGGCGGCAGCTGAAGGGCGATGCAAGCTCGTTTGCTTAAGATAGCAATATCCATCAAATAAAAGTTTCACTTTAAAATCCATTTCTATTTTTAACGATTCCCAATCAATTCGATTAACAATCGAGAACAATCGAGTCAGACGGCGTAGCGCGATCTCTCGCCGGCGGGGCGACGCGGCCCGCGCGCGGCGACGTGTGCCTATTATCTCCCATTCGGACTCTCTCGATGTCTCTGCTTTCGACGGACGCTGTACAGGGTTAAACAAAGATATTGGAGCTGTAGGGTGCCTACTAATAGAAGCCTGATAATTGACAATTTCAATTAACCTGTTCGATCGACCTTTCGTAGTCTCATGTTTCATCTTCGAAACCGTAGACCATTTTCATTATTTCTTTCGTATTTAAATAGAGCAGGGTCTACGGTCTACGGTATACGGTCTACGGTCTGCGGTCTACGGTCTAAGCCCGTACGATTTCCTTTTATGTTTGTAATGACTAGTTTATATTTCGATACATATGGTAGTTTAATTGTGTTGTAGCTTCATTGTCCTAGGGGGAAGCAGGGGACTACGTTTGTATGGAAAAAGCCGATTTCCTCTTATTGTTAAGAGGAAGTACTATTAAGAATATTACATATCACCTGCTTTAATGCTCGAGGAAAACATCGTGAGGAAACTTGCAAGCCTAGTTCTCCATACTATCTCAGAGACATGTGGTCATGTGGTGTCGGTCGGCGTGACTTTGGCCGCGCCTCTCCCACCTGAGAGGTTCAATTCAAAAGAGAGAAATCCAAGAAAGTATTAAATTTAATCTTCTGAAAACATCAATCAAAAGTGAATATCAAATGTGAAGAGAGTGATCATATTTTGATGACAGAATATTGGTTTGCTGATTCGAATACTATTATGATCAATAATCACCAGTATTCCCGTGGAAGCTAGTCACAACAGAGGCGGTGGTCAGGGCGCGAGGGGCGTGAGGGGCGCGAGGGGCGCACCCTCCGCCGGCCCTCCGCGCCCCTCCGCGGCCCTGCAGCCCTCTGCGGTGCCTCCGGTGCCTCCCTTCCATGCTACTCGCTACTCTGCTCAGCTGTGTTAAACTCAGCTGTTTGAAGTAATCGTATTGTGTATATTTTGGTACGGTTGATTTTATAACTGTCAGAGTCAAAAAGGTCGTATGGTTTGCGTTGTGTTACCTTGTTTCAACTTCTGCAATGGCTTGTTGATTCTATATATTTGATATAAAATTGTCATAGTATTTAATTTTTAAAGTTTAGACAAATGACCATGTAACCGATGATGAATGAACTCGGGAAATCCTCCACGATCAAGATATGTAGGTATACTTCACCATATAATTAAGTACGTTACGTAGGTAGATGAAATATCAGACGATGTATGTAAACTACGTGGGTGACAACATGTTGAATAAACATCGTGGGAGACAGAAAAAACCCTGAGGCACGCCTCTGTCGCCGCGCTAGCCGCCCCAAGCGCAGCGCTAAAGCGACTTTCACACTCTTCAGACTGTACAATAAACAACCTTGATGTGTATCTAGTGTAGAATTGTAGATTTAAAGAAATACAGAATATGATATAAGAAATAAGTACAATCTGTGATGTCATATGATTTAGAGTAGCGCCTTATTTGAAGCATTCGCGCGCCGCCCAAAGAGCGAAAAATTACGAATTATATATAAATATTTTAGGATGTATTTTTGTTTGAGTGACTAGAATGCAACGAGTGACGTTAGACACGCGACTGGTGCGATGGCGCGTGTTTCATTATCGTGTTTGTCGTGTGTTATTTAACTACTTATAATGAGCTGCGGCACGCGAGCGATTCAAAAATAGCGCTCGGCTTCAGCTGGTGGCTGGGTGGGTGACGATGGGAGACCGTTGGTGGCAAGCGTCTTCAGCGCTTCTGTGGCTCGGAGTGCACGCTATGTTGCTATCGTAAGATAATGTTTGAGGACTTTTAGCAGTCTAAAAACTTCCGTCAACCGCGCTGCAGCGTGGTGGAGTAAGCTGATTTCCTAGCTTTGACAAGAGAACCAAGAACCTACTGCAGTTGGACACATGATGAGGACAGGCAGGGATGATCAACTAATAATCCTATTAAACCTACACCTCATTCAATAACGAATCGCAGCCAAGAAGAAATATTTTCATATTTCATGTCTTATCTCTACTTTACTGTGTGCGTTTTAATCCCAGTTATCCTCCCTATCTGAACCAGAGGTCCCAGTACTCCCGTCAAACCCACAATCGCTCCCTGCGCTCCTCAGCAACTCATGCACTTCGTCCCCCTACTCACTCATCCAACTTCTTAAATCGTTTTCCCGTAACTGTCTCTGGAGATCTCATCCTCATCCCCTATCTATTTGCAATGCCCCTTCTTTGAATTCCAACAAAAGTCAATTAAAACCTTATTACCTGCAAATATAATCATTCTCCCCTGCTCCCGCCTTCGTTTGTCTTTATATATATATTTATTTATCGTTTTCGTAATCTATATGCCAACCTTATACCTTAGTATCTTTCTCTAACTCTTTAGCCCAAGGTTGCCTGGAAGAAATCGCTAGATAGCGATAAGGCCAGCATTTATACGTATTTTATGGATTGGTCTTGGTGTACAATAAAGAGTTTATAGTAATAAAGTTTTTTGTTGTTTTATTGTTGTTCCATTACGGCCCATGTGCACACAGAAAACAACACAACACAATTTTTAAAAATCTATAAACCAAGTACCTACCAATATCCGGATACGTGGTGCGGTACCACGGATTTGCCAACATAGGGGTTGTGTTGTAATGATTATTTGAAAAGGTTTCAAAAGTGCCAGAAGTAAAGTAAAACTAACTACAAGCACCAGAGGAGCTCCTGAGCAGCATACGGCATAAACCGTTGATTAATCTGCCCCCAATATACTACACAACTCACAAGTGACGCTACAATAATATTCTCACTGGAGCGGTAAGCTTCCGGCTACGCGCGCTACGGCGTAGCGAGCCAGATATCACTTGGCGCAATCGGTAGTGACCCTGCCTGTTGCGCCAGGGGTCGTGGGTTCCAATCCCACTCAGGGCAAACATTCGTGTGACGAACACTTGTGTGTGTTCTGTGTCTGGATGTTAATATTATCTATTTAAGTATATATTTAAAAAAATATTGTATCTTTGACACCCATAGTACAGGCTAGCCTGCCTAGTTTGGGGTCGGATGGCCATGAGATTTATGGTTTATTATTATAATTTTTAATTTAATTTATTCAAATTAAGTATAATAGTATGGAATAAAACAATTTTCATTCAAGGTTCATTTTCTTGGTGATTCGTGGGTTTAGGGGTGCAAGCAATAAAGGAAACAAACTTCAGGATTTTTTTATATATTTAGAACAAGAAATGTATAGTTACAACCATTGAGGATATTAAATATCATATTGTAAAAACTATTGTATAAAGTGAAGAGAATGTGACATTTTCCATATTTTTTATTCAATTATAATTAATTCCAATAAATTAATAATTATAGACACATAAATTACGTGAAAATATTAATGAATAAATTACTTAAAAACAGCCGAATAACCACTACAGATGTAAATATTGGTTAATAATGCTTATTTTTAGGAATGAGTATTTTTAAAATTTTCTATCCGCACTTCAAAGAAAGAACGGTATAGCGCAGCTTTCCAAACGCATCAGGTTATCCGTGCTTACAATCTGCAGCCGGGCAGAGCCGGGCAGAGCCAGGCAGAGCCGGGCGGAGCCGGGCAGAGCCAGGCAGAGCCGGACAGAGCCGGACGGAGCCGGGCCGGCTCGGAAAGCTGCACTCTCTTACAAATAATCGGGAACAACATTTATGTAAGACGACACTAAAGCTGATTCGCCGGCGCGACATTGTCAGGTTTAGTTTCGATCTTAACTCCACTACTGTTTCTTGTGCAAATCATATATTCTTCACAAAAGCTATAATGAAGTAGAGGTAACTGTTTAAACAGACACGATAAGAATATAGAAGTACCTACCGTGAGGCAAGCGGCGCGTGGTCACTATGTCACCACAGTCTCAACTAAACCGTCGCACGATCAACACATACACCTACGTCTTAATATTTTAATTAATCATAAAAAGACAAAAAGTAACGTCAACATTGATTTAAATACCGGAAGATCTTAAGTGTTTTAAGTATTTTTTTTTCAAAAACTTTTTTCACTATAAAATACGTATTTGTATCAAAGTGATGTCAGCATTGCCAGCTAGCTCGACCGAGGAAATTGGCTGACCGATTCATAATCTCATCCTATAATATAAATATCATTGCTCTCATTGTCTATTACGCCTTACGTTGAAGTTGGTAAAATACTTACACAATACTATTCCTTCGAGATTCGTGTTTATCTTACGATGCATTTCACTAATTACCCTAGCCTAACACCCGAGGCTGACCAAGGCGGTCGGGTGAACGGAAGGACCGCGCAACTTCTCTCACACACGTCTCGATCCGGTCTACCTTATGGGAATATGAATGAATATTTGACTACTGTATGGCTAAGAGTATCACATACTACTCTGCACGGTACTGTTGGTTTGTTTCCGTCACGTAACCGTCGCGAGGACGTCGCTCGCCGGATCCCAGCCATGTTTCCGAGCCTCCCGACCTCTACTGCCGACCATTTTGCTTTTCTATCCACATGGCATATCACGCTATCTTCCTTCTCACTCTTATTTACATTTAAGACCAATCGATTGTCATAGCTGGGAAGAGCCAGCCGGGTCGCTCTTGTCACACATTAATATCGGCATCTATCCCGAGCTTCATTCGATGTAAACACACGCACGTATTCTTAATCGGCGAAAACGTCCAATACAATGGAATGTACGAGATAATTAGCGTAATGGAAACAAACCGTTGTACAGTGCAGTTAATTAGAGGAATCAACACCGAAAACGATAACCTAATAAATAGACAGTGAAATTGATATTACATGATATAACTTTTTATTTATTTTTTTTAATTCGAACTATTTGTATACACGAGCTCACCCGAAGCTGGACCGATGCCGTCTCTGTTTATTTACATATTTATTGCGACTTGCTCCTTAGTTAACTTCGTACCCCATTTCGGATGCACTGATCTTTGAAAATCTGCCGTTTCACCGACGACGGTGTTTCAAACTTATGTTTGTAGCGCCCGCTCCGGTATTTTAGACTTTCACTGTCTATGATGATTGTATGCGTAGACACAGGGAGCAGTTCGGGAACGACTGCCGGTGGCCGAGGAGGAAATGCAAAAATCGAAGACGAGATAGACGGAACTAAGCGTTAGGAGGTAAAATTCAAATTCACTAACATATAAGTAAGTTATTCATAAATACAGCCGCAGCAGGAACGCGCGTTAAACGACACCGTATGTTTCCATGACGATAAGCGAGTGACCAAGCGGTAGGGCGACGCCGACCGCGGGTACGCACCATAAAACTATTAACGACGTACGCTAAAGCTAATCTATAGAAACGGATCCAAAACTCGAGGAAGTACCTGATGAGCAAACGAAGTTTCTGTTTTTGTAATTTTACAATGAGACGTCGCAGCGCAGAGGAGTAGGTGCCGTGCGACGCAGACGTGGCCCTCGCTACATGCTGGCGTATGAAGTAATAGTAACATTTAGTCGATGTCTCGAGTCGCCGGCGCGAGCGCGCGCGGCCCGTCGCCGCGCCGCGACACTGGATGCTATATACCTATCGTTGAGCATTTGACTAGAAGTGTCATCGAGTGTCGCGCCACTTGGGCCGCGCGGCACTTCGACGCGCGGTACATTTATAATTACGTATTTATTTCCTATGGAAGATTTCATTTCTTCAATTTGTGTCTTAACTATGGGAATTGCGTTCGGCTCGGCCATTTTGTCGTTTGTGCTTTGTGCATATCATATGCCCGAGACTAAGGCCATTCCTTATCACCTATCATGAATAAGCATCTCACGTTCGCATAAAAATGCAACACTCTTCCCCACACTATTATCACCAAACACAGTTTTGGACAGTCAACACTTCACGCATTCGTCGGATTTGTAAATTGATTTACTTATTAAATATGAGCCATTAATCATGTGTTTTGCGCGCGACTGATTCGACCCGCGGCGTGAGGGGAGAAGTGGCTCCGAGCGCGGCGCGCGCAGCCGTACGCGTCCATTATAAAGACAAAAAAGCGCGCGAAAAATTTCTGTTTCGCTCGAACGTCACTTCTTCCGCAAAGCCACAGACCACATCCCACTTGTCGGGCCTCGCGCGCCACATTAAAACGATCAATCGCCACGTGTATTTTATTTTATTTTTGCTAATTTCACAGCCTCAATGTTAATTAGCCTATGCATTAGAGTATTGTTTCTGTGTTGCCAATTAATTACGTTTAAGTAGATTTTTAATATTATTACTTTTTAATTCCTTATAAAATGCATCAAAACACCTTTCAAAAAGTAGCCGTTATGCTATTGATAATAATCAGATCGTCCCGCGTCACTTACTGGGGTTATTCGTTGGCGTGTTTCCACGATCCTACCCACGATCCTGCCCACGATCCTACCCACGATCCTACCACGATCCCATCCGCGGGCCGGGTCGCGGCTGTGGATACGAATGCGATGCTCGACGAGCGTATGACTCTCACCAAACAGCATTTGGATGTACCCAATTTGAGTGGGTACAAAAATTGTAAGCAGTTTGACTACACAATTACCTTACTAATATTTATCATATTATTGCTCATCGCGCGACGCCGGCCGTCGTATTAGTAGAACGTTTTGCAAGTCGGCCGCTTACAACTATGAAGATATGAATTACAGTATATTTTAAAATACATACAAAAATATCAAGTTAATTATATTGTAGCGTACCTACCCGTTTGTATTGGTTTAAAAATTCACAATTATTAATTATTGCTTTTTCAGTTTTTATACTAAATTTGGACATTCGCCCTCTATGCTATTGAGCACTATTATTTATTTATAATTATAATTAATTTTAATTATTATGACCGAAAGAAGTAGGGAACGCACAAAACTTTCTACTAATAAGGTCTGCACCGAGCGGTGCCGCAGGTGGCGCCGCAGGTGGCGCCCGGCGCCCACCTCCTGACCAACATTTCCATTCAAAATATTTGCATTCACATTTATCATATCAATATTTAATATCTAAAAAGTCGATGATTTTATTAAATACTTTGGTGTTCTTGTTTCGATCCAAACGACGTATTTATTTTAAACAATTAATGCGAAATGATGCCAACTGAACCGGTGCGATAGGAGCGACAGGATCTAACTCAGGAACTCTCACCACTGTCGGATGGCTTTTTCGGAAACTCGCCTCGTATATTTCCCTAATAAATAAATCAATCAGAGTCACCTCCCCTATCTCCAATACTAATACAAAACATTACAATAATAAAGTTAAATGCACACCTATTATAATATAATATAATATAGACATAAATACAATCGATTGCACATGCACTAAATGATGACGAAATTAATTACGTAACATTAGTGCGATCCACTGTCCAACATATACGACATACATACGGCCGGCCGCGGGGCGCCGGGCCGAGTGTCGCGAGTGTCGCGAGTGTCGCGACAACGCAAAACACAACAACATTGAACCTAAGATACTACAGTAGAATAATTTATATAATATTAATAATTAATAATTTAGCTTTGCAAAACTTGTGCATCACCATCATTCGGCATATTAAACCTACAGCTTCATCGCCTGAAACGACTCAACTTAAAATTAAATTAATTATTATTTACGAAATTAATAATTATAATAAACGTAGGGAGACCCTAGATGCCGCCTTTCTTTCGAGTGGAATGTATTGGCAATAATTTGTTATCAAAAACTTGAATTCGACAATATTCATATTATTTTATATGAAATATTAAATATTGCATTTCCTATTTATCCTCACGACGGCATTCAGGGTTCCCTTGGTAACTCACAATTTGACTAAAATATACAGTATGCCTAATAAGAAAACATGTTAAAACTACCACTTAAATTGGAATGTAAAGCATTATCGAAGCGGAATAAATTATGCATTTTTTGATTGTTTACAAAAATGGAAAGGAATAATTAGAATAACGCGTGAAGCTGCCCGGCGCGGCGCCCGAGCGGCCGGCGCGCCAAGTTCACAATAAATAGTAAACAAACCCGGCGAGCGAGTCATATCAATATATTTTATTAAATTAATGACTATTATTATTGCACGTTTTACATTTATAATAAATATATAAATACTTGTAAATTTCATTTTTTTTCCATCTTTGGTAATTAATGTGTACCCATTATTTATATTATTTGAAATGTTACAAAACTGTTTTCACATATATTTAAGTATATATTTTTTTACAAAAATCGTAGGGTCGTTAGGACGGCACGATATTAATCTATTCAAGTTCGATGTTTCATCAACAGGTGTCGTGTCGGGGCTGGTCGCGCGGACGCGGCCAACATTCTATTTTAATTATTCTTTTAATTAAAAATTTTTTTTTCTATATACAAATTTCCATTTAAACTAAGACAATTTAAGCCTACTTCGAATAGACGCAGGGTCGCATCCATACATTATTAATTAGCAGGTACCGATCAAATATGTTTAGACATCGATTATATTTTTGAAAAGACATCGTTAGACTAGTTATGCACCATTGTTCCGCCGACGGACCTCGCGCCCGGCGTCGTCGGCGGCCCGCCGTCCCGCTCGAGCCCCCTACCCCCTCTCCTCCTCTCCCCTCCCCGCGGCCCTCTCCCCTCTCCTCCCTTCCCATCCCCTCTCCTCCCCGCGGCCTCCCCACGCGCCGCTCGCCCAGAACAGCTGAATCGATTTTCCTCCTTTCTGACATCGCGCGGGGCGCCCCCACCCCTCTACAATCCTAAGCGTAATCTGTTATCTATTCATCAAAATGTTTCTCAAAAACTTACCTACTTATTCCGTCGGTACCAGGCTCGGCGCAGCGAGGTTTTCGTCTGTGACCGCATTTAAAAGTTCGTCCCGCAAGGATTTTCACGATTATTTTTAAAATTTTATCAAAACCTATCACAGTTTTTGATTAGTTTTCATCCTTACTTAGATTAATATATGATTAAAATATACGTATAGATAATATATATCTTCGATTGTTTAACAATAACATCTAGCGGCGGGAGAGCGTCGGCGGGAGCGGCGGGAGCGGCGGGCGCGGCGGGTGCGGCGGCGCGTGCTGCAGCGCAGCGTTAAGCTATTATTGCTAATCATTCTTTTATTTTATTTAGAATCGACAACTATTTTCCGATAACCACAACCTTTCATAAGCCAAGTTGATTGTCATCTCGCTATTGACTATTATCAATATGTTTAGTTCAGCGCCGGCCCGAGCCATCCGTCCTAAGTTATTATTGCACGCTCGGAGTAGTCCTTCATTCAGCGGCCGCCATTTCATCCGGACATGCGCAGAGCGCCTTCCGCCATTTTGATTTCTCGTAACACTTAACCCAGATTCCGCGACGGAAACGGCGAGCGGGAACAAAGGGCTACGGGAGAGCACTCCATTACAATACTAGTTTACAATTAACGTACAAAAGGTGACTGGGAGACGCCGAGGAAGGGTCGATCGACCGGAAGACACGTCCGAGCGGGTGCGTCCGGGGCGCGGCGTATGTATGGGTGCGCGCCTGCAGTGCCGTCCTAGCGTCCGGCTAGGCCGCGGAGACGATTTAGATGGTCTTTATCTTGTTGGTCTTGAAACTGACCTGCAGCACGCGGTTGCCGAGCGTGTACCCGTTCAGCGACTGGATGGCGACCACCGCCTCGTCGTAGTTGGTCATGGTGATGAAGCCGTAGCCCTTGCACTTGTTGGTCTGCAGGTCGCGGATGACCTTGACGCTCTGCACGGCGCCGAAGGGGCCGAACAGCTGCCACAGCACGTTCTCCTCGGTCTCGGGCGCCAGGTTGTACACGAAGATGCACCACTCGGAGCCCACCGCGCCGGGCAGCACGCCGCCCAGCAGCTCGCCCGCCAGTGGGCTGTAGCGCTGCAGCCCCTTGTTGATGGCCAGCAGCGACTTGCCCGAGGAGTAGCGCGCCAGCGGCGCCGGGAAGCGCAGCGCGGCCGGCAGGTAGGCGGCCAGCGGCGCCAGCGCCTTGCCGTTGTTGCTGGGGTTGTTCGCGAACTTCACCGTGATGGGCTCCGTGGCACCCTTGGGCACGGTGCCGTTCAGCTCCTGGATGGCGCGCTCCGCCTCCACGCGCTGGTCGAAGCGGATGAAGCCCACCCCCTTGGACAGACCTTGCTCGCCGCCGGTGAAGGGCCGCCCGCCGGAGTTCTCGCACAGGATGCGCGACGTGATGATGCGCCCGTAGGGGCTGAACAGGCGCTCCAGCTCGGCCTGCGTCATGGTCTTGGGCAGCCCCGACACGTACAGGTTGGCGCCCTTGATGGCCTCGCTGCTGGGCCGCGCGTACGACACCTTTATGGTCTTGTTCTGCAGCCGCAGCCCGTTGAGCGTGGCGATGGCCTTCTCCGCGTCCTCGGGCCGGTGGTAGTTGACGAAGGCGTAGCCCAGGCTCTGGCCGCCGCCGTGCAGCGCGTGGTTGAGCGCGTCGGGGAAGGCGGCGCCCTTGTTGCGGATCAGCTTGCAGGACTCCACCTCGCCGATGCTGGAGAACAGGCTGCGGATCTCCTCCTGCGTCATGCTCTGCGGCAGGTAGTTGATGATCAGGTTGGTCTTGGACTCCTCGCCGGAGCCGTTCTGCTGTTCACCGTCGCCCTTCGACATGGTGGCTTAAATCATAAACGGAAAGAACGAAAGGGAAACGAAAAACGCGGTAAAAAGAAAACACGGCACGTCCGTACGAGCCGCGCGCGCGAGCGGTATTGTCGGGGAGGGCGTCGCGCGGCGCGCAGGCCGCGTATCGACCGCCTTACGTAACGCGTTCGTTCACCCCTCCCGGCTGGTATACTGTCCGAAAAAACCAGATCCAGGCAGCGCCATCGATCCCGGCCCGGGAGCGGTAACCGGGTCCCGCCGCGCTGCCACCCGACTCTGCACCCTCCGCCCCGCGCGCAAGCTACACACTCGCGTGCGGCGCGCCCGCTCAGCCTGTCTCTTTCCGGCGACCTAAAAACACTTTTGTGATATTTCAGTAAGAAATCTGACCTCAAGCGTTTGTAGAACGGGGTGGAATAATTTTTCTCGGAGCGGCAATAACCGGCGGCGTAACGCGCGGCGATAAGCTTATCGCTTTGCTTAATTTGGGCCAAACTTTCCGACCCGCAAATTCGGGAGTACCTACTCTAGGAGTACACTGCTGAAAAAAATGTCTTAAGAAAATATTCGAATAAACATGCGGGTTGGTGTATCTGCTCAAAACGTTAATTTGGTGAAAATCTTAAAGTCCCCAAAGTTCTTCACAATCGATTACTTGAGATCTGAGCCAGCGCTGCAGCGCCCGCAACACGCGACGCCGGCCCACGGGACCGTCGAGCTTAGTATTATCACAGAATACATAATAAATAGTACAAGTAGTATTAATGGGTTTTTCCTAACTTGAGATTCCTCAGATTATTAGCTCAGAGTCCGGATTCGTCTGCCCGCGGTAGGCAATATGAGCATATTGCTACACGCAAGAGATTATGCTACCTTCTGGAAAATCACAGACAATATATTATTGTTTGCTGGCACACATTTGAAGTTGAAATATACATACAACCGAATGGGAGCGACCTCCGAGTGCCGCCTATATCAGCGACATAGAATGGTTATTATGTACTTACATAGAATATTTTATATCATACGGTAACATAGTAATACCAAAATAATCATTTTACAAAATTGATTTAATAATATAATTTTGATTTTATCAATTATTAATAGGTAGGTATTACTTTTTTTTATATTTTTTGTAATGGTATTATTATGTTCAATTAAATTTTCGTTATGTTGAATAATAATCTATCGCATTAAATTATCTCATAATAATTTATCAGCAGTGTTGGCAAATTATTATTAATTTGTAAATAGGTGTTTTTAATGTTATTAAGATAATATTAGGAAGGAAAAGAAGAAATTCTTCATACAAATTATATGAAAAATCCAGTACCGACTATCTATTAATGTCAAATGTCAAGAGGTATTCCTTTGTTCTGATCGCAGGGTATGATTTTATAATCTGGGCTACGGAGGTTGTGTGGGTGCGTCGCGGGTAGGAGGGGGGAGGGGCAGGGGGGAAGGGGGAAGGGGGTAGGGGGGAGGACTTGCGCACTGACTGTCACGGAAGTGGTCCGGACTGGCTGGCAATTGCATCCTTATCACATATGCGTTTTCCCTTCTAGTAATTAGTTCCAGCTTTAATTCTTTGAAATACTCTAAATAATACTGACGAAAAGTTTTTACCCGTGCCAAATATTCGCAGCACTGGTGGTGGTGCGAATATTTTATTTTCATTATTATTATTTTAACATTTTTTAATGTAATCCTTGATTATGATTGCAATAAATTATATACATGTAATTATTAATAACAATTTATTTAATTATTTTATAAATATAATATTTAAAAAACAATAGAGGTTATATAGTTTCAACCCCCGTCCACAGCGCCGTGATAAAATATTTACATGCCTGTCGCACCTTATTTAAGGTTTAAAGAATTTTATTACCAAAAAAATCGCTTAAAAAAGTCTACATTAAATTATTATCAACAACGGCACCCTTCTTACAAAGTATTTGTAAAGTCAGATTGGGGCGAGCCGTCCCACGAGTCTGGTCCCCACCGGTGGGGCGTGGGACGCCCGACGACATGTTTGTCGCCCGACTGACATTAGTCACTTCAATGGCTTTTGTTTACTTCTCTCGTGACTTTTTGCTTTAACACATGCCGTCTTGCCCCCTTGACCGACATTGTAAGTGCATTAGATTTTTTGTTTAATCTATATTTTTATCAAACTTCTGATTTTATCAAACTTCTGATTTTAGCCACTTGAAAAACAAATAAAAAGAACACAGGTTCAAATAAGTACCAGATTCGGCATCACCTACACCAAAAGATGGAACGTACTTACAGCAAAGTAGCGTTAGGTACCGGCACATAGCGTATGTACCGACAACCTTACCGTTCGACGGCTGAGCAGAGAGTGTGTGCCATGTTGTTGGCTGCGTTTGGCTTTATATAGGCACGGTCGAGTAGTTGTCAGTAGTTGACCACTTCATGAGGGTAGTTGCTAACACGGCCTCTCCTGACAGTGCGCCGTCCTCGGCTGCACCTGGCACCTCTTCAGGAGCACCGGCAGACACGGCGAGAGTTTTATCGCCGCATTGGTCCCGTCTATTCCATGGTCTCGTCCGTACTCGCAGTACCAGTAGGACAAGCAGAAGCACCTATAGGCTCTCTAACATCGTCAGTGTCGTCGTCATTGCAATACTTGGAATTTGTACAAGTTCACCAGGATTGCGCCTGCTTCAAGTCTCATGGATGACATAACACAAATATACACAACATATGGACAACAATAAAAATACAAGGCATTGCGAATGATAGCATTCCGGACTACCATCAAACGCACTGCAATGCAACAATTAAAAAGGAGAGATGTTGTGACAAGCCCACGTTATCTTGTCTCCACTCCGGACAAGCGTAAAATAATAACTTGAACATTTATTTATTTACGATTCTTTTATAAATCGCAAACAAATAAGACATAATGTTATACGTAATACGTAGACGAGTCGACTCGATTTTAAAATAATTTTTACACTGAGTAGAGGCTCCACTAGTAAGCTTACTTGTAATAAATCATAGGCTCCACCATTAAGCATACCACTAGATCGTTACTCAACAGACATAGGCTCCACTATTAAGCATATCTGCTGGCGGCAGTAATGGCATAGGCTCCACTATTAAGCATACCACTAGATCGTTACTCAACAGACATAGGCTCCCCTATTAAGCAT
Source organism: Carterocephalus palaemon (assembly GCA_944567765.1). NCBI lineage: Eukaryota > Metazoa > Arthropoda > Insecta > Lepidoptera > Hesperiidae > Carterocephalus > Carterocephalus palaemon. The sequence goes on along the minus strand of OX155662.1, from coordinate 9,683,079 downwards.
ATCTGCTGGCGGTAGTAATGGCAGAGGCTCCGCTATTAAGCATACCACTAGATCGTTATTCGACAGACATAGGCTCCACTATTAAGCATATCTGCTGGCGGCAGTAATGGCATAGGCTCCACTATTAAGCATACCACTGCCGAGACTCGTCCTCGAAGAACGACGCGCAGGTCATACGAGTAGGCAGCGTACGCAAGGCAGACAACACACGCGCTCCGGGCAGCACCCGCGGCGCAGACAGCACACGCGCTCCGGGCAGCACCCGCGGAGTAGACAGCACACGCCCTCCGGGCAGCACCCGCGGTGCAGACAGCACACGCGCTCCGGGCAGCACCCGCGGTGCAGACAGCACACGCGCTCCGGGCAGCACCCGCGGAGTAGACAGCACACGCCCTCCGGGCAGCACCCGCGGTGCAGACAGCACACGCGCTCCGGGCAGCACCCGCGGTGCAGACAGCACACGCGCTCCGGGCAGCACCCGCGGTGCAGACAGCACACGCGCTCCGGGCAGCACCCGTGGCGCGCAGACAGCACACGCCCTCTGGGTAGCACCCGTGGCGCGCAGACCACACATGCCCTCGGGGCAGCACCCGTGGCGTATACGTGGTACACGTCGATGGAGCACAAGCCCCCTCCCACAGCAGGTCATACGCGTGGGCAGCGTCCGCAAGGCAGGGCCCACACGCGTCAATGACACGTCTGCAGGGCACGGCCCATACGCGTCAGGAACACGTCCACAGGGCTTGTCCCATACGCGTCAGGCACGCGTCTGCAGAGCTCACTTTTGCGTTGCGTGCGCAATGGAAACATTTTCTGAAACATTAGCAGAAGCGTGAACTCACTTTTATAGAATGTGGTGCAATGCAAGGCACCCTGTATTCAGCTGCAGCCTATGTTGTTTTACCACGTTCACCACTAAGCAGTATCAACTCATATCGGCTTAAACTCATATCATCATAGCTTGGTAACACTTAAGTTACGCGGTATGAAACGGTCGAGCTTCCCAGCGGACTGAGAATAAATTGTACTTCAATTTTGTGCCGACTCGGCCTAACCTGACCGTGATTAATAACGCGAGCAACTGAGATGTGCTCGTGAACCAGTTATGTCGTTACATGAACACGAGTGAGTCTGTCACAACGCGAACACGAACGATTTCTACTATAGCGTGAACACGTTCACGAGTTCAAACACGGCGCGAACGCGTAGCGATCGTGAACCACGCCTATGGTCTTGTCAATATCACTGTGACGGCTACGACGGCTACGTCTAGCCCCAGAGCGAGGCGGCGTACTTGCTTCACGTTTTTCGTGGGCACAGTCTCACCTGACCCTCCTATTTGTGGAAACAAGCACTTCACAGGCTACACAATTAACACAACACAAACACAGTACTTAGTAATTCGTGAAAAACGGCTGTGTTATTTAGTTTTCGTTAAATAGTGGACAAATGCGTTCTTTATCCTCACTTCTGATTTTATCAAACTTCTGATTTTATCAAACTTCTGATTTTAGCCACTTGAAAAACAAATAAAAAGAACACAGGTTCAAATAAGTACCAGATTCGGCATCACCTACACCAAAAGATGGAACGTACTTACAGCAAAGTAGCGTTAGGTACCGGCACATAGCGTATGTACCGACAACCTTACCACAAAGTAGATATTAGGAACAGAGATTAAGCTTCTTAAGAACGTGCAAATCGGTTGCACTCCTACAAGCACGCGGGACATCTATGTGTGGCCACTGGCCGCTTGTCGCGTACGCGGCGAGACTGGAAAAAACCGGTTGACGCTGTCACATCAAGTTGAAAATCGCAGGGTAATCGCTACGCACATTGTTGGTTTTGTTAGTTGCAAGTTTGAATATCTAATATAAAAACGTGGTATTAATAATAATGGTTGTATATTGTACTGTGTGTATGAATAATGCTAGAAAAAATAAAAATATATCATACTTTAACTATCCCAAGGAGTGCAATAGGTAAGTAAATATTTGATTATTACTTTTTCAAGTAAGTACCTTTATTTTACGGAATTATCCTTTTTTTAATAAGAAATGTGTACTACACGGTGTGTTTTTTATTATTACAACCTTTTTATTATTATTACAAGCTTTTACTAAACATTTGTAGGTATGTGGGTGGGTTGGTACGTACTATGTGTTTTAAATTTAAGTATTGCAAGTGAGATTTGAACCACATCCAGATGTCTTATTGAACTGAAATTTTTCCTGCGTAACTTCGGTGACAGTACAATAATATGATAGATTATAACCTGACGCTGCAGCTAGGATTTGATATGCCACACTCACTGTTTCCTGATACATTACTTGAAAAAACTATATATTAGATTTAGAATTTTCCATACCATAAAAAGAAATAATAAAATATTAAAAAATAAAAATTATAAAAATAAAATTATTAGTCAGAAATTTGTAAAGTATGTTATTTTCTATTTTCTATTCTGTATTGGTTCTTATTGTAGTATTCTTTTTATATTCTGAATAATAAAACTATGTATTTAACAAATGATTTCTTTAATTTCTCTTAACCTGTTGTGACAACCCTACCAAAATAGGTAACAATTTTGCATGTTCTTAAGAAGCTTAGCCTCTGTTCCTAATATCTACTCTGTGACCTTACCGTTCGACGGCTGAGCAGAGAGTGTGTGCCATGTTGTTGGCTGCGTTTGGCTTTATATAGGCACGGTCGAGTAGTTGTCAGTAGTTGACCACTTCATGAGGGTAGTTGCTAACAATATATATAAAAGGAGAAGCTGACTGACTGACTGACTGACTGACTGACATATCAACGCAGGGCCTAAACTATAAGGATTAGAAACTTGAAATTTTGCACAGGGGTTCCTTTTATAACTTAGGGGAGCACTAAGAAAGAATTTTTGAAAATCCTTTACCCTAAGGTGTGTACTCAAAGTATGCGCTTATCCCATTTATATTGTTGATGAGAAAATAAGTAACGTCTGGGGGCCCTGGGACCTTGGACTAGGATGGGATAGGTTAAGCCATAGACTACGCTAGCCAAGTGCAGCAGTGATTGGCAGACTACAGAACATTATGGAGAGCTCTCAGGTATCCTCACGATATTTTCCGTCACCCTTACAGTAGATGACATTTAATTTCTTAATACTTAGGTAATGTATCTAGAATGTGTATAGGTCTTTTGTCTCAATTTGTCCATAATCTTAGTAAAGACACGGTAATGTTTACCTAGCCGTGGCACTCTCGTACCCTCGCACTGATCGCGGCCAAGAGCTTAACCTTTAAACGATAAAAGTCTTCGTAGCACTGCTACGCTGTAGGCGCCGCGCGCTCTCGCCGTAGCCGTAGTTCGCGCTACGGGGGCTCCGTGCGGGGCGCTGGGTGCGGGGTGCGAGGTGCGGGGTGCGGGGTGCGAGGTGCGGGGTGCGGGGTGCGGGGTGCGGGGTACAGGTGTGACATTGTTTACCGACACTTGACAGTACACCTGGCGGCACAGTAAGCGCGTTAATACCATACGAGCGGTGAATGACAACATTTAATACAGTGTTAAGCGGGACGGCTTCGGTACATTGAAACGAAGATAATGATAGTGTAGAAAGCATTTTATAAACTGAACATGCTTATGAAATTGTATTCGATCTGGCTTTTTTTCAAGCTAAGCTAATAATTACTTGAAATGTTTTTTTTTTTTAAATAAAAAATTAAATTGTACAGATTTTCTATTTTCTATTGTTTCAGATTGGTCCAAGCTGTACAGCTGTACAGTTAACAAATAACATGCTGTGATCTGTTCCCTGCTTACGAATTTTTGTGGTAAAGTTGGTCTTTGATAAATAAGTCGTCGGTATACTTCACAGACTTGCCATCGTAAGCATCGTAACCTGCAGGAAGTTAAAAGGTTACTTTTCAAAAAAAGTGTAACCTTTTAGCTTTGATATGACGATACTTTTGATACTTTTAACTTTACTGACGATACTGACGATACTTTCAACTTTGATAAGACGATACTTTTGTAAATAAATAATTATGATAATATTATTTTCTGCTTGGGCCAAAGGTCGCCTGGTAGACAATGCTTTTAGCATTAAGTCCGCCTTTTGTACCACCAGCTTTTTGGAATAATAAACAATAAATAAATAATTATACCGTTAAAAAAAAAAATTTTTTAAGGTTTTGAAATTTTTTATTTTTATTTTCATGCATTATCATCGGAACCAAATATGTGTGCCAAACAGCTCGATAGCTTTAGTGGAAGTGGGTGAAATATTGATTGCAAGATATAAGATATAAGACATAGGTACATACTTACATGAATGAATGAATACATACGAGTGAAGTTAAATAAAAGCTTTTAATAAAGGCATAAAATGGATTAGCCGGTGTGCGGAGGGTGTCATAGGTTTCGCAAGCGGCCGGGGAGCAGGGCCCAGAGGAGACCGCGGGGCCTTTGATGTGAGCCCCGGCCCTGCAGGGGCTTCCGGTATTGTACGCGAGCTCTAAAGCATTACAAGCTGAAGGGGCGGAGAACTGATTAGGTGGCCGGTACCGGCGCAGACTGGTCAATATTGTACCGAGTGGAACAAATATTGGTTCTATAGTAGAGTTCGCCGGGCAGTACCGAAGATACCACAGATAACTTTGAAGATACCCAGTATCGTTTCTGTCATGTAGTAATTGTTTTAAAGCAATTTAATTCCGGCTAAAAAACATGTGGTTTCTGGTTACACTTTTGCCAGAATGCCATCACTGTCTCCTGTGTCTTGGGCGCCTGCCGGCTTGGCATAAGAATGTGTGGTTACCTGAGAATTTTAAACACATTTTTATTTGTTTTCTACTTCTTACAACAAATACCACCAACTACCGCACAAACCCATCGGAACTTGATTGCTCCAACATTGAAGAACTTTACGAAAGAATACATGGAGTAAACGGAATATTAGTTACACAATGGCAGTCCGAACCAAGCGACGACGTCGTAACCCCAGCGTCCCCACAATGGTTTTGTTATACAAAAACACAGCGTGGGTGAAAAAAGTATAGCAGATCTTCAAAGCAACAAATGCAACAACATTAATGATTTCCTATTTTCTTTGCGTACAAGATGGCGCTCGCAAAAACTTCCCGTTCCGTTTGCAAAACCATCTCTGGCGGTAATATATTTTAGGCTACTTTGTAGATCCATAAAAAATCATACAGACTAAATGCGACTCTAGTCCATTCAGATAGAGTTCCAAATAGAATGATTCCTTTCTATCAGTTATCGTCACTTAAGCAAACAAAACTCGACCCTATTTGGAGCTATTGTGGCTTAATTTCCGAGCCACTCCTTATATTTATTTCATGAGCTCGAACTACCGTCAATGGAAAATGGCTTCAACGTAGAGGTAATAGAGTCAATTTTTCTGTGGGAAGGTCTCCACCAGGGGCGCTACTGACTTTTTCAGCCGACGAGGGTGCGAGTGCGTTTCCACTGCACAAATAAAAATAATAAGCCTTTGACCCACCTGTTGGCTTTGAACGAGGTTTAATTTGAATATTTTTTGTAGAGGTTTGTGCTAATCGTGTGAAATCGTGTCGTGGACTCGGCCAGCTTGGCTCGAATGATTGTCATTCAGATCGATGAACCGCTCTGAGAGAGACCCAAGAAGGCCCTTCAGAAAAGCAACTCAGCTGTAAAAATATTGCTTTGAAAGAAAGAAAGAAAGAAAAAAATCATTTATTTCGTCAAGCATTACAACGACAAAAAAATACAATACAAAGAATAATAATTTAAATACTAAAATAACATGCAAGCCAAATAACAAAAAGTAAAAACATAATACATACATAGTGTTTGTCGAAGTAATACTTGACAAAAATGGATCGCACTCAGCATTGGCCACGGAGTAGTATAACCACAGCCGCTGGTTTTCAGTGCGATCCGTTTTGTCATGCAGTTCGGACTAGTAATTAAACTTTAAATTTATAAAAAATAAAAATAAAAGAAGATGTTACCCATATATAAAAATTTATAACGAACCTATGCAGGTAGCAGTCTTTGGAGCATTAAGAAGAGGCTGTTATCTGATGGTATTTTTAGCATTAGTAGTTTAAGTTTAAAATCGTTTTAATTGATTAATGTTTTCATTGACGATTTCTAAGAAATAAGAGGTTCAATAAGAATATTTACTTTAAGATGTTATTAATTGTAATAGCTATATAATAAAAGAACTGGCACGAACTTCCCAATGACCCTCGTTGGGAAGTTCGTGCCAGTTCTTTGAAAAAAGTTCTTTGCCAATCTTGAAAACCAGCAGCCGCTGGCTTGCCACTGCCATTTGCCGAGGGCGACCTATTTCGCCACCGTTAATTATGATATATTTGTTCTTGGTTTGTTTCTCATGTGTATTATAATATGGTGTCGAAATAAAGTTACGTCTTCGTCTATATTGATGCTATGTACCGATCAGCAGATTGCAATGGCAATCGATTTACGCCGCTGTACGCGTGCTTGACCAACCGCCCACCGCTGGGCACCGGCGCTGTCCACCGCGCTGGTCAGATTAGTTAGATTGGCAGATCTCACACGCCTTGAAAAACGGTAAGGAGTAATATTAGGTGACATTTAATTTAAATCACACTGCACTTAGTAGTAAAGTATGAGTGGCTTGAACTCGACAAACCGAGGTCAAATTACAGACATTAATGATTGAGCTGTCAGCACATAAGCTCAAACAAAATATTGGGGTCATGGCAATGTGGCTTAGTAGTTTAAGGCATAATAAGTATGATAATTAGGTCATAATAATATTCAAATGCGAGCTGCTTTAACGTGGAGGAGAGCGCGATTTTCATTTCAACACTTCATACTTACCCACGAGACCGTGCGGCCCAACCTTGAGCACAGGCCCGGACCCCCCCCCCCCGCCCCCACACCCTCCCCCACACCCCCTTCCGGGGTCAACGCACGGGAGTTTCGCCAGTTTTGTTGGCAAATTGGATCACTCTCGGAAGGTTTTGTGATATATCCTGTTCATTACAGCGCGTTCACGACGCAAGCAATCGCTTGTTGGTTGTTTATGGCTCCCTGGTATGATGATCGTCAATGGCAGGGTGCTTGAAGAAAGCAGACATTTTGTTTTCGATTTTGTGCTACGGTCGTTGTTGTTTTATTTGAAGTCTGCACACAATTCCAGCGTGCAGATATACTGTGTGGACTCGCGCGCTGGTGTGCGTGGAACCAAAAACATTTTTAAGGCACATTTCCACAAATGTCTTCGCCTCGCAGATGTGCATCAGCGAAACTCACCCTTAAACACCGCACACCAGACCTGCCGGGCAGCCCCGCATGACGATCTGCAGACTTGCATACGCTTGCGGCTTATCATCTAGAGGAAACTTTGAATAAAAATGATTTCGATCTTGTTAAGTAATGTCCTGCAACTCACGGCTTTCCGCTCAGCGGGCCGGTAAAAAAAAAGTGGCCGATGAAGTTCACAAAACAAAACTAATCTCAACATTTGGACAAAACTAACTCTCGGTGACGTAAATTCCAAAACGACGTAAAAAGTTGCATTCAATTGCGAATAATTCTGTTTAATTTTGTTTTAAAACTACAAACGTACTACTAAGTAATACAAAAAAATTGGGTGAAACTTTATCAATAATACATACTTAAAATTGAAAAGTTTGCAAAGCGAGCGGCGCGTGACGTCACCCCTCGCTAACTTAATATCGCGTTTTTAATGCTGCCGAATAATTCAACAGTACATTAATATTTCGTCCTCCCTATCCACAGCATGTGCACAGAGTAGCTGATGCCACCAAATACAGAGGCTGCGCCAGACATAACTGTAGCGATCCGCTTGTAATTCGTAAAGCTATATTAATGTGTAATACAGTACATTAGTAGCGGCTCGGGTCGATTCAATGTGATCGACAGAGTTAAGCAACGAAGGCCGCGGTTGGTTTGGGGATGGGTGACTGCTAGTGGCCAAATTACATGAGCGCTACCGTGCTTCAGAGGGCTCGTTAAACGGTCGGTCCAGGTTGTTTTCAATGGTGAAAACAATCGCTAAGCCTTGCAAATTGTTACATATTAGCAAAACAGCATGCAGCAGCTTCCCACGGCCGCCCATGACACCTGTTACAAACTGAAAACCAATTAAAGGTAAAGGGACTGAAGCAGTTGGTCCAGTTATGTGGTTCGGATGTTAATAGGAAAATTAACATGTAAACCACTCTGTTCTGTATAAATGTCCTTAAATAATATTTTTTTTAATTCGTAAATATACAATTTAATTTGAACACATCTATAAATTAACCTAAAACTAAAAATTATACTCTAAAAAATCTTTTTTTTTAAAAAGCTTTTATAACTTTTTTTTATTTTCATGCATTGTCATCGGAACCTAATATGTGTGCCAAATTTCAGTTCGATAGCTTCAGTGGAAGTGGGTGAAATATTGATTGCAAGATTCCAGGACATACATGAATAAATACATACATACGAGTGAAGTTAAATAAAAGCTTTTAAAATACCTTAGAAAAAATTCTAAAAATTTTCTAATTCTTTTGTACTCATTATCTAGTTATACTTATATAATAAGTATTTGTTTATATTGTATGCATTTGTGTATTATATTATTATTTATGTATATTGTATAGTGTGTGTGTGGATGTTCGAACCCCGTCGGAATGCTTATTCAATTGTTCATTTATAAATATTTAGGTTGGATATTAAATTGTGATTTGTGTGCTATCCAGAAAATCCTCCTCTGCGCTCGCATTGCTCTGTGCCCCTCGCGAGTGCCACACACATGTGCGGATTTGATATCTCGGTCGCGCCGGGGGCTCGTCGCTATGGAGAAGGCGTTTTAAAAACACTATTTTTTAATGTGTTTTGAATTTTTTATGCTGTATTTAGTTATAATTCTTTTTTTATTTTGTTCTGTAGCGTATTTTTTTTTGCAGTCAGTCTTGAGTACATCTTGTATTTATCGATGCTTCAATTTATCGGTGTTCTCATGACATTTTGTATCCGAAATTCAGTGCATTACGAGGTTGAAACTGCCTCGTTTCTAATTTTGCTTATAACTTCTAATATAAAAGTCAGATCTCCAAATGCCACCAGTTGTATATTTTTATTTCATAACCTAACAGTATTTAAGTAGCGAAAACTCTTACATTAAATTTATAAAACCTAAAATTGAGCTTCTGTTAGTTAAGTCTTTCAGGGCAAAATAGACCGTGTAATGCACTGGAAGATTGTTTACTGTCGGGTTGCATAAGCCCCGGAACGTACCAGGGAAAGTTATAAAAATCGTAGCCGCAGTGAAGGTGTTAGTTAGATAATGCAATTACAGGGGACTTTCGAAATAAAATATTAACATTCACCAACATATGATAACTTTCTTATGAACTTATAACTTATACTTATTTATACTTATTTTATGCCACAAGTTGAATAAATAAATAAATGAATAAAAATAAAATAACTAATTATTATATGAAGGGTTCATCAAAAAATTAATATGTTTTTGTTTTTAAATACATAAATTTCAAATATAAATGAAGCCGTCTCCGTGCTGCGCCGCCGCCATCGCGTTCGTTCCGCGCGCGCGTGCGCAGTTATAATTAGTTTACCCAGTGTCTCTACCGCCGCGCGCGGCGCTCGGGGCGCTGTAGGCCGGGGCCCGGGGGCGGTCGTGTTCTCATGGTTACTGAATGAGGTGGCCACTTTAGTAAGTGGTCGTCATCATAACAGTGAAAATTAATCTCTTTCAAGTCATCAGTATCGTTTCGTCTCAGAACGAGATTGTAACATTAAAATTTAAAGCCAAATTAACTTTGACTCAAAAATATCATAAAGAGCGAAGATAAAAACCCACCGAAAATGCTCACAAATTCTAGTCACCTCGCAGTTGCATATTTTTAGGCATACAGTTTTATGTAGCAAAAATAAGTAAAAACTCGCAACTATTGGGTAGCAAAAGTTGTGGCTATCTATATTTAAAAACTTTATCTTCATTAGTGTCATAAGGCCACTTAGTTAAACAATATAGGTGGATTTTAAAATTATCTATTGAAAAATCACGAATAATGTATGAAAATGCGAAGATAAAATGCAAGATAAATAACACCACCGGCGCCTGGCCTACGTAGGGGCGCCAACCCTTCTTCATTAGCATTTCAAAACGGGGGCCCTCCAAATGGCGAACGTTTTGACGGACACGGAACTGCCCCTGGAGTATACCGACAGACGACAAGACGGGACTGGGGGAAAGGATAAAAAAAAACGGGAATAGGGCAAGCGGGGGAGAATGTTCCGTAATTACGAGTATTAATTCATTTAACTGACAAAAATTGACTGTAGATAACAAACATAAACATAGCATAACATCACGCCTTTATTTCCACGAGGGTAGGCAGAGGTGTGTATCCACCCGCTCTTTACCAGCTATGATTAGTTCCCATGTAACAGGTGATGACACTATTGTCATACACCCATTATTGTTAGAAAAACCCAATAGTTGTTGTCCGACTCGGGGAACGAACCCACGACCCCTGGCTTAGTCGCGCTTGCAACCACTAGACCAGCGGAGATAAAACAAAAGCTGAATAGTAGAAACGGTCCGGAGGTAGTTATAAAACGAACTTAGAGATTAGTTAAGAGAGTTAAGGATACGCCCGCGTGTTGCTATCTAGAGGAGACGGCTAATCCTGACCTCGACCCTGAACTGAGCTTGCTTCATTAATATTGCCCACCAGTGGGTCAAATCGCCCTCTTTCGAGTTTCAGAGTTTAAATTCGTTTAATAAGTAAAATAAGTGTAAAATTCATTCCATGTGGAATTGTGCCTTGTTTCGCTGCGACCGATAGACGTCCCACTGCTGGGCACGAGTCTCCCCCACAGATATTGCTGCGGGAGGTCTAGAGGTAGGTCTCCACCACGCTGCTCCAATGCGGATCGGTGGAGTGGTTAGTGGCCAACCCGGAGTCGAATGTTCTCAAGCCACCCGAAGGTCTTCAAGGCATAACGACTGCTTTCACCATTAAAAACAACCGAGACCGACGGCTTTACGTGCCCTCCGAAGCACGGTAGCGTCCATGAAATTTTGCAACTAGCCATGTTTACTTTTCCAGATTACTTTCGTTGAGTATCAAGTTTCATTATAAAATATTTGATTTTCAATCAAATCATGCATCCATTATTACCTTAAATACCCTCAGCCTCAGAAACCAGCCAGCCCCATAAACTACATTCCCACACCGGTACTAACAACTCACTGCCAGCTCCTAAACATGACAACGACGGCCAGCCAGCGGGAACAATGGGCTCTCCTATTACTGCCGGCTCCACAAGGGTGTGTGTATGACGGCTAGGCGGCTGTGTGGGCGAGGGTTTGGTCAATTCGCTGTATAAACATACTCAAAGTGAATCGGCAATAGGGTCATCGCCTATTACATGACTGGTCAATATGGCAGGCCCGTTGGCGCAATCGGTAGTGACCCTGTCTGTTGCTCCAGGGGTCGTGGGTTCGAATTCCACTCAGGACAAATATTCGTGAAACAAACACTAAGACTTGTAATTATTCTGTGTCTGGATGTTAATATTATGTATGTATTTAAAAGTATCTGACACCCATATCACAGGCTCGCGCCTACTTTAGGGTCAGATGGCCGTGTGTGAGAATGTCCAAGATATTTATTTATTTATTTATTAACTAGTGGACGCCCGCAGCTTCGCTCGCGTGGAATTAGACATAATAATAGATTAAAAAGTAGCCTATGTCCTTCCTCAGGCTCTAGACTATCTGTGTACCAAATTTCATTTAAATCGGTTCAGTAGTTTAGGCGTGAAAACGACACAGACAGACAGACAAAGTTACTTTCGCATTTATAATATTAGTATGATTCAGATTCAGATTCATTTATTTTTTTCATTATATGGTATTTTGTATACACTTAATGAACGTCATAACATTTTTTTATCTACCGCCGGTTCACAAAGTTGATGCTACCGAGAAGAACACGGCAAGAAACTCGGTAGTTACTCTTTTCAAAATTAATTACAATATTATTACATTATTATTGAACAAGTGGAGCTGGAGATACATCGCACCAAGCATATGGATGGGTGTTGTGGACGCCTCTGACAACCCTTTCGGCGAAATACAGGTGTGTTGTTAAGTTATAGTAGTATTGATCGTCTGCATGCGTTCCTGATATTTTTTGAAGATTTGAAGGTAACCTTGAAAAATATTATGACAGGACATGCATATAAATATGACTATCGCTGTCGGTGGACACAAGCAGAAAATAAATAAAAAATTGTCAAATAAGTAGCTCTTCCTGCGGAGGTTTGAACTTGGGACATAGGATCAGCCACGCGACTTTTCTTTTTCTGTAACTTACTTTTGAAATAGGTAGGTACATTGGTACTTATGTATCATTTACCTTTCAGATATAGATCGAATCACGTGTAAAGTGTCTAATCACGCGTATATGATATATTGTTAAAGGTACAGTATACGACAGTAACACAGGCCAAATCTCAGCGGTGCGCGTTCTAGCAACTGTCTGTCGTCACCTCTAGCAGACGTGTTTTAGACAAACTATACACGTCACACCCTTAAATCATTGGTCAATCGAGAGACTTGCCACTCCGCGTCATAGAGCGTTCGCCAAGTACCAGGTTACTACGTGAAATTTGTAAACATTGCAACAAAATAAACTTCTTGGATTGCACCCAATTTCTATAATGCTACTTTCACAAAACATGAGAAACCGAGTAAGTTTTCCACAGATTTAAAATTTTGAGGTTTCCATGATTGTTTTCGAGCTGGTGTCGGTCGGTATATATATAACACGGTTTAAGATATAACAGTACTTAAGCCACGAGTCCTTCGGACGGCCTACGAAATTCCGGTTATCTAGGTGGCCACTATCTAGTCCGCCAATCCGTATTTTAGCAGCGTGGAGCAAGCCAGACATTTTTATTTATTCGTGAGAAGAGTGGACTTGTGCCTTGCAGTTAGACACTAATGGGTCGCAGCGCTTGCGGTCATGTACTTACCGAACAAACATTTAATATATTATGACGAACCGACTTCTTCTCAGTTGAGACGCGCGGGACCTTTTCCAATTGAGGAGTCAAATCGTAATTTTGTATTTCAAAACTTATTAATTGCCTTGTCGACGTTCAGCCTGAGACACATTGACTCGATGAACTTTCGATATAATCGATTCTATATTTAAAGCGCATCGAGTGACGCGTACCTATGCACTTTTGGCAACGAACGCTTCCTCATAGCTCACGACGTGCAGAACATTTACAAGTGCTGTTCTAAACAAGATTCTCGCCCGACGTCCTATAATCGAAATTTGCTTGATAATATTCTTGCACTGACATTTCATGCCATCGCGCCTGGAAATTTCTCCGACAGGAATAAAACTGACACAGAAATCGGCCAGATGGACGCTGATTTTAGGATAGCTCAGTCGGCGTTCAGTTTGTTAACTTAATATCAAACACTTTCTCAAATTTGAAAGTTAATTACCAAGTGAAACGATGAATAAGAAACATAAAAACAAAAATCGAAGTAAACCAACCAATCCAGTTCCATCCCCACAAAAAGTCGAATCTCCACCGGCCGTAGAAGAAGCAACGACTGTGCTTTCGGAAATTATACCGGAAAGTTTAGTTAAGGAAAGTGAAAGTTGTGTTGAAACTGTGAGTGAAACGACTTTACCAGGTGCAGAAGAATGTGATTTAGCGGACAATACGCCCAAAAAGCCGAAAAGAAATAAGGGGAAAAAGAAGAAACCAGATGAACTAATTTTAGACGAAAACAAATCACCATCTCGTGATAATCAAGCTCCTTTAGCACTTCCTGCTCCTGAAAGTGAAATAAAGAATGAAAGCAATGTGAAAAATCCTGAACCCAAAATTGAAGAAGAAGATAAACAAAAAGAAGAAAATATTACTCCAAACGTTCGTAAAAAGAAAAATAAGAAAAAACATAATGAAAAAGAAAAGGTAGACGAATTGAAAGAAACTGATGCTGTTGAAAGATCAGAAGAAGGTAAAACATATAAAGACGAGCTGATTTCAACAGAACTAACAGAGCCTGAAGTTAAGCTATCAAAAAAGAAAAACAAAAAGAAAAAGCATCGCCATGATTCTGAAAAATCTGAAAAAGGTGACGAAGTGACTAGTTGTACGGCCGCGTTCAAAAATTTAATTACTACCACGGATAATGAAGATGAAATAAAACCAGAAAAACCAGTAATAATTTCTAAGGGTAAAATTGAGGAAGATAATTTAGTTGTTTCTTTAAAAGAAGAAACTCTCAAAGACGTGATAGAAAGTGTACTTTTACCCGAAGAAAAAAAGCAATCAGATAGTGAAGGAATGCAAGAAAAATCTTTAAACGAATCAAAGAGTAAAAAGAAAAATAAAAAGGACAAAAAGCAATCACAACCAAAAGAGGAAAACATACCTATAGTTACAGCAGAGCAGCAAACTCCAATAGAACCGATATCTTCAATAACAAGCGAGGGCCAATCCCAAGGTGAAACTTCGGATGATTTTGCTCAAGATTTGCAGGTTGCGCAAAAGGAGGATATAAAAATTCAATCAACGGAAAATATTTCAAAACCTAAAGCTAAAATTGCTAAACCTGTAGAAAAAAATCGTAAAGTAAAAGCAGAATCAGGTGAGAGTTTTGATAATAAATTAAGTGATAAGATATCCTCTGAACAAATAAAAGAAAAATTACAAGAAAATACTAGTAGTGTGATTGCTTTAAAAGATACTAGTCCAAAACTGATAGATAAACTGGAAGAATCAGTACAGAATAAAGGAGAAAAAATCTCAGATCAAGGCCTAGATTCTAAAACTTATACTGAGCAAGTAAGTTTAGAAAGTGAGATGCCACTTGTTTCCAGCATCCAAAATATAAACCAAGGTGTAAATATTGATGAAATAAAAGATATAAACAAAAGTTTAAAAGTTGGTGATGGAAAAACTGATATAAAACAAACAGATTTGTTGCAAATATTACCTGATAAGGGGCCACAACATCCTACTAAATCTTCGTCATTATTTCTTGAAGCTGATAAAAAATATGAGGATATTCCAAGTTCACCAGAACCATATAAAACTGTAGAAAAGAAAAAGAAAAAACATCCAAAGAAAATAGAAGTACCCCACAATATCCCTACAGACCCCATTCCTACACATACATTTTTAGTTACTCCGGATTCAGAAATAACAAAAGTAGAAACATCTCAGAAGCAAAAAGAAGATCTTATATCCATACCCGGAGACGTAGAGATAAGTAGTATTAAAACAGACGAGATGGAAAGTTCATCCGACGCCACTCCCGATTTCATTCATCATCCACTTGCAACGAGTCAGCAGCTTATTGATAATAATAATAACAATATGCTTATACGTGAAATTACATCAACAACCGAAAAAATATGTTTACCTTTGTTGATTCCTAATGAGCCTATTATTCAAGGTTCAGGTGAAACGCCTGAACCTGCACTTGAGAAAATATCAATAGAATCTTCTAGTAATGTAACAATAAAAGAGAAAAGCAATATTAATGAGCCAGAAAAAACTGATTTGAAGTCAAAAATGATGGAAGTTAGTCAGGATATGGAAGAATTAAGATTATCAATTGAAAGATCTTTAGCTGAACTAACATCAATGGAAAAAAGTGAACACGAGACTGAACAAAAATTAGATGCAAGTGAGCCTCCCAAGGCTGATAATATCAGTATACAAAAAGCTACGGCTTGTCCTGAAAAATATAAGAATAAACCAGAAGAAAGCAAGTCGCTAATTGAGAATGTACAAACTTTAAGCTCTGAGATTATCACTGTTGGTCTATCAGAAGTATTAAATGAAACTGTCAAGCATAAATCAGTGCCAGCAACAGAAACGATTCAAGATAAAATTCTGGAATCTCCTACACAGATAAAAGTGGATGATCAGAAACCAATAGACGTCAAAGACATACCTCCAGCAGTTCCAGTAAGAAAAGACCAGAAAGGAAAGGGTAAAGGGAAAAAGAAAGGTAAACAAGATACACAATCTCCCCAAACTACATCTGGTTCGGAATCCAATACAACTACATGTACAGAAAGTACTACACAAGAAGTTAAAAAAGAAGAAAAAGAAAAAACAGAACAAAAGGGTCAATCAACTGGATCCAATGAAAACAAAGGTAAACAGCAGTCGTTGCAGTCTGAAAATGGCTGCCAGTCATCTGAGAAAATACCCCTCGATTCATCATCTCTTAGCGATGATCAGTTTGAACCGATTGAGAATTTCGAAGATGCATTAACTTCAAGCGTTGACGACGTCAATAAAACATTTGAAATGATCGCCAGTGAAGTGAACAATGCCCCAGAATTCACGTTTCAGAATCCAGAAATAAACATAATAGCTCCAACTGAAGGCACGGAGCCAGCAAAGTCAAAACAAAACCCCGTTTCGCCGCCAAAAAACTTGCTAGGCCATCCCGATATTCCTGTACCATCGAATAGAACTGACTATAAAAAGGAAAAAAATAAACCGCCCAATATGCGTCAGGCTAAAGTGAAAATAAAAGACGCTGTCGATATAGAACCGGCAGAAAAGACTAAACAATCTAAAGAATCTCAAACGGAGAATAGAAAAAAGTTATCAAATGGCAACGTTCTAGAATCTTTTTCATACATGTCGAATCAAAATTCGGAATACGTATACAAGTATAGTTTTCGTAAAGTGTTTCTCCAGAGCCTGTGCCACGTGTGCCGTAAGGAGTTGACGCAACGGGTGCCATGCCAGTTCTGCTCGCTGGTGTTCTACTGCAGCCAGAAACATAAGGATGAGGACTGGCCGCAGCATCAGGTCCTCTGTTTCGCTGTTTGCACCATCGTTCATTTGAAAGGTACGTTTACTTTTGAAGAAACTATTTTTTTTTTCATCTGCTTTTCCGTATAAAGATCATGCGTCGCTGCACCTATGAACTGCCCACTACCGGTCAGGGCAATTAGGGTATATCCTTACAACTGTTCGGTGAAATTGTTTTGGTCAATTCCAATGATCGATCCGATCTCCTTTTCTTTTACGTTCCTTAATTTATAACACTTGTTTCCATTGTGACCTTGCCTACAGACCAAAAACATATTTACGCCGAAGCGAAGAACATAACGGGCCAGAACTACCGTCTGCTGCGGATGCAAATGATCATCTCTTGCGAGAAGGTGCTGAAGAGGCGGCTGGCGCCGTGGGAGCAGGAGGCGTTGCTGTACCCGCGGCTCTGCGCTGACGTCACCTGCCGGGAGTGGAGACAGGACAAGCTGGCTGACTGCGAGGGCTGTGCGCAGGTATGCTACTGGTTACTCATGTGTGAAGGTGCTAAAGAGACAGATAGGGGGTTAGGCTCAAGTGGTAAACGCTACAGAGGAAGACCGCTTACGAGATGGGAGGACGAAATTAGCATAGATGCAAACAGCTCAAGATAGAGAAAATTGGGCATCTTTAGAGTAGGCCTTATATAATTATTACGCATTCATTTTGTTCAAAATGTATATAAGTAATTCTCGCAGGAAATAAAAAGGTTTTTTTTTAAATTTATAATTCAAATTAATGGTACTTAATAGAAAAAAATTATCGATTTACTAACTCATCAGACGAAATTCGAATGTCTACGCCAGATAGCAATTCAACGTCTAATTTTAAAAAGATGAAAAATATAAGTTGGGCGTATTATTAAGTTACGTAGGTAAAATTGTATCACTTTATTCAAATGTTTGCATGAATTTATTCATAAGGCGTCTGCAAAATAAAGCAGAAACTAGGAATACTTGATGAGGAGCAGTTTTTCAAACGAATGTAAGCCTTAAACAAAACAAATTCGTATATGTTTAGCATAATGTCCTTAGCCACAGCAAAAGAAGAAAATATATGGCCAATTATTGTCTAGTTCCAGGTGGTTGGTTAGTACTACTTACTCTACTCTCTTTGTTCAAATCCTAGGTAGTGTTTAATTAATCAATTATCATGACTGTACATCATAATATGTCATAATAATATGCTACTGTCCGAACTTCACTAAATGTGGAGACATTCTGAAAATCAGCAGTCATGGTTCGCCACAGCTTATCCTGCAGGGGTCCTTTTCATTAAGTTCGTACTAGGATGTAACTTAAATTTATTTATAGCTACAACCCACAGACATCCCACAGCTGGGCACGGGTCTCCCCAACAGACACAGCTACGGGAGATCGAGCGTACTCCACCGCGTTGCTTCAATGTGGATCGGTGGAGGGGATAGTGGCCAACCCAGTGTCGAATGTTTTCAAGCCACCCGAAGGTCTTCGACAAGGCTTAACGATTGTTTTATAATTGAAAACAAACGGGTCCGACGGCTTAACGTGCCCTCGGGAGCCTGGTAGCGTATATAAATTTTTGACACTAGCGGTCACCCTTCCACAAACTGACCGCGCCCGTCGTTGATTAACTCTGTCGATTACAAAAAATCTACGAGAGCCATCGGGCTATGGGCGCTACGTCAATGCACCAGCCGACTGTTATTTTGTAGGTAGTTTGTCAAAATAACCTCATATTCTATTGACCACTGACCTGCCCGCCTGCCTCCTAGATATCCTACTGCTCCTCGCACCCGGAGCACCTCCCCGGCGGGCACCGGCGCTGGTGCCGTCACTACAGCCTGTACCGGCGCCTGGTGCAGCACCAGCAGACCCTGGGCCGGCTGCGGCCGCCCCTGCCGGCCCGCCTCGTGCCCCGGGGCTACCGGATGCCGGGAGACCTTAAGGCCGTGCTGGAGGCCTTGTTCGATGGAGACGTTGGTGAGTGAGGGAGCTGCCTCGTCGTGGAATGGAATAGAATGTTAAGGATGGAATTGAATGATCTCTCATTCAATTTCTCTCCTCCCTCCTAACTCCCGTTCTCAATAATATAAGTTTCCTCACAATGCTTTTCTACATTTTTCAGCAAGTGACATTTATTTTCTAAAAGAACGAATGGAATAGAAACGAAGTCTCTAAATTTAGCCACTAATTTAGCCACTAGCGTCTAAATGCTACTAATTATCGCCACTACACATCCCGAAGTTTCCTTCCTAAAATACAATAATTACACGATAATTCTTCAAATGAAATCATTAGAACATTTTAGCAGACATGAGCGACACGGAGTTCGCGGCGCTGACGCAACTGGCCACCGCACCGCTCACCGCGGCCTACGCGCACCAGCTGGCAGCCTCACGACACAACGGGCTCTCCAAGGTACGCTGATTATTGATGAAGTATTGATGCTCAGCTGAAAAGTATGGATGACCGAATTTAGCTGATCCATGATAATGGATCAGTGTGATTTCGCTATTCACTGCGACCCATAGACGTCCAAATGCTGGGCACGGGTCTCCCCCACAGGCATTGCTGTGGGAGGTCTAGAGCATACTTCACCACGCTGCTCCAATGCGGATTGGTGGAGGGGTTAGAGGCCAACCCAGTGATTAGTATAAAATAAAGAGGAATCTCGGCCGACCTCGGGTGACAGCATGCTCGTTTACCACCTGATATCCTTAAAAAATATGAGGTGGCAAAGGAGTTTCATAATGTGTAATTAGTGAGTAGAACCTTCAGTTGTTCTACATTGTTGATCGAAGCACGAGTCACACAATTTGCCAAAAACTTCTATCATTGGAGTAGCGCGGTGGAGTTTGCTCTCGACATCCCGCAGTTGTCTGCTGTTGGAGAAAGCCGTACCCAACATAGGGGCGCCTTTGGGTTGTAGCTTAGAGTCATAGGACGAAACTTAGGTATTTCTTAATTGATAAATCAATGTTTATTAACGTCAAGCCGCGCGCCCACGAATCCTTCAAATAACGCGGCGTTTCGCTTGCCTACTTACTCCAGCAGAAGCCAACGTTCGAGGTGCACCTGCTGGGCGCGGAGCTGCAGTTCGAGGCCGACGTGCTGTTCAAGTGGGAGCTGTTCCTGCTGCACCTGCTGCCGGGCGCGCGCCGGCTGCGCGTGGCCCTCATCGGCCCGGAGCTCAACCCGTTCCAGCTGCCTCTGGACCTGCTCGGGAAGATCAGGTAGCTCCTACTGTTCCTGCTGCACCTGCTGCCGGGCGCGCGCCGGCTGCGCGTGGCCCTCATCTGCCCGGAGCTCAACCCGTTCCAGCTGCCTCAGGACTTGCTCGGGAAGATCAGGTAGCTCCTACTGATAGGTGGTCCTACGTTCATGTAGCGTCAATAGCCCAATGACACGGTTCCAACGACCGCGGTCGGTTTGTGTATGGGTGACCGTTTGTGGTAAAATTTCATGGCGCTGACGTGCTTGAGTGATTAAGCCGCCTTGTTAACCTTCAGGTGACTTGAGAACATTCGACACTTGGTTGGCAATTAATTCCTCCATCAATCCGCATTGGAGCATCGCGGTGAAGTATTGCCCAACAGTGGGACGCCTATGGATTACAGCTATAGCAGTATACTAATAAGGTAATTAGGTTTAATACAGGATACAATGAGTATAAGGAAGTACTTAGGCTACTGTCCTGTTAGTAAGTAGCTATTAATATCAAAACTCTAGTGGCCTGGGTTCAAATCCCGTGTGCGTTCTGAATAATCAAATTAGAATTACTTAGACTAGCTTTACCGTTCAGGAATAGGCAATCAACGTGATGATGCCTTTTTGTAAAATTGTAAGACTTGTAATGCAATGGATTTAACACAGGTTGTGTTATCTATTTACCACTAATCTGATTCGCCTCCAGCCTTCAGTGCCGCAGAGACGTGAGGCGCTGGGAAAAACTTTGTTTAGCATAATCAGACAATTCTCCTAATAAGTGGTTTACATAACTTGATTTGACAGACGCGTCGATGATACCGACGGCCGATGTATACGCTAATGTAACGAGCGTGCCCGGGGCCAGCCGCTATTGTATTAAATAGATCTAAGATTAGGGTGGATTGGATAGACTTTGATACATTAAATGGTGATGGGATGTCGGCTTTCACAGGAGGTCGCCGCAATATTGCGTACTGTTCGCTTTTATTTTTGTCGCTGTTACTCGTACTTACAAATACACTTTATTCTTTCTTCCAGCGTGTGCACCAAGTGCCGGGAGGAGCAGCGGGGGGTCACGTTCAGCTTCCAGGACAAGAAGGGCTACTACGAGTACTGGGCCAGCGACGACTTCCAGACCCCCGACATAGGTATGAGACCTGCCATACTGAAATGTACATTGAAAAGAGACAGGGATGGTTAGCTCTGTTAGCAGAGTGTAGATATGAACGTTAGATGAACTTTTTCTTTACTTGGCCGTGTCTTATGTTTTAAACTAGTGGACGCATCTTCGCTCGCGTGCAATTAGACAAAATAATAGTTTCGTTTACACCTAGTAATGTTATAAAGCCTATGTCACTCAGTGAAGATGCAGGTTTCAAATGGTGAAAGAATTTTAGAAATCGGTCCAGTAGTTTTTGTGTGAAAACATTACAAACAAATGTTTCCTCTTTATAATATTAGTATAGAATACAAGTAGCTTTCACAACGTAAATCGTTTTCCGTGCAGTATTACCTCTCATCAAAGGATGGTTTAGCCTATGTCACCCTTCAGAACCTGTTCTACATCTGTGCAAAACTTCACACCGATCCAGCATATTTTTGAGTAGGAATAGAATCTTATAATTATTACAAGTTTTTGTCATTTATATATCGGTACGGATCGCTGCGACCCATAGACGTCCCACTGCTGGGCACGAGTCTCACAGACTATGCTGCGGGAGAGCATACTCCACCACGCTGCTCCAATGCGGATTGGTGGAGGTACGGATAATGGTTTCAAATCTATTTCAGTATGCGCCCTCAACCCCAGCATCCAGCGCGCCTCCCTGCACAACGGCAAGGACACGTGGCCCACTGCGATCAGCTGTATCCTCAAGCTGAAGGCTCCATTCATCATCAGCGCCTACTCCATCAGCGAGCTGCAGCGAGACTTGCTACGGGTCAAGGTGTTTTTTATTCCTATCTATCGAATAGCTACTAGCCCACAGGCGTCTAACATTATATTACTTAACTAGTGGACGCCCGCAGCTTCGCTCGCGAAGTATTAGACCCATTAACGACGTCTGCCCGCGTTCGGGTTACCCACTTGACTTCAAAAACGGCAAAGTTTCATACTAACTTTGCACCCCCGTTTTACCCCCTTAGGGGGTGAATTTTCAAAAATCCATTCTTAGTGCTCCCCTACGTTATAAAATGAACCCCTGTGCAAAATTTCAAGTTTCTTACCCTTATAGTGTAGGATGTCGTTGCGCCTGCGTTGATATGTCAGTCAATCAGTCAACTTCTCCTTTTATATTATATAGAACATTATAACTTAATTCATTACTAAGCCATACTAGTTGTCAAATTAGAACAGTTCATTTTACGCCTTTTTTGAAGAACCCCATGTCAAAGCCCACCGTGAAATCCTCAAAATACAGTGTGAAGTTAAAATAATCCTTGTGTTCCAGGAGTGCGCTGAGCTGTCCGGGCTGGGCTACGAGACGGTCTGCGCGCCGGGGGGAAACCCCTTCGCGAGCGCGCGCCCCGACCGGAACTTCATCACCGACGACGAGGTCCCCCTCCTCTTCAAAAACTACTGCTTCGCGGTCCTGTGTGGTGTTTAGCGTGTTTAGCTCCTTTTGAATGGTTTTAATAAATGCTTGTTGAATTTTTACTTCGTTTTTCATTTAGTTTCGTGATGATTTCAAACGTAGTTTTAGGCATACAAGCTGTTATGTTGTATGTTGTGTCCATGTGTGTTATGTAAATAAGTAGGTACATAATAGATAACAGAAATTCAGAAAAAGATAAATAAAACTGGTTTTCTATTTAATCGCAAATCTGTAAAAGTTAGAATTAAGGAAGAATAGAATTCCACTATTAATTATTAATTAATTTTTTAATTACTACGTAATAGTCTAAAGGATTTTTACATAACAGCAAAGATAACCATGGAAATAAAAATAAAAAAACAGTCGTCAACATCAAAATGTATTGTAATTAATATCATACATATTTACAAATAATACTTTCTAACTAATCTTAAGTATATCACAGACAAAATAAGCTTACATAAAAACTCAGTACATTATTGTCATCGCTCCCAAGTAACATTTATGATAGACCCCAAAGCTGAGTAGGCAGACACGTCACACGTCACAAACACAAACGGACCAGCGACAAGGAGCTAACAATACACATGATGTGACTCGAGAGAAACACGACGGGGACCGTCCCGCTAACCTAGACAAAGAAAGGTTAATACATATTGAGCCACACAAACCCAAGCCACCGGAAATCGTTAAACGCTCTGATATTCAATATCTACTGTGTTTCATGGTCATTGATCACGGATTGCCTTGGAAGGAAAACACTAAATCTAATTAAATATTGCTTAGTTTCGTGCTAGTATCGCACGTGTTTTAACAGATTCTAATGTCAAATGAAATGTGCCATTTGCGAACTCTAAATACTACTCTTTATAACTTAAAATCAATAGCACCACTAACCAGTCAATATAATTATCTCCTCCATTGAAAAGGTGTAAATAATTACAATGTTATTAACCTATCGTATTTCTGTTCAAGTGTAGATCTTGAGTGTCAGTGCTTGTAGATTGAAAGAAACGCGATACTGTGTTGTTGCTTTGAAGGCTAAAGATCGCAAGGTTCCTTTACTATACTTTTTAAGCTGCCATTATATTTCTTTTAATAATTTAGTGGCCGACATGGAAAGCAGAACAAAATAAAATAAGCGTACACGCGAAAAAATTGATCTACTTAATTAATAAAACATAATCTACCCAAAAATTAGGAAATCTTTACCAAAATCAAGGAAGATTGACTAAAGATTCTAATGTCGCCTGTACATACAGTTGAACACACAAAAAGCTTCTGTTACTAAACATTGAATAATGTTATACAACTTAATTTAACAATACAACGAAAAGTAGTGTAAAGTAAAGAGTAATACAACAAAGTTGTCGGGCAAGAAACACTAGTCAGTCAAATAAAACTGATTGTTAGTAACAACATGAAAGAAAAATAAGAAAAAGCAAAACGTTAGATATATCATCATCATTATGATCAAACATCAAGACATAATTACTATTTTTTTACACGAATCGGAGCTGAAGGAAAACTATCAACTATAACTATATATGAAGGATACCCAAGACTCTATAACTCTTCAAAGTTCTCTTACCAATTAAAATACGTATTTAACAGGAAAAACATAATGCGGAAGATAATAATATGTATTAAACTACAGTTTATGGTATTCATCTATGAGTAATAAGGATAATGCAATGTTAGTAAGAGTCTTGGTATGCTGATGATTAAGCCTAAAATATACATATTTTATTGTTAGGCACTGCGAAATAGTGTTGTTTAGTTTGTAAGTTCATTGGCACAATAGCCGAGCCATGGTCCATGTTTAACGACTCACGAAAGTGTCAGAATTTTTGAGATTCTAAAACGTCATGATAAGTAACATTTTGATGTGTCAACTCAACAACAATGTTGAATAAATGCAATCTTATCAATACTCTTTGCAATAGTACAATACGAAATTACAAGAACTAAAAACAAGCACCATCACTGGATTTTCTACAAAAAACAGGCTCTGTTAGAAATTCTACAAATAATAAAATTCATTGAACTATATTTAGCATCTCATGGGGTTAAGAAATGTATATTACAACCTGCTCCGTTTCAGCTGCTCCAGAGAGAGGTGAATCATTAGAATTGAGTTCTTGGTGCTCATTTGTTGTGCTAATACTTTCTTTTTTAGCTTTCTTTAATAAGTCAATTCTTTCAGTGGTTAGATTCAGTTCATTATCTATCGTGGGTGTAGAACTAGGATATACCTCTTCATAATCCGTCACAGTCCTTTCATCATACATCATTACACTATTATCTAAGATAGATGTGGCATTTAAGATAAATTGTAATATTTCGGTTGTAACATCGGTACTATTGACGATTATATTATTAGGAGCTATTATCATTTCTTCAGAAACAAATGGATCATCTACTTTGGTATTTTGACCAGTATACCTATAATCACTTTCTGTGGTCGCATCCGTGTTAATATTACTTTCTGTTGTCAAGAAATTAACTTCTTTGGTATTTTCTTTGCTCTTTGTTTGTTCTGTACTTATTATAATTGATTCTGTAGGTTCATTGGATACTATTATATAGGAGCTTTTCAAATTTTCCAACGGAACTATTGTTGTTATACTGTTTGTGTAATTTCGTTCTGTGGTTGTAATATATGCAGGTATTGATGTTATTGTTATATTATTTATACTTTTGGTTCTTTCATCTATTGTATCATCAATCAATATTGAATTATTATTACTTTCATAATCTTTCATATAATTCAATATTGTTGTCTCTGTTATATTAACACTTTTAGCTGGATCTAAAATAGTATTCAAAATGTTATTCATAACTATTTCTAACAGTAAACTTCGATTTAGGGTTGTAAGATTATTTTCAAGTTTAGATTCATTATATCCATCTCTCTTCATCAATTCTTCTTCTACATACTGGGAAATTTCCTGAGAATAATTAGCAGGCGGTTCCCAAGGGAATTCTGGATCAATTGGTATGAATTTTGTATTCACTACTGAAGATTGTGCAATTGGATCGTTTAGATCCATTGATAAAGCATTCGTATCAGATATTATGTTATCGGAATTTGTAGTCTGGTCTATTTCTGTGGTCGCTTCAAGCATTTCGTCTTCCTCTCTTGTACGAGCTCTGGTGTATTTAGCAATAGCTGGTCCAAGTGTTGTCTGAACATATTTCTGAAGCTTTAAGCATTTGTCGAGGGTATTAACATCATTGGAACTTCCCCATATTATGAACCCTGAAGCATTTGAATTGTAAAATGCTTTAAGTGCCGCTAATAGGTCCACCTGGAACAATAATAATTCATGAATGCAATTACATTTTATTAACAATGCAACTTAGTGAGGAAAAACATCGTTACAATTGCTGTAATTCGTACCTAAAGATAAGAATTATTTTAGTTTACATTAATATTACTGAACATCAAATTGTTAAAAATGTTTTTAATACCTAATGAAATCTTTTAACTTAAAACATACCAACTGATGCTGAACTATCAACGCCTATAGACACGGCATCAGATTAGTCGGCAGCGTCGCCTTCAGTCGTGTGGTTTAACCCACCGGTAGGTGTGGTTACGCTACCACCTAGGCAGTGAGAGACAAGTGGTTGATGTTCAGCCGCGCACTCGAGGGCATATCAAAGTTATAAGCATTGTTATCACTTTAATATTGCCTATTGTAGCGCTGAAGGAGATATTTTTTTTATGGATTGCAAACGAGCTTGTAGCACCACCCATCCGCACCGCTGATGGTAATGTTCAGAGCGAACTCTATTTGGTATTTGTATATAGGCTCTACCACCTAAGAACTGGTGTGTGTGAGGAATCCTGCACATCATGAATGTGGAAACCTGCTTATTAGTTCTTTATAATGAGAAATTCATTCGCCAAGTGCCAATTCGTGTTCGGTGGATTTTTGTTGGCTGTGAGTTCACCTCGCTCATGAAGTCTCCGTCGCGGTACCGGAACCAGAAATAGGGCAGGATGGGAGCGTCCCGGGCCACGCGGGCGGCCTCGGCCACGCGGCCCCGGATGAGGGCAGCCAGCTGGGAGGTTGACAGGTTCTTGGAGCTGTACACTGAGGGGTACAGCGCTGTGCTCTCCTGCCACATCCAGGTGATGCTGGAAACAGGGAACAGTAAGTTGAAAAAGATTATCCTTATTTTTACTAATATAAAAATGGAATGAAAAGAGTTTGTCGGTTTGTCCTGCTCCTCAACGGGGATTGATGTGATTTTTCGCATTCTTTTTAGTCTAGAAAATTGCAGTTATAATGAAACTAGTGGACGCCCGCAGCTTCGCTCGCGTAGAATTGACCCATTAACGACGTCTACCCGTCTAAAGACTTCAAAAACGGCAAAGTTTCATACTAACTTTGCAACCCCGTTTTACCCCCTTAGGGGGTGAATTTTCAGAAATCCTTTCTTAGTGCTCCCCTACATTATAAAAGGAACCCCTGTGCAAAATTTCAAGTTTCTAGCCCTTATAGTTTAGGCCCTGCGTTGATATGTCAGTCAGTCAAGACAGGCCCGTTGGCGCAATCGGTAGTGACCCTGTCTGTTGCGCCAAAGGTCGTGGGTTCGAATCCCACTCAGGACAAATATTCGTGTGACGAACACTTGTATTTGTTCTGTGTCTGGATGTCAATATTATCTATTTAAGTATGTATTTAAAAATATCTATGTATGTATATCAGTCTCTGACACCCATAACACAGGCTCGCGCCTACTTTGGGGTCAGATGGCCGTGTGTGAAAAATGTCCAAGATATTTATTTATATTTAGTCAGTCAGTCAGTCAGTCAGTCAGTCACCTTCTCCTTTTATATATATAGAAGATGGACGAGGTTATACTGCAAAAATCATTCGAGTTTTAGTCGATTATTAGGTATCAAGTAGTATCAATTTATTTATTCAATTTAAGTAGCGTCCAAAGCCCAATGTCTCGCGTCGATTCAATGTGATCGAAAGAGTTAAGCAACGACGGGCGCGGTCGGTATATGGATGGGTGACCGCTAGTGGTAAAATTTCATGGACGCTGCCGTGCTTCGGAGGGCACGTAAAGCCGTCGGTCCCGGTTGTTTTCAACAAAACAACCGGGACCGACGAAACAGTCGTTGAGCCTTGTCGAAGACCTTCGGGTGGCTTGAGAACATTCGACACTGGGTTGGCCACTAACCCCTCCACTAATCTGCATTGGAACAGCGTGGTGGAGTATGCTCTAGACCTCCCGCAGTGTCTGTGGGGGAGACCCGTGCCCAGCAGTGGGACGTCTATGGGTCGCAGCGAGCGTTTTAAGTCGGAAATAAACCGACTTGTTTCGATCTATTACGATGATCATCTTCGGGAGTGAACGCGCTCGTTTAGTAATGAAGTAATCAAATGGTGATGGCTGGTGCTGGTGTTCCGTACTTATCGTTCTCCTGCGGCACGTTGTCGGCGCAGCGCTCCACCATGTGGTTGCCTGCCATGTTGAAGCAGTACGGGAAGCCGTAGTACCCCCAGAGGGCGTTGGGCCGCATCTGCTTCGCCAGCGAGATGGTCGTCTGCATGAAGGAGCGCGCGGCCGCTTCGAACCGCTGCTTTGCCTGGAAGTTAACGTTAAATTGCATTAGACAAATACTGCCTCGTCGGTCTAGCGGTCTCGAAGCTAAGTTATAGGTGCTGGGTTCGACCGGGTCGGCCGAATATTTTTTGGGCTTTTCTAACTTAACTTTTCTTCAGGGTTAGCTGGTGGAGAATGCCACTAGGCATTAAGCTCGCCCTTTGTGTATTTTACTTTTGTAAGGTATCAATAAAGTCTTTAAATAAATAAGTTCCTGACAGTGGAGTGTAGATTTGTGTCCGGTGCGTGGAAATTGGAAAAAATTGTGGATGGACGACCTGAAGAAGACGGCGGGAAACCGCTGGATTCAGAAGGCACAGACGGGTCGGAGTGGCGTCGTTTTTAAGATTTTCCGGATTTCTACAAGTTCTGCTGTTCTTATAACTAGAAGAACAGCGAAGCAAAATTATAATTCATATAAAACACGCTAGCGAAAGATCCACTCCAGCAATTATGATTTTCAGATTACAATTGGAGCAGTGGGAAGAGTAATGTAATAACCAATGATTAAAGCAATAGACCCAATTAGCGAGGCGGAAGTGTGCTGGCGATGGAAATAAACTGTTACGCAACTGGATGCGTAAACATTTAATTAGAGTGAATCCTTGCGGACTCTCGCTGGCCCGCAGCAATACAAAAATTTACTAATCCTTCCACCACAGCCCATTCTCCCACTGTTGGGGTTGGGTCTTCTCTCGTAATGGAAGGAACCTTGGTCCATCACGCAGGCCAAGTGCAGATTGCAAGACTTCACATGCCTTAAGGTCGTGTCCTTCACCGGGTAACCGTGTTCGTAACAGCGGTGGCACTTAAAATCTTAAATCGCACTTATAAGAGTAATTGGAGCATGGCGCTTGGTGAACCGGACGGACCCCTTGAGTGAGGGGCGAATTCCATAGCCACTGGGCTGTTACCGTGGTTACTGTACCACCGTTGTCACTGCTGCTTTTGGACATAATAGCTATTCCTTTCCTCATCCTAATCTTGAGCCAAATTCTGTCTTTATGTCCATGTACTCCATCTTGGGCTATAATAAATGAATGAGCTACTTGCCCCAACCGTCTTGGAAGTATTTATTGAGAGTGTTGTAGCGCCACATGCGAGTAGACCTTAATAGCGAATGCAGTGATCTCGGCGCCAGGAGATGAGTGCAAACTTGTGCGCCGCTAACGACCCGCTCGCCCCAAATACCGTCTTGATCACTATCGGTATGTACTGGCACTACTGCTGGCCTGGCGGCACGCTCGGGCGTCTTTTCGGAGTTATGTTTGATTTAATTATTTGAAGAAATTAAATATCACAGAGTATGCCACAGGCTCAGTGGCTATCGAACTAGCTTCTCACTCGAGCGGTCCGGGTTCAAACCCAAGCGGCACGCAGCTATGATCTTTCTTAGTTATGCGCGATTTAAGAAATTAAATTTCACTTGCTGTAACGGAGAAGGACACATCTGAGCAAACCTGCATAAGAGTTCTTCATAATGTGAGGTGTTGCTCTGAGAGCGCTCGTTGCTAGTAAAATGGCAGGAACAAATATCAGAGAGGCGAAACGTGGAAGTGTGGGAGGATTGCTGTCATGTTCGAGAGGGATGCAAGAAAACACGAGCTCTGCAGTGTGATGCGTGCGCATGCGCAAGGGCTCGCTGGAGAACAGTGCACGCAGTGCCGGCCTAATGCACGCGACTGACGCGACAGGCTGTCGCAAGGGTATAGGAATTTGCTTACCACTCCAAGCTGATAATATTTTACTTAAGAGAAAAATACCTAAAAATAGATAATTTTAGCACATTAACGCTTCCTTCACCACTGCCCAAACTACGTCAACTGTTGTGCACTGAAAACCAGCAGCTGAGGTTCTGTGTATAAGCTGAGTGCGCTCCAGTTTTCACCGGTAGCGGCAATCTCTTGTTATCTTTTGTTATATGACGTTGTCCAGTTTTATCTTTTTAGTTTTAAGCTTGTTTTTTATTGCTGTCCTGTTCTAATTATACTAATTAGATATTTTTTATGGATAAAAGAGAGAAAAAACGAACAAGTTGCTGGCAACTGCGATAGGCTCTGAATAGGCTTTACTTTGTGAAAGTTAATAAATCAATCTTTATCTACGATAAAGCCACGTTACGAGAGGATACGTCCTGTCAGAGCGCGCGGGCTGCATTATTTCTATGTATTACTATAAGTCCTACTGCTAGCACAGTTCACGAGCTTTTGCTATTACTTTCTAATTATTTTGGACGGCTAAATTGTTAAGAACAAAAAATAACACGTTATAAAGAACCGCAGCGGTGCAGCCAAGCCAAACACAACGTAAGCAATCGGTTCGTCACACGTCGCGAACCAGCGTCAATACTACACGATAGTCTTGGAGCTGAGGCCAGGGAGCAGCTGGCTGAGGGCGCCGCCCAGCTGAAGCAGCGCGCGCGGCCCGGGGGGGCTCCAGGAGGTGCGCTTGCGCAGGCTGGCCTGCAAGGTGACTGTTTAGTAGAGCGGCCGAGTCGTAAAGATGCTTATTTACGATGTTTTTTATCCAAATTTTCATTAATTTTTTCAACAAAATTCAAGTCAATTAGTAATTGTTTGGTTTCGGGGGCTTTTTAGTTTCTCTAATTTACATCAGAATGTTTTTCGGTCGCGTGAATTCAAAATTAAATATTATTTCGTGCGCACGTAAAGCAAAATATAAGAAAATTAACCTAGCTATTAATAAATTAATAGTTTAAAAAAACTAAAAAAACACGCTTTTATAAAAATCCAACTAAAAAAGAAGTCATGAGACCTTGAAACCTAATCGTGGTCAAAGTTCATTACAAGACTTTACCACAAGTGCAAACACGACTATGATACGATATTCCACCATGAAGTTCCAGTTAATATCTTCCGGCTCCATCATCAGATCAGTTCGACAGTACCATATTATTGTATTGTCATCAGAACTACATACAGCTGCCAATTTTCATTACGCTACGATCCTTGGAAGATGGTTAAATTAACTATCTTAGATTCCCTTACATTGTGAGTTGCATACAAGTGGACCTAATAAAAGCATGTTAAAAATAACAGATATCTACAAAATGACTTGCATTCCCCGCGACTGCCGCGTCAAATCATTTCCCGCGCAGATTCCTCTACCATCAAAGGATGGTTTAAGTGTAAGTATAGCCTTTGTATTAACAGAAAGCTAAACTTATATTACCACTTTAAAAAATTATCGCGGCACGGAAGCTCTGAACGGAATCCGGCTGCGCATGGGGTATCAATGCGGGGGACATAATAAGCTGGCGGACCAATCAGCGACTTACGACTGACCCGCGCGCCGCAGAAGATACCTTAATTTTGACATCTGAACATTGAAGGTCACAGCTAGACTTTCATCCGTGAACTAAAGAGAACAAATAGCTGAAGTATATAAAAAGTATTGAATTCAGGCCTGACCATGACGCTGCTTACCTCAGCCTGGATCCAGTCGTCCATCCACCACCAGTGCAGCTTCCTCTCGACCTCGTAGGACACGTCCTTGTAGGGCACGAGCACGCCGAAGTTCTGGCGGAAGGTCGGCCGCCACGACTCGAAGTCGATGATGCCCACGCCTGGAACCAGCAGTGGACGAATGAGTTTCGGGAGTTTTTCAGAGTTCTGCATGAAAACTGACTTGATCTTGTTGAACTTTATTAAAAAAAAAAATAAGTCGCTACTTTGTACATTTTGGAATGTTGTATGTTTGTAAAAAAAGAAGATATATTTAAAATTCAAATAAATGCGTGCTCTTTCCAGAGCAACGCTGAGCGAATTTGATCTTGCGAATGAAGCCGACGGTAAAGGACCACGTCTCGGATCCATAAGTCATCACTAGCATATCAATTGTGTTAAATCAACTGTACTGAATTGAAAATGGAATATACTAGGTACTTATACTATATAATTTTTACAACTCTTTTGAGAAACAGATCTTACAAATTTTTTTATTAGTTCGTGTATATAATTACATATTACGTGTATTTAAATTGTATGTTTTGTAGGTACTTAAGTACTGCTGACAACTAAACATATAAATTGTTTGCCTTTTTCTCTTTTATGAATAACATCATTGCTGTAATTTCGCTGGCGCACTCGGTATGTACTGGAATAGTTTATCCTCGTCAGCAGTTTAGCGAGCTATTGTCTATTATTAACGGCGGGAGTCGAATCCGCAGCGCCGGCCTCGCCCAAGGTCGCTATTGATTACGTATTGACACCGACTGTTATCATGCGGTACGTCAGCGGGCGCGGGCGGGCCAAGGTCCGCGGTTAGTCTACGGTTAAAAGAGGAGTGCCGTATTGCCTTCGACTGCCTTCTCGTGTCTATCGGGAACTGGATTTTAGAACTAGACAGAGCGGCGGAGAACTGCTGGACGCAGGCACAGGGTCCGAAGGTGTGGTCGATTGAGGGAGGCCTGTGGCCAGAAGTGGACTTATACCGATGGATGGATAACTTATTAATATTAAAGAAGATGTTGCTATCGAATATGAAGTCTTATAAACAATATGAAGTCTCATAAACAATATGAAGTTTCATATTGTATAACGAGCGCTACATACTATTACCTATGAGCAATTACAGATCAGTTAACTAATTGTATCAGGCGTTACTTTGCGGAACTCCATTATTACGAACCAAGGATTAATCTACTTTACAACAATACGCGAACAAAGATGTATGGTGGTGTATGTAGGTACCTATACCTTCACGCACGCAGCACCTCCCTCCCACACAGGAAACATGCACACGCGATGAATGAATACATACACCAACATACAAACCTAGGTTTATGTGTTGGTGTACATAGCAAACGAGCCTGCACCACCTATGACAAGGAAGTAGTTCTACGACGAAGAAAGACAAGATATCGTGAGCGATCGCCTTACAATTTCTCCGTGACTCATTTAATCTTCACATTGGACTATGACCTGTGACATTCATCCGTCAATTTCAATACAGTAATTTTGCCAGGTCGTGATTACGAAACAATGAATAAGATACAAGTAGCAATCCCCCGTTGTTTACACTCTGCTGTCGCCAGTCGTAAACAATGAAACAGCCGACGCGGCGCTGCGGGCGATCGGTTTCGCAATGTTTGTTTACAGGCGGCGGACTTCGCCCGCGACGCGACACGACACGGGATCCGGGTTACGTAATCTGTGCAGCGGTCAGCGCTTCCTGAACACCTACTGTGGCTCGCTTGCTGATCACTCGTGTTGCTAAGTCTTATTTGTTTTTATCTTTTTTTACTCGAGGGACGTAACCTTGGGTAACTTCGCAGAGGATGCCCATGGAATGTGTGTTAAAGTTAGTTAAGGTACCTGACGCACTTAAATCATCACCTACAAATATATTTAAGAAACTGGCTACTGGACAAACATTTCTATACAGTTCAAGAATTTCTAAATCACGAAATAAAACAGGCATCTCTCACATTTTTGTCGCCTATTGACAAATGGGCTAGGACCCTTGTGGTCAGTAAGGACAAGCAACAACGAACTAATTGGCACCTACTCAACTCTGCGAGTTCGCAACTACACGCTCATTCAGAACCTGAATACTAATAACATACTCGTATCTATGTTTGAGCCCCATAATGTCTACTAGTGCAGACACAACTCTCCTACGTTTCGTTACTAAAGCTTAAAGCAAACAAGGCTGTTAGGAAAAACATATTATTATATAGATGTCTTATCGTTATCTATTTGTTTTCTCGCTTATTCAAATCTTATTTTATTACTGTGCACTCTACCATTGTTAGGGTTCCGCACCATAAGGGTAAAACCCCTATCACTAAGGCTTATTACTAAGGCTCCGCTGTCCACTTGGGCTAGACTAAAACTTGTAGAAAAATAAGAAACACTCACCGCTAAAATAAGGAACACTCACCGCTAAAATAAGGAACACTCACCGCTAAAATAAGGAACACTCACCGCTAAAATAAGGAACACTCACCGCTAAAATAAGGAACACTCACCGCTAAAATAAGGAACACTCACCGCTAAAATAAGGAACACTCACCGCTAAAATATGGAACACTCACCGCTAAAGTTCTTATCAGGTATACTCTGCTCCAGGGCACTGCGGAACGCTTCCACGTGCACGGTCATGTTCCCCTGCTGGGGCACGCCGCCGTTGCGGAAGCGCAGCTCCCCGGACGACTCGTTCTTCAGCAGCGCCGGGAACAGCCCCGGGTCGTACAGGATCGCGATGCTCTCGCCCCGGAACGAGTCGCCCCGGTTCTGGACCACGCCGTACTCTTCCATGTTGAATTGGACCTGCGATGAGGATAAATTGGTAGATAGAGTTGTGACCGCTTTTGGTAACATTTCAATTTTCGTTCATTGACGGAGTGCGGTGTGAAAAAGACCTTTTCACCACGAGTCCATCAAATTGTCGATACTTAGTTTGAATAATAATCAGTCATTGCAATTTAAAAGTACAAGTTGTTAAGTTGAAGAGTGTTAACTTTGAAAAGTGGCCACTAAAATTAAACACATATAAAACAAGGTACTTCCGAAAAAATACAGTGCTACGCCAGGCGGTCTACGCTCCCGGTGAGTTCCTTTGGTTTTCCCATAAATCCAGAGCCAATTCCCAACCGTTCTTTCAACGAACCAGCGCAAACATTTTTTTTTCAACGAATATCTCATTAAAATGTCTCGAAGAGGCCTCTACGTGTTGGACCTGTGTCCCCACGCAAGCCTTCCAAATTACCGGGTCCACGTCTGGACCCGTGAAATTTAAAGAGATACATAATAATAATAAAATCTGTTTACTGCAACCAATTTTTACAATTTTACACAATAAAAAGAAAAGAAAAACAATTACAAAGGCGTCAGAGGCAATGGGAGCTGGCTCAGGTGTTTGCTTACTTGGGACGGAAATCCTGGGAAGCGCTGGTTTTCAGCCAGTCCCTTCTACCTAAGAAGTAATAATCGTTAAGCCTTGTCGAAGACCTTCGGGTGGCTTGAGAACATTCGACACTGGGTTGGCTACCAACCCCTCTATCAATCCGCATTGGATCGGCGTGGTGAGAGTATGCTCTAGACCTCACGCAGCTGTCTGTGGGGTAACCCGTATCCAGCAGTGGGACGTCAATGGGTTGTACAGACCTTTCTGGAGAGACACTGCATGGTGGGCACGTTCCAGTACACTCGGAGGGGGTTCCGGAAGGCTCGCGGGGGGTCGTCTTCTGGCATCTCGATCACGTAGTAGTTGCTGGAAGGGACAGAAGGGGCATGAACATTGGTGGCCATTTTTTTAACATGCTTTTATTAGTTCGACATGTATGTAACTATGTAAGAGAATCTAAGATAGTTATTGTTCCGTGTGACCTGCTTCCCGTAACATCGCTTTTCTTGATTTCTCAGCAAATTATACAAAAAGTCTTTCCTGTTCCAGCGCCCCACGCTTTTACAATCAAATATTATAATTAAAAGCACATAGTTTACACTTCAGACCAGAAATAGAGACAACTTGAACGATCCCTAATTTATTTTTGGTCTTTACGTGCATTTATAATAGCGTGTTTTTCTAGTTTTTTTTAATCTATTAATTTATTATTTATAGGAATTATATTATGTAAAATTTATTTTATAAGAAGAATAAGGAGGACATAATGCTGAATGCGGTTCAATTTTGCTTTAAAACTGAAATAACCACCTACTGTTACTTAATAATATAGTGTGGCGATCGCGATAAAGCTTAGTACCACCTTTAACCAACTGACTGACAGGCTGAGGCGGCGGGGACGCTGGGTTTAGAGAGTACAGGCCAGGTGTTGTCGAAATGTCAATATTACATGTACAGAGGAGCTCGTGCCAGCCCAGCAGTGGGCCAGCGGAACATTTGATAGGATCGTCACCTCAATTTGATATACGTAGTTTTCACAATCTGCTTACTACGACGCAATAAAAAACGAGATGCAGCCCACAGTTCAACGGCCCTCTCGTCTTCAAGCACGGTGTGACGTCACAGCACAACGCTCGCACCAGCGTGTTGTCGGAGGTTGATAATACGAGTGTAATCTGCTTATCACTTACACTTTTACAGTATTGTCCCAGTATAATGACGTACATTGAAGCGTCCACGGCCCAGCGGCTCGCGTCGCTCTTAGCTACAATAGATCTTTTTAGGTCGCAATGGCTTGTGGGCTGTATGTCCCACACTCCTTTCCTTCAAATAATGATGTGTTCGACGGAGTTAAGGCGCCTAGTGGTGCAAAATGACCTTGAGAATCGGTGCACACATTCTCACAAACGACAACAGCGCCTCTAACGGAAAACCTCAGAACTACCTTACAGAGCATACAATGACATGTCATGAGGTACTGTATTAATCGCCTGTATAACCCGCGCAGATAGAGAATAGATCTGAAAATGGCACTTAAAATACAAGCACAACACACAACACAAGCAAGGGTACTTAAAACACTGGATTGTAAAATTTGCCTTTATTAATTGTGACATTTCAGAATCAGATTATAAAAATAAAGAACAATAGGATGGGAATGGTATCAAAGGTTTTATAAACCGCTTGGTCCAGCAGTGTCCTGGTCATCTGTACCCATTACTGGTTCAATTCCCTCCATGAATTGGTTAAAATCTTCCATGGACTGGTCACTTTCACAGTCCTGGTCTTCAGAGTCGTCACTTTCATCTTCGGTGTTGCTGTTCAATTACATCACAAAATGTCAACGTTCGTAACAAAAACTTAACGAAAATAAATAACAATCAAATGTAACGCAAACAAAAACAACAATATCAACGAAAACAACAATTACTCGGAGTGCGTCAAGTAGCTTAGAAAGCGAATCCCGACTGATTATTTGTTTGCAGCTCGTACTTCACTGTGTGAGTATAGACAGCGATAGAGAGTGAGCGAGAACGCATGCGAGAGGACGCCATTTTCAAATCTATTCTCTATCTGCGCGGCTTATACGGGGAAGTGTTTCAGTAGATGGCGTTTATTTTAAGTAATAATTGACCTAACAAAAAATTTATAGGAAGGTACGACAACGTAATGAAATTAGATTTATGCAATTTTTTTAGTTACTTAAAATAATAACAAAAAAAAAGTCATAAAAAAATAAAGAAAAAATTGAAAAAGAAAGGAAGTGTAACTGGAATTTGAACCCGAGTCTCTAGAGCGAGATTCTTACTCACTGCTAATGTCTATAATTTCCCCGTTATTGATATTATCTTTGGATTCTCTTTTCCTGTAATAAATACATATTATGACATATATAAATATTATTAGCTTTTTATTTCATTTGCATAAAATAATAACAAAAAAAAAGTCATAAAAAATAAAGAAAAAATTGAAAAAGATAGGAAGTGTAACTGGGATTTGAACCCGAGTCTCTGGAGCGAGATTCTTACTCGCCGCAAACTCCAATTACGCCATTTACAGCTATACGGTCAGGGTTGAAAAACTGTGTACGTATCTATCTTTTTGTACTCCGCAGGATTGCAGAGAACAATGAAAATTAATAAATGTTTGACAAAATTTAAATCTTTACGTCATTCATGTGTGTGACGTTTGCTTTATATGAACACTTTTGATTTATTTCCCATGTTTATTTACAAAATAGGAGTCCGTTTACGCCCTTCTAACTTAAAAAAATACTTATAACGTTAAATTATTTATATAAATTAACCTAATGTAATAACCAATCAATAAAAGTAATGAAATAACGTTGGAATCTTGCAGAAATTTTGCGGCAGAAAGCGCGACACGCCCGTCTAGCAAGAGGCCTCAGCCGCGACTGTCGGTACACGGCGTTTACACACACATGCTCGCGAGTTATGTTCGAAAACTCTGCGCAAATGAGAACAAGGGTTTTTTGGAAATTCTACAAAATGGATTTAAAAAGTGGTATAACTGATATATTGTATTTATTGTGATGAAAAATATATGTTAAATTGAAAAAAAAAACACGTATTTTAGAAGGGATTTGATTGTTTAGAAGATTATTTTAGAGGTATCTTCGTGATTTTTTTCTATCGAGTCAACATTAATGTATTATGTTTTGAAGGCCGTAGCAATCTAACATATATCCCCAAGAATACCATATATTTTTTTTATTTGATTCTCTGCAATGGTTCGTGTGATATCTTGTTTATAAAACTCGCGTTTAGCCTCTGTAGTCCTCTTAAGCAACGACGGGCGCGGTCGGTTTGTGGATGGGTGACCTCTAGTGGCGATAATTCATCATATGATCCTGGTCCGACATTATAGCGTGGTGGAATGCTCTAGACCTGTCGCAGCTGTGGCTGCCCCGACTGTGGGAAGTTTTTATGCTTCTCTGAGAACCTCTTAAGAACTAGTTTCTTTTGATGTTCCACTAAATGTTACAGCAGGTGACATAAACTGAAAACTTAACTAAGAATTTGAACCCGACACCGCTCCTCTGACTGCTGAGGCTTGCGGCTGGGCATGTCAATGTCATAGCACCATGAACTAGTTATTTTTATTACTTCGATGGCATATATCGAGAGAGGTCACAATCATCAATCGGCATCATCATCGGCAACGACAGGCATGCATTAGGAAGGTTGTGAGGACAAAATATTGGACCAGATAAAAACATAACCTAACAAAAGATTACGCCTGTATTTCCCCGAATGGGTATACAACAAATTTTTAACAGATACGTTCAGATCCGGCACGCGGCTATAGGCGGTGAGCCGGGCACCTATCCCCACTCCGAGATGCTATCCAAACCCGAGGAAACCTTTCAATATTCAGGCAGGTCTTCAAATTCGTCTGGATTCGTCAATTATCGATAAACAGTTTACGTTACTCCTTACAGTTATGATCGTGGCAACTGCTTCCGTGCTGTAGTACTTCCGGTCCTCAGTAGTTCCGGCACACACACACACACACACACACACACACACACACACACACACACACACACACACACACACACACACACACACACACACACACACACACACACACACACACACACACGCAAGCACAAGCACACACGCACAGGCACACAGGGCACTATACAATTTCTTGTAAGTTCGCGTTTCCGCTCGGGTCTTGGCATTTAGCAAATAAAACGTCCAGCGGTAATGAGAATTTCCTACTTCCTATTTCCTAGTTCTATTTATTTGTTTATTTTAAACCGTCCCTTATTATTAGTAGTAAGTTAAGGCGAACGGGGCCACGGGATAAGCTAGTATCTGCTGTATAAAGGGTCGAATCCATTGTGGAATCCAGTCATTGTGTCCTGCCTGCGCCTGCCAGATTAGACCGGTTCTACCAGTTTCACGACAGACGTGAACAAAGACCGATCCTTAAAAGGAAGTATCTCATTGCTTCAATATTATACTGGCTAAAATGTGATTTTGGTTCGAGCTCGTAACACTGTTACACTGACTACTCATAGCAGAGAGAAAAGTTTCATTCCTAATAGCTTGATATTAAAAAAAAAAAAGGTTGTCTGTAAAGTCGGTTTACGGATGATAATTTTACGTGATAACGTCATAAGAAATATTATTAGAAATTGTACCTAACAACTTTACTGTGCAAAATAGATTATCTCAGTACGCCCTAGTAAACTAGCTCTATTGCTATGGGTTACATACTAAATATGAATGAATGCGGTTGGCGTAACACTTGGCGGTACGTTTGGCGGTACGGGTGGTGTAACACTTGGCGGAACGTTTGGCGGTACGGGTGGTGTAACAGTTGGCGGAACGTTTGGTGGTACGGGTGGTGTCACACTTTTATTCGTATGTGTAGGCGTTCATCGATTTATAAGACGTTATCTCGTCAAAAAATGTATGCGAATTGCATTTTGTGCGCATCGGTTATCACGTGACCGAGTTGCGAGTTTGTTTCTTATCGCGTTTGGGGTAGATATTCATTTGACATTTGATTTTTGTGTTCCGTAACTCGCAACGTACGAAAATATGCGAAGGTTTGGGTGTAAGAGTTTGATTAAACATGTATGTTTAAAGATATAGAGATGTTGAAAACGCGCCGGGGATTTCTTGCGGAAAAAATCGAATACGACAGACGAATAGTACAGGCTTGCGCCTAATTTGGGGTCAGATGGTCGTGTGTGAGAATGTCCATGATAATTATTTGTTTATTTATAGTTTATTTGGAAGGGAAAGGCCTTCCCATCGGTTCGACGATGGGCAGTCAGTGCCACTGTCGCAGGCAGCCAGTAGCTCCCGGAAGTGGCCACGACTCGCGCGCGTGCAAAACCGGCTTTATCACTGACTCGACAAATATTTAATATTGTACGCGTCGGCGGAATGCCGCCGTGCCTTCAATGAATCTTGTTTCATAAACACTACGTGGGAACGTGATGCGAGACATAATATAGTGACGTAGCAAACGAGCGTGCCGCACCTGCCGTCCGCTGACAGAGAGACGATCTGGGCGGCCATTGTCATTCTCAACTTTGTCCCGTATTCGGTTGGGGCAATTGGTGTAATTAGTAAATTATTAAAGTTATATTCATTAACATTTCGCATTGTTTTGTTGTCGATCGTCGTTGCTATCTAGCTGGTTGTTCTGCTAGGGCAAGTGTGTACTGCTATGAACATTGCAGCTTACCTTCATATTGGTCATTTAATTACTCTTTTGCTTATCAGCGGGGCATTGACCTCAAAATCCGCAGTTGAATGAAAAAAAAAAAAACTGTATTTCTCCGAAGGGATAGACAGAGCGAGTGACCTACTTCCTACTTATGGTATTAGTCAGTCATCTTTTTTTTTGACTAACAAATACATCAGTTTAATTTTTTTTATTTTAAACATGCAATAAATGGTAGGTAACAGAAATAAAAAAATACATTACAGCCATAGATATATAAGAAGTTATAAAAATACGCAAATCTGGCACAGGCTCTGAACTCTACGCAGGTGCATATCCATTTATAGGTACTAATATTATAAAGAGGAAAGATTTGTTTGTAATGTTTTCACACAAAAACTACTGAACCGATTTCAAAAATTCTTTCAACATTAGAAAGCTGCATCTTCACTGAGTGACATAGGCTATATAATATTACTAGGTGTAAACGAAACTATTGTAACGTCTAATTCCACGCGAGCGAAGCTGCGGGCGTCCACTAATACCTACCTATACTATACGTAAGTATAAAGTTGAATACAGCTGAAATATTGTCCCGATATTGACAAACACATTTTATCTTTATCAGTCCGATTTTCCAAGAATGCCGCAGCCCACACCCACACCCACACCCTGGGCAAACAGCGTGGGCAAATATTGACAGAAGATGTGGGTCACAAGGACGCGGTATCCGATAGCGATCACTCGAGTGGGAATTTTCCCGGGAATTATATTGCAGTTGTCGGCACCTACCTTGTCTCGACTATGACCTGATATAAAATGAATGGTACCTAGCTAGGTAAGGTACCATTCATATTCATTTTAGGTAGATATCACAGTAGGTAGGTACTCTTTCATTCCCAAAGATTTACATTATACTAGTGCCTTCGTTTGTGTACTTATCGAAGGTGTTCGTTTATAAAAATGTATTCCGAAATCTATTAAGCGTAAGAGTTGAAGTATCGGTTATGTAACATCGCGTGGAAGCCTGCACGTCATTGGTGACTAGGATTTGAACCCTGAACCGATGCTGAAGTACTCGTAACCACGTGACGCGTCTGTCGCGCGCGAATGACATTCGGGCATCAAGTCATTGACAGCGGCGATGTAAATAAACCATCCGTGCCAAGAAGAATGGTTACTATAATTAGCGACGCCGTACATTGGCAGGGGTTAAACGTGTCACGTGGTAGTATCACTAATTGCGCTGCCCAGCAGGCTTGCCACACGAGACAAGAGTGGAGAGGACCTGAACTAGGTTTCAACATGTTCTACTATCTGTACCACTCACTTCTGTGATCGACAGAGGAAAAGACATTCAGATTCAGATTTTTCAGATTCATTTTTCATTATATAGTATTTTGTATACGCTTAATGAATG
Source organism: Carterocephalus palaemon (assembly GCA_944567765.1). Lineage (NCBI taxonomy): Eukaryota > Metazoa > Arthropoda > Insecta > Lepidoptera > Hesperiidae > Carterocephalus > Carterocephalus palaemon. The sequence continues at coordinate 9,640,780 of OX155662.1, read as the reverse complement.
AACCGAGAAGAACACGGCAAGAAACTCGGTAGCTACTCTTTTCAAAATTTACAATTTTTATAATTTGATCACATTACATTATTATTGAACAAGCTGGAGCTGGAGTTACATCGCACCAAGCATTTCATCAACAGGGTTTGCCCCTGGAGCAATTCCCCTTACTCCATATACCCTCATAATTGAAGTTACCGGCTTACTCACGTGTGATAAGTCGGAAATAGTCCGACTAGTTTCGATCTATTACGATGATCATCTTCAGGAGTGAACGCGCTCGCGGCGGGCACGGCGTACACGTATTTCCGACTTCAATCACACGTGAGTTAGCCGGTAACTTCAACTATGAATATAAACACTCACAAATCGTTCCATATTCCTTCAACGTAAGAGCGCCTACAGCGCCGCGCAAGAGGAGGTAAGGTCTGTCTGTCTGTGTGTCTGTCACTTCTGCCCACCCTCTCTTGGAAACAAAGGACTGATGTTATGTTAGTACCACTAAGGTGAGCAGTAATAGATAACTAAACCAGAAAAGCGGCTATAGCCAAGAGGCCGGAATTGGAGATCTGGGTTCAAATCCCAGGGATAATTTCTAAGTTACATGCGTTTCAATTAAATAATGATGATGATACTAATAGTTAATCTATGAACATCAATGAGATAGCAAACGAGCATATCGAGCATGCAGCATTGGCTTTCCTGCTGTATATCTGTAAACGGTCATAGTACCATAATTCAATATGATTTAAGTTTGTAATCTGAGTAAGTTAGTAGAGAGCTTAGCAAGAACATTTTAAACTGTAACAGTTCTTGAATTTAATCAGTTCGTAATGTAGAGTTCCTTGAGAGGGCTTGGCGGAAACCTATTTTCAATAAAAGTAGCGGGGGTGGGGATGGGGAGGGAGCCCCCCCCCCGTCTATGACGTCGAGCTGAAGTCCTCGCGGCTGGAAATAGACCGGAGAGCTTTATTGAAAGCTGTCGCTTAGCGCTGCAGCCTTGCGGGAGCCTTGAAGGCGGTAGAGCCACACGAAACATTATTGGTTCCATATATTTATTTATTCAACTTTATTGAGTCCTCTGAAGAGATATACAATGGGCGAACTTAATGCCTTATGGAGTGCCTTATGGCATTTTCTACCCAAAAAAAAATTGGTTAGAAAATAAAATTTAGAGTTCGCTTGGGGCAGTACCGTCGCCGCCACGGTACGGGTGGTAATTGTTTTTAAGGTAATTAATAAGGGTTAATTAATTAGGTAATTGGTCATGAAATTTTATAAGGTGGTAGAGTCTATAGAGAAGTTAAGAGATCTCCCGGGGTTGTCCGCCATAATCCTATAGATAATGTTAAAGTACGTCAAATAATAGTTACAGTTTTGTACCGAACTAGATAAATTAAAATAATTTAAACTAGAATATTGTACGACTAGTGGACGCCCGCAGCTTCGCTCGCGTGGAATTAGACATAACAATAGTTTCGCTTACGCCTAGTAATATTATATAGTCTATGTCACTCAGTGAAGATGCAGCTTTCTAATGGTGAAAGATATTTGAAATCGGTCTAGTATAGACAAGTTTACGACAAAGGTTTCTTCAAAAGTTTAATCTAAGCTTATTAAACTTAACCAAGTATTGCCACATCAGTCATCCACCATCCTCCAGGCTATCCATCCACCATCCTCCAGGCTATCCATCCACCATCCTCCACGCTATCCATCCATCACCTGCAAGTCTTGATGCGTACTCGATTACCATAACATATTTGTTTAGATGAAGTTATCTTATCTTTATTATTGTTTACTCATGACTAATTTGACTAATTGATAATTTTCGCAATGTAGTTTTAATGATGATGAACTGCTGAGAGCTCAAAGTTACCGCGGTATAAGTAAGATGGATGATGTTGACTTAAGGTGAGTTGACGACAGGTGATCAACTTTTGTTTGTTCATAATTAGAGGTTAGTGACCCTTGTTGCTATCATCCATCCATCCATAGCGTCCTCAACATCGCTGCTGGACGTACTAGCTACTGCGCTGTTACAACTATCGAACTCGCCTCTCACGCGAGTTTGCCGGGTTCAAATCCGAGCGACAATTTCAATTTTTAGCCGCTTGGATTTGAACCCGTACCCTTCGAGTGAGAGGCGAATTCGATACCCACTGGGTTGCACCAGACGAGCTACTAGTACGCCCAGCAGTGGTATTAAAACCGTCAAAATATCTTTTGTATTTTCTTCTTATTTTCGTAATATTGTAGAAACATTTAATTAATTAATTTTTAATAATGTTATCGTTTTTCTTATATCCTTAGTTAGAATAAAAAGTACATTTACAGTCCGAACTGCTCGATACACTGGGTCGGTCTGAAAACCAGCGCTCGTGGTTCGCTGCGACCATAGCTGAGTGCGGCCCTATTTCGGCAGATCCTATAGTTATTTATTTTATAGGCATATTGTTGTACAGTAGTTGTGTTAATTTGTCGAAATAAATTTATATTCTAATCAAATGTTATTTACTTAAATACATAATAGTTATGACCTTGGTAGGCGGTAATATGTGGCGAGTTTGTTGTTTACTATCAAAGCTATAGGCACGTATGTCTGTCGCACGCCAGCTTGACACCGCGGCTGCTATGTGGTCGCGTCTCACATTACTAATTAAATGTCATTCAATCAAACAATTGACATTTAATATTAATCATGACTACATACTTGCATTCTAAATTTAAAAACGTTCTTAATTTAAACGTTATTCAACATATAATCTGTTTTTAACGGCCGCCATTACGTTCGGAACCTGTTTCGTTAATGACATTGCCTAGTAACCATTGTAGGTGTACATATACATACAATAGCGGTGACAGCCCAGTGGCTATCGAACTCGCCTCTCACTCGAGCGGTCCAGGTTCAAACCCCAGCGGCACGCACCAATGACTTTTCTAAGTTAAGTGCGATATAATAAATTAAATGTCACTTGCTGCAACGGTGAAGGATACATCGTGAGGAAACCTGCATGTCTGAGAGTTGATCATATTGTTCTTGAAGGCATGTGAAGTCTGCCAATCCGCACTTGGTCAGCGTGGTGGGCAAAGGCCTAATTAAATCCCTTACATTCTGACAGGAGACCCGAGCCAGCAGTGGGACAAAGAAAGGTTTGTGCTGTGTAGTGTGGTGTATACATACATACCTGGTGTCGTCACCCTTGGCAGCATATCGGGTGAACATTAAAAGCAGTAAGAACATCATTGTTCGAAAAAGTCTTAACTGAATTGAAAGTCACTGCACTAAATGCAATTAAAAAAAAAACTTAAGCAAAAAAAAAACTTCAGATTTATTATCTCATCTATTTACACTCTAATTAAAAAGTCATGTTTGGAACAATATTTAGAAATTTAAAAAATTTTAAGTCATTATTTCACGTATAGTCTGTGCTTCATTTGTAACTTTGACATAATTTTGACGTAAATATTAAAAAGCGCGCGGAAAATGCCGCCACTCGCTCCGGCCGCAGGGCTGGCCAAGACTCAGCGCGGCGGCCGCGTGGCCCGTGTTAAATACTCTGTCAGTATCAGACATCAGGGCTGTGCCAATTAACAACATCTCTGTTTTGTCATCCTTGTCGCATCATTGTTTCGACTTCAGTATGATACTATTACCCTGACTTCAGTCACCTTTGGTGGCGTTTTAGAGTTACGTACGTGAATAGGGAAATCTCGCTATGTTGGTAAGGTCAGATGAAAGAGTCCCAAATACGAACTAACTTTAGTAGTTAGTTAGAACTTTAACATTTATGGATGAAATGATGGATATTTCCCAATGGATTAAATAGGCAGGTATTTAGAGAAGATGAAAGAATCTGTTACCGTATCTCCCTACTCCAGTGGAGAACAGGCAGACCTGGCAGAACAGCCTTTATGTATGAATGTGCCGGAGAGACATGTGTATAGGATACTGGCTAGAAGAATAACTTTTCAAAACTTAATTTGTACTTCAGTAACTCGACGCTCCCTTGGTTGCGATCTGTTTGCGGAAACTGGCTGTCGCCATTTCAATGTAATCGCTGGCAAAGTGTATTTTGTCAGTAAAATCATTAATTTAATTAATACCATATAAACCAGTAGGTAAACCACTATTACTATTAGACGAACATATTATTATTCTGTATACGCCTATGCATAAATATGTAATTTATCCATACTAATATTATTAAATGCGAAAGTAACTCTGTCTGTCTCGCTTTCACACCGAAACTGAACCGATTTAAATGAAATTTGGTACATAGATAGCCCAGAGCCTGAGGAAGGAAATAGGCTACTTTTTAATCCGTTATTATGTCTAATTCCACGCGAGCGTAGCCGCGGGCGTCCACTAGTATAAAATAATTGTAAAATGCAATCAAGTGGCAGCCCTAGATGTCGGAGCAAGTCCTGCCGTATGTTCATTATTGGAAACGTATTACGTGCACGGGGCACCCGTCGACATTGACACAGTCGGGCGCATCTCTACGACTCCAGACGAATACATGTAATTATACTGCCGCACCTCGTAAACACAATGTAAGCCATTCGATTGCATAACATAACATCACGCTTGTATTTCTTCGAAGGGCTGGTCAGGGGTGGGATGTAATTTTCTTAATTTAAATAAATACTTAATAATAAAAATTAAAAAATTGTGAGCCGTCACGAGACGCCTGACAGATGTGAAACATCGAAATTATTCTGTACAAGTAATATGCACAAAAGTACACAGGAACTAAAACATATAAAAAATTTAAATAAAAAAAAAATATATTTTATTAATAAAATAATTTCCGACCGTCATTTGTCGGAACTGTATAGTATACATATATATTCTATATTCGCCACGCTCGCCACGCTCGCCACGCCAAAAATTTGGTTTGCCCTCCGCCTAAAGATGTTTCACATCAATAAAAACATAAATATAAATTAATTTATTTATTGTAAAAACTAGCTGCTACCCTCAACATATAGTATGTATATAAATATTGAAATTGATTTTTTATCCCAAGTGAGCACAGTGTCGGGATAAAAATCATCCTATATGTTAATCCGCGCTAGCTCCCGTGGCGTCCCTTATCAAAGCTGAGGGTGCCGTCTGGTGGACAAGGTTATGGTGGGATGCTTGCATTTCCCAGCGATAAGAAAAGGGCGTCAGCTACCTCCATACTAGTGCGATACACTTATAAAAGGACATTGTGGTATTATACCAGTCAAACCTTTGCATGCATGCATCGTTAAATATTTAAAAAAAAAAAGCTTTTTATAACTTTTATTCTTATTTTCGTGCATTGTCATCGGAACCTAATATGTGTGTCAAATTTCAGCTCTATAACTTCAGTGGAAGTGGGTGAAATATTGATTGCAATATTCCAAGACATACATGTACATACATACGAGTGAAGTTAAATAAGAGCTTTTAAATAAATAGCGATGTATGTAAAACAAAGAAATCAAATTTTACATCTGTACCTACGAGCGTGGAAGTTCCAACATAGAAAAACACTACTGTATTCTGCCTGACCCGGGGATTGAACCTAGGACTTGACAAGCAGTCACGACCACTAGACCAACGGGGCAAAAACAATGACAATATTAATGAAACCAGGTAGCCAAGCCTAGCTCATTGTTAAAGAGCCTAATTAATAGTAAATTACATTGAACTTTCTCTTGTGAAATGGAATAATTTTATTGTGTACTGTCTCTGACAATGTACTGAGAGTAAGTTTAAAAATATACCAGAATGTATTGTACTCGCGATTTCGCAACAGCTATAAAGCAAAGTAAAAGGAAACATTGACAATGCTTGAGAAAGACTTTATGCTCGAACACTTATTAAGCAATCTCACTAAGATTATAAGCGTTTCCTTGCTCCACGGTATACGTACCGGCATGAAAGTCTGACTCTGATAGGTTCAGTCGTTGTCAGTCGACACTGATTGGTCCGCCAGCCGTATTACGTCCCCCGCACTACTACCCCAAGCGCAGTTATTCTCACTGGATTTCGTTCAGAGCTAAACATTCGTACCACGAGGAATTATCATCACAACCCTTTCTTTGTCCCACTGTTGGGCTCGGGTCTCCTCTCAGAATGGGAGGGATTAGGCCTTAGTCCACCACGCTGGCCAAGTGCGGATTGGCAGGCTTCGCATACCTTCGAGAACGTTATGATGAACTCTCAGGCATGAAGGTTTCCTCACGATGTGTTCTTCACCGTTATAGCAAGTGACATTTAATTGCTTAAGTCGCACATAACTTAGAAAAGTCATTGGTGCGTGCCATTGGGGTTTGAACCCGGACCGCTCGAGTGAGAGGCGAGTTCGATAGCCAATGGGATTTCACCGCATACCACGAGGAATACCAGCCCAAAACTGAAAAAGCCTAGAGCCACCACCTCCATGCTGCTCCATTGCAACGCTGTTAGCCAAATGTCAGAATTGTTTATGCAGCCCGACACCCCACGCCCTTGATGTGGTAGCAGCAACCGTTATCTTAATTATAAAAAACGAGACTATGTAACGTGCTCTCCGAACCACGGCAGCTCGAGAAGTTGGTCACTAGCGGTCACCACCCCCTTGTCGTATGTTAGGCCTTATCTTGGTTGATTTGAAGAAACAGTTGAAATCCGATCAATTTATGATTGAACTAAGTGGCAGATGCTAAGGAACCAAATAGGTTCCAGCGGTACCTAGTAGTAGATTTTTATAATCCATACTCCATACTTACTCCATACTTAATATTATAAATGCGAAAGTAACTCTGTCTGTCTGTCTGTGTCGCTTTCACGCCAAAACTACTGAACCGATTTAAATGAAATTTGGTACACAGATAGTCTAAAGCCTGAGAAATGACATAGGCTACTTTTTATTTGGAAAAAAGTGTTGTAAGGGGTTGAAAAGGGGGTTGAAAGGTTCTATGAATGTTTTGTCATTTTCAGAACTAGAAGCATAAAATTTATATTATAGGCTGTTGATTAGATATAAATAAATATGGCATTCAAAGTTTGTAAAAATTTTGTAAGGGTGTAAAATAAACATAAATTATTTTGTCTAATTCCACGCGAGCGAAGCTGCGGAAGTCCACTAGTACAAGTATACGCGCGCACCGCTAATGTGGTGTAGTCTACACCCGCCTCTCTCCAGCTAGAATAGTGCAACTCGCTGCGCCCGCCGTCCGTTACTAACCTACCTCACCTCTCCTCTACACTCTTCAGTTTGACTGTTACTTTAACCAATTACTATAACCAACATTTTGAATTAATACCACAGAATACATAATAGTACAATACACCAAAAAAAAACCGTGGCTTGCGCTTCATGATAGCGGCGTTATATGGACTTAAAAAAAAATGTCCTAATACTTAGGGGCACGGTAATAGAATCATATTCGCGCCGCCACACCGAGTAATCTATGCAAAAATAATAGAAACTACATTATAGCTCCATAGAAATGTGGCTGCTAGATAGCACCTCTGGGCCTTTCATATCATTTATTTACTCTACGAAATACAAAAACTCTATTCTCTTATTTGTTTATTTTAGAAACTCAGATTTAACTATTTTTAAGTAAAATCTATTTTATATATGTAATGTAATATTTACAAAAAGTATTCTTTATATTACCCTCCACCAATCCGCATTGGAGCAGCGTGGTGGAGTATGCTCTAGAGTCTAGACCTCCCGCAGCAGTGTCTGTGGGGGACCCGTGCCCAGCAGTGGGACGTCTATGGGTCGCAGCGATTCTTTAAATTTGAATTCATGAGTCAATCACGACATGAGTTGTCAAGAAAGGAACTATGATTATTTTTTAGTATGATTCAAATAAATTATGTAACAACTCTTTATATTTAATTATTCAATACAATATTTTTTACTGTGGCAAATAAATTTATTAAATTATATATTATTAAATTAGAATAGATTGCATTACTTTTTATTATACAACTAGTGGACGCCCGCAGCTTCGCTCGCGTCGAATTAGACCCATTAACGACGTCTGCCCGCTTAAAAAACAGCAGTTTCATACTAACTTTGCACCCCCGTTTTACCCCCTTAGGGGGTGAATTTTCAAAAATCCTTTCTTAGTGCTCCCCTACGTTATAAAAGGAACCCCTGTGCAAAATTTCAAGTTTCTAGCCCTTATAGTTTAGGCCCTGCGTTGATATGTCAGTCAGTCAGTCAGTCAGTCAGTCAGTCACCTTCTCCTTTTATATATATAGATTAAAAAATTAAAAGTATAAGTTATTAATAAATACTGATTTGACCAGTCCGAGCTCGAACAGAACTAGGATTGAAAAAGTTTGAATTTATGGAGGGAATAGTAGAAGAATAGTTGAATGTCTGTGTTCGCGCGACGCGACGCCCGGCTCCCGGCCCTGTGGCGACGACGCCATTGTTTTGTGCCCAACCGGTGGTTTCTTTTCTATTTATTTTGGGAGATCTGAAGCATTTATTGCTACTTACGTGAATTAAAATAGTGTTTTATATTTGTAAATAGTGTTTTATATTTATAAATAGTGTTTTATATTTGTAAATAGTGTTTTATGTTGTAGCTTCCCCCGCGGTTCCGCCCGCGTAAAGTCGTTTTCCGTGCAATAATTTGATTTTTACAGGTTTTTGTCCATTTCATTTCATTTCATTCAGTGAGTTGAATCAGTGAGTGAGTGATGGTACTTATGGTGCAACGATTGGCGATGGCGGCCGATCCGGAGAAAATAGCGACGCGTCCGCGGCGCGTCGATGCGCGCCATCTGGTGAGGTCCGCGGGAACTACACCTTGTACTACCAAGTAAGTCAATTCTCTATCGATTGAACGACCCGCCTGGCGATATCAAGTGTTCGTCAGGGACTGGGCCCACGATTTAATTAATAATCTTGCTTAACTTACTGATTGGAAGTATTGGCGAATAAGTATTGCCGTATTGCCGGCGAAAATTTCTCAGTTCCTCATTCTTAGACTCTTATAATAATATCCTTAGAGACTCACGTTGAGCGAACCAAATCACCGATGATGGGTCTTTTAGATCTATTTTATTAGACGGGGATTCCGTCTGGTTGTGTTATGGTGTAGGCACGTTCGTGATAAGAAGTTATTACCGGTTTTATTTTAGCAGATTCAAGACAGGAATTTGTTAATATGTAGGAATCGATGGGTTACATTTTAATGGAAACTGTAGGCGGATTTCCTAATTTTATCGTTGATTTATTAATGTACTAGGGAAGGTATTGTTTGTTGAAAATTAATTTCTTAAATAGTATAATAAACGCGCACAATTCTTGCACAACTGCAATGCTTGCGACCTTGATTGAACCCTCATCATTTAAAGTTATCTTCTCGTAAGTGGGAAGTCACGTTACTCATGGACTGCCTGCGCTTCCTACTTCCTGAAGGGTGTGCCCGGAAAGTACTTGTTGACTCTTCAATTAAGTTCGTGTGATCAAAAAACACATGCGTGATTCTGATAATCAATACGAATACAAACAGACAGACATACGGGCCACCTGATGGCGAATGGTCCCCGTCGCCGGGACACGAGCGACACCGGGTCGTCACACGTGTGTTGTCGGCCTTGAAGGGAGTGTTTTACACTCTTCTCGAAGCGCTCCATGTCGTAAAACTGCGTCGGCTGAGGCCGGAATCAGTTTTCCTCTCTGAAGAAAATATTTTTGTTATGTAGATTTACGGTTTTATAATACTTACTCAGACTTATGTATGGAATGACCAAATAAACGCTTTCTTCTTTATTAAAAGACAAAGAGTAACGTCCTTGCTACGCGGAACACAATATATTTTAATATTAGTAGGTACGTATATTTAAGTATGTCTTAGTGATACAGATATTATGTATAGGTAGTACATCATCATTTACCATAGGTATCATTTACCATCACGTAACAACTCTCATACCGCAGCACTGCTGGAAGATATTTCCATGAGAAATAAGTAGGGAGTTCTTTTGTACCTACCTACACCTGTTTCTATCTTTTGTTTTGTTCATTTTTATTTCATGTTATTGTGTACCTACATCAATATAAAAAATAAAAAAACACATAATAGTCTACCAACATGCTAGCTAAGCAGCTAGCCACCAACATGAAACGCTCACACGATTACACAGTCACGCCCGCGGTGTCTGTGCGGGTGGCGGACACACAGACAACACCACAATGTAACATCCATGACCAGGGCCGGATTTAGGGGAGGGCAAACGGGGCTACAGCCTCCACAAAAGAGACAATAGAGACTTCAGAAAAAAATAAGTTTATATTCCGACTAGTAAACACCAGTAAACAAATTTATTTTTGTTTTTTTTCCTTACCTTTGTTTTTAAATCTATATATATAAAAGGAGAAGGTGACTGACTGACTGACTGACTGACTGACTGACTGACTGACATATCAACGCAGGGCCTAAACTATAAGGGCTAGAAACTTGAAATTTTGCACAGGGGTTCCTTTTATAATGTAGGGGAGCACTAAGAAAGGATTTCTGAAAATTCACCCCCTAAGGGGGTAAAACGGGGGTGCAAAGTTAGTATGAAACTTTGCCGTTTTTGAAGTCTTTAGACGGGTAGACGTCGTTAATGGGTCTAATTCTACGCGAGCGAAGCTGCGGGCGTCCACTAGTATTAACAGAAATCATTTATATCTATGTTTTTATATGTTTGTTAAATAAGTACTAAAATAATCTACCTACTCGGTAATGTGAAACATCGAAATTATTTTGTACAAGTAATATGCACAAAAGTACAGATTATGACAGGAACTAAAACATATAAGAAAAAAATAATTAAATAATATATTTTATTAATAAAATAATTTTCGACCGTCATTTGTCGGAACTGTCTATTAAATATATATTCCATATTCGCCACGCTCGCCACGCCAATTGCCCTCCGCCTAAAGATGTTTCACATCAAAAAAGTTGTTCATCTCATTTGGAAAATAATTTGAGGTCAGGGGGCCTCCACTCCTTTGTTGCCCGAGGCCTCCACACCTCTAAATCCGGCCCTGTCCATGACCAGAGTACAAATATATATCCCTGCCCCAGCTGCGGACCAGGACCCGCGATTTGACAGTCACTCCCCAGCGCTACGGAGTCGTCAAATGACTCACACCAGACAAACTGTTGCTATCACGATACCTTGCGGCGCGGAACTGAAACCCGGCCATCGTCACATACGAGTACACCTTAACCGATAATGCGTGAGTCACAGCAGTATACACCAGCTGCACAGTTTGCAGGTTGCGAAACTAGACTGCACCGAGCATGGTCCGCCGTGACTAAGGGCTGACTAATCTGCGAATGAATGCTGACGAGAGACTAATTTGGGTTGTCTGGAAGAAATCGCTCTTAAGTGCTAAAACCGCCCGTTGTTTATTGTTTTTTTTTTTCTTATTAACTCAATGATTTGGGGTAGGTACAATAATAGTACATTATGATACAAGTGCGGTAAGTTGAAAATTACAGCCGAGGCGATATTGCTAGCCCGAGCCGTAGGCGAGGGCTACAAGAAAGCAGAGGCTGTAATTATCAAAGCGCACGTGTGTCATACGACGTTTTATAACATATTTGCGAGGAAATAAATTAATAAATTCATCATTACTTGATGACATTTTCAAATAAAAACAATGCAACGAAAAGAAAAAGCGCGCGGAATAATTTTTACTTGTTCACAAAACGATGCGCGCGCATCAGCACTTTTTTTTAAGGCAAAGACACAAAAACAGCCAGTATTACTAATAAAGTAAATTAATATTTTTTTGTTATTGATACAGATAAATTATTGTAATTTATTGTCAAAATTAATTAAATTAAAGAATTAATTGTTTATTTTTTATATTTTATCTCCCAAAGTTAATTTTATTCATAAGATGTTGACCACTTTTCTGACATAAAAACTCTTTGCTAAGATTGAAAAAAGTATCGTTCGTTTTAGACGAAGCATCTTGCTTGATAAACCGTGAACTTTTTAAAAAGAAATCATTACTTACCGCACAAGTGCGTTTTACTTTACATTACCGCACAAGTGCGGTAATGAGATACATTACGATATTGAAATTGGTGTTATAAGAGACCCTTTACGAGCAAATGTGTTATAAAGAGTATTATTATTAATTTGGTAGCTGTTGATAGTGCTTGGATATGGTTTGCTAACAAAACTGCAACCTATAGACGTCCGACTGTTCGGCATGGTTCGGGAGGTCTGGAGCGCTGCTCCGATGCGGGTTGGTGGAGGGGCTAGCGGCCAAGCCAGTGTCGAATGTTCTCCAGCCACCCAGGTCTTCGACAAGGCTTAACGATTGTTTTACAATTGAAAACAACCGGGACTTAACATGTACAACGACTTAAATGGAATGTTGCCACTAGCCACCCATCCTAGTGTAGCTAGTAGGGTGTACTCTAGCCGCGCCCGACGTTCCTTAACTTGGTCGATGCATACGATCTGCGAGCCTGTGGGCCGCGGGCGCTTCGTTCGACAGACACTGTCAAACCTGTTGAGACAGGCAAACAGCAACGAATGATTACGTGTAAATATTTGTCAGCAGCTATTTTGACGCCGATAGACGATGTTTGCAGAATGAAGATAAATCGATTTTTTGAATAGAGCATTCGATCGCGAATACTAGTAGTTAACTATTGTATAGTTAAACTTCTCCCACTGTCCTTACAGTAGACTCAATTGAACAGGGAGCATTTGAAGCCATTACTATTTTAAGTATATTCCTACCTTAAAATCCTATTTTAACTTTAGAGTCATTACAAAAAAAAATCTTTGTGTAAATAAATAAATAAATATCTTGGACATTCTCACACACTGCCATCTGACCCCAAAGTAGGCGCGAGCCTGTAATATGGGTGTCAGAGACTGATATACATACATAGATATTTTTAAATACATACTTAAATAGATAACATAAACATCCAGACACAGAACAAATACAAGTGTTCTTCACACGAATATTTGTAATGATTAGGATTCGAACCCACGACCCCTGGCGCAACAGACAGGGTCACTACCGATTGCGCCAACGGGCCCGTCATTGTAGCCTTTTTCCAGTTGCTGACTCGTTTTCGCGACAAACCTCCTGGATGTTGAACAGCGTGATATCACGTGAAGTTCTGCGAAAGGCACAGTCATGTTGTCTGACACGACGGCTGATGGATGGATGGATGGATCATCAGGCACAGCGTGGGACTGGCGCGTTACCACTCACACAAGAGCTAATAGCACCTTATCGATACATAATAATAAAACTCCCAACGAGTTAGCGTCTGTACATTAAATAAATCCTGAGAGGAACTATCAAGGGATGTGACATGTGTATCAATGATGATGACAAGTGTTTAGACATAACCTGTAGACGCACTTTCTTTTGAGTTAACATTGTAGGTGTTCCGTATCGTCGTAGGAAAGGAGATCCGGGATGGAAGTTTGTTTGAATATTTCTTTACTTAGAAATAGAAATTGAAGTAGATTTATTTTCACCAACTAGCGAATTCAATAGAATTGCTCATTTGCACAGTTTTCAGTTGAATTAATAATTGGAGGATAGTAGCATAGTTGCTAGTGCTAGTGCTAGTGTAAACCTTAAAGTTTGACAGGCCCGTTGGCGCAATCGATAGTGACCCTGTCTGTTGCGCCAGGGGTCGTGGGTTCTATCCCACTCAGGACAAATATTCGTGTGACGAACACTTGTGTTTGTTCTGTGTCTGGATGTTAATATTATCTATTTATGTATGTATTTAAAAATATCTATGTATCCTGTATCAGTCTCTGACACCCATATCACAGGCTCGCGCCTACCTTGGGGTCAGAAGGCCGTATGTGAGAATGTCCAAGATATTTAAACTAAATTATTGTTGTTTAATTCCACGCGAGCAAAGCTGCGGGCGCGCACTAGTCTAGAATAAGGTGATGCGCAGAAGCTGCCAGGTTAGCTAATGGAATGTATTTTTTGATAATCTTCCGTTAAATGTTTGTCATCTTAAAATAGGAACTGAAGCCATCAACTATATTAATATTTAAACTTGCCGAGATAAATCAAATGTTGACTGCCTGGTTTTCTCTACAAGCTATTTGCTCGAGTGACTGCCGCAAAAAATTAATGTTTGTTTGAACTAATCTGTTTTGCATTAAATTATTCTACCTTGTCTCTTACTTAACGATCTGTTCTTGATTTTGAGTAATTCCTTCCTCACTATTTGGATGTTTTCAAATGAAAAATGGCTCAGCATTCTCATTTCTCGTAAACTTTCGATGATTGAGAACATTTGTTGTTTGAGGGCGTGGGTTCGAATCCCACTTCTGACACCATGTATTATTTATATTTGGTATTTAATATGTGATTGTGTATTATTTAATATAGGTTGTAAGATATACGACGATTGAACTTGAGACACAACTTTTATTGACTTTTGGTTACCTACATGACATAATATTATCTAACGACACAGACCTATTTGATATAACATAATAGATAGAGGACGCGTGACGCGTGCCATAGACATAAAAGGATGGACATGCATTACTCATAACATTGGGTTGGCCATTAACCACTCTATAAATCCGTATTGGAGCAGCGTGGGCAACATGTAACACAGATGTACAGTAATGGTATACCTAACTTGACTTTAAGTCATAGTGCGTGTCCGTTAAAACGAGAGCCAGAATTTCAGCAGCTGTATCACCGCCAAACCAATAAAGTGATCTTACTAATTTCCGCGTCTCTCCTAGCAATACTCGGAATCGATTCGGAATCGTCAGTATTATATACAAATTATTATGAACAAATTGTCGATTCGCGTGTCTTTCTCGAATGCGAGACGATACGCATTTAAGCGTAGATATGAGTCATTATTAAAATTGCAAGTATTTTTATAATTGATATCTCGTCAACAAATAGCGGTTCTGCGTTTTTGAGTCACGTTTGAGCGACTGTGTGCGGCGAGCTTACTTGTTGGTTCGAGCTCGCGCGGCTCACGTCCGGCGATGCACTGCGGTGGCCGACTCGCACCACGGGACATGGCAGGACTCTGGGTCTATGCCACCGCCCGCCGCGGTACCTAGTACCATTTCTGCCGTGTAGTAATTGTTTTTAAAGCAATTATGGTCCGGTTGGAAAGGTGTGGTTTCCGGTTACACTTCTTTGGAGGCGAACATCTTAGTCCTCGAGGGTAGCAACACATCTGTGACTGACTTAGAACGAGACTCCTACTAACAAGTACCTACTAACTGGTCTATCACTAACACCAACTAACAGGACTAACTATCACTGACAGTCCCCAGTCCTTATACCTACTAACGAACTGACCAACTAATGTTCTAATTAACTCTCTCAACTAATTGGAATAACCAGCCCAGTCCCTAATTGAGTCTTGTTCAAAGTCAGTCACAGTTGTCATGGGCGGCAGCGGATGGGTGGTGCTGCAAGCTTGTTTGCTATCAAGTATCCATTAAAAAAAAAGACGATGCGGTGACAGCCCAGGCTATTCAAACTCCAAATTAAGCGCCACACACTAATGAGTGCGTTTTAAGAAATGAAATGTATGGAGGCTGCAAGGGGAATGCAAAACATCGTGAGCAAACCTGTAGCCTGAGAGATTTCAATAGTGTTCTCAATGGTTAGTGAAGTCTGCCAATTTGTATTTGGACAGCGTGGACTATTGTCTAACCCTTTCCATTGGGCTATTGACGCTACAACGGGAGCCATTAGCCACATGCATTATTTTAAAAAAACAACACTCATATTTAAAAATAATTTATTGTAAATGTTCTGAACACTTGGCTTGTCTTATTACATCGTTGTTGCTAGTTCTATTTTATAATTCAACTAGTGGACGCCCGCAGCTTCGCTCGCGTTACACATTCACTAACTTCAAAAACGGCAAAGCTTCATACTAACTTTGCACCCCCGTTTTACCCCCTTAGGGGATGAATTTTCAAATTGTTCTCGGCGTAAAAACCATCCTTGAACTTCAACGAACATTTTAAAAAAAGAATTGGCCAAATTGGTCCAGGCGTTGTTGAGTTATGCGCTTACCAACACATTTTGCGATTCATTTTTATTATATAGAAGATTTATAATTCAATCATACAAAAAATCATCCATTAATCATCGGACATCTAATCAACATACAACTGACTAGATGAGACAGCTCCTACTCAAATCTTATCACAATCTTATAAACAAGTAAAATTGCAAGTCAGTACCTAAGTCTAATGGTTGTTGAGTTAGGGCCAAAGCAGTGACACTGCCGTCGTCGCCTGAACCCGGCTTTGACTCAGCTTATAAAGTCATAATTGTTGTAGGATTAGCTACTAATAGCTAATCCTATAGTATAACCTATGTCACTCAGTGAAGATGCAGCTTTATAATGGTGAAAGAATTTTTGAAATCGGTCCAGTAGACTTTGTGTGAAAACATTACAAACAAATCTTTCCTCTTTATAATATTAGTATAGATTATTAGTCAATTTAAATTAGCATTATATTTCATTCTACTATGACCCTGTCATCCAATCTACTCTAAGAATATTTAGATTTTGCAAAACGAAGCTCATGTTCTCAGAAGCTTTCCTCCTGTCCTTTTGCATTCTTCTCCGGTCGGAACCGCTTAAAGTTCCACCCAAAGCTCTTCTGAGTCCCACCCCTCCCAAAGTTAGGGGTCGAAGGCAGTGACTCTCCGTTCCTCGATAAGGTCGATGCGTCGTCTGTTACCGAGATGTTTGTGGGGGAGATGTTCGAGGGGGAAGACAGGAGATTGGTGGAGGGAGACGAGAAGAGGTCGGTGGAGGGGGAGGAGAGGAGGTTGGTGGAGGACTTGATATCCACTTGGAACTCCTTGAGGCGGCTGGCGCTGCAGAGCGGGGTCTCCACCTGCTCCACAGAGTTGAGGTGCTCGGTGTGAACGATGTAGCTTTCCTTCTTCTTTGAGTATCTGCGAAAGTCGATAAATAGTAATTATTTCTATTATTCAATTTACAGATGGAACATATCGATATTTTGACTAGAGCCGACAGTTCATTTTATAGATATACTCGTATGATAGCAAACGAGCATGTTGTGCCGCCGCCAGTGACAACTGTGACAACTGTGACAGACTCTGAACAAGAATACACTAACTAAAACTTTTTAGTGTTTTATTGTAAGTTAGGAATTTGCCCCTTTTACAGCAACAACGACAAAGATACAATTGCAACAAATGAATTGCCAATGGGCGAACGTGAAGAACACTTGGCCGTCTTCTTAAGTCCGTCCCGGTTGGTTTAAATTGAGAAAAAAAAAACAATCGTTACGTCTTGTCGAAGACCTTTGGAACACTTCAGAAGATTCGGTACTGAGCCGGCCAATAAACCCTCCACCAATCCGCATTGAAGCAGCGTGGTGGAGTGGCCTACCTCCCGCAGCTGTGTCTGTGGGAAGGCCCGCCCCAACATTGGGAGCTCCATAGGTTGTAGCTATAGACCCTTAATGGTAGATGCGTTGAAGCCCACCTTAAGACGTTCTTGAACCGGTATCCCCACATGATCTCCTTGGAGAGGTAGGAGGTGCGGCTCTGTGTCATGGTGCCCATGCTCTTGGCAGACCCTGTCAGGCATACCACGATCTCGAACCTGTGGAAACACCATATTAAATAAATAAATATATACCTTGGACATTCTCACACACGGCCATCTGACCCCAAGGTAGGCGCGAGTCTGTAATTTGGGTGTCAGTGACTAATAAACATTGATATTTTTAAATACATACTTAAATAGATAATATTAACATCCAGACACAGAACAAATACAAGTGTTCGTCTCACGAATATTTGTCCTGATTAGGATTCGAACCCACGACCCCTGGCGCAACAAACAGGGTCACTACCGATTGCGCCAACGGGCCTGTCAATAATTTTCCAACACGAAAAACGGTAACTGAACCACTGACAAACCGGATGATGTTTACCGTATTGATTTTATTATTCCGGTTTGGTGACCAGTTTATGAATACCAAACTTCAAATGAACTGCTTTGCTCCTGGATTAAATTCGTTATTTACGATGTTGATCACACTCTCCGTCTAGCAACTCTTGCCAACCACCCTCGTGGGCAAGATAGAGCCTGCAAGTTTAACCGTCCTTTAATTGACCAAATATCTGAGTAGTATACGAGACGAGTATAGTAAATACTCTGGGCTCTGCCATTGATGTCTTATTATAAGACAATGCTCAGGTCCTTAGGGACTTTATTAGGAATTTTATAAATAAATGAAAACTTTATTAATCTTAACATCACACTGCCTTATCCATACAGCTAACAACATTCTAAGAAGACAGGCGACCGGCTTGGGTTGGCTTGACTATAATATTGATTGACTTGATTGTATAATATTTTGTCACCTGATAAAATGTTAATGAAATCCCTTTTTTTAATAAATATGAGACAGCAAACGACAAGGATAAGTACCAATAAGGACTGGGTCGTGTTAGTTCATCTTAGTAATAGTCCAGTTAGTAGTTGTTAGTAAGAGTCTAGTTCTAAGTAAGTTACAGATGTGTTGCTACCCTTGAGGACTAAGATGGTCGCCTCTAAAGAAGTGTAACCGGAAACCACACTTTTTCAACCGAGCCACAATTTATTTAAAAACAACTATTACACGGTACGCGGCGGGCGGTGGCACTGCCCCGGGCGAACTCTATACGGAACCATTCTTCTGATAACCCTCCATCTGTTAACCTGTAGTCCATCATATCCTGCGCAGAGAAATCATACAGGGGGCTCTCGGCGTCGATGGCGTGCACCACGGTGACCGGCCACAGCAGGAACGCGCGCGCCTGCTTCAGCTTCAAGGGGTGGATGTAGTTCTGCATCAGCTCGCCCTCCAACGTCCTGCAACACGAGAGTCCATTATACTGTACCATCGCACCATCTTTATATATCCCAATATTGGGCTTGGGTCTCCTCTCGAAACAGGAGGGGTTAGGCCACAGTTCACTACACTAATAAATGGATCTCGTCCCAGAAAATGAAGAACACACCTTGCGATGCTGGATATGGCGACATTAATACAATTTTAAAGAGAAGCCAAATATTCCTAGTTCCATGCTAGGTCCTGGTCTGACCTGATCGGCTTCAGCATGTAGGCGGTGACCGTCCCCCCGATGAGGTGCAGGTTGAGCATGTCCCACACCCGGAACTGCAGACAGAGCTCTCCGTCGCGCAGGCATATCTGATGGACAAGGGTTCAGTTTTAAATGATGCGTGAGGTTACTGACCGCCACGGTACCTAGAACATGTGTTCTGATTAGAAGATGTGGCTACCGGTTACTCTAGAGGCGACCATCTTTGTTCTAAACGGTATCTATACTAGCAAACGCATATGAGACTTACTTAGTCCGTATCCGAAATCCGTATTGGAAAGAGGGACACCGACCAAGCTTGTCGGGTTAACTAGTTGAAATGACAATGGCAGGCCACGTCACGCGTAGGATGGACAACCGATGGGTATGAAAGGTCTACGAGTGGAGACCACGACTCGAAAGACGAAGCGCAGCCGCCCTGCAATAAGGCGGACTCATAACCTTAAGAAATTAGCTGGTAACCGCTGGATCCAAAGAGCACAGGACTTGGGGAGTGGCACTGATTAAAGGAGGCCTATGTAGACTTCAGAAGGCTAATAGATGGATGGTGCAGCTGAGCTGGTGATACGCACCGCTGCCTTCCTGCTGAATCCGACAGAGGAGACGTGTCGGTTAGGCCGCACCAGCTTCGTGAACAGCAGACTCGTCAAACCGCCAGACAACGCTGTCCCAGCTATGATCTGGAAGGGGCAGGAAGAATTGTTATTCATAAATTTTTAGTTAGTTGCGTCCATAGCCCAATGGCTCGCGTCGATTCATTGTGATCGAAAGAGTTAAGCAACGACGGGCACGGTCGGTTTGTGGATGGGTGACCGCTAGAGGCAAAATTTCATGCTTCGCACGGCACGCTAAGCCGTCGATCCCGGTTGTTTTCAATGATAAAAAAAAGCTTTGTCGAAGACCTTCGGGTGTCTTGAGAATATTCGACACTGGGTTGGCCACTAGCCCCTCGACCAATCCGCATTGGAGCGTGGTGGATCTTGCACTAAGCTTCCCGCAGCTGTCGGTGGCCAACAGTGGGCCGTCTATTGGTTGTGGCCAACTTCTTAGAGAAAGAATAATGGAAATATGGTCACCTGTGATCACAAATAATTATTCCTCAAAGCTTTATTTGATGTCCAACTATTCTTCCAAGACATGCTGCGTCAGCTCGCCCTCGTAGCTAAGTATAATCGTATAATGAGTAACTATTGCAGCTTCTAGTACGATATCTGACGACCAAAGTAAACAACACTAACCTCCAACACCATGATGATTATAGCTTCCGGACATTCCTCATTTGGATACCGCACGCCGTATCCTATGGTCATCTGAAACAAGCATCTCAATCAAATAAGATTTTGTCCTACCATTCCGAGATCAGCAGATAGTCAAGGAAAGGGTTGACATCAACGATAATACAACGACAAATATTTATCTGCGAATCGGGAATCGAAACCCGAGGTCGGCAGTAAGGATTACTTATCACCGCGTCACTGAGTCATCAAAGCTCAAGACCTTTGTGGTATAATAAGCGGCACGGTATAATGTATAAGGCATTCATACCCCATGCTAGCTAGGTACAACGCATTTTGGGGTTCACTGCACCCCTTACAAACGTCCCACTGTTAGACACGAGCCTCCCCCACAGGACACAGCTGCGGGAGGTCTAGAAAATACTCCGCACTGCTCCAGTGCGGATCGGTTCATTCATTCAATTTCGTTCAGAGCTACACATCTAGTAGTCCCTGTCTCACCCACCTGCGTCTCCACGGACATCATGAGCAGGCCAGCGAAGGAGGAGGTGCCGGTGACGCAGTGCTCCTTGCCGTCGCCGATGTCGTCCTGGTAGGAGGAGGCCACGGCGTACCAGATGCCCGCGAACACCAGCCAGAACGCGAAGTGCGCCGCGAACATTATCAGGATTATGAAGCGCCACTTGCTGTTGATCTGGATGAGGAGTGAATAAAGGTTACACACTCACGCCCGAGGGAGTAAGTAAGCCTAGACCTGTGTTGTGCTTGCGAGTTGCGAGTCCGCGAGAGCGGACACACACAGAAAGCATCACAAATTGATTGCTGTTGGTTTATCAGAACTACATCAAAGATGAAAAAAAACTGGTGTTGACTTGAATTTTGTCGGTGTGAATGATGCTGGATGTGTTAACCACTTTTTCCATATTTGTGCACTTTTTGGAACATTAATTTAATTAAACTTTTTGGAAGTTTCTGTGGCGTACACATTGGCACTGCATATTATCTGTAAATGAGTTCTTAATTTTTCATGAATTGCACTTTGAATACAAATTGAAACTTAATTTCCGGTCATCATAGTCACGTGACCGTTAGGAGTGTTTTAGCGGAATTTCGAAAAATTATTTTTTCATAAAATTAATATTTTCGGGATTATTAGGATCTGTCTATAAAAAGCAATTCCAAAAATTAGTCAACATCCCCATTTAATGATGCGAACGTTATCCACGTTAGGAACGTTAGGGTCATCCTCCTCCGCTCTCGCACCCCGCTCGCCTGGAGTCCCCGCATGGAGGCCCCGCTGTCGCGATGCTAGTACTGACCACAGTGTTGACGATGTCGCGCATGTACTTGATGGACTTGGCCGGGATGTTGCTCCGCACCGGGACGTTCTCCTCCCCGCTCTTGCACACCGCTCGCCGGGAGCGCACGGGCCGGCCCGGCTGGCGCCTGGAACGTTATGATTATTACAGTTCTACACAGCAAGAAAGTCGAGCAGAGCAGTAGAGTCCGGGCAGATACTCGGGAAGGCTATTGTCTCTGCAACAAGAGAGTGGAGTAGAGAAGTAGACTCCGGGCAGAGACTCGGGAAGGCTATTATCTCTGCAACAAGAGAGTTAAGTAGAGAAGTAGACTCCGGGCAGAGACTCGGGAAGGCTATTATCTCTGCAACAAGAGAGTGGAGTAGAGAAGTAGACTCCGGGCAGAGACTCGGGAAGGCTATTGTCTCCCCAACAAGAGAGTGGAGTAGAGAAGTAGACACCAGGCAGAGACTCGGGAAGGCTATTGTCTCTGCAACAAGAGAGTGGAGTAGAGAAGTAGACACCAGGCAGAGACTCGGGAAGGCTATTGTCTCTGCAACAAGAGAATGGAGTAGAGAAGTAGACTCCGGGCAGATACACCGGAAAGCTATTCAGTAGTCAGTATAATCAGAGTAGTAGAATCAAGTGGAATAGTAAGAAGGTTTGATTTTGGTTTAAATGAAAAGTATTTGCTTATCTTATCCTCCCGATAGTGTGCCACTATCAGGTGGAAACATTATTGATGAACGAGGTGTTACCGCGATAGTGTACCTATAATTTATTTGTAGTGGCATGTGAAAACTTTAAATTAACGTTCAAATGCAAGGATTTATTTATTTAATTTATTTATTAGTCACGCCAACAACGTAACATACATAGCGTTTGCAAATAACAAGGAAGTTTGAAATTTGGTAAATTCTAGGACATAGTTGTTAGCTTAAGGAGATTTGCGGATCGAGTTCACAACAATAGGCACGGCTCAGACAGATATTTACTTCACAGATGAATTTGTTAACTGGTAACTTTGTGTTATCTTTGTTGCAATCATGCTGCACAAATACAGTTTATCTTTCTTTCTTCTTTCTTTCTTAACAAACCAGTTTACAAAACTTAACCGTCAACTGATTTGTAATAATCGGATTTTAAAAATATGTCTTTAAAAATCATTTTGACCTTAATCTTAGGTGGTTACTTACTTAAGGTGAGTTAAGAAGATAAGGTTTTAGCGCTCCCTAAACCTCATTGATAAACACACAACATGAACTAGTGAATTTAGTGGGCCAAGGTAAACAGCTTCACGATCGTTACTGACAACGAAGAATGTTTCCGAAGACTATTAACCCTCCGTAAAAAATTAAGGTTATGTAAGTGCTGGAAAATTCTGATATAGCGGATCAAGAGGCAACCAACTTAGTCTAGGTAGCAACGAATCTGTGACAATACAGTATAATTGCCTGTTAATAATTTCATCAACCTGTTACTAGGTAAATTGGACTTTATAGAAACTTTTTGAGACACGATACATTTAAGACATTTGACAGGCCCGTTGGCGCAATCGGTAGTGACCCTGTCTGTTGCGCCAAAGGACGTGGGTTCGAATCCCACTCAGGACAAATATTCGTGTGACGAACACTTGTATTTGTTCTGTGTCTGGATGTCAATATTATCTATTTAAGTATGTATTTAAAAATATTTATGTATGTATATCAGTCTCTGACACCCATAACACAGGCTCGCGCCTACTTTGGGGTCAGATGGCCGTGTGTGAGAATGTCCAAGATATTTATTTATTATTTATAAGACATAATATTTATACAGGCATAAACTATTCATTTAATTTACGCGCAAACATTTGAACGAGAGTTCACACGAGAGTTGACTGAAACCAATTCGCAATAAATTAGTAATATTGTCAATTTTAAGACTCGCGTGCCTCTGCACACACAGTTTCAAGCTAAGAAGTGTGACAAGGGATTGACCCTTGCCACTGCCATCTAACAAAACCGGAAAATTACTAAATCTCATGCCTAAATGCCGATCCAAAAGTGACCACAGTCACAGTTGAGGGAGCTCTAGACCATACTCTACCACGCTCTATTGCGAATTGGTGCAGTGGTTAGCGGTCAACCCAGAGTCGAATGATCCCATGTCCGAAGGTTGTAAACAACCGGGACCGAGGGCTCAACGTGCCTTTCGAAGCGCCCATGAATTTTCCAAGTCGTGTTCACCCATCCACATATCGACCGCGCCTGTCTTTGCTTAACTTGGTCGATCATGTCGACCGACGCGAGTCTCTGGTTGCTTACCTGCTTCTATTGGTCCTCTTTTTCCTCCTTGAAAACGTTGTGAAATTTGTCGTGCTTTGTGCCGTCGTGCTCTGTGCCGTCGTGCTTTCAATGCTGTCCAAATACTCTATTCTGTCATACACGTCATTCGTATCGGTGGAGCTGACCATTGGCTTAGTGGAAGCGTCGGACAACTGCCTCGTATCAGACATCTTAGGACTGTCAGTATCAACATCTATAGTCATTATTAGACCATCGTCAGTAGTCTCATCCTCACTGGAATATTGGGAGCAGTATTCACTGGACACAACCGGTTGTGCGGTTCCCCTTGCTTCCATATTGGTCACCATCGGAAACGATATCTCCTTACCCTCGACGTAAGTCTGCGATATCCTGTACTGCTTTTTCATTTCTTCGTTCGTGTACACTTCGGTGTTGAAAATCGGTGGGATTTCGATGGAGGACCGGCCCGAGCCATTCCCGATAGCCGCCGAGTAGCTGAGGAACCGCTCCAGCCCTCTGCTCCTGCTTCCCCGCCTCTCCTGTTCGTAATTCATTTTGTTTACTTCGCTTCAAAAATTTCATTAAAACACCATACTTTTAACTCACTACAGTGTCACGCATTATACTCAAGATTGTTATTCAGTACCGCGATGTATCGAGCGTGGAGGATTATCTTAGATTAATATCGATATCAGAAGCACTTGATTTTAATCGATTAGTCTCTATTATTTAATCAATTAACACAATACACTTGGCTTTATCAGTCACTAGTTAAGTGCGTCCAATGTTGACTTCTAAACCAATGGTTAAGGCCGGTACCGATGATTTTAAGTACAGAGCTGTATAATTTCAGTGTGTTTTGCTAAGGAAACATGGTCTACAACTAAATCTACTTATCTTAGACGCCTCAAGATAACGTCCGCACCGATATCCTTTAAAAGATAAGGCATAAATATATTATTAGATCTGATGTTATGATCCAATGCATGGCCTAGAAATTTTCGTAGAGTGACAGCAGTATACACCTATTAGCTAACCCTGATTTATAGGGTTCTGTTGTATAAAGGAAACCTATTTTAATGTGGGTTTTTATATAAAAAATCACATCGCAAAATAAATCTCGTCCTAATTCTTTGTCGTGATTGTATTGTAGTTTTAATGGGGTTAGGTTAGAAATAAGAAGATTATTAAGGCAAAACACTTTATTTTATTTACTAAACGTGACATTATTATTGATATTGCAAAGTAATGTGAACACTCTTAATTGATTGATAACATATTATGTACACAACTTATATCAATATCAATGTTTCAAAAACGATAAAACTACTTAAAAATACTCGTAGATCACTTACTTAAGATTAAAGGCACTTTAAGACTATTAGACATAACTAGAAATTCATACCTGCCATTTTGTGAAACATAACATACCTATGCGTGTTTGACCCACTTTTCACAACCTATATTCAGGTCCCATGTAATAGGTGGTGAGTCTATTACCATACACCAGCCACAGATCCAGAGCTGCTACCGGGCATTTCAAGTTAGGAAAAATCAATAGTAGTTGCCCGACCCGTGAATTGAACCCAGAACATCTAGCCAAGCAGTCACTTGACCACTATGAGGCAGTTTTATCTAATTTTGTTTTAATGAGACTTCTTACTATAGAGTATAGATTATATAGAAGGAATCCGTACACAATACAAATTTGTATCAACGCGACGTAGATTGTCTTTGCAACGGCGATGAGGGAACAAATCAACATTATAAATAAAACATTATCAAGAGTAAGTAAGGCCTGTGATCTTGACCTTAAAGTATCCACGACGAAATTGGTTAATAAAATGTTTTTATTGAATAAGAGTTAAGATCCAAATTACATAATATTATTATTGTACTATGTACCTACTTAGTTGGTGAAAAGTGTTTATTATTACAGATCTTTGCCTACCCCTTCATAGAAATACAGACTTGATGTTATGTTATGTAGTTTGTGTTTGTTGAAATGGTGTCTCTTAAGGTCCATATAGTGTGTATTCTCGATTGGTGTCAAATGCTAACCGCTTTTATTTGAATAGGTCTTTAACTAGCGTTTTTGGCGAAGCCAGTGACATCCAGTATCTAACAAAATCAAACAGAACGTTATTGAGTGAGACTCAAGGTCCAATTTTTGTTAAATCCTCATGATTTTCTCTCCTTCTTAAAAGACGAGGTCCTCCCGATGTGGAAGGTGGCCACGCGCTCGCTGAAGCTGCCCGGCGTGCCGGGACACGTGTCCTGCGAGGACCGCTCCTGGGAGGTGCTCGGGGAACGGGAACTGGAAGGCACGGATCATTGTGAAAGAGAGATTGCTGTTTGTTGTCTTGCACAAGCGCTGACAGACCAGTGGTGCGGCAACGGTTAAACACTCGTACCGTACATACCGCGCCACTGGTGTGGCCAGTGGTTATCGAACTCACTTCTCACGCGAGGAGGTTCAAATCGAAGCGGCACGCACGCACCAATTACTTTCCAACTTTATGTTTGACAATCCATAGACGACCCACTGGGCGCAGACAGACTAATCTGCGGGAGGTCTAGAACATAATCCACCATGTTGTTCCAACGTGTAATAGTGAGGCCCACCCAGTGTCAAATGTTCTCAAGCCACCTTAAGGTTTTCGAAAAGGCTTAACGAATATTTTCACTTTTGAAAACAACCGGGACTGACGACTTCACGTGCCCTCCGAAGCACGGTAGCGCCCATGAAATTTGGCCACTAGCGGTCACCCATCCATAAACCGGCCGCGCCCGTCGTTGCTTTACTCTGTCAATCACATGGAATCGACGCAAGCCATTGGACTATGGACGCTACCAAGTAAGTGTGAATTGAATTTGGTACGATGATGGCACTGTTTGGCGTCCTGTATGGCGTGTACAGGTTCTACCAGCCCACCTGTCCAGCTCGCAGGCGCTGCAGAGGGGCGTGTCCACGGGCTCGGTGGCGTCCAGCTTGGAGTGATCGATTGCGTACTTCTGCTTATAGCTGTCGTATCTGGAAAACACGAGATCCGCTTTAAATTTAAACAGAAATGTCCTATCAGCACTTAGAAATGTGGGGCACTGTAGGGCCTAGGCTAGCATCAGTATTTGTCAGTGTCGTGACGCCCTCACGCAAGCCTGGAACGCGGAGGCCAACTGTTCCTGCGAACGTGTGCGCACGACCCTATGACAATGTCTTGCGTGTGCGGTCTGCCTTGGACGCGCGTCGGGGCGGCTTCGGGCTCCTCCCGAGGCCTCCCTTCCACTAATCACTCACCAGCAACAGCACACGCGACCGCACGTCCCCGCGATACTGTATGTGAGGTGACAGGTATATACCAACCTGACGACGGGCGGGAAGCGATGCCCCCAGAGCAGCTCGCGCGGCATGTACGAGCTCTGGCTCTGCGTGAAGGTGCCCATGGACGCCGACGCGCCCTTCAGGCTCACCGTGATCTCGTAGCTGGAACCGTGACGTCACAGGTTAATTACATGCATAGGCATGTTCGAAAATTTTAATGCATGAACGCCTGCAATTAGCATAATAGCAAAGATTCAGATCGACCTCAGGAGTATTTTTCTTATTAACTGTCTCAGCTAACATGATTAACCATCCCAGTCCCTAAGTCTTCAGTCTTGTTCAAAGTCAGTTACAGTTGTCACAGGCGGCAGGGGTGCTGCCAATCCGCACTTGGCCAGCGTGTTAAAGTCTAACCTTCTCGGAGTCGCTTGCCGGGTGGCTCGAGCCTCTTGCTCCGCAACCCCAGAAATCCCCTTTCAGTCGCCTCTCGACAGGTACCGTTCTGGTCCCGAGCCACAGACTCACCTGTTGTCGGCGACGTCCTGCGGCCGGTACCCGTAGAGCGGGCTGGCGGCGTCGATCTCGTGCACCAGCGTGACGGGCCACAGCAGGAACTGCTTCTGCTGCAGCGGCAGGCTGCGCGCGAAGTAGCGGATCACTTCGCCTTCCTTCGTTCTGGAATTATCTTTGTCTTAGTGAAAATGAAAGGAAGCAGGGCGCGATCTGCTTATTCCAAACATTATTCAGATTGTATCTTTGGGCTTATTAGAGTCAGAACAAAATGCGATGTTCTTAGTTGTAAAATCCATAACGAAGTAACAGAGCCTTAAGGGTGCTTAAATTTTAATTATTATCTGTCAAACTCACCGGTGCGTATTGATGAAGTGCGCAGTGAACTCTGAGCTGATGATGTGGTCGTAGTTCAAGTCCCACGCGCGCACCATCAGGCACAGCCGCCCGTCACGCATGCTTATCTAGAAAGAAACATTCATATTATTGGACACATGCTACAAACGTAACGCGGACAGCCCCGTGCCCAGGATCAGCTGCGGTGTACAGAGGCCTCACCACTCACCACGGCCTTCTTGCTGAAGCCCACGCCGTCGCGGGACAGCTTCTCGGGCCGCGTCAGCTTGGCGTACACCACGCACGTCAGCACGCCGGACAGCCCCGTACCCAGGATCAGCTGCGGTGTACAGAGACATCATCATAGGGTTATGAGCTGTCTGTTTAATAAAAACAACAAATGTTAGACAAGGAGTCTTCAGATCCGTCGTCACACTTTGAGTACCCATTCGTACTTACTCTCCAGATATTTCGAAACACAAAAGCATAAGTGCACAAAAATAAGGAAAGTTTTAGGGTCAAAACACTCAAGACTGTCACCGGGCAATTTAATGATTGAGGGAATTAGCTTCAATGAGCTCATTTCCTTGCGTTTGAATAGTCAGTAACGTGATAGACTGAATCTTCTTTCGTCGTATCGTGACATTTCACAATAATAATTGCGCTTCTTGTTTTTGTAGTTACTAATAAATCAATTTCCTTTTGAGATCTAAGGGAATTGGATATGCAGAATGTACTCGTATATATGTCGCAGGCGTATTGTATAATTCCGCCGTTTACATACGGCCTCGGCATTTTATAAACGCTCGCTGTTATGTAAAATGCCGAAGGCAAATTGAAAACTCTTTAATGTTAATGTAAATAAAAAGCTTACTATCCCATCCCATCCCATCTAATTGATATATAATATTTTTGCGTACTATATAGTTATTTCTTTAACAGTACCTATATAGTAAGTAGACCTGAAAGTATAGTACAATACTACATAATAATATATATTATAGTACGATTGGCAACCCTACTTCTGCGTACAGAATTGTACCAAATTTGGCTCAAAATTACTCATCTATCCTGCACCCAAGTCCAAGTGTATCACGTGCCACTTAGCTAAGGATTGATTGTCGGTCGCATTACCTGCATGATGAACAGAAATATGGATTCAGGACATTCCTCGTCGATGGCGCGGTCTCCGAATCCGATTGTAGTCTGAAAGAGTGAGACGGGTTGTATCATCTTAGTTTCTCCCCACTTAATTTTTTCCCGAATACGAGATTCCCCCAGAGACAGATGTGGGGAGTCTAGAGAATACTCCATCACGCTGCTCCAATGAGGATTGGTGGAGGGATCCCAGCCCAGTGTCGAATGTTCTCAAGCCACTCGAAGGTCGTCGCTTACAAGGCTTAACGATATTTTCACCATTGAAAACAACCGAGACCGACGGCCTAACATGCCCTCTGAAGCACGGTAGCGCCCAGGAATTTTTGCCACTAGCGCTCACACATCCACCTTCTGCGCCCGTCGTTGCTTAACTCTGTCGATCATATTGAATGGACGCGAGCCATTGCGCTATAATAATAATAATCTTTCTTTATTGCAAAAAAATATGGACGACTCTTTTAATATCTAGGTAAATTCTGGATCTCTTGTTGGCCGGCAATTGTCCAGTAATTGCCCACAAACCGGCTCGAGTGATGCGGCAGTGCGGCACTTGCGGCACTGGCTTGCGGCAGGAAGGCACCGCCGGCTGATTGCCGCTAATTGCGGCACGATTACCGGAATCCTGTTTGGATTGGTATTGACTATTGGCAGACTGGACTACCGCAGTTACTCACGCAACGAAGTTTTTCTGAACTGAGGCTGAACGGAATTAAATAATAATAATA
Source organism: Carterocephalus palaemon (assembly GCA_944567765.1). Lineage (NCBI taxonomy): Eukaryota > Metazoa > Arthropoda > Insecta > Lepidoptera > Hesperiidae > Carterocephalus > Carterocephalus palaemon. The sequence goes on along the minus strand of OX155662.1, from coordinate 9,610,772 downwards.
AACCCCTACGCACACACCCCCGCGGGGGCGGATACTAACAGAATTTTTTCTGTGGCTACTTTGATGACTGTCGACGGCGTATTAAGATAATGTCCTTAACTAAATCTGGACCATTTATCATAATTTGCGGACAAAGTGGCTGATGTACGTTGCTGATGTATCCTCAGATTATCCCTTAATTGGTTATGGTAACGTGGGAGTTAAGTACATGGGCTGCAGGAAGTGATGGCGGTGGTTTAAGCTTTAGTGTTTACTGGAGCGGTGACGGCCACGTGGCTATCGAACTGGAATTTGGGTCCAAGTGGTACGCACGTGGCCCAATGACTTCTAACTTATGTTTGAATGCAGAAATTATATTATGTGCTGTGATGGCAAGCAAAACATCGCGAGGAACCTGCGCGCCTGTGAGGTTTGCATAATGTTATTCATCAAATGAAGATGACGAGACACGATGCATCTATAACGCCTGATACAATTATTTAACTTTAATTATTACTCCTCCACCAATCCGCATTGGAGCAGCGTGGTGGAGTATGCTCTAGACCTCCCGCAGCAATGTCTGTAAGGGAGACGCGTGCCCAGCAGTGTGACGTCTATGGGTCGCAGCGAATTATTACTCCGCTTTTGCAGGGCGGGTCAGATTCTAGGACAGTCCCGGGAAGTCAACTCAACGGATATCCAGGACAGGGTAAATGGCTGGCTGGAAGCAGAAGCCTTAGGTCTCCAACCGTCCTCACCTGCGCTTCAACGGAGGCCAGGAAGATGGTGACGAAGTCCTTCCCGCCGGTGACGCAGGCGCGCGCGGGCGGCTCGGGGTCGAAGTCGTCGTGCGCCAGCGCCGCCACGTACCAGAACACCGCGAACACCAGCCAGATGGCGAAGTGCACCGCCACCGTGCCGGTCACGATCCAGCGCCAGCGCAGGTTGATCTGGACAGAACAGACACACCTGGCATGAATATCCCAACGAGGGTCCTGTTCTTTTCTTCTTCTATACAAATTAATTCTTCTTCTGTACAAATTAACTTGAATTTTATAAGAGTACCGAGAGTTTTTTCCTCCGGCTTTTTTCTCTCTCGGCCTACACTAGGGCATAGGATAAGAAGAATATTGTAAATTCTTCCTAAAGCCGATGACCAGATAGATAGTCTATCGTGACTTAGAGCTTAGCTTAGAGGTAGGTAATTATTGTAAATTAGCCTTAGGCACCTGTGTAGGATTAGCTATTCATTCAAGGATCAATAGCTCATCCTTTACTTTATATTAATCAGTTTAGAATAGCATTATATCTCTTCTCTTTAAGTAGTTTGTTTGTTCTAGACTTTCGTTAAGCGTGTATAATCACCTCATAGCGAAATTAATTATTTGACTTTGACTTTGGTCGCCTTGGAAGCGGCTGGTTTTCTCTCGCCATTTGCTGAGAGTGTCCTATTTCGCCATCTCTTATCCATATTATAAATGGGAAAGTAACTCTGTCTGTCTCGTTTTCACGACAAAACTACTAAACAGATATTAATGAAATTTGGTACAGATATAATCTAGAGTCTGAGGCAGGACATAGGCTACTTTTTAATTGGAAAAAAGTGTTGTAAACGGTTGAAAAGGGGGATGATAAGTTGTAATTATGAAAGTATTGTCATTTTCAGAACTAGAAGCATAAAATTTATATTTTAGGCTGTTGATTAGATATAAATAAATATGGCATTCAAAGTTTGTATAAATGCTACCCTTAAGGGTGTAAAATAAAATGTAAAATACGAAGAATCTATTATTAGACATAATTCAACGCGTGTGAGGCTACGGGCGTCCTCTAGTTTTCTATATTACGTAGCGTCTATAGCCCTAGGGCTCGCTTCGTTCCTGTGTGATCGACAGAGGTAAGCAACGACGAGCATGGTCGGATTGAGGATAGTGACCGCAAGTGGCAAAATTTCACAGGCGCTACCGTGTTTCGGAGGGCACGTTAACCCGTCGTTTTCAATGATAAGAACAATATTTAAGCCTTATCGAAGACCTTCGGTTGTTTTAGAACATTCGAGACTGGGTTAGCCACTAACTCCTCCACCAATCCGCATTGGAGTAACGTGGCGTATGCGCTGGTACTCCTGCAGCTGTGTTCTCTGTGGGGCCGTGCCCAACAGTGGGACATCTATGAGTAGTAGCAGCACGTACCAGAGTATGAAATGTGTCGTTCAGCAGCCGTATCTTCTCGAAGGGCACGTTGGAGATGAGCGCCACGTTCTCCAGCCCGCTCTTGGAGACCAGCCGCTTCGGGAAGTCCCCGTACGCCGTGCGGAAGCGCTGCGCGGGCTCGGGTTCGAAGCTGGGAATAACATTTACATAGATAACATAAAATTGAATTATTCAAAAATATTTAAAAAAAAAAAGGTATAAGTAATTATTATTTTTAAATTTATTTTCGTGCATTGTCATCGGAACCAAATATGTGTGTGTGCCAAATTTCAGCTCTATAGCTTCAGTAGAAGTGGGTGAAATATTGATTGCAAGATTCCAGGACATACATGCGAGTGAAGTTAAATAAAATCTTTTAAAATACTAACATTTACAACATTAATACTACTACTAGCGACGGGCCACGCCTGTCAAGCGGTTGACAGACTCCACATGCTATCGAGAACATCATGGAGAATTCTCAGGCATGCAGGTTTCCTTAGGATGTTGCCTTCATCAAATCAGGTGAAATGTAATTTCTCAAATCGCACATAACTTCGAAAAGTCTTAGCGCGCCGCTTGAATTTGAACCCGGACCGCTCGAGAGTGTAAGATAGCCACTCATGAACACTATATACTTTTAACTTCGATAACACGATGACAGAATTTTGTGTTATCAGTTTGCGAATGTTTCGGTAAGGTTTCGTAGAGATTATTTGATTCAATAAAACTTAAATGTTTCATTTGCTTTCGTCAAATTTACTAAACAACAATGTAAGAGAAAGAACACAACAGTTTCAATGCTCCGGTCGCGCATACCTACTTCCCGTGTTTGCTAACTTAGTACTATCTTAAACCGTACACACTCACGTCAGTCGTGGAGATAAGTTACATTTCCTAAACTTTCAAAAATGTCCAATTTAACATTCTACATGATACTTTCTAGAATTAGGTGCGCTGTAAACCTGAATCTCGATTTTCTTGCATTAGAACATTATAATAATACAACAAGGTTTGTTCCCCTGTCGTATCTAATCCGAAAGCCTTAATGAGTTAACGTGAAGGTTATGATTGAAGACTAACTGCCTCAGTCTAATGATCGCACACGTTACTGCATTAGAGGTCCAGGATTCGAACCCATGAGCAATAAAGTATTAGATTTTTCTAACTTGAAATGCCCGGTAGCAGCTCGGTGTGTGGATTTGTTCCCGGTGTATGGTAATAGGTTCACCACTAATTACCTGAGACCTAAACATCCATCCATCCATCCATTACCCTTTTGAGGTCCACTGCTGGACATAGGCCTCTCCTAAACATAGCTGGTAAAAAGGCGAAAAGTCGTCATGTTAAGGTTAATATTTGAGAGTAATGCAAATATGGGATTTAAGACTTAAATTAGCTTAGGCTCTGCGCAAACGGGCCACCGAGCACAGCCACCGGTGGCCAGCGACAGCCACTTAACATAAACTTTTGGTGGCCGCCACCGGCTACACGTGTGCGGCGCGTCTATACAAAATATGAAAAAGTTTATGTTAAGTGGCTGTCGCTGGCCACCGGTGGCTGTGGTCGGTGGCCCGTTTGCGCAGAGCCTTAATGATAATAAATTTTAGTTATAAACGTAACCAACTTACTTGTAGTCATGATTGAATTCCTTGTTCTTGTTATTCATGTGGTTTGGTTTCTTCAAAACACTTTTCTTCGGTATTTCTCTGATAACATCTTTAATTAATGTGTTTTCCCTAATGTTGTTATCTCTCTTGACGTCTAAACTCGTGTTGCTCTGAGTTATAATAATTTTAGGCAATGTTTGCGACAGCTTACGAAGTCTTCCTGATTTGAACTCCCCGGGCAGAGAATTTAAACTTTCATCCGATTTTAATTCGTTTACATAGTTTATTTTATCTACTTGAGGACCATTTTGTTCACTACCAACGTCTTTTGAATCATCAATAAATTTTTTTGTATCCTCGATCGTTTCGTAATCATTTTCAACTTCTTCATTTTCAACTTCTTCATTTTCAACTTCTTCATTTTCATATTTTTCCGTTTCGCCTTCTCCTCTTTCGTGAGTGTCATAATATTGTTTAGCATTCATCAAGTAATCGAGACATTCGTCGTAAAGTTGATTGATTTGCTCAAATTCTGCATCTTTCTTTATAAGTATGTCTTCAGCCATGACGGAAAGTTTTATTTATCGCACGTAACAAATTAATGTTGGTTTATTATTAAATCTTAATAATCATTGCAACAAGTCCACGGCCGCGAAGTATTAAATTATAGACAGTTACTTTCAACTTTTACACTAACTCTTACTTAATTTAAAACAAGCACACACAATACTGATATTAAAGCAACTAGGTACCGGTCTTGTAACTGTTAACATACACTGACTTGAACTGTAGTTTATGATTAAAGAATTTTTTTTTCTTATTTTGTATACGAACAGAACTATTTTTAAGTATTAGTTCAGGGTCATCAAGATCTTCACGATTTCACAAAAACTTTAAACACCATCTTGGTTTTTCTGACTGTCGAGCTGAACCATCCGCGCGTGCACGAACTGTCGCGTCACTGTCTCGGGCTGAAGCGCTCGCTATCAGATGTTATCAGCGTTATCAGCGCTAATTGAGACTGCGAGCCTAGTGTCATCTCAGGCGGCCTTGCGCTGCAGCGCTATTCTACTACTCTAGGCTAGGAACTCCATCTATCCATCCATCCATCAACATTTAAGTAATTAATTAATTATTGTAGGTTTAGGTATTCATTCAATGATCATTATTGTTGCTTTGTATTGATCAATTTAGAATAGCATTATATCTCTTTCCTTTGAGTAGTTAGTAGTTACCTAGACTTTCGTTAAGCGTCCAACCACCTCATGGCGAAATAATTTTTTTGACTTTGACTTTGACTTTCCACTACTGGACTGGCTTACGACACCACTCCGACCGGTCTTGTACCTTCTGAATCTGCAGCTTCCCAACGTCTTCTTCAGTCGTCTGACCACCAAAGACTAAAGAAAGTATACACATTGAAACAAATATAAGTTCGGATGTACCATGCTCTACAAGCCGTGAGTGAGCATCTTTTTGAGATAATATTTAACAAAAAAATAATTGTGTTAAAATATTAGATAAATTAATTTGTGGACCGTGAACATCCCGTGGCCTCTACTCTTAAATCAATGGATGTTTTTACTTTTTAAACTACTTATGTTAATATTAAATAAGTAACATTAATAGTGTCTATAGACACACTGTCTATATTAAACGGTTTTATTTTACTCTCTGCTCGCCCTGTGTTCTTACTATTTTATCTTACTGCTCCTGTGCTGCTAATTATTAAATTGAGTCTAATCGAGTTGCATTTTTTTTTTGCCCATAACCCTTCAATAAGTTCTCAAAAGGATAATTTGTTTTTCGAAAGATGACTTGATCGAGAGTATTCTTATCTATGGTTAGTTAAATAACTGATTTAATAAATAAGCTATAATTTTATGATGATCTCATTAGATTTAACAGATCAATAAATTGTATACTGTAGGAAGAGTTATTAGATTTAACAGAGTTTTGTTGTACACTCTAGGATGAGTTGCAGTTAGTAGAATTGGTCTTGGCTGAGGTTAGCGTTTGGACTAGCAGTTAGCGCGAGGCGCGCGCGCGGCGCTGGTTGGAAGCTGGTTTGGAATGGAAAAGGATTATGATAGACTTGTTTGCTTACCCCACCTAGCCCTAGATCTGTATACCCAGTGGGAAAAGATTAAATAAAAATCTGTAGTAATGTATAGGTATAGTTATTTATGATATTATTACACATATTAAATACATACAACACACAAGAGTACAAAACTAATGATGTTATGTAGTTTGAATACCCATTTAAATTAATTATTAAATTATTTGGTAACAATAATTTGTTTCTTATTACAAAAAATCTAACTTGGGTGTGAAATAACTAAAAAAAAACAATTGCAACTAGACCTCATATAGGTCGTACGACCAGTAACTGCGCAGTAAAAGTTGATGGAGTTAAATGTAAAAAACTCTAAAATGAAAAACAATATAATAATATATCTATTAATATTATAAAGAGAAAAGATTTGTTTCTAATGTTTACACACAAAAACTACTGGACCGATTTCAAAAATTATTTCACCACCAGAAGAACTGCATCGTCACTGAGTGACATAGGCTATATAATATTACTAGGTGTAAATGAAACTATTGTTATGTCTAATTCCACGCGAGCGAAGCTGCGGGCGTCCACTAGTATACTCGTATTATAATGACATAATATGTAAACATCATCACTTCAAAATTTTAATACGAGTAAGTCTTCATTTGACCACGGCATTGTGGTCGGCGCCCACGCAGGGCCACACAGGGCCACGCAGGGCCACGCAGGGCTACGCAGGGCCACGCAGGGCAATATAACGCCAGGCTTCACTTCCTATTCGGTGACGCTGTAAAGGTCATTATGACCATATTGCAAACGTCCATTCGATAGTAGCTTCACTTGGCAGATTTAGCTACTTTTCTACTGCTTGCTTATATCTATGCTTGTAGTGCAGGATTTTAGCGTCCGTAACCCAGTGGATCGCGTCGATTCAATGTGATCGACAGAGTTAAGCAATGACGGGTGCGGTCGGTTTGTGGTTGGGTGACCGCTAGTAGAAAAAATTTCATGGACTTGAGAACATTCGACACTGGGTTGGCCAATAACCTCTCCACCAATCCGCATTGGAGCAGCGTGGTGGAGTATGCTCTAGGCCTCCCGCAGATGTGTCTTGGAGAGACCCGTGCCCAGCAGCGGGACATCTATAGGTTGTGGCTTTCTTAGTGCGAGATTCAGTGGCTTGACACATTCAGAAGACATATATTTAAAGGCAGTTTGGAGATAGGTATTCATATTTTAATTATAACGAGAGATAATAACTATTTAGGTACAACGGTCAATACAATATAGTTATAAAATTCTGTAATTTAATTACATATTGTATAAACTTAAGGGAAATATCGGGAAGTTAAGATATCTTGACAACGAAAATACATCAGAAGTCTACTTGAAGAAGAAAGATGGCTGATGCCAACGAAGACATGGATACGAGACATGATCCTTTACCGTCGTCCTTGTTCGTTTGCTCAAAGTAGCTCAGTGGACTCAGCACGAAGAGTTAGCGAACTCAAGTGGCAGTGCGCAGGCCACGTCGCTCGACGGACTGATAACCGTGTACGGTGTAACGAATGTTCTCGCGTGGGGACCGCGACAAAAACGGAGTGTTGGCCGCCCTTACGGGAAGTCGCTGGATTGAGAGGACACAGGATCGGGAGGAGGGAAGCCAGTTCAGGAGCGGACTCTAAAGCTTAAGGATGGATGGATGAACTTTATGTGTCAATGAAAACAATTATGAAGCATTTTTTTTTTCATTTTGGGCGATCAATGGGATATTTTATAATTTTATTTTTTTTAAATATTTAATTCATGGTTGAAAACAAAATTAGAATGATTAGATTGCTTTAAATAAATGTTTTTTTATTGCTGTAAATAAAAATAATGCAAAATGTCATTAATATTTTATCATCATCAGCATCATCACAACCCTTTCTTTGTCCCACTGTTGGCACGGGTCTCCTCTCAAAATGGGAGGGATTAGGCCTTAGTCCAACACGCTGGCCAAGTTCGGATTGGCAGACTTCACATTTTTTATCTTGATGAATAATATTCATTTTATCGTGGAATAATTTACATTTTAAGATTTAAGATTTAGTTTACATTTTACCATCAAACATTCTGGTAATAAATAATACTAAAACAAAATTATTCTAATAATTAACATGTCACTAACAAGTTTTGATAAAAATTCGCCAAATTTTTATCAATTCTTATCAATCTTATCAAAATTTCTTCTTATCGGCTTTCAAAACATGAGTTACCTTCTCCCCGCGGCATTCCTACCCGTAAAAATATTACTAAAAATTTTATACGTATCGTAGCTATTTCTAAAATTATGTTATGTCTTAAATATTACGTAAATATGTAAATTTGAATAAGATTTAATTTATAAGTTTATTTGCGGTTTACATTATCGATAAGTTACTATTTTTGGATTAAATCAGCAGGCACAATTCATCCAAGGATGATATTTTGACAAAAGCGCATTATTTCTGTTTCTATAAAATTTATTAAATTCATAAATATTAAGTAAGATGGAATAAGGGTAAGATGAAATAATAAGTATGGTACTATAGAAATAATAACTAACGAATATTTATTAAAATTGATTGAATTTAACGAATACCAAAATAATTAAGGATACCTTGTGGTCTCTCGGTGCAGAGACTGAGGGCACTGTCGACTCCATAATTCGAGGAATTTAGATTAAATATTTTAAAGGGACGTGAAATATTCACAACCGTTCTAAACTCTTAAGTACACACAGGGAAATAAATTAAATTGTCACAATAATGAATTGTGTTGAATAACAATTGTTAAATAATGAATTGTGGCACAACAAGGATCACTGTTACTGGGCATTAGCAGAGCGTGTCGCGCGGCGCGCTTCAGATCCAGGAGTTATAAGTTATGTAAGTTATGTAAGTTATATGAGTGGGCCTGACACAGTTTATTTAGACGAAGTCGATTCGACGAAATTACTCAGGTTTTTACGTCATATTTCTACGCGTCTACTTTATCCATTTAAAAAAATGTTTTGCGATACTAAACGTAACGCATAATTATTACTTAAAATAAAACAACAAACAAAATAAAAACAAAAATTATAAGTAACCAATAATTATTTATTCATTAAATAATAATAAACATAAATGGAACAGTTACAAAAATAAGGAAATAATTTACAACAGAAGTTAAAATTTCATCAATACATACAAAAATCACAACAATGGGCGCGCCGCTGGGCGTGTACATAATAATATACATTATTATTATTATTCTGCAAGTGTACAACGACATTAAAATCTAATATAATAATTACTTCATGTATAAATCTCTTCTTATCATCCACAGCTAACGTCATAACTCAACTTTTGCATTGGAATTTAATTATACAATTACTATACAAACAACATAATATATACGTATACGTATTATTATTTTTATTTACATAACATAATTTTACACGCTCAATATTTATATGTATACCTATTTAACGATCCATTTAAATGTTCGGATAGCTGGTAATACAGCAAAGAGCAATGATACTCTAATCAAAATATTATCATAACCATTTCAGAATATTTCAATATTTCTTGTTATAGAGCATTTTAATACAAGTATTTATTTAATAATTGAATAAGGAGGCACGATGAAAGGATGCTGTTACTAGTATTAATACATATTTGTTTTCTTATATAAGTATCGGTTCTGAAAAACGTATCCTAATCAGGCAGTGCTACTTCCGTAAAGCACCTGTTTATTATAGTAACAACAACCTAAGCGTTGCTAAACTATCGCTCGTATTAGAAGTGAATATTAGATAATTTTTAGGAATCTATATGTTATTCTATATTGTAGAAGAAATCGGAGATCTATTTAAATAAATACTTCTTTTCTGTTAGGAACGTATAGTAAAATTTGTACATATATTAATAGGCAAATTATTTAAGTATATTGATATAATTTTTAAATATTATGTTATAATATATATAAGACACTTTTTCCGTCTAAACATTGATTGCAGTCAGTTTAACTAGGCAGGCATGCGAGAGAACTGTATACTGTAGGGTGATTATAATGTAAGTATAATGTATAAGTTGTACACGCTATAGAATATACTAAACAATTTCGTTTTTAAATATGTCTCGTTTGCCACGCGGCGTATTATGTTATGTATAAGACTAGCGAACTAGGGCGCAGCTACAATAAACCCGGAATATCTCCTAAAATACAACCAGTAATATTAGACAAAAATTATACATGCCATAATATATAGAATAAATCACAATAGTATCGACCTCTAGGTCTTGTATGCTTACTACAACGTGTTATATCTACAATTACAACTATATTTTGGTAAGAAGCCCCTCTCAGGCGTCGGCAACATCGGAGCAACTCCTGAAAATGGAAAAAAAGCATTGAAATACATAATTTATTGATTAGCAAACTATTAAATCTATATCTATACTGATATTATAAAGAGGAAAAAATTGTTTGTAATGTTTTCACACAAAAACTACTGGACCGATTTCAAAAATTCTAACACCATTAGAAAGCTGTATCTTCACTGAGTGACATAGGCTATCTAATATTACTAGGTATAAGCGAAACTATTGCTATGCCTAATTCCACGCGAGCGAAGTTTAGTTTTAGTTTCGTTTACACCTAGTAATATTATATAGCCAGTGAAGATGCAGCTTTCTAATGGTGAAAGAATTTTTGAAACCGGTCCAGTAGTTTTTTTGTGAAAACATTACAAACAAATTTTTCCTCTTTATAATATTAGTATAAGTACATATAGATATTAATAATATCACGCAATATTATTTACTTGCTAACTATAATTACTTATAAGGTAATTTTGAACATTCCTTCACAGGACTCTTTATATTTGAACACCTTAACCGCATCACCATAGTAACAGATAGAGCAATTGAATTACGCAAGTAACAGGTTACTTACCAATCAAATAATAGGTTACTTACCAATCAAATTAAAGTGCCCAAGAGCTACACGTCAGTCGTGTACCTGTAATATAAGTAGACGATTAGTTACTTCCATGGATGTGACGCACCAGGCAATCTGTTCCCAAATAAACACAATAATTGAGTCGTAGTTAGTCGTAGAGTTCTCTAGAATATAATTTAATGGATCGATTCGCATGCAAGCATTGCCTGCATTACTGTGTATTGGCAGGTTCAAGAAAGTTCGCAAGTCGAATGTAATTTTAATTATGTACCTAATTAAATTTTCTTTGTTGAATCACCTGGAAAGCTACAGTTACAAAGAGCGAGAATAAAAGATTATATTATGTTTTATAAAGTAGAAATGTCAGATTTTTTTTTTATCTTTTGATTTTAAATTGCGTTATTCTCATACGCTGCACGAAGGGAAATTTTTATGTGTAGTAAAGTACCTAATATTTAAATGTGTTCAGAAGTGATGTGATCATCATAAGAAAAAAACTTTATTTTTTTCTTATGACGTTATCACGTAAAATTATCGTCCGTAAACCGTCTTTACAGACAACCATACATACCATAGGCACTACCTACATACATACCAAGCTAATAAAAGCGTATTAAAAAGTTGCATAGCAGTTTCACTTCGAGAAGTTCGTTTGATCTTACTTAAGTTATCGGGTTAGTTATTTACGAATGTATTAAGGTTACTCCACTGCCCAGTGATAAAGTTGGTAAGTTTATCATTGTTATTAACTAGGTAAGGTAAAAAAGGTAATTATGCGAACCGGCATGAAAGTCTAGCTCGAATCTTGAATGCGCGGATGTCGAATTTAATGTACATATTATCGATTTTTGAATTTCACCAATGCGACTCTAGATATTTGTATGCAAGACATTTTTGTGTGCAAATTTCATAACGAGTTAATTGTGGGCTTATGAAACGTAAAAATTAAACTAAAACACTGCGAATGAAATCGAATATTACACACATTCTATCGCCGGGCGAATTTATAATCTGAGCGGTACTGACCAGTCAGATGAATGATGAATCTTATGTCGCGCGATTGAATTTCAAAAACAGATAACATGAAATTCGTAGACGCTTTGGCGATTTTCGTATACGAGTGAGATACGAAAATACCCCGCCAGGGCTGGCGGGGTGTGAGCAGGTTGTCACTCGTAAGAGATTGATTTGCCAGCAGTATTATGTCCCTGTTGATATTCCGTGCAGCTCCAAATTTCGTCCAGAGCTAAACTTCCGTGCCGGCAGCTGTAGTTAGTGAAGTAGACAGTAAAGTAGGTAAGTAGGTACAAACCCCTCCCATGAGTTATTGACAAGAAGAGGGTGAGAGAGAATCGACCTGCTAGTAAAGATAGATCAACCTGTCGCGGGGCCGCGGCGTGTCCTCCTCGGAATCGAACTCGTAGTCCTCCGTGCGCTCGTAGCCGCGGCTCGTGAACCCGCCCATGTCCACTGGAATACAATACAATAAAATGTCATGCAAAACAATCAAATACTAAAATATACACGTAAAACGTAGAGTCCATAGCCCAATCGCTCACGACGATTCAATGTGATCGAAAGAGTTAAGCATCGACGGGCGCGGTCGGTTTGTGGATGGGTGACCGCTAGTGGCAAAATGTCATGGACCCTACCGTGCTTTGGAGGGCACGTTAAGCCGTCGGTCCCGGTTGTTTTCAATGGTGGAAACAGTCGTTAAGCCTTGTCGAAGACCTTTGGGTGGCTCGAGAACATTCGAGTCTGGGTTGGCCACTAACCCCTCCACCAATCCGCATTGGAGCAGCGTGATAGAGTATGCCATAGACCTCCCGCAGTAAGAGTATGGGATGTAGCTTAACAGGACCTATACAGGAGGATAGGAGGAATCCTCACCTCTGGTGTGGTCATAGAGCCCATGGGTCCACGCTGCTAGTTGTTGCCTAATAATATCTTTACACGGGAGCTCACCTCTGGTGTCGTCATACTTGGCGTGCCCCCAGGGGTCCGCGCTGTCAGCGTACAGCGGGGGCAGCGTCTGGTGCGGCGTGGGGTACAGGTCCAGGGTCTTCTTCTCGTTCACGCTCTCCGTGTCGCTGAACGACGGCATCCTGGAATTTGAATCAGGGTTTGAACAGTTTGAACATAGGATTTAAGACTGTATGAGGTCACCCGGGTAGGGTAGTAAGGTAACCTCTCAGGATTTGAAAACAATTGGGATGATGTTTACTGTTGAGCGTTTGTGATAGAATAAGCATTTTAATTTTGGGGTCTATATAAACAGCGTCCATAGCCTAATGGCTCGCATTGATTCATTGTGATCGAAAGAGTTAAGCAACGACGGGCGCGGTCGGTTTGTAGATCACCCATCCAGTAAAGTACTGAGAAGGCCTAAAGCTTGAAGAAAAACTTGTCGATGTTGAATCTGGTTTTAATAAGAGTTGATCACAAGAAGCTGACCTGATGCTGATGCTGCACCAAACGTGACCCTGATCTAATCATGATTTATTGATACAGCCCTAGTTAGTAATGTAAACGTGTGACTGCTGGATGGATACAGTGACAGACCTGGTGTAGTCCTCGAAGCAGCTGAACCGCCAGAGCGCGAAGGCCAGCATGGCCATGGAGACGACCACGCCGGCGGCGATCACCAGCCACACCATCAGCACGTTGCTGTCGTTCGGCACCTGGAACTCCTGCGCACACCGTTTGATCAGTGGAAGTTGCTGAAGGTTTTGAATAATGAATTGTAATGCACGCTTGTGGTGTGAATGGACTCTTGTGGTTTGAACTCTCTGAACGCAAAACATCCCTGTCCAACCTCCATAATTAGGACCATAGGCGCCAATAGGCTCATGGGCCGTCGTGGGCAGCAAATTGGCGCGCTTATCGATATAGAGCGCAGAACAAGGTGTCCGCGGGGATTTGTTGAATGGAGTCAGTGCGGGCCAGGATCTTTTATGTCAACAGTTTCTTGAAACAATACATTGTCTGTGCTACATCAAACAGAAAATTACCTCACATATAAGCTTTAAAATTATCTATACTTCTTTACTAATATTATAAAGAGGAAAATTTTTGAAATCTGTCCAGTAGTTTTCACACAAAAACTACTGGACCGATTTCAAAAATTCTTTCACCATTAGAAAGCTGCATCTTAACTGAGTGACATAGGCTATATAATATTACTAGATGTAAGCGAAACTATTGTTATGTCTTACGTTCTAATTCCACGCGGGCGAAGTTGCTGGTATATTAAACTAGTGGACGCCCGCAGCTTCGCTCGCGTGGAATTAGACATTCACTAACTTCAAAAACGGCAAAGTTTCATACTAACTTTGCACCCCCGTTTTACCCCCTAGGGTGTGAATTTTCTAAAATCCTTTCTTAGTGCTAACCTACTTTAGAAAAGGAACCCCTGTGCAAAATTTCAAGTTTCTAACCCTTATAGTTTAGGCCCTGCGTTGATATGTCAGTCAGTCAGTCAGTCAGTCACCTTCTTCTTCTATATATATAGATATTAACATGAGACTCACCGTAATCCCGAGCCGGCGTATCCGCAACGCGAACGGGTCCTGCGGCGAGTACGCGAGCCACATGTCGCGCAGGTCCTCCTCGTCCAGTCGCGCGGGGGCGCCCTCGTCGGCGTACTGCAGCGGCACCCCGAAGCGCACCTCCACGCAGCTCTCGAACTGCGGCCAGTTGTGGTTGCACATCGCCGTGCTGGTTATTTGGGTTACTTCTGACCTGGAATGGAATCACATTTTATTTGGTACAGATGTTACAGCAAATGAGTTAGTTACACACAGCCTATAGACGTCCCACTGCTGGGCACTGATCTCTCCGCAGACAGCTGCGCGAAGTCTAGAGCATACTCCACCACGCCGCTCCAATGCGGATTGGTGGAGGGGTAAGTCGCCAACCTAGTGTCGAATCAAGCCACCCGAAGGTTTTCGACAGGGCTTATCGAATGTTTTTACCATTAAAAACAGCCAGGAGCACGGAAGCGCCCATTAAATTTACCATCAATTCAACCCAAAAAATCATTCATCAGAAAAATCAGTAATTTAGATGGTCACGCCATCTAGTATCAGTAGGTCAAACTAGTACCGGACCTAAGCTTAACTGGCGAGTTGAATGTGCATAACACAACTCTACCTGCTCCTAGGGACAATTTTATGTTTATAAATAATTATTTGTTTAAATATATTATTATTTTTATATAAATATATAATTTCATTTATTTAGTTTATTTTTTTTTCAATTTAATTTTATCTTATTTTTATTTTGTTTCGTTTAATTCATTTTCTGCCGCTTTAGCGCTTATCTGCTTGGGCCAAAGGTCGACTGGTAGACAATGCTTTTAGCAATAAGTCCGCCTTTTGTACCGCAAGCTTTTTGGTATCATAAAGAATAAATAAATAAATAACTATATCACTCTAAGAATGCCATAATTAGAACAACGATGCTCCAACGATGAAACGGTTGGTTTGCAATAACATTGCCTTCTAAATCGCACGGGCATGAATCAAACCACACTCATTAGACAACAAAAACAGACCACTGATAGGAAAATTCTTTATCTGCAAGCAAAACACGACTTGGAATTCGGCCAAGTGGTTTCTGCGGAAAACACCGCATCAATTCGACCAAAGACTGCTCAACAAACTGCGCAGTCTATTTATAATTGTCTACAGGCGCGCCATCTGCATTCTGCAAAGGGGTTTTCCACTTTTGTTTGGCACCTGCAGAATGTTGGAATGACAGCTTGTTATGATGATTTATTATTAAGTCTCGCTGGGGCTATGGGCTCGCTGAAAATCAGCGCCGCAATCGCTGCAGTAATGAGCTGAGCGAGTTCGATATTCTGAAATTCTGACACATATGAACATAGTTCCTTTCATAATTTTTTAGTAATAATCAAATTTTAATATATATATTTTTTTGTTCATTTATATTTGTTTTCACCTTTTTTCCCCTCACTGTTTGATATAAGTTTTGTTGTTTTTTTTGTTTAATCCTGTGTTTTTTTTAAATTTCCATGTTTATGCTTTGTGTGTGTTAGAGTTAAGAAATAAATGAATTAGATTTTAGAAGAAGAGTTTAGAAATAAATGATTTTTATCTATCTTTATCTTTATCTAATATTCCAGATTCTATGTTTGTTTGCTGTTATATCATCAAATATTAACGATAATGGATTGATTTCTTGTTTTCGGAGATGCATATACCATGAGATATATTTTAATATAAGCACAGTATAATAATATGTGTAATGTGGTGGGGTATGACCGTAAGATTTACACATGGGGCAAAATTAACACTTAGTAACATCTCACAAAGAACGCACTTCTTTTCAAATTTACTATGATAATAATAATAATAACGTAAGTTGTACGTAAACAACAAGGGTATCAGGTAGCCGAAATAGTACAAACATCTATAATACAGATAAGTAGGCACCTACTTTAAGACTAGTGTTAGTTTACTTGTGTTAGTTTTGCCCCATGTGATTATATTTTGTCCTTACCCCATCTCTACATAATCACTGATTGATCATAAATTATTTGTCGAATTTAAATAAAACTGCTTCACTAACAACTGGTACTATAACAGATATTAAAAAGTGTTAGTCTTGCCCCATGTCTTTCACCCCACTTCACTCTATCTCATTACTGTTCGATCACAATATCCTCTCGTGTTTTAACAAAAGTGTCACAAATAACCTTTTAAAAAATACGTCCAAGTTATCATATCTGTCGATAACATTGTCATGTATGTGGATCACGACGAAAACACATATCCCCCGCGTGAACAGATCAACAGATCAACAGATCAACTGATCAACAGATCAACTGATCCCCTGATCCCCTCGCCCCGCCACCGGCAAGTGATGCATTCGTGCATCTGTAATCACCGGTTCATTGAACCTTATCAAGAATAGATCAACATTCCAGTCTCTAATATCAAATGCCTCTTAAATAGACGGCGGTCATGCGCTGCAGCGCGGCCGGTAATTGAATCATCGTAGGAACGAGTGTTTTGAAATAGGCACAGACGAGCTAAAGGGTACTTTGGGGAGTTGCAGTTCTATTGAATTATAGCCACAGATTACTAAACTCTACTTCGTACCTTCTTACATAGGCCCACATCCTGTTCGACAGAATTAAAGCAACGTTGAAGACCCTTACTGCAAAACATAGAAGTGCATCGGAGGGCACGTTGATCTGTCTGTCCCGGTTGTTTATCGTAAAATAATAGTTAAGCCTTGTCGAAGTTCTTGGATGGCTCGAAAACATTCGACGCTGGGGCTAACCCCTCCATAAATCAACATTGGAGCAGCGTGAGATGTCATAAGCTTGCGTCAGCTGGAGCTCCGTGCCAAACGATGCTGCGCTTAGTGGGTTATAGGTTAATTTGAAAAACAGCTCATATCAATGTTGGGGAGTTGACAACACATTCGCCCGGTTTCTGAAAGGCTGATCAACAGAAAAATTATGTGTGTCTAAACCGCTGCGCAGGAGTGGTATTGCGATGCCTGCAGCAGCCTAAAAAGGATGTATGATGTAAAATGTTTATTAAAAGCATTGGATGGGAGTTAATCAATTACTTAATTATTATTTTAATTATGTATTTACGTATGTAGGAACGCTTTGATATGAATGTATCGATATCTGTACGCATATCAAGCATTGTTTTGTTTTCAATACCAACGTTTAACCATGATATCTAATCTGATAGGTACCGGCACTTAAGTGCTAATAAATATATACTTCATTTATCATTCGCTTTTGCCACACGGTCATACAGCACCAACACGATTAGGTTATTAAAATATCCAAAGCTACTTTACTCACCTATACTTGCAGCAGGAGTCGCCATCTAGCGATTAATTTGTTAACATTACTTCTAACTAGGAAATAGATTGAACTATTTTACTATTTGAGACGGATTCTGCGACTAAATACTAGACTAACTTTAAAACAATACACATTTCTTCATTATCTAGTTATGACGTATTAGTATAACTTATTAAGAACGAGCTCGAAGCGGTCACAACGAATCTCTTTTTAATAGTTTATTAATCCTAATATAACTTTGCCAGTCTTATAAATCATTTACAACGTTTTGTGGTGCGATATGTTTGGTTTCACTCTCGCCGGCCGCAGCCGGTGCCAGCGCCGGCGCATGTTGAAGTGCAGTGAAAACAAACGGATGGCCAACCCTCATACGAGCTTCTCTTCTGTGAACTTCACAGGCTTCTCGGAAACCTCCGCCGTATGAGCGACGCCGCTCGCTTTAACTGCCTCATCGTTATTATTATCGTTATCTGTATCCATACTTTTTAATTCTGCTAACGTTATTTTTGTTTCATTCACATTGACACCGTTGTTGTTATCCACATTCGGTTCTACTGGAAGGTTTAAATCAGACTTCTTCAGGGCTACCGTCTGCGCATTCGATGTTCTCTCCGAACCATTCTTGTTCTGCATCTGCGGATAGTGGTGCAATATTGCTGTCGTGTTAAACGTTATTTTACCATACTTCACGTATTCCGCCGGCCGCTTATTCTTATCTTGTTTACTACTACTAGCATCTGTTTTAAAGTCCATGCCATCACTAGTTACATTTCTTAACCTAACATTTGTAACGGGACTCTCGGCTGAGATCCCATCGATTACATCTTTCGTATCTTCTAATATATCTAATGCTACTTTTTTGCTTTTCTTAATGCTCTCCATATACTTATTATAGAGATTCATATCAGTAGTATTATTTTGTTTGAGTGGCAACGAATTTGGCAATTTTTTCTGAGGTTTCTCCTCAGCCGTGTATCACAATTGTTTTGGATTATAATTTTGGCTTTTATGATCGATGGATTCTGACTTTGCCGCGGCGTGGTCACGCGCGGCGTGTGTTAGCTATGTCTGGGACTGCACCATCGATATGCTGGTGGTCTCGGTGACGATGGTGGGCGCCGCGAACTCCTCTCCGGTGGAGTCGTATATCGGCAGCTCGCAGCAGAGCACGCACTTGAGGAACCGTGGCACTTCCACGTAAAACGCGGGCGGAATCGGTATCAAAGGTGACGTCGACGCCTTGTAATATAAATAATCCGGGTTATCTCTGTACTTTTCGTCCGCCGACCGTTCCAGCAACGGAATACCAGATAAGAACAGAATAATCGCCGTCGTGAAGAGCGGCGATAATATTGCAACGTATTCGACGCCCTCTATCACATTCAGAGATATGATGAAAATGCCCCACCACAGTACAATTTCACCGAAATAGTTGGGGTGTCGGGAGAGTCCCCAGAGTCCGTCGTTGCACCATTTTCCCTGGTTGGCGGGTTCCTGGCGGAAGGCAAACTTTTGGAGGTCCGCGTAGGTTTCAATGAGCAGACCGATGACGAAGATGCCGGCCCCCGCGGAGTCCAGCGTGGTCATGGTCTTGGGAGACTTCGGGTAGGAGTGGTGCGGCGAGTTCATGACGATGACCGGGAGGCTGACCACGTACACCCACACCGCCTGGAACGTGTAGAACACCGCGAACCGCAGCGTGTTGCTCTTGCGGTCCTCGAACTGCTTGTCTCTGCCGATGTGGTAGATCCTGTAAATGAGGTATCCGGACAGGCGCAGGCCCCACACGCAGACGAAGGCGGTGACCATGAGCTGTCTGCTGTCGTAGTTCTTGAGGGTGCTCCCGCCTTGGCCCAAGAAGAAGGTCAGCAGAGCTATGATGATGAAGTTGGCGCCTCCCGTGAAGTCGGTGAGCTTGTCGCTCTGCGACAGCGAAGCTACCGTGAAGAAGAGGATCTGCATCGCGACGGCCACCATCGCGCTCACCGCAAAGTTGTTCCTGTCTATGAAGGGCTCCATCGTTCACCGCTCGCTAAACGTTCGGCAATTTGGCATCAGGGAATACTGACATCGATTCGCGCGTGTCGCATTGCTGCATTGTAACACTTATGTCGATACGGTTAAGGTTGCCGCGGGTGTCGCGGCCATTCTACCAGTATTGGATTAGTTCGCGGCGTTTTGTCGGTTTTGTTTAGATTCGCGGTTCGCAAACGCCGTGGCTGTATATTATTTAGCGTGACGCGCGCGTGCAGTGCGTGAGGCCGTCCGCGCGAGCCCGGGCTACTAAAATAGCCCTGACGTTGCCGCGCCTGCGGGATTCCCGCGCATGCGTACGGCCGATCAAAAGTTGGGTCTGTTTTGTTTCATGTCATGACAGCTGACTTACAATGTTCAGCGTGTTTTTCGCGGTATGAGTTGAGTGAAATAATGGTAGGTATTTAAATATTATTTATTTTCCGCGTAATTCGATTGTTTAAACTCGCGCATGAAACATTTTACTTGAACAGGTAACATAATTATTTAAATCGCCATTCAATGTAAATGTATCTATAGTAGTATAGTCGTAAGAGTTTGTATGTAGGCTATGTAGCTAATATAAATCGTCTAGTGGGACGACTGCCGCGGGTCGTGGGAATCCCGAGATATTTATTTCGCAAATAAATTTGCCTTCTAGGGTCGAGTCGAATCATGACATTGAATGTTATCTATGTGAGTCCGCCTCCCGCGGTGAGAGTAACCTTTTGCTAGGTTTCGCGACAGCGCGTGACGTATTCACACATTTTTGTAAATTATGAATTTAATTACCACACAATGCGTCTACCTACATTATTGACTTGATAAATCAAAAACGTAACTCATGCAACCCAAGTCCGTTTTCGAACGGTGGACCTCGCGAATGGAAAGCCGCTGTCGACTAAAACATCATCTTAGATAGTCATGCGGGGGACGGGATAATTGGGGCGACCGCGACGGGCGTGACGGGTCGCTCGCTGCAGCGCTGTGGCTCGCGACCGGCTATAAATAGACGGACTCTCGTCTTCAGCCCTTTGCAAAAAGATCAAACGTGATGGTTACGTTTGTATTTAAATTGCCGACGGCTTAACGTGCCCTCCGAAGCACGGATGTGGCCATGAAATGTTTGCCAGTAGCAGTCAGTGATCAACGCGAGCCATTGACCTGCAACTATGCCTACGAGTGTACAAGTTCAAGAATCGCATTAACTATTAAATATTTTGTTCTAGCGTAGGTATTATTAGTTGTAGTAGGTAGTAGTAGTAGTTAGTAGTATAGTTTGTAGTAGGTATATGAGGTGATGATTATGAGTAGGTATATAAGGTATTCATCGAATATTATAAGTTTAGTGCATTAACATACTCTATGTTGATTCGATTGCGTGACCCTTTAATAAGTCTCACGTAGAAGTACGAATCAGCACGATAACGCTGACTTGATTGAGTAAGCATTTTCTGATGAAAAATTAGTGTACACATTACATCTCTGACTAATCCATTCCAGTAAACACAGGCGTGAATTTGGTATTAAGTTAGTTACAAAAATAACAAGTCTTGGTCGTTGTCACCGGCGACAGAGGCCGTCGTGCGAGGTGTGGCTGTAAACAATTTTTCATAAAAACCCGTTTGTTTTCACTGAATCCATTGATATCATGTCTTCTCACACGCGACGCTTAGAAAAACCGATAAACCAACGCAACACTAGAGTTAGAGAAACGAGGAACCGTGTCCACTGGACCGCGGCCAGCGTCGGCCACTGCTACCTCACTTTCCGTTTCATTCAACGTTATAAATTGCCGTGTTAGTAAAGTAAACATACGGCATGAATTGTCACCGTGTACACATGTCGTTAATGTCATGGCATATAAATTAACTTTGTCTTCTTTTATGATTGTAAATGTATATTTTATGTACTCCAACCATTGATTTACTATCGAACTGCGACCTTTTGGTTGTTGTTGAATTATTATTCTATGCAGTAGAATCTAATCTAGATTCAATGTAGTTAATTGAAGTTTTTTTTTTATGGATACAGGATAGCAAACGAGCTTGCAGCACCACCCATCCGCTGCCGCCCATGACAACTGTGACTGACTTTGAACAAGACTCAATTAGGGACTGGGATGGTTAGTCCAATTAGTTGAGAAAGTTAATTAGAAAATTAGTTGGTCAGTTCGTTAGTAGGTAATATGTAAATAAATAGGTAAATTAGTGTAAATTTAGTTCGTTATAATAATATGAACTTTGAAAGCGGCTCACATTTGTGCCCCTTTTTCTTAGTTTCACTCAATAATTGACGTATTCTAATAGATTATAATATCAATGAGCCACTAGGTTCAGAGCTCGGCGATCGACTGGTTCGTATAATAAGCCTATATCAATATGGGCTAAGCATATAGGAAACTTAAGAGCTTCCTCTATAAGAGTCTTGATGGCAAGATAACCTACCTTGCCATCAAGACTGTCTGATTCGACCCAAAATGTATAACACATTAAGTCTCATACCTTTCTTTGGAATTCGCTTTATGAATATTCAAATGATGTCTACGATAACAAGCTCGTCATTAGTTACACGGAAAACCAATAACGATGATTAGCCGTATTAGAAATGGTCATTTGGCTTACACTATCGCGTTCGGATCGAGAGTACGTGCGGCGACAGACAAGTAATGATAAAATGTCGTAAATGTATTAACTGCGTGATAGCGGCGACTGTGTTGGCGACTGTCCGCTGTTGGCGAAAACAACTTAAATAATGTAAAATACTAATCAATGACAGTTTAAGAAACTTTCCGCGAGTTACGTAACTGATGATTAATAACTAAAATTAAATGTTTGTGCGTTTAATTTAATGAATAGTTATCCACGTTATTTATGTTAGGTACTATTTTAATGTCAAATTGTAAATGTTGTTCTTAAACCGTATCTATTGTAATTTTAACGAATAATTTTATATTCGTTATAGTTTTATTGAAGTTTAAATTATATTTAACTACAATTTTAGTCCATCTTCGCAGGTCACGCCATCTATAGGGAGGTCGTCCCACCCTACGTTGTTCACTTAAAGACTTCATGGGAGTTAATAAGACTGTAGGTACTCACGTGGTGTTGAGTCCAGGGTCTAGGAGGTTAGCGTTGATGTAGACCGTTGCCATGTCGGCTAGGATCTGGCGGAACTCGGCCCGCAGCGGCAGGAAGGCATCCAGGGTGACCCCGCCCAGGTTGAGGGTGAGGGTGTGCGGCGGAAAGCCGATGGGCAGCGTCTCTGGCTCGTCGATGTTCTCTTCCGGGATTGGGGCTGGAAGATAAGGTAGTTTTTTTGTTGTCCGTTTATTTTCGGGTAGTTACTTATACTAACTGCGGTGGCAGCCCAGTCGATCAGGTCTGGGTACAAATCCAAGTGGCATGCAATACATGCACCAATGACTTTTCTAACCAACGACTTTCTTACGAACGATTTTAGAAATCAATTTCACCTGCTGTACAGCAAAGGAAAACATCTGGACGAAATGCTTGCATGCTTGCGAGTTCTCCATAATGTTCTCTATGTCATGTGAAACGGCCAATCCGCATTTAACCAGCGTGGTAGACTATCGCCTATGGTGGTACGCTTTTTATTTGGTTTGGTTAACCCTACGTTTGGAGTTCTTGACTTTGAATACCAATTAGATGAAGTCCTATGACTGTGCCTTACCTATCATCTTGGCACTGAAGCTGAACCCTCGCTGCCAGGCCATGCCCTCCTTGGCCTCGAACCGGATGAACATGCGGTTCACGTTCAGGAACCGGAACCTGCGCTCCTCGTTTAAGCTGTGCGTGAATAACATGCCGTCCGCGCCAGACGCGTCGATGCGGCCTGGGGTACCAATAAACTATTAGAACAGGAAATTATTAAAAAAAGGTGCAAGTGACAGAGAAAACGTAGAAAAAGAGTGAATAAGATCATGAAATAGATGGAATGAGAGTATAAGATGATACTTTGTTGATTTTTATGCCGATCGATTCGGTTTCACTGTATAAAAAGAAAAAACTGGGACAGCAGAAAATGGTCAAAAGTGCTGTTTTCTTGAAGCACGGGGAATCCAAAACCATAGAAATTATCGAAACGTAGTCTAAGTATTACTAGTAAATTTTAGTAACAATTCACGCCTAACCTCAAGTCATGAGGGTAGCGGCAATGTTTCAAGAAAGAAAACATAAGAAGTTTCCACAACACTAACCTGGTTTGACCATCACATAGTGACCAGCCGCTCCGTTGACAGCGAAGTCGGTCACATTGAACTCAATCCCCATCCCTTCTCCTTCCAGGATCCAGTCGATAACAGTATTCGTCGGATAAGGGCTGGGGTAGTTTGGAGACGTTAGCACTACTGGTTCTTCGAGGTTCAGAGTAATCCTTCTCGGCTCGACGTAATTTGTTTGCGACTCAGGTACCTGGTTATCTATAACATTATTAATAAGCTTACTAAAGTCAACACTGCTTAGCTCATCATTAGGATTATCTTCCAAAGGTTCAATCATGTGTTCTTTTACAGTACTAGTTGCTGTTGAGGTTTCGACGTCGCTTTTTGTTGATCCAATCTCATTTGCAACCAAAGCGTCGTCGACATACTGTATTATTTTAGAATTTTCGGACACTTTAGCATCTTTTATATCTGACAAATGGATGCTGTCATTCACCCAAGCTTCTGTATCAGGTACATCTGATTCTACGTCATCTGTTTCCTCTTCTTCTGCGTCATTATTATCATCAGCCTCATCCTCATCGGAGATATCCTCGAATATCTTAGAGAGATCCTTATCATCGATCTCTTCGTAGTCATCATCTACACCTACTTCCTGTACCATTTCTGCTAATTTGGTATTTATTTCCGCGAAGCCAGGCAAGTCTTCCTTATCAACTTCTGCGTCACCAGCGTCATCCTTGAGTTTGTTCCATGTTTCACGGAGTTTGTTAATATCCTCCATCAAATCGTTGTAAGCCTCGTCGACATTGTCATCATCAATATCTTCTGATTCAGCAGAAACCGTGTTATTATTTTTCAAACGACCCTCGTAGTCTTCCCGAGCCTGAGAGTCAATATTTTCACTTTCTCCTTCGTCAAACATTTCTTCTCCATCTTCCTCGACCATTTCTTCATCATCTTCCTCAACCATTTCTTCTTCATCATTATTTTCATCGACTTGAACGTTATCATCTTCTTCAATATTTTCACCGCCCTCAACGTTTTCATCAACATCAACACTATCCTCTTCATTGAAAGCATCGTTTGTTTCCGTTAAAATTTGTTTTGTTTCATCAATCACGTCTTCAATATTTGAATTCACAGGTTCACTGTCAGGGAATCCACCATCGGTATCATCAGTTTCATCTAGAAATCTTTTTGCATCGTCAATTTCCTGTTTATCATCAGCATCATATTCTTGATCAGCGACGAGTGACTGATAATCGCTTGATGCATTATTTTGAGTGATAGTTTCACCAGGTATAGTTGTCATTTTATCGTGATCTTCATCGATTTCTGTAGATACTTTATTTTCGTGGTCATCTTTTAAATCATTTGGACTTTCTTCCGGAGTTTCTTGTTCTGAAGGTTCCTCGTTACTTTCTTGTTCCTCATTAATAATCACAACGTCGTCTAACAAATCGTAATCCTTGATTGTATCTTTTGAATTTTCATTCTCATCAACTGGTTCAATTTCCTTATCATTTGTTTCAACATAATTCATATCATCAACAAAATCTTGTTTCTCTTCTTTGACTTCCGATCTGTTATCTTCAATTTGATATTCATCAATATCATCGACTTCTTCATTGTCTTCATCTTCATCCAAATCATCTTCAAGATTTTCAGCGTTATCATCTTGTAAATTTTCTATTTCCTCGTATCCTTTTTTATCAGTAATATCATCAATACTCTCTAGTATTTCAGGTTTTAAAGTCGGTTTAGGTTCATCGCCGTTAACTCTGTCAAATTCGGGATAATTTTGAGCAATGTCACTGAGTTTGTCCATCTCATCACTATACTCAAAGTTGTCATCATAGAACCAATTTGAATTGCTATCGGCGTGACCTGCAAGAAAAAATTTCTTTTTATAAAATAAATTAAAAGATGACTAGACCAATTAAACCAAAGCCAAGTTAGAGAAAGCACTTTAGTAAACAGTTTAGCCTGCTCACATCTTGAGAACGGATCAGCTAATCCTGGTATTGATTCTGATCAGAGTTTGTTTTATTGGTACTTAATAATATGTAAAATGTAGGTACTTAATATTGTACTAGTATGTGTTGGAGACTTCGCATAAAATGCCACAATATAAATATTGTGACAACAATCGATAAGACATTTGGAAAGAATAAAGCTAGTCTAGCTATAATCATGAAGGCCTAAATAGTAAGGAATAAAATAATAGTTTAATAATATAATAATTATTAATAATTTATTTCCGGCAAGATGGCGACGATGTGAGTGACGCTAGAAATTCACGTACAGAATGTTGCAAATTGTTGAAATCAAGTAATCGTGATGTTTTACTTATTGGAGGCTTGCAGAGAGCAAGGCGGGCACATACGAATAGATAGCAAATTAACAAATTTAGAACATAGGATACTTTTCATCCCGGGACTGTGTTCCCTTGGGATACTTCGCACGTTTATTGGATAGTTGTTTAGCTATAACAGGTGGGGCACGAATTCTGAATCGCGCACTTGATGTCTTTGGACGGTGGTGGTGTCTTAATGCTGTCTCACCAAATGGGCTTACTGAAAAGCGTGCGAGGTTTTACCCCGACCCACTGTTATTTTTACTTTAACTGTCTTTTTTTGTTTAATAGTAGATATTATAAGGTGTTCAAACATTTACCGCTACACATGTGTCAGAAAAAACTAAATAAAAGCTTTTCTTTCTTTCTTTCTTCCCTTAAACGGACCGGTAAACTGCTACTGACTTGATTTTAAACCATTCCTTAAATGAGGTATTGATAATTATTACTTGTAAGCCGCCGAACACGCGGGCGCGGCCGGCGGATAAGCTAGATATCATAAAGACTATAATAAACAGACAGCAGTGGTTTATGCAGCATGTAGTTTAGCCGCTCCGCATTTGAAACCGCGTGCTCTAAACCGCTTTGATGGTATAATTAGATCGCCGCTACGGTCAGCACGCGCGGACAATACTTTAGCGCGCCCGCTGTATAGCTGTGGACGTACAGACGTACATACGTACGGACAGACATGCAGGGCAATGGGGAGCGGTGCGGAAAGGAGTACCTAATCCGCAGGATGTTAGGATTTGGGTTTGTGTCTGTTTTTATACGGATCTACCATATAGAAGCAGTCCATAACTCCTGAAAGACGGGACTTTTAAGAGTCTAGTGCCATGCCTATATGTTACCCTAGAAGACTGAGATGAGGAAACCAACCCACTCTAGCCGGAACTCAGTTATTTTAAAATGTATCAATTATTACTGGTACTTGGTAGCTTTTGGTACGCGGTACTGCAAGGAACACTTCAATTATAAAGGTTCTTTATAGGCTCTACCAAATTATTTATCGTCGTGAAATAAAACTTCAAAATATTGTCAGTTATCTTAAAAAGAAATAGATATTTAGATTGGTTTTCTGCTATTGAAGGCAATAAGCACTGAGTTAAATATACGTGATAAGTAACTAATGGCCAAGAGCGAGTCGATCTCACACACGAAGGGTCCCGCACTATATAAATCCATCCATCCATCAAGGTTTTATAGTCCACAGCTACGCCTCTCCTAATCGGTGCCTCTCCAGTCCTGTGCCCTCTGAATCCAGCGGTTTCAGTCTTCTCTATGTCACGGGTCCACCACTCTCTGTGGTCTCCTCCACTCGAGGACTTTTCTTACCCATCGGTTGTCCGTCCCACGAATTCGTTACGAATCTGCGAAGCGCTACACCGAGCTTAGTTCTTCCTGTTTAGAAATGAGGCCGACGGTAAAGGACTACGTTTCGGAACCATAGGCACTCACTAACACTGGTAGAGCACTGTTGATTTTAGGCACTGTAGTGCTATTCCATAACCGTTTGATTGACACTATGAAAACGTGTTTAGTAGTACATAATAGGACACAATAAAAGTTCTCCGCTTTTGAATTTCGAATGTTACATTTTTTTAAACGTATGAAAATCAAACATTGACTTAAAAAAATTGGCGGGAAATCGAATGTCAATTGTCGGCGTCAGCTTCATAATTTGAAAGAACATATATAATTTCTTATTCATAACAAACTACCTATTAAATATTCCATCACTTTCTGACTAATTCTGAATTGAGTTTGACGAAGACTGAACACTCTATAGCTAAAATATGTTTATACATTTGTTATGAATAGATTATTGGTATTTTCAGAGCAAGCTCTGTGTGTAACATCAAGATGTTACTTACCGATTTTTACATACTGATATAAGATATCATATGCATTCATTCATACCGGGCACCGACCAATCTCAGCAGCGTACTTCCAAACACGTTCCAATCTACGAGATGGCTTACAGCCGGCTTTGTTCCCGAGCACGTGTCTCGCACACACGTACACACACGTACACACATACACACACTTAGACACACACACACACACACATCGCGTCGCATGACAGCATTGCGACTAATACCGCTTTATGTGGGCTGAAACATTGTTGATATGATCTGAGTTACGTGTCGTTGTAAAAATAGAGCTCCCTGCATAAAAGATCTATTATGTACGTCATGATGCATGTTTTCCCGCGGATTCGTTGGTCTAGTGTTTGTGGTTCGATCCCGATAGCAGGGTGAAGTATTATTGGGTTTAACTTACTGGCTCACCGCTTGTTACATCGGAAACATAACTGTTGAGAAGTGAAAAAAACTAAAAATTGAAAAAAATAATAATAATATGAATTTGATAAGTGAGTGCACCCTCTGCCTGCCCCGAGGCAATGCAGGTCCGATATTATAAATATCATCATTATTGTTAATAGTAATTCTTCCAATGCTTCAATACTTTTACTATTCGGGGCGTAGATAAATCCAAAAAATCATAAGAATTGGCCTATCCATACTCGAATTATTATTATAAAAACGGCCAAGTGCGATTCGGACTTCCGAATCCTAATACCATTATCTATACAAACGGCAAAAAAATCATATCTGTTGTACCTAATCATATCTGTAGCCCCTTAAATTTATATTTTTTTCTATTTTTCAGTATTTGTTGTCATAGCGGCAACAGAAATACACCGTCTGTGAACATTTCAACTGTCTTACTATCACGGTTCATGAGATACGGCCCGGTGACAGACGGACAGATGGACGGATGGACAGACGGACAGCGAATAATGTCGAATTTGAAACATTTCCCTTAACTCATTGGAAAAAATACTCGACTCGATATTTCACGCCTTACTACACTAATAATAACTGTTATGATACTATTACTATTACTAACTGGATTATCATCGCTAGCTCCTATAACAGTCCTGTTGAAGGTTTATCGGAGATGTTTCAAACCTAATTGTGAATATGAACCAGCCAAACATTTTGTCGGTAAATCGGTCGACCATTTATTGTAATCGACAACGTATGCCATTAAAATAATTAACAACATGTCTACAATGCAATTATTGCGATAACGTGTCGTTATAAATGTTAATTAATTGTTAAGGCGTAAGAGAGCCGTCTGCGCTTGCGCACGACCCCTTATCTCGCCGTTTGCGTTTACCGGAGACTACACTCTGCCCTTGCCCTATCGCTTGAAGGCACCAAGACACTTACTCAAAGACTAGGCAAATATACAGTGACATGATCGGTGAATTTTGGTGGTAGAGCCCTTATGCGTAACCACGTCAAGTGTTGACTGACGGTTTCTTTAAACGACGTAAGAGTAAAAGTGCATGCGGAATCACCCATGACATCTGTGACTTTAATCTATAATCTATACTAATATTATAAAGAGAAAACATTTGTTTGTAATGATTCACACAAAAACATAGGCTATATGAAATTACTAGGTGTAAACGAAACTATTGTTATGTCTAATTCCACGCGAGCGAAGCTGCGGGCGTCCAGTATTAAGTATAAAACCCATGAGAGTCCAAGTCGTAGATGCATTGCTACCGTTGGGGACTAAAATCATACTTTCCGACTGACTTGTTACGGTAGTTTACTATCAATTATAACTGGATTAACTAAGGGTCTCTAACTGTCAACGCGGAATCGCCTGAGCCAGACTCGTATCACCGAATGATTTTTTAAGAGAAAATTTTAGGTGTCTACCCACTTCCGTTAAAAAGAGCCCTGTGATGTGACAGATAGACAGACAGTGGAGGCATTTGACAGGCCCGTTGGCGCAATCGGTAGTGACCCTGTCTGTTGCGCCAAAGGTCGTGGGTTCGAATCCCACTCAGGACAAATATTCGTGTGACGAACACTTGTATTTGTTCTGTGTCTGGATGTCAATATTATCTATTTAAGTATGTATTTAAAAATATCTATGTATGTATATCAGTCTCTGACACCCATAACACAGGCTCGCGCCTACTTTGGGGTCAGATGGCCGTGTGTGAGAATGTCCAAGATATTTATTTATTTATTTTAGATATTTATATTAATAGGGTTCCATTAGTCACCTTTTGGGCACTGAACCCTAAAAGCGGGTCCACGTTAACTCAAAACACAATTAGAGAATGACGGGCCCCGCAATCGGTAGTGACCCTGCCTGTTACGCTAGGGTTCGTGGGTTCGAATCCCGCTCAGGACAAACATTGGTGACGCACACTTGTGTTTGTTCTGTGTCTGGATGTTAATATCTATTTAAGTATGTATTTAAAAATATCTATGTATGTATATCAGTCTCTGGCACCCATAGGTATATCATCTGCCTAGTTGGGGATTAGATGGCCGCGTGTGAGAATGTCTATTATATTTATTATTATTTATTAAAGAGAAAATAGAACTGATTAGGCTAATGTGTCAATAGATACGATTTGTTCGCGGCCGTCGGTGCGAGTTTCGTGATTCGTGATTCATGATTCATGTGTCATTAGTGGGTGTCAAGATGTTTCGCTATCTGATGCAATGCGTTACATTTTTTGTAACTAAATCATAAAGTTTAATTGACGGTACATAATCAATTTTTAATCTTGCGTTTTTACATCATATTGCGATATGTATTGTGTTTTCAATATACCTAAGTACTTTTAAAAAAAAAAATTTTTAATAGGTAAGCTTGTAAGTAGTTGATGTTTGTTTGTTTACTTGTTGGTTTGCTTCCGAGTGGACCCGAGCCCAGCAGTGGGATTGTGGGACAAATAAAGGGTTGTCTTGACAGTATGAATCCTCTCTGCTTGATGCGTCTTCAAATGGAAAAATTCCGATTCCTTTTCCATTTTATTTATTTTCTTTTATGTGATCAAGTGTCTTTTTCCTGCTCTGAATTTTTTTGTCATTTCTCGGTAATCTTTGTCAATAGATTTCAAAATATGATTACAGAATTCACAGGAAGCGTGGCCCAACATAGTTCTGTAACTTAAGTTCAGTAAAATTGTGAGTTTGCTTATCTGGTTCACTTTCGATAACAATATTACAAGTAATAGATTGTGCTTGTCATATTAATTATCATGTAATTAACGATCGAGTTATGATAGAGAAATTGTCTCTTCTCTCCTATTGAGAATCTGCTTCAAGAAGGCTACGATGTGCGGTTCGAATCCCGGTCTAGGCAGATACTTATTTCGCAAATAACTATATAATTTTGGTCATATTGTAGAATTTTCTGTACAAATTAATTTGAATTTTAAAAGAGTACCGAGAGTTTTTTCCTCCGGCTTTTTTCTCTCTCGGCCTACACTAAGGCATAGGATAAGAATATTGTAAATTATTCTTCCTAAGTCCAATGACCAGATAGATAGTCTATATATCGTGACGTAGAGCTTAGCTTAGTGGTAGGTAATTATTGTAAATTAGCCATAAGGCATGTAGGCACCTGTGTAGGATTAGCTATTTATTCAATGATCAATAGCTAATCCTTTGCCTTATATTGATCAGTTTAGAATAGCATTATATCTCTTTTCTTTAAGTAATTTTTAGTTACCTAGACTTTCGTTAAGCGTGTCTAATCACCACATAGCGAAATAAATTATTTGACTTTGACTTTGACTTTACTTTTACTTTTCATGGATGTTAAATCGTGCTGTTTTTGTGTTCCCGCTGCCCTGGCGGGACACACTCAACACAAGGAATCTCAGAGCGCGCATGGTATTATCATGTTTTTACGGACTAACAGGACTAACTATCACTAACAGTCCCCAGTCCTCATACCTACTAACGAACTGACCAATTAATGTTCTAATTAACTTTCTCAACTAATTGGACTAACCATCCCAGTCCCTAATTGAGTCTTGTTCAAAGTCAGTCACAGTTGTCATGGGCGGCAGCGGATGGGTGGTGCTGCAAGCTCGTTTGCTATCCTGTATCCATAAAAAAAAAACCTAGTACGAGCAGTTGACTTCCAATAATAAGCATTAAAAATAACTTTACAACCGTGTACGACTGCCGAAATGTAATAAACAAACTGTACCAAAGATTAATAACCGCTATTAAATGCTAATATTAACAAGACAGGTGAAGTAAATATATTAATTCTGCAGTTTATTTTATGTCTGAAGGCGTCAAATATAAAATGGCTCTGGTCGAATGTACGGGAAGAATATTATTTACTCTGACATCATGTTTTAAGTCAACATGGATACAACATGGTGACAGCCCAGTGGTATCGAACTCGCCTCTCACTCGAGCGGTCCGGGTTCAAACCCAAGCGGCACGCACCAATGACTTTTCTAAGTTATGTGCGATTTAAGAACGTCGTGAGGGAACCTGCATGCCTGAGAGTTCTTCATAATGTTCTCTAGGTCACGTGAAGTCTACCATCGCCTAAGGTAGGGACTACCGTATCGCATTTTGTCCGCCCTCTGTAATCCTTTGGCTCAAAAGATTAAATAAATAACCTAAAGTAGTATAGAAATACTTCTACATTGAAGAAAACAATGCTTTTCGATTAATAATAATTTGTAAGAGTTTGTTCAGGTGATAATAATATGCGAATAGGCTTTAATGATCAGTATTAAACCTATTTGCATACCACATAACTCCAACATAAAATTGCATTTTTGTATACCGATATATACGAAGAAATAGTAAACGGTTACGCTGCCCACGACTTTAGTGTGAAAACCCAAAAAGGACTCTATATAAATAGCCTATAACATTCATTTCAATGTAGAGTCGACTTGATCGTGTGTCCGTTTAGTTGTGGTGTCAAATTGTATCTATTGGACTCAGAAGAAGACCTGATTCCCCCAAGACCAAAATAGTCTTGGTCCACCTGGTCTACTGCAGCCGATGTGGAGCTGAGGCACAAAACATAGTCCGCAGCCCCATGGCTCACGTCGATTGTTTGTGATTGACTGAATGGAGCGGTCGGTTTGTTGGGTGACCGCTAGTTGCAAAATTTCATTGGCGCTGCACTGTTTCGGAGGGCACGTTAAGCCGTCGGTCCCGGTGGCTTGAGAACATTCGACATTGGGTTGGAAAGTAACCCCTCCCCCAATCAGCATTGGATCAGCATGGTGGAGTATGCTCTAGACCTCCAGCAGCTGTCTGTGAGGGAGACCCGTGCCCAGCAGTGAGACGCCTATTGGTCGTAGCAAGGCATAAGCCGCGCTGGTAAGTAGGTAAGTATGCTGGATTGCAAATATTTTATTTCTACTTTATCGAAGTAATACCACTTATCATAATAATTAAACTTCCAGATTGAAACACTACTGCGCACACGCAGAATGTAACCCCTTAAATTAGGAGCCAGGATCATTAAGCTTTGTAAATATCAGAGTTGATGATAATAATGTATAACATCTTTGTAAATATCAGAGTTGATGATAATAATGTATAACATCAAGCAGCCCAGTGGCTGTCGAACTCGCCTCTCACTCGAAAGGGTGTGGGTTTAATAACTTATATTTATATTGTCGTCTGTTGGACCATATTAAATGACTTACGTAATAATTAATTACCTGCGTAAGTTGTTAATTAATTATCCCTTGACATTGTAAATTAACATTTAAAGTAGAACAATGAACCTAAAACTAAATACATTAAAAAATATTAAATAATAACTAAGATATATTAAAAGGATATATTATTATTCATATTTATTTATTTATTTATTTATATGAGAAAAATTATGTAATTGTATGATTCGAGCTTGAAATTTTTTTATATAAAGAAGGAACGAAAAAAAATCTTTATCTTGTCTCAAATGTACAATATAAAAAAGAAAAATAAGCCAAGCATATTAATTAAAACAAGACAAAATAGGACTCTCAGCCTGTGCCGTGGTACTGAGAACCGCGGCCGCTGGTTTTCAGCGTAGCCCCCCTTTTTTCCGAGCAGTCGTATTTGAGGTGTAACAACAAAAAATAAGTAAACATTAAGAGCATAAAAAAATAAAGCAAAGAAAATTATGAATTTATGAAAAGAAAGGAGTTAAACAGCTCGCTTGTCCTACCTAGTTTGACACATTTATTGGTTGTTACCTATATTTTACGGCACCGGTAAACGATTTCGTGGCATAACATCACAGATAATATTAGATTTAGATCACGAGGTCGTATTCCCGCCCCGCTAAGCAAAACTAGTGAATCATTACAAAATTGCAACACTTGTACTTATTTGCTGAAACGCAAAGCATCTATAATTTTCAAGACACGTGAGTACTCATTGGCATAACAAATCGCGCGCCGGCGCATCCCGACTAAAACATATTAATTATTACTCTTAAATCCTTATTGTTAGACATTATAAGACTTGCCCAAAACGCCGACGAAGGCCGCAAGCGCGACGCAAATCCACAGTTTAACCATATTATTCGATCACTGACGCATCGGCGACACAAACGATCAACTCCTGCGCACGAATGGCGGTTCCCGCCGACAGACTGTCACTGAATGCGCTGCGCGGGCGCACCCGGCCGGCGCGGGCGCGCGGTGTCAGCGGTGTTATCGGCAATGATAATCGTTGTGTCAAAAAACAGCGGGTTTTTTTGGATTACAAGTATGTGCCTCAATTCCGAAGAACTATGAGAGAAGTACTATCTCATTTAGATAATATTGAGATTGGGGTTACAATTTCACTGTGTTTATTTGCACAATTCATTTGTAAATTGAAATGTATGTGCAGGTATGTGAAATTTTACTAAGCGACGACGGTAGCGGTTGGTTTGTGGATGTGTGACCGCTAGTGGCGGCATTTTATAGACGCTATTTTGCTTCGGAGGGCACGTTAAGCCATCGGTCCCGGCTGTTGGTGGCTTGAGAACATTCGACATTGGGTTGATGAGTAACCCCTCTCCCAATCCGTAGTGGAGCAGCGTGGTGCTGTGCCCAAAAAGTGGGACGTCTATGGGTTGTAGAGTATCTAGGTATGTCTAGCGAGTAAGGACGTACCTGTGCACCACCTGACAAACTGCAGTTTGGTCAGGTGCGCCCCGGTTTGACACACAGCCAATTTTTGGTTGTAACGTGTTTAATTTCAATTATTTCATTGTTACTATTATCTTAAAGTTTGTTTTTGTTTTGTTTTCAAGGATATTATTGACAGTAATTTTCCTGTTATTAGGGTGGGAATAGTTCAGATAATAATTATTGTCACCAAGTAAAAGCTACATTACCAAAGGTAATCTCGTTATAAGTTTCTTTCTTTTCTCTGTAAGCCATAGTATTCTAATTTTAATACAGTCGGTTACAGATGCGTCGCTACCATGGAGGAGGAGCATGCGTCATGTCGCCACCCTTGATAAGGGTTTAAGATGGCCGCCTCTAGTAAAGTGAAACCGGCAACACTATTAAAGATCTAAATTATGTGATATAAGAGTACTTTTTCCGCAGCACTGCCATGGTTAAGAATTTTATTTAAGCGATTTAATTAGTTAGCGTATAAGCCACAAAAACTCTGATGACATCAAAATGACTGACAAGGAACATTGATACTATTGCCCTCTCACCGTCGCGGGAATGAGTAAAAGAGAAGGGACGAGCTTTCTTACTGCAATATCGGTTATCGAAGTAGGGTCGCCGCGTTATCGCTAAGATAGCGAATAATTTTGTTATTAAATCAACTTTCAAAATAACGGTGAAGTCTGCTATATTGCGATATGTCTGTCTAATGATTAATTTGTGGTGTGGTTAATAATTGTAATTCACTAACTATTGTATGTAACCTGTTTCTTGTTCAAAAGCAGCAGTCGTTGATTTTCGATATCAATTTTGCCGAGGAAAGAAAAATATTTATGATTAAAGATAATTTATTTCTCAAAAGATTTTACAGAATCGCTTACCGAGAAACATGATAACATATTATTAAGTTATATCCATCCTGGAGCGTACAAGACAAACGTTATTAATTATTTTAGTAAATACTAGCTAACCCCGCGAACTTTGTTCCGCGCAGGAAATAAATGAGTATATTTTTGATTTTATTTTTATTAGCATAGTACATAATATAAATAAAACAAATTAATTATTTTAATGATTCTTTATTGACCATTTATTTATATATTACCTTGTGATAGACGACATTTCTCGTTTTATTTTCATGCGCAAGATCAAATAATGCAGATGGTCTTAAATTAATGTTAATAAATTATTAATTTGACTTAATCTGGAGCGTTAAATGTGCGTTCGTGTTTTCCAGATGGTTGTTTATCCGCTCTGATCACCACTTTGTAGTCCTCATTTGTCATGCGCTCCAAAGCACTCTTGAACAGCCTGACCAACGCATGAAGTTCATGAAGTATTTGCTGCAGATCTTGTTTAATTGCTCTTTTCATTGCTGAATCTCTTGACGTCGATCATGTTGGCCATGCAGTATAATTGTAAAAAAATATTTTGTGCATCTTCGAGAGGTTGTAATGTTCCGATTCAATGGTAAATCTGTCTGTCCTTGTATCTACAAAATCAAAAGCAAAGTCAGTATTACTGATTTATAAATATATTTTTTTAAATTTGCATACATAACATAGTAATAATTATAGTATGTTAATGTTCTACATTATTCTTTGTAAGTACAAAAATTAAATAAATTAACACATACCTTTAATGTCGGATTAAATCCTCGTTCTTCCATAATGACTGCCCCAAATCAGGTCATTTGGAAACAACTATTATATTTTCGAATGTTTGCTCGAAAATGTCGTGATTCTGGTGTTTCGCCAAGAAACAATGAATGTAATGGTTCAGGTGGCGGACAGTAATCAGTTCTGAAATCGTATTGAAACGCTGCTCAATTCAAATCAGTACTTGATAAATTTCTTCTTGTTCTTCTAAAATTATCTAGTTCTTGAGCCGTTTCAGTGGCTGCCTCGCTTTGCTCTTGTGATTGAGAAGCACGAAGTCGCCATACTAACGCGGCGCTCTTCACGTGCCCTTTGATTCGCAATGTTTCGAAATATTTCGAATCCTACGTGGATTACGGCTTTGTCGGAAAAGAATTGATTGTCTTGGTCGCGGCATGGTATTGTTAATGATAATATCGACACAATAAGCTAATAGAAACTCGAAAAAAACATTTAAAATGTAGGTACTCTGTAAAACAAACACATCAACTGGTCGACTTCAAAAATTCCAAATTGTCAAATTATCAACTGTCACTAAAAAATAAAATAAAACGGAACGGTGTAAAAAGTATCCTATAGCAGTCCCCCGGTTCTAAGGTATCTCCCGACAAATTTTCAGCCAAATCGGTTCGGCCATTCTTGAGTTATAAATGGTGTAACTAACACGACTTTCTTTTATATATATAGATTTATGTTCATCACATAACTATTTCGTGCTGATATAGTAAATGTTCTTGTTTCCTTTTCTTTTTCCTCTTCTTCAGTTCTTCACAGGGGAATTTCGGTGGGCTAATATGGTGCTAAGCTAAGGCTCCAAGAGAGTTCTTCTGGGTCAGCCATATACCGGACCACATATCACCGGCCTATCCACGCCTGTTCGTTCGGTCGGTATGCCCCGTAGATCAGGACCAGATATTCTGTGCTACAGTATGTCTGCCAGTCGTAAGCCTTTTTAGAAGATTTTATTTAACTTCACTCGTATATGTATGTAAGTATGTCCTGGAATCTTGCAATCAATATTTCACCCACTTCCACTGAAGCCATCGAGCTGAAATTTGGCACACATATTTGGTTCCGATGACAATGCATGAAAATAAAAAAAAAGTTTTAAAAAGCTTTTTAAAAAAAAATGTCTTTACGGTATAATTATCCTAAGCGCCGATACAAAGGGGCTTCTGGGGTTGCGGGCGGTGAGAGCGGGAGCTCGACAAGGTAGAATTTGTTTGGATAGTTGACGAATTGACCGTCTCTAGCAAGAGGCTGGAGTCTCGGAGTCTTGGGAACAACACTGGAGGTAGCCGATGCGTTGTGCCAGATCCGGGACTCTTCGTGCACCGAGGGGTTCTCCATCCCATCAGCCTTTCGAGGTCCTCTGCTGGACGTAGGCTTCTCCTAAACAACACAACTCTAACAGTCCTTCGCACGACGTGGTGTTCCCATTGCCACTTCAACTTACTCACTCTACGAAGTATTCCGGTGAACCTAAGGATTTTGTCATTCCTGATTAGATCGCGTAGGTAGCGAAAAACAGTGCATAGCTGCACTCTCATGTAGCCCGATGATGGAATAGCGTCGCTGGAATAGGCCGACGATAAAGCACCACGATTGGATCTATATGACGTCACTGGCGACACATCGCTCAAATATTTTTGACTTCAGGCTATTATGGTTTTAGTGGTTCGAAGAAACCACATTACCTGGCCTTTTTACATTACCATATCGGGTACCTACCATAAAACGTTTCTCACTCGAAAAACACAAAGAAGGGTTTAATTTAAATGTATACTGGCAAAACGACTCAACATCCAGATTGTAACTTGTTTGATGAAAATCATTAAAGGAATATTCTAGGAACACAGCTGGAATTATTACAAACAATTGGAAATTGTGAATGACACATTGAGATAGTAGCCATCTATCGAAGCGTACAAAACCAACACGGCACTGATGCGAACGCCATCTGTTCGAAAATTATTTGAACTTCCTGCAACGAAGAACCAGTTGTTAGCATTTAAACTTCGCAGTTCGAAGATTCATAAATAGATGTCGCGCTCGTAGGAAAATTAAATAATATCTTTTTCTATCTCTGGTCTTTATTGTGTCTGTGGTAAAATAATTAAAATTGCAAGAATCCGTATTTTACATTTTTTATTCATTTATCAAACGTGCATGTATCACGTCCATAACTTTGACAACTGTGTCAAACTTTGAACATGACCTGCCGTTTGACAGGCCCGTTGGCGCAATTGGTAGTGTCCGTGTCTGTTGCGCCAGGGGTCGTGGGTTCGAATCCCACTCAGGACAAATATTCGTCTGACGTACACCTTGTATTTTGTTCTGTGTCTGGATGCTATCTACTAAGTATGTATGTAATATTATTAAAAATATAAAACAAATATTGGCATAGCAAAACACGTCAGGCAAAGTTATCAGATTAAATGTGTTTCGAATAATTTACCTATTGTATTGATGGTAATAAAATTAAAAATTATTCTCTTCTTTCCGCATCTATAACGAAAACTCTTTTTAACGAAAGAAAATATTCGGTCCCTTTCAATTCGATAAAAAGAGTTTACCTACATTGTATTTATTGACATGTGACATGTGTCTATGTCATGTGTTCATGTCCAATCTTTTATTCAAGCAGCAAGTACCGTTGTACCTACGATGCACATCTACCATGCACCTACCTACTGTACCAACACGGAAGTACCGCTATCAGTACACCATTAATAGACGAGGTCAACTTCGCGAATTATCGCCAGTATGGCGGTGACCTCGAGGCAGCGAGGTCGACCTCGAATGCCAGGGTCGTCCTTGGCGCAAGGCCGCGGCCTCGCCGCGAGGCCACGCCGTGTCCTCTGCCTTGGCGGCTCGAGGGCAAGGTTAGCGTTATCGGGGTGACGTCGTTTGACGTAACGCAACTGACGTGGACGTCACGGGGAAACGTCAGCGGCGGCGCGCGCTTGTTCCGTCATTATCGTCACTGACATAATACAATGACAAGTTACTTGTATATTTCAATCTTAGAGCTAGAGTAACAGGCCTCTTGTGTTATTGTATTTATTTCGTCGAACTTATGTTAAACATACAAGAAGCAAGTGGACATTTTCGCAACTTACTCCAGCCCTATATACCTACTGTGCTGTGAAATACAGCAATAGGTTTCAACATAATATCAACTACTTATCTGCATAAAATTGTATCATAGATTGTAAGAGGAAAAAAGGCCAAAAGAGAGCAAACAAAATAACAATTCAGAACTGCCTTTTTCCATCTTTTGGCAATTATGTACCTACCTATTCTCTGAAGTCGGTTTTAATCTACATTGCAACAACCTGCATCTGCATGCAGCATCTTCCTCCCTTCCTCCCTCACCAGAAAGCATGCACATATTATAAAAATGAAAACACACCAACGCACGCCTTGCTCGCGGGTTTTTGCAAAGATTAAGTACCACACTAGCCTTAACCGTCGTCGTAGAGTCAACATACCCTGAGGAACGAGGACGGTCCGCGTGGCGCGAAACACGTGTAGGTGGCGCTTTATTCGCGCCGGTTAATCTTTATTACAATGGATTCCCGCAAAGTGCTTACGGTTTACCTGAAAAGGAAATCAACGTCAACAGATGGCGACACTAACGCTTAACTTGACGCTGTAACAAATTATAGGATTAGGATTCAACTTAAGCACCGATACCGGAAATATGTTCCTTCCGCCTAACTCTCCCTCCCCAGAATCCCTTTTATAAATGTTTCCTTGGGTAAAGCTGCGAGGGTGTTTATGATTATATTACCGTGGTGTTGGTTAACGAGATAACAATGACATCATTATTCGAATTACGCTTAGAGATCGACTTATGATTATTCTCACTGATATATCACGGACTCATAACTAATACGTATAGACACCTACATGTGCAGCGCTAATACAGTCCTAGACTTGGCTGTCAATAGCAGTTGCTACATACAAGTGCTGCATCCGGGCTGACGTATGCGGCGTCAGCGTGGTATGCTGTGGCGGCCACGCTGCGCAGGCGTCTTCAGGCCCAGCAGAACCTCCCTGCGAGCGATCACAGGAGCGGGCGATACGTCTGGACCGCGGTGATAGCTTGCAGCTGCAGGCTGGAGTCGCTGGATGAGTGTGGTGGGTGCGTGTTATGTATAACCGCGCCGATGAAGATTCATCATAGATACATATAAAATAAAATAGGACAGTCTTACAAGTTTCCTCGCAATGTTTTCCTTAATGTTTAAAACACTCGGTATTCAGTATAGGTAGATACTATAAGAACATATTCGTCGAAAACCCGTTGGTATGTACAAAACACGACTAAAATTCGTACCCCGTACCCGATTACGGCAGTTCGGCACACTAACTATTCACTAGATAATCGAGGCTATTTCATTCATTCAGGAGTTTTTTCAATCAGTCACTTTGTCACAACACTATTTTTATTTCATCAAAAACTGACAACACAGTAAACGTCAGTTGGCTTCGTCTAATTAAAAATACGACTATACTCTCGGAATGGGTTAGGCTGGTCCATGCTGGCAGACAGATTGGCAGACTTCACATACCTTCAATAACGTTAGAACACCTAGGCAGGCAAGTTTCCTCTAGATATTATTCTTCGCTAGAGCTGGTGACATTTAAAACGCTTTAAAATGTAACCTACGACCCAAGCTAGCAATTCTACCCAAAAACTCT
The DNA here is from genome assembly GCA_944567765.1 of Carterocephalus palaemon. Taxonomy (NCBI): domain Eukaryota; kingdom Metazoa; phylum Arthropoda; class Insecta; order Lepidoptera; family Hesperiidae; genus Carterocephalus; species Carterocephalus palaemon. The sequence continues at coordinate 9,569,211 of OX155662.1, read as the reverse complement.
AATGGACATTTAAGAGTGACAACGAATTTGTATATGGACAGGGAACGTGTTAAAATAATAAAATAAGTCCTTCTTTTTTTTCCGTCTTTTTTTTATTGAAGTCATTGCACTTTTATTTGTAATCTGTGAGTCAATTCGCGCGCTCCCGCCATTAAAGGTCTGTCAGCTGGAGCCCCCAGCCCGCCAACACGTCGTCCGTCCACTGGCGGAACAGCGGCACGCGCGCGTACACCGCCGGCACGTCCTTCTGGCCGCAGCCCATGCTCCACGCCACCAGCCCCGCCAGCTTGTACTGGTTGTCCCCCACGGGGCACGCGAGCGGCGCGCCGCCGTCGCCCTGGGGACAGTCAACAACAATACGATAATATCTTGGACATAATAATGATATCTTGGACATAATAATATCTTGGACATAATAATAATATCTTGGACATAATATTAATATCTTGGACATAATAATAATATCTTGGACATAATAATAATATCTTGGACATAATAATAATATCTTGGACATAATAATATGTATATTGGACATAGTAATCCAAGATATTGGACATAATAATAATATCTTGGACCACTGCTCTCCCTTGGTACCTAATCAGGAACCAAATCCCGTCGCTCGCAATAAGACCACACACGAATGTGCCTGTTCGCTATAAAAAGTCAGTGAGTCGCTTGGCTTATTCAAATTCAAATTCAAATTCAAATTCAAATTCAAATAATTTATTTCGCTATGAGGTGATTACACACGCTTAACGAAAGTCTAGGTAACTACAAACTACTTAAAGAGAAGAGATATAATGCTATTCTAAACTGATCAATATAAGGCAAAGGATTAGCTATTGATCCTTGAATGAATAGCTAATCCTACACAGGTGCCTAGCCTGCCTTATGGCTAATTTACAATAATTACCTACCACTAAGCTAAGCTCTAAGTCACGACAGACTATCTATTATATTACGATAACTACAATATATATCTATATCTATATATATAAAAGGAGAAGGTGACTGACTGACTGACTGACTGACTGACATATCAACGCAGGGCCTAAACTATAAGGGCTAGAAACTTGAAATTTTGCACAGGGGTTCCTTTTATAACGTAGGGGAGCACTAAGAAAGGATTTTTGAAAATTCACCCCCTAAGGGGGTAAAACGGGGGTGCAAAGTTAGTATGAAACTTTGCCGTTTTTGATGTTATTCGAATGAAATTTAGTACCTATGAAGGTTTTTTATTGAGTTTCGAAAATCATCTCTTACGGGGGGGGCAAAGTTAGTAGGTATTAAAGTTTTTCGTATATACCTACATTATTTCAATGAAATTTTGTATTTAGGTTATGATACGTCTAATTCCACTCAAGCGAAGCTGCGGGCGTCCACTAGTCTATATCTACTATATTACGATAAGCGAGGTTTGCTAGGCTTACCGTGCACGTGTCCTTGCCCTCCTCCCCGCCGGCGCACACGAAGCTCTCGTGCAGCACGAAGCTGCGCCCGAGCCGCGTGGCCTTCAGCAGCCGGCCGCAGGCCTCGTGGCCCACCATGTCCACCTGCACCTTCTTCAGGATCACGGCGTAGCGGTTGGCGCGCCCTGCGGAACAAAAGAGAGAAGGAAATAATGAAAGAATCTTTTATTTGCCACAATCGTTCATGCAACACAGAAAACTACAATAAGTACATTTTATTTTTAACAAAGATTACCTGCACAAGTATAAATCCATACTAATATTAGAAATGCGAAAGTAACTCTGTCTATCTGTCTGTCTGTCTCGCTTTCACGCCAAAACACCTGAACCAATTTAAATGAAATTTGGTACACAGATAGTTTAGAGCGAGAAGAGGAAGAGTGAAAGCCGAGAAAGACTGAAAAAGGACATAGGCTACATTTTAATTGGAAAAAAGTGTTGAATGAAAGTATTTTCATTTTCAGATCTAGAAGCATAAAATTTATATTTTGGGCTGTTGATTAGATACCTATACATAATTAAATATGGCATTCAAAGTTTGTTAAAATGTTACCCTTAAGGGCTAAGGGTGTAAAATAAACATAGGGAAAAACACATTTACGGATTTATTACAGCAGTGGGACGTATATGGGTCGCAGCGAGCGCGATTAATTTTTTTTTGTGTTCCATCCTTTTTTCCTCTGATACAAGTCAGAGACAATTTTAGGTCGGTACTTTTGACTTTTATTCAGGTGTTTTTTTTTTTTTGCTTTCCAATGTGTTCATTAATTCATTCATAAACTCACCGAACGAGTCCTTCCCCCAGCCGTTGGCGACGCAGTCCTTGTAGCCGTCGAACAGCTCCCCCTGCTGCGGCAGGCACAGCACGTTGATGTGGTCGGCGAGCTGGACAGGGTCTACCAGCCGCAGCAGCGCCACGTCGTTGCGCAGGCTCTTCGGGAAGAAGTCTGGAGACAGTGTCAATCTATATATATAAAAGGAGAAGGTGACTGACTGACTGACTGACTGACTGACTGACTGACTGACTGACATATCAACGCAGGGCCTAAACTATAAGGGCTAGAAACTTGAAATTTTGCACAGGGGTTCCTTTTATAACGTAGGGGAGCACTAAGAAAGAATTTTTGAAAATTCACCCCTAAGGAGGTAAAACGGGGGTGCAAAGTTAGTATGAAAGTTTGCCGTTTTTGAAAAACAACATCTCTCACTTTCTGCTCAGCCGTCGAACGGTAAGGTTGTCGGTACCTACACTGTGCGTCGGTACCTACTTTGCTGTAAGTACGTTCCATATTTGGTGTAGGTGCTGCCAAATCTGGTACTTATTTGAACTTGTGTTCTTTTTATTTGTTTTTCCCTTCAAGTTGCTAAAACTATATATCGACAGGCCCGTTGGCGCAATCGGTAGTGACCCTGTCTGTTGCGCCAGGGGTCGTGGGTTCGAATCCCACTCAGGACAAATATCTCTGACTCTGACTAAGCGTTCACGTACACGTGAACTGTTATGTCAACTGTTTATAAAGTGAAGTGAAAAGCTGTTTTCTTATGGCGTTATCACGTAAAATTATCGTCCGTAAACCGACTTTACAGACAACCAATAATTTTGCATTAATTTAATTTAATTTTCATAAGTAGTAAGTATTAAATTAAATTAAGGATTGATGGGTGATACCTTCTCTGATGCGCAAGTCGTCGACGAGCCTCTCCTGGGACTGAAGCCGCTCCTTCGAGGTCTGCGTGTCCCACTCCCCGGCGCGAATTTTTAGCTGGCCCGGCCCGAGCCTGCCAACACACCAATAATATGTAGAAAACGAGCGTGCAGCTCCTGCCGAACAAGAGTACACCGACCCTGAGCAAACATTATAATAGTCTCGCTCGTAATAAGTCACGGATGCGTTGCTACAGCTAGCCACACGCAAGTTGCGCTCTGACGAAATCCGGAATTAAAAGGTTAAAATATTTACTACCTACAATAAGCGCGGCTCCGCCGGCCGGCCGCCGCGTCGTGCGGCTCATGCGCAATGAACAATGATCCGTGTGATTTGAGTGGTTCGGGTGAATTAAGCGTGGCAGATGTCGGATTAGACGAACGAGATGAAGTTGTTTTTGTTGGAGAGAATATTGCATGTGGCGAAATAAGACAGATCGAGACGGAAGAAATTAATAGAAAAATAATAAGAATGCGTGAAGAAAGTTCGTCAGAGGAAGGATGGAAGGCGGTATCTCGCGGCCGTAAAGCCAGCCGGCTTTCGGGTAGGCCAGAGAAAGATGAAATAATTCAAGTATTAGTTACAAGTAGTGAAACCTTGCCGAAACAGTTTGCTTTAGCTCGCTTATTCAAGGAAAATAATATCAATGGGATTAATCGGGTAAAATACATACATCAGTTTAAAATTTTGATAACATTTGAGGAAGAGGCCGATGCTGATCGATGCATTCAATGTAAGGCATTTAACGACTTGGGGTGGAGATGTCACAGAACGTCAGAAATAAATATCTCATATGGAGTGATCAGGGACATAGAGTTAGATGTGGCAGAGGAAGATATACTTAAAAACTTATCATGCGACACTGAAGTCATATCAGCAAAAAGATTAAATAAAAGAAAATTTGACGGAGAAATAAATACTGGATGGGTGAAATGCGAAGCCATACGCCTAGCCTTCAGAGGATCATCCCTTCCTGCATTTGTATATATCCATGGTCTGAGAGTTAAAGTTGCTCCTTACATTTTTCCAGTCACTCAATGTTCCCGCTGCTGGAAATTTGGTCATTCTAGATTACAATGCCCGTCAACAAAAACTGTGTGCCCTAAGTGTACAAAGAATCATGAGAATTGTCAAGTCACAACTTTCGTTTGCGTGAATTGTACTGGGAACCATATGGCACTTCAAAAAGTGTGCCCGGTTTTTAAAAAGGAGAAAAGGATTAGAGAGTTGATGTCTGAATTTAATTGCACATATAGAAAAGCTCTTTCCATATACGTGCCGCCTACTCCGGACTTTAACAAGTCACATGATCTTACTCAGAATTACAAGCCAAAGCAACCTATGACGCACGATAACCATGGATCTGATGAGGATAGGTATGAAAATCTTATGCATACACCACGGAGAGAGAAGCTTATGTCGCAACTGTTTTCCGAACCTGAAGAAAATAACACATACAAAGTCGCGCTGTCCCGTAAAGCTACCAAACGACGTAAACAACCCCCCCTACCGGAGACGCCCGTTGGATTATCGGCCCCGTCTGCAGCCGCACAGCCGATGGAGTCGGAACAGTCAAAGGAGACGACACCGAACAACGCTCGAGTCTATGGTGACTCAGAGGATGTAAAGAACATGAGTTTCATACGATTATTGATTAAAATGTACAGAGTAATAATCAGTAGTAATTCGTTAGAGGATAAAATACAACAGATAATTACAATATTAAAGGAGTGGGTTTTATACAAAGTTTTGGCGGGATTTTCAGCGGACTCGTTGATTAACGCGTTCGTTAATAATGGTTAACATTGTTCATATAAATGTTAACATTATACAGTGGAATTGTCGGAGTCTTCGCCCTAAGACTATGGCTCTTGAAGCACTATTGACTCAAGAAAAGGTCCATATAGCAGTATTAAGCGAAACATGGCTACAACCAGGCAGTATCTACAACATGAATAGCTATAATATTTATAGGCTTGATAGATCTGACTCTTATGGTGGTGTAGCAATTTTAACTCATAAGTCAATTAAAAGTATTTTGTGCCCGTCCAGTTGTCCTAATAGTGAAATTGAGATGTTACATGTAAGAATACTTAACTGTCGGCATATTGAGAATGTAATAGCTGTTTACTGCCCACCTACAGTTCACACAACCCAGAATGATTGGGATTATGTCTTTTCAAGTGTTAAAAAAAAATGTTTAATATTAGGTGATTTTAATGCACACCATACTAACTGGTCTCTTAGGACAGATCAAAGAGGATTTCAAATTTGCGACAGTAGCTTAGAACATAACTTTATATATTTAAATAATAGAGACCCCACCAGAATTAGGCTTGTCAATAGTATATTACAGCAATCCTCTCCTGACATTTACTTTGCTTCTTCAGATATAGCTACAATATTTGCTTGGGCAGTTATGAATGAGAGTCTTGGTAGCGATCACCTTATTTTAAAACTTTCCGCTTATTTAAACGTAAATCGAGAAATAATTAGAAAAAGAAACTTTAAAGATAGTGATTGGAATTCCTATTCAACTTTTATAGAACGTTTATTAGCTAATTTCGATAGCCCTACTTGTCCTCAAGAATTTTATGATATCTTTGAACAGACATTACAATTGGCAGCTGACAAATTTATTCCCGTAAAAACAGTTCCACAACATTTATGTGAAAAATTTAGCCCTAAACCATACTGGAATGCTGATATTTCAAAAGCGGTAGCTGAACGTCGTCGCGCGTTGGCCACATTAAGAAGATGTCCGTCACCACAAAATTTGGACACATTAAAAGAAAAAATAAGTAATGCTCAAAGAATAATTCGAACAGGTAAAAATAAATCGTGGCATGAATTTTGTGATTCTATAGATGGGACCGCCTCGCCTACTGTCATGTGGCGGAAAATGAGATGGATGAAAGGTTGTTGCTTTAAGACGGCTAAAAACTGTATAAATTTAGAAAATGCCCAAAAACTTCTTTATTCTTTAACCCCTGCCTTCGTATGTCCACCGCAACCAGAATTTCATTCATTCAATATAAATTTGGAATCAGAAATAACAATACAGGAATTGGAAAATTCAACTAAAAAGTCAGACACAGCACCTGGAAATGATGAGATATCATTTTCTATGATTAAAAACTTACCATTAATTGCTAAAAATATGTTAGTTAAGCTATATAATATCTGTCTCAGTTCCGGTTTTGTACCGACTCAATGGCGACAGATAAAGATAGTGCCAATCCCAAAATCCGGAGAGTTGAACTCACAGCCTCAAATGAGACCAATTTCTTTGTTATCCTGTTTGTGCAAAATTTTTCACTCGATTTTGAATAAAAGATTAGAATGGTATTTCGAAAAAAAGCTTCTATTTCCAGATTCCATGATAGGTTTTCGCAAAGCCCGATCATGTGTTGAAAATCTGACTCATCTGGTTACTCAAATTCAAATAGGTTTTTCCCAAGACTCATTAACTGCAGCTTGTTTCATTGATATTAATAATGCTTATAACAATGTTGATATAAGGCAACTATTGTATATTCTAGATAAGGAAGGGGTAGGTTCTAAATTGTGCTTGTATCTTTGGAACTATTTAAAAAATAGACAGTTAAAAATATCAGCTGAAGGTAGGGATATTATAAGATCATCAGGAACTGGTTTGGCTCAAGGAGATCCACTATCCCCACTCCTCTTTAACATAGCTACCATAAATATAGGTAAAATTATACAGAACGTACATATTTCTCAATATGCTGATGATATTGTCTTATATATATCAAAAAACAACTTGGATCTTGCCATTCGAGAATTACATGTTGCTTGTCAAGATCTTTATGATATTTTATGTAGTTTGGGGTTAACATTATCTCCAACAAAAAGCAAATTGTGTATATTCAGGAAAGGATGCTTTAGGAGGACAATAGAATTTAAGATTAATGATCATTTACTACCTACGGTTAGTCATGTTAAATACTTGGGTTTGTGGTTGGATAGTTCGCTCAGATGGGGAAAACATATCAATGAGACAAGTCAAAAAGTTGCTAGATATATCAATATTTTGAAAGTTTTATCTGGACCAGGTTGGGGAGTTCACCCAAAACATTTAAGACGCTTATACACATCAATGGTACGAAGTAGAATTGATTACGCCAGTTTTTTATATGATAATGCCAGTCTATCAAATTTAGTAAAGTTGGACAGGATTCAAAATATAGCTTTAAGAGTAATTGGTGGCTTTATACGGAGCACTCCTATCCACGTGATGGAGAATGAATTGTGCCTCACACCACTTCAATTTCGTAGACGATATCTGGCCGAAAAGTTTTTCTTAAAATCTAAATCTTTTGCTAAAGCTAAGACCACCAACCTAATACAAATGTTGGCATCTCTTAGTCATGTTCGTTATTGGTATAATAAAAAAAGTCCGTTGCTTGTTAGCTCGCTAAACACATTAAATTCAGTCCCTGTATACAACAGCAGTACACTCGATATGTATTCATTGGACACTTGGGTTAGTAATATTCCACTACAAAACGTAATACGTGAGTCTATCCCCAATATCTCCCAAGCTAAACGAACGTATCGTATCATACATTTAAAATCTATTTGTATTAAATTTATAAAAGACAATTATGATGGTTGGCATAAAATTTACACTGATGGATCCAAAGACGATAAGGGGGCAGGTTCAGCGTTTTTGGATTCTAGCTTGGGATGTAGCATGAAATTTAAAATCGAAACTCATATTTCTATTATGCACTTAGAACTTATTGCAATTGAAGAAGCTCTGTCGTATATTGCTTCGATAAATTACGATCAATTTGTTATCCTCACAGATTGTAAAAGTGCTCTGCAACACTTGGTTCGTTGTTCCTCTCATGTGAGAGGACTACCGATTGCCTATCGAATAATAAAATCGATTTTAAATTTGCTATCCAATAATAAAAAAATAATACTTCAATGGATTCCATCCCATATTAATCTGGAAGAAAATGATGAAGTAGACTTACTAGCCAAACAAGCCACGGAAAACGGAGTCCCCTTGGCGGTAGTACCGGTGTTTTCAGAACATTACAAATTAATTAGAGAACAATGTCGTGTATCCTGGCAGGAATATTTTGATAGACGTTCACTGGAAAAAGGCATCTGGTATCGAACTATTCAGCCACAAATATCGGGATTTCCATGGATTGATCAGACAATGTGTAGTAGACAGTATCTGGTAACAATATTAAGATTACGATCCGGACACATCCCGTCAAATAAATTCGCATTCCTTATGAAAAAAGTACCTTCTCCTGACTGCGATGACTGCCGCAGAGTTGAAGATGTCCAACACATTTTGACGGAGTGTGTCCGGACGGACTCTTACAGGAGTCTAATGATGGCAAAGACAATGCAGATTGGTTTGCTTAACAGCATTTTGTCCTCTCCTATGTCGGATGAGGCCAAGGTGCTGTATAAGTTAGTTGTTTTGGGCCTTAGAAAATAGGTAGTCATAATTATGTGTTGTTAATGTTATTTTGTTATTCCTTTACGGGACGATGTGGTCGCTCAGCGACAAAGTCCCTACAATAATAAATAAAAAAAAAAAAAAAAAATCCGGAATATCAAGAGTATCAGAGGTACTCCACTCAATCAAAAAATATTCCTTGAATTCATTCATATCGTGCAATTTCACTTGTCAAACAGCCAATTTGAATTGTGTATGAAATTCATATGAAATTAATATGGTAATTTTTTTACACATATACCCAAGGTGTAAAAAAATTACCCAAAGTATTCTTTACATCGCGTGCGCTGCGAAAACTTGATGGTAGAATAGAATAAGTAGTAATAATAGATAGTTCGGAGGGCACGTAAAGCCGTCGGTCCCGGTTGTTTTCAATGGTGGAAACATTCGTTAAGCCTTGTCGAAGACCTTCGGGTGGCTTGAAAACATTTGACACTGGGTTTTGTGGTGGAGTATGCTGTGGACCTCCCGCAGCTGTGTCCGTGGGAGAGACCGGTGCCCAGCAGTGGGACGTCTATGGGTCGCAGCGACTATACTTATTCCTTACTGTACGAGTACGGATTAAATAGTTGGAAGAATAATTAAAGGGCTGGAAGGAGGGCTTACTTGGAGACAACGTGCGCGGCGGTCATGACCACCTGGGGGTGGATGAGGACCCCCACGCCGTAGTAGCTGTTGTTCGCGGCGTCCAGGATCGCCACCACCCACGGGAACTCCCCGAACTGCGCCTCGTTGCTCTGCGCACGCAATAGGCATGATGACAGTGTTAAAAAAAAAAGAATAAATGGTTTGAGCGGAACAAGTATGTTGAATAATTCTTAAAAAATAGTCAAGTGAGATTAATAAGATTTTCATTAAAATAAATGTATAAAATACAGCGATCGGCCATGTAACTGAAACGCCAATCAGAGCGGATCGTCATCCGTGACGTCTCACGGCTCAGTAAAAATGTCGCCTGTCGCCTGGGCTTATGTTGAATACAGCGGCATATTTACCAAGGCGTAACGTCAAGCGGATGCCATAACCCTACGAGCGTTTTCACGCTAAATTCAAAGTAGATAGTAGAAGTTGCGTTAAAACTTAATTTATTGCTGAAATAATGGTTTTTTTTTTCGAAATATTTGATGTCTACCTAAATTACAAAAGGCAATTTTAAAATCTGTCATCATGACTATTATACATTTACATGTTCAAGAACATAAACAATTAATTACCTAAGTACAGCGAAACGCATATTTAGTTCTTACAATACATCTAAATGATCCTTATTTGAAACTTGTATTTCAATACATCTAAGTGATCCTTCCTTGAAACTTGTACTTCAATACATCGAATTGATCCTTCCTTGAAACTTGTACTTCAATACATCGAATTGATACTTCCTTGAAACTTATAATAAACTAGTGGACGCCCGCAGCTTCGCTCGCGTAGAATTAGACCCATTAACGACGTCTGCCCGCGTTCGGGTTGCCCACTTGACTTCAAAAACGGCAAAGTTTCATACTAACTTTGCACCCCCGTTTAGGGGGTGAATTTTCAAAAATCCTTTCTTAGTGCTCCCCTACGTTATAAAAGGAACCCCTGTACAAAATTTCAAGTTTCTAATCCTTATAGTTTAGGGGCCATCCATAAATTACGTCACACGTTAAGGGGGAGGGAGGGGGTCGACGAAATGTGACATTGTGTGACAAGGGGGTGGGAGGGGTCCTCAATTTCGTTACGTCACATTTCAAAATTTCTTAAATCTAAGTGTTAAAACACGAACTATATACTATGGGTTCAAAGTCCATGGACTCAAGATTATTAAGTTGGTTTCAGAATTCTTTGATTAATACAATTCTATTAATATTTTTGGTTGTGTTAATTTCTTTATTTCATATAATTAATCGTTTTTTGTTTTGTTAATAGTTTGATTTGATGTTAATTTTATTAAAAAAATATTTAAATGGAAATAAAACTGATTTAGTAACTGCGGTTTTCATTCAATAATTTGTAAATGTAAATTTGCAAAATATGTGACGTCACATTAGGGAGGGGGGAGTCTCACAAAATGTGACCAGCTGTGACAAGGACGGGGGGAGGGGCAAAAAATCATGAAATTCGTGTGACGTAATTTATGGATGACCCCTTAGTCCCTGCGTTGATATGTCAGTCAGTCAGCTTCTCCTTTTATAGATACACCGAAATGATATTGTCGGTGACTCACCGTCCCCGAGATGGTGAAGTCCAGCCCCTTAGGGTTGCGGAAGCCGCAGCCCCTCAGCCGCGAGGGGTCCGGCGGCGGCGGCGGCACATACTTGATCTTGGGCAGCTCGCAGCACCGCTCCACGCTCTCCTGGCAGCTGTCGCCCTCGCCGAACCTTCATCAATATTTATTTATTCACTAGTGGACGCCCGCAGCTTCGCTCGCGTGGAATTAGACATAATAATATATATTTTTTTACTCCCTTACAAAATTTTTACAAACTTTGAATACCATAATTATTTATATCTAATCAACAGCCTGTAATATAAATTTTATGCTTCTAGTTCTGAAAATGACAAAACTTTCATAGAACCTTTCAACCCCCTTTTCAACCCCTTACAACACTTTTTTCCAAATAAAAAGTAGCCTATGTCCTTTCTCAGGCTCTAGACTATCTGTGTACCAAATTTCATTTAAATCGGTTCAGTAGTTTTGGCGTGAAAGCCAAACAGACAGACAGACAGACAGAGTTACTTTCGCATTTATAATATTAGTATGGATAACTATCTTCAAATCGTTTTCCGTGCAGAATTACATATAATTACCATAAAAGGTTTTAAATATATATATTTTTTTTTATTCTTAACGGCCTTTATCAACGGCCTTAATCAACGGCAAACTTCGATAACCAAAGATCGCTGCAACCCATAGACGTGTCACTGCTGGGCACGGGTCTCCCCCACAGACGCAGCTGCGGGAGGTCTAGAGCATACTCCACCACGCTGCTCCAATGAGAGCTTGAGAACATTCGACACCCCAGTGTCGAATGTTCTCAAGCCACCCGAAGGTCTTCGACAAGGCTTAACGACTGTTTCCACCATTGAAAAAAACCGGGACCGACGGCTTTACGTGCCCTCCGAACTATCTATTAATACTTCCTATTCTATTCTACCATCAAGAGTTTTCGCAGCGCACGCGATGTAAAGAATACATTAGGTAATTTTTTTACACCTTGGGTTACATTATTGCATTTTTAGTAGGGATCCCTTTTTTTTTTAAATGTAGTAAGTATAGCCTTTGACACTCTAGACCCGCAGCAGTGTCTATGGGATATACAGTGGGACGTCTAAGGGTTGCAGCTATAAATCATGATACGTGATGATATCAGAAGTTGGATGTCACCTGACGTGATGATATCAGAAGTGGATGTCACCTGATGTCGAGCATGGATATTTATTTATAGATATCAGAAGTTGGATGTCACCTGATGTCGAGCATGCCGAAGCCGGTGAGGGTGGGGTCGTCCAGGTTGACCGCGTTGTCCGCGTCGCAGCGGTAGTACGGCACGCACTGGCACGACTCGCCGTCGCCGTCCTGGTACTTCGATATCATTGACGTCGGCCGGATCGTCACCTGTGGACAAACACATTGTACCATACAATACATACGATGTATGTTTGTTAATATTATTAATATAAATATGAAAGTGTTTGTTGGATTGTCAGAGAGGGTAGATTGGTCACTCATGACAAAACACTGTGTCTCGTGTTTATATTTGTTTTTAATTATTTAAACCTTTTATTTCGATCAAATAATACTTTAATCAGGACAGTAAAGTTGTGTAGTGCGAAATAGTGTATAGTGTACCGAAGATATTGTGTTGTTGTGGACAATTATTGAAGTTAACAAAACACTGTTGTTATTGACAGCTGTTCGGTGTGACATAACAACAAGAATATTTGAACTCCACAACGTTGCAGTGTTTTCTATAAAATTTAACTGCATATGCTATAAAGTGGCTCGTTTGTTTGTTTAATCTAAATAAAATAGAACAATCTCAACAAATACATACGTACCTACGTTTTGGTTTTGGACAGCCGAAGTGCCTACTACACACATAGTTAATAATCATGGCAAATACTAAATGTGGTGTCTGTGGCAAGTTTGCCAAACTAGCGGAGGGAGCTAAATGTGCAAAGTGTGTCTCAGTTTTCCACCGGCATTGCATAAATATTCCAAATGAATCTCGTTTGCCTGCGAAGTGGCTCTGTCGAACATGTAGTAAACACGCCATCTACTGTCGCGTGATTAGAGCACCTGGGGCTCTATTTTTAAGCCGCTCGCTTGACTTAATCGCTCGACAGCGACTCATGTTCGTTAAATATAAGCAATACCGTACTACTTAGTCTATGTCACGCGAGTGGTTCAAAAGTAAAACCCCTGATTGATCTTATTAGCGCCATCTATTGTCGAGTAGACGATCGCACCTGATCGATCTTATCAGCGCCATCTATTGATTAGACGAGCGCACCTGATCAATCTTGCTGGAGTCCGTGCTGGTGGGCGCGTTCCCGAACATCTTCTTCAGGATGGCGGGGCCCAGGTCCTGCGGGCCGGCCGCGTGCAGCGTCAGCGCTGCCAGGAGCAGGATCCCTGGAACAAGCACTATTTATATTAAGAACGTAATTTATTGAACGTGTTAGATTTTAAAAAAAGAAGGTATATGTATGATAGTAATTATGAAGGTTGTTAATCTTTGGCTAGAATGTATTTGTATGAAAATGTCAAATTGGAAGTGGGTGGAAATTATAAACAATATCAAAATTAATAATGCTTTATTCATTTACTATCGATGTTTGATTCTACCACAGTTTCAAAAGGTGCTCTTTTTGTGGAGGAGAAGAAACTGCAAAAGAAACTCCCCCGCACATCTTTTTCAAATAAAATCATACAATATACAGGGTGATTTGAAATAGGTGTAAAAGTTTTAAAGGGGTGAGTGTATAGCTCATTTCCTGTCAATCTATGTATGGAATACCCCACCCAAAAACCAATGGTTCTGGAGTTATTAATTTTTTAAATATTTTTCTATGGAAAGAGCTATGCTCGGTATTTCGCTACGAGACCGGATTCGAATCGATGAAATCCGTAGACGAACGAGGGTTACCGACATAGCTCGTCGAGTAAGCACGCTGAAATGGCAATGGGTAGGCCACGTCGCTCGTAGGACGGACAACCGATGGGTTAGAAAGGTCCTCGAGTGGAGACCACTTCTCGTGAAACGGAGCACAGGTCGCCCTCCAACCAGATGGACTGATGACCTGAAAAAGTCAGCGGGAAATCGCTGGACTCAGAAGGCACAGGATCGGGAAGAGTGGCACCGATTAAGGGAGGCCTATGTCCAGCAGTGGACTCTGAAAGGCTGATGGATGGATGGATGGATGGATGGTGCCCATATCATAGATCGTAAAATTATATGTAGCAAGTTTTCTTTTATAATGAAACAGAGATACTTCCGACTGTGGAGTATTCAAGATCTTTTGTAAGTCGAAACAAGCTGCTACAACAGAATCAGAGTGCTTGGCTCGGTGTTTATCGCTATCTTTTAAAATGTTACAATTTTTGAATCGAAAATATTAATCTTAGTTTGAGAATGAAAACATTGTAACTAAGATTGCAATGAAAGATTGTTTAACGTGAACAACATCTTGCGTAAGACAAGAGGGTATCTCGTATTGCAATTTTTTCTTAATAATATTATCAATTACTGGCAAATTATCAATAAGTAACTAAATATAAATTTTTATCATTTTCTGTAAACGTTGACTTACAATGCTTTAATACTGGCTAAAAACATAATTTGAGATAAATTTTTTTATAAAGAATATGATTGTAACTCAAATTCATCAAAAAGTGAGTTACGATGTTTTTCCTTGCAGGTGTCGATTTAATGTAAAACAAACACATCAACTGGTCGGCTTCAAAAATTTCAAATTGTCAAATTATCAACTGTCATTAATAAAATAAAACGGAACGGTGTAAAAAGTATCCTATAGCAGTCCCCCGGTTCTAAGGTACCTCCCGACAAATCAGCCAAATCCGTTCAGCCATTCTTGAGTTATGAATAGTGTAACTAACACGACTTTCTTTTATATATATAGATTATTACTAAAATAAAATATATAGATTATTACTTATTAAAAGTAATTTAAAATATTTCAGATTCCCTCAAAATAATGATGTTCGCCAAAAATGGTTAAAAATGACAAATAGAGAAAATTGGACCCCTAGAAAATATTCATCTATACGCAGCAGACATTTTGAACCAAAATGTTTTTCTAATAGGAGCTCTCAAAGAGTGAAGTTACGTTCTGGTTCTATACCCACATTATTCATGCCCGTATGTTATTTCCTGATTATAAAATGTTAATATTTGCAATACGAATAATAATATTATTGCTACTGCAACGGAATATACTCGTATCTCAAGGTCAATATGTTTCTACTGATACGCATACGTTTATATCCAACCGTGTGTATTTGCTACCTTTGCGTCCTTATATATATTTGTTAAAATTAATAATTCTTACATATTATCACTAATATCACATTTACGACCAAATAAAAATATTTAAAATAAGTAGGCTAAACTAATTCTTGTTCTGTATCCGATTTTATTTTTCTATTTCAATTAACATTTTAAAAAAAAAATATTGAAGTACATATGTAGTTTTTTTACTACAGCAGCAGTTACAAAAATGTTATGGCAACATTAGATAAATGCTGACAATCAAATAAAGACTGTTGCTTTTGGATTGCTGAGTTCTTGTGTGTTGCTTTTGTGCTTTGCTTGTTATCTATCGTTTACCTATATTTTTACCAACCGGACAGCTTATGAACTTCGATATTTCCTTCCCGTTACGATACATACTGCTATTCTCTTTCTGGACACCGAACTTGCTTTCTGATTTGGCAGGCAAAATAAAATCACAGCGGAAGCAGTATTATGTTTATATTTTAATAGAAAATAAAATTCCCGGCTGAACCAGAATTACTGAGTATTGCTTTATTTGCTTAGTTGGTCGGCGCACTGTAGGCTGATGCGCACATGTAATGACATTGGTTTGGTATCTAGGATGGGCCAGATATGAACAAAATATACCAGCACCTGCAGAAATTTTAGATAATATCATGCTAAGAGAAGATTATGAAGATTAAATTAATTAATGACGACTCATTAAAATGAATCGAAGCATATGCTGAGTGGTGGCCTTTTCACACAACTGCGGCACAGAACATTATTATGTAATAAGTACTATGTTAGTTATAAGAAACTTTCCAACTGTTTATTTTGTTTTGATTACCTTGTTTATTGTTAATTTGTTTTTGTTTCTTTTTTTTTCACTTTTAATATGCTAATTTTGTGTTTGTGTTTATTTATTATTAATTCTGTATGTCTGTGTCCATGTGTGTGTGAACAAAGATTTCTTTCTTCTTTCTTTCTTCTTTCTAATGTAAAGAACCTTGTTTTATTTGTGATTACTTTCATGAGATTTCCTAACAGTATTAAAATGTCTGAGTTATATATAAACAACAAAGTACTCTGTGAAATAAACTGATATGTGCCTACTTATTTTATTTCTCAAAATGTCAAAAACTAACACTTCAACATTCAACATATCAACATAATCTGAAAATGTTTAAACTTTATTATCTCAAATTCTCCATTAAGAAAATCAAAAATTCTTATTGAATTGAACTCAGAAATGAATACATAATTTTTTGAAATATTTTTCATTCATAGACGTCGAAATTACATCTCAACTAAAATCTTGTATGGGAGTTCGGCAGTGTTCTTTTAACTGTAGTTTTATTATTAATTTCTCTTAGTTATTGACATTATTACTGTGCAAATACAATAAATCTGCAACCATAAAACCACTTAAATTTTTATCGATAATCATAGTGTAGGCGCATGGCACAACACTATTTTCCTTGCACACATGCACATTACCCGCACACTAGTGTATTTAAGTTTTGGTCTCGCTTGGATGTTCCTATTGCCAATCTTTCTAGTATTATATCTATTGTTAATTGTGTATGAATCTGGTCTGGTATAAACTTCATTATTTTAAATTTGCATTGTTTAAATTACTTAAAATTTAATAGTTTTTGTTAAATAAATAGAATTTTAAATCTTATCGTTTGAAAAATTTCCAGGGGTTGGATAGCAGTGTTTTCTGCATCCTACTTGCATTGTTCAAGAGTTGGAACCAACTCAACCAACCCGTTTATGGTTGTGTGTTGATGGATAGGCTCTTATTTAAAAATGATTTAAATCCACAGTAATTATCAATTTTTAATTTTAATTTCCTTCTAGGTGTGCTTGCGATGTACTTTGTATGTCGAAAATATTATCGCAACCAATTTGTCAATTCTACAAAATACTTATAATATTATCAATATCCTTTGTCGGGAATGTGCGAATTATGTGCTTATACTTTAGTCAATATTACAGTTGACAGCTTTGGATTAGCGATTAGCTTCATGGATTCCTAACAGTGATGTATAACTGCCTCAAAATTATTTAATTTTATTGTTTCTGTTTATGTAGTTTTAAGATCCACTTAGCATTAGCACTGTTCTCGTCAGTGACCTTGAGACGCTCACTCCAACCAACAGGTTATCGAATGCCGGCGGTCGTTTAGTTGGACCGCTTATTAAGTTACACACATACTCTTAAATTTATAGAAGATCATAAAAACGTATTTATCCAATGTACTACGTATGATCTTATCATTTCGGAGAAGCGTCGATGAAAATGAGGCAGGAGCCAGCTGCTGTTGTCGCCACTAAGCCTAACTATGCGGATGCCCTGAAGCTCGCTAGGCAGGGGTCATATGTCCCGGTTCCAGCCCCGAGAGGCCCAGTGCTGGCATTTTACCCAGCAGGGGACCAGGTGGAGGTCATGAAGACATCACAGGACACGAAGAAGGCGCTGAAAGAGGCGATCCGGCCCGAGGGGCTCCACGCGCAGGTGGACAGGGTCCGCATGCTGGGTAATGCTGGGGTAATGGTACAACCGGCAACCAAGGCGGATGCGGATAAAATTAAAAATGCGGCACCACCTACTCTACGGGTGACAGAGCCAAAGCCGAGGCGGCCACTGGTGGCCTTCAGGGACGTCGAGGGTAACCCCAATCTTGAAGATATCATCCCGGCGCTGTACAAACAGAATTTCGAAAAGTCAAACGAGTGGACGCTAGAGAAGCTGAAGACAGCTGCTACAGCCAGCCTTCAAAAGGAACCGACGGGGTGGACGCTCCGTGACGATTGTGGCGCAGTGCACCCCGGAACTCCGATGCGAGCTAATAAACCGCGGGAAGGTTTACATAGGCTGGGAGGTGGTGGACGTATGTGACCATGTTGGCGTCACGTGCTGCCACAAATGCCAGCCGTATGGCGTACAGTACGTATACAACACTTAAACACACTCTATACTGCACTATCACTCGCGTATTACTAGGTCACTTCACTGTTTCTTCACTTCGTAGTTTCCACTTTTCTGGATCGCGTTCCCGAACTGAACTGAACTCTCGCCTAAGTTAATCGAGAAACTTCTCGTCTTTTTTCAAATTCAAATATTGTGTTCGATGACAATTGACGAATGTCATCATAAAGGCGTTCGCACACTCACGTTCGGTAATGCCAGCCTGAGCCAGCCTCACGCTCTCGACCGTAACAATATTAAGATTGATTGTGCTTGTCATATCAATTATCATGTAATTAACGATCGAGTTATGATAGAGAAATTGTCTCTTTCTTCTCTCAATGAGAATCTGCTTCAAGAAGGCTACGATGCGGGGTTCGAATCCCGGCCTAAGCAGATATACTTATTTCGCAGATAAATATAATTTTGGTCATACTGTACATTTTTCTGTACAAATTAATTTGAATTTCAAAAGGCTTTTTTC
Source organism: Carterocephalus palaemon (assembly GCA_944567765.1). Taxonomy (NCBI): domain Eukaryota; kingdom Metazoa; phylum Arthropoda; class Insecta; order Lepidoptera; family Hesperiidae; genus Carterocephalus; species Carterocephalus palaemon. The sequence goes on along the minus strand of OX155662.1, from coordinate 9,550,588 downwards.
TCTCTCGGCCTACACTAGGGCATAGGATAAGAATATGTATTGTAAATTATTCTTCCTAAAGCCGATGACCAGATATATAGTCTATCGTGACTTTAGAGCTTAGCTTAGTGGTAAGTAATTATTGTAAATTAGCCTTAAGGCAGGTTAGGCACCCGTGTAGGATTAGCTATTCATTCAATGATCAATAGCTCATCCTTTGCCTTATATTGATCAGTTTAGAATAGCATTATATCTGTTTTCTTTAAGTAGTTTGTAGTTAGCTAGACTTTCGATAAGAGTGTCTAATCACCTCATAGCGAAATAAATTATTTGACTTTGACTTTGACTTTGACTTTACTTTTACTGGGGTCATGGATCGTGCTGTTTCCTGTGCCCTGGCGGGACACACTCAACACCAGGAATCTCAGAGCGCGCATGGTATTATCATGTTTCTACGTAGTACCAGCAGTACGAGCTGTTGACTTCCAATCTCTGCGACCCATAGACGTCCCACTGCTGGGCACAGGTTTCCCCCACAGATGCAGCTGCGGGAGGTCTAGAGCATACTCCAACACGCTGCTCCAATGCGGATTGGTGGAGGGGTTAGTGGCCAACCCAGTGTCGAATGTTCTCAAGCCACCCGAAGGTCTTCGACAAGGCTTAACGACTGTTTCCAACATTGAAAACAACCGAGACCGACGGCTTTACGTGCCCTCCAAAGCACGGTAGCGTCCATCAAATTTTGCCACTAGCGGTCACCCATCCACAAACCGACCGCACCCGTCGTTGCTTAACTCTTTCGATCACAGTGAATCGACCCGAGCCATTGGGCTATGGACGCTACAGAGATGACTTCCAATAATAAGCATTAAAAATAAGTTTACAACCTTGTAGGACTGCCGAAATGTAATGAACAGACTGTACCAAAGATTAATAACTCGCTAATTAAATGCTAATATTAACAAGACAGGTGGAGTAAATATATTAATTCTGCAGTTTATTTTACGTCTGAAGGCGTCAAATTTAAAATGGCTCTGGTCGAATGTACGGGAAGAATGTTATTTACTCTGACATCATGTTTTATGTCAACAGGGACACAACACTACGCGCTACAGCCCAGTGGTATCGAACTCGCCTCTCACTCGAGCGGTCCGGGTTCAAACCCAAGCGGCACTCACCAATGACTTTTCTAAGTTATGTGCGATTTAAGATATTAAATATCACTTGCTGTAACGGTGAAGGACACGTCTGAGGAAACCTGCATGCCTGTTCACCATAATGTTTTCTCGAGGTCACGTGAAGCCTACCATCGCCTAAGGTTGACTGGTAGGGGCTACCGTATTGCATTATGTCCGCCCTTTGTAATCCTTTGGCTCAAAAGATTAAATAAATAAACTAAAGTAGGTATATAGAAATACTTATAGATTGAAGAAAACAATGCTTTTCGATAAATAATAATTTGTATGAGTTTGTTCAGGTGATATGCGAATAGGCTTTAATGATCAGTATTAAACCTATTTGCATACCACATAACTCCAACATAAAATTGCATTTTTGTATACCTATATGGAAGTTCTAGAGCATACTCCACCACGCTGCTCCAATGCGGATTGGTGGAGACGGACTCCACTGTTCCAGCGCCCCACGCTTTTACAATCAAATATTATAATTAAAAGCACATAGTTTACAATTCAGCCCAGAAATAGAGACAACTTGAACGATCCATAATTTATTTTTAGTTTTTACGTGCATTTATAAAAGCGTGTTTTTCTAGTTTTTTTAAAACTATTACCTAATTTATTTTATACTTTTTAGTCTTTCATATAACCTTGAAACCTGATCGTGTTCAAAGTCCATTACGTGGCCTTTCTCACAAGTGCAAACACGACTATGATACGATATTCCATCATGGAATGCCAGTGCCTATCATCCGGCTTCATTGTCAGACCTTGAAACCTAATCGTGGTCAAAGCTCATTAAAAGACTTTACCACAAGTGCAAACACGACTATGATACGATATTCCATCATGGAATGCCAGTGCCTATCTTCCGGCTTCATCATCAGACCTTGAACCTAATCGTGGTCAAAGTTCATTACAAGACCTTACCACAAGTGCAAACACGACTATGATACGATATTCCATCATGAAGTTCCAGTTAATATCTTCCGGCTCCATCATCAGATCGGTTCGACAGTATCATATTATTGCATTGTCATCGGAACCAAATATGCGTGCCAAATTTCAGCTCGATAGCTTTAGTGGAAGTGGGTGAAATATTGAGTGCAAGATTCCAGGACATACATACGAGTGAAGTTAAATAAAAGCTTTTAATAATTTAAAATAAGACAAAATAGGACTATTATCTGTGCTGAGAACCGCGGCTGCTGGTTTTCAGCGTAGGCCCCCTTTTTTCCGAGCAGTCGTATTTGAGATGTAACAACAAAACGCAACTTAAATAACTAAACATAAAGCAATGAAAAATAATGAATTTATGAAAAGAAAGGAATTAAACGGGTTGCTTGTCCTACCTAGTTTGACACATTTATTAGTTGTTACCTGTTGTTACCTATATTTCACGGCACCGGTAACGGTTTCGTGGCTGAACATCACAGATAATATTAGATTTGGATCACGAGGTCGTATTTCCCGTCCTCGCTAAGTAAAACTACTGAATCATTACAAAATTGCAACACTTGTACTTATTTGCTGAAACGCAAAGCATCTATAATTTTCGAGACACGTGAGTACTCATTGGCATAACAAATCGCGCGCCGGCGCATCCCGACTAAAACATATTAATCATTACTCTTAAATCCTTATTGTTAGACATTATAAGACTTGCCCAAAGCGCCGACGAAGGCCGCAATCGCGACGCAAATCCACAGTTTAACCATATTATTGTCGATCACTGACGCATCGGCGACACAAACGATCAACTCCTGCGCACGAATGGCGGTTCCCGCCGACAGACTGTCACTGACTGCAGCGTTAGCAACTTGAAGTGGACTGACTATCATACCAGGGGCGTAATTCGGCGTAAAATTATCGTACATGGATCGAAATTATCGTATTTTTTAGTGTTTTAGTGTGTCATCAAAATTTTGATGCTCTAGAAAATTACTTCTTTCTTCACTTAGTTTGAATAATTCCTTTTGTCAGAGCGAATACAGACATATAATCATAATAATATAACGAAATGACTGAAAAGCCAACTTTTCTACACAAAATATACGATACATAACATATGAAGTGTGAACATAATCTAAATATCGAAACGAACTTATATTCTCTTGTTCGCATTGGTAGATGCTATACTAACCAATAAGAAAGCATGTACAGCAGGCGCTGGATAAAGTTACAGTTAGACTATCAGCGCATGAGTGAAATAATATAAATTCTCAAATTTTGCATCATGATAGAAATTATCGAACAATCTGCGTACGATAATAATATGCTATCGTACATCGTAGGTACGTAGGCACAAAATTATCGTATGTGTAAAATAATTATCGTACGGTTCCGAAAGCTCTGCGCTGCGCGGGCGCACCCGGCGGCAATGATAATCGTTGTCAAAAGACAGCGGGTTTTTTGGATTACAAGTAATTATGTGCCTCAATTCGGAGACTATGAGAGAACTACTATCTCAGATAATATTGAGATTGGGGTTACAATTTCACTGTGTTCATTTCCACATTGAAATGTATGTGAGATTTTATTAAGCGACGACGGTAGCGGTCGGTTTGTGGATGGGTGACGGCTAGTGGCAAAATTTTATGGACGCTATTTTGCTTCGGAGAGCACGTTAAGCCCTCGGTCCCGGCTGTCGGTGGCTTGAGAAAATTCGACATTGGGTTGGCCAGTAGCGCCTCTCCCAATCCGTATTGGAGCAGCGTGGTGCCGTGCCCAAAAACGTACGTACCTGCGCACCACCTAACCAACTGCAGTTTGGTCAGGTGCGCCCCGGTTTGACACACAGCCAATTTTTGGTTGTAACGTGTTTAATTTCAATTATTTCATTGTTACTATTATCTTAAAGTTTGTTTTTGTTTTGTTTTCAAGGATATTATTGACAGTAATTTTCCTGTTACTAGGGTGTGAATAGTTCAGATAATAATTATTGTCACCTAGTAAAAGCTACATTACCAAAGGTCTCGTTATAAGTCGTTTACAGATGCGTCGCTACCACGGAGGAGGAAAGCATGCGTCATGGTCGCCACCCTTAATAAGGCCGCCTGTAATAAAGTGAGACCGGCAAAACTATTAAACATATCTAAATTAAGTTATAAAAGAGTAATTTTTCCGCAGTACTGCCATTTTTTTTTTTTTTTTGTTTTTGCGTCCAGACAACCAACCTACGTGGACTGACCCTCCGGGCAAGACCGGGCTATACCTGGGAGGGAGGCAGGAAACGCACCTCATGCGTATCGGTACAGCCGGCTGTAGCGATTATGTCCGTAGACTAAAACCTGCCTTAGGGGATGGCTTTAGTCATATGACCCTCAAGCCGACATCGGAAGCGACCCCGCTTGGAGAGGCGGGGCGCAAGCGGCGCTACCCTAGGGCGCTACCGCATGTTGACTGCACTGAGTGCTGTCGAAGTGTGGACTTGTGCCATCAGGAGATGGTATTATCTGAGAGAATGGATTATTCGTCTGAGCCCTTGGAGGCCTCTAGTAGGCGTTCCAGGTCAGACGAGAGTTGGTTAGGTAGGTCCGTGAGGACATTACGTGGCCTTCGAATTTGATGACCAGTTAGTGTGGGGGTGGTGTAATCCACTGCTTCCCTAATCAGTGGGTTTGAGTGATTTTCTGAGGACTTAAAGAGTCTTTCAGAGAAGCTTTTCATAATCTGTTGGATGGTGGGAAGCTCTAAGTCCCGGTGAAGGTCGGCATTCCGCACGTACCAGGGTGCGTCAGTCGCGCAACGAAGGAATTTATTTTGTGCTACTTGCATCATGTTAATTACACTGGGAGCCGCATGGGCAAAGACTGGGGCGGCATATAGCATTACCGGTCGAATGCAAACCTTATAGAGCGTTCGCTTGTTTCTGTAGTTCATTTTACTTCGCCTTCCCAACATGCAGTTGAGTCGGCTTAGGTAGAATTTGGATGTTGCTGTTACCCTTTTGACGTGAGGTCTAAAGGTTAGTCTAGAATCTAATGTAATACCAAGGTATTTGGTTTCAGTCCTCCAAGGGACAGGGGTTCCCGCAAAACGGATAGGAGGGTCATCGAGGTTACGCCGGCGCTTGTGGTTGAATCGTATTGCGGCGCTTTTGTCTGCGTTGACCTCGATACGCCATCTTTTGAACCAGTCTCCTAGCTCGTTAACCGAGGTTTGGAGTCTGTTGAGAACTGATTGTATCCTCTGTCCCTTGAGGTATAAGGCAGTATCATCTGCGAAGAGGGAAAGTTGTACACCTTTCTTTGGGATAGGAATATCATTAGTGAATGATATGAATAGCAGTGGGGCAAGCACTGAGCCCTGAGGGACCCCGGCTGTTATGGGGCGCTCGGAGGATAGGATTCCTTCGTGTCGATAACGAAAGGAGCGGTTATGGATGTAGGAAGCAAGGATTCGTACTATCCGATCTGGAAGGCCAAGGTGGTGAAGTTTGTAAATGAGGCCTGCGTGCCAGACTTTATCGAAGGCCTTAGCGACATCGAAGAAGACTGCAACTGTCTTTTCGCGTCGTGGGTAGAATCCGCTTAGAATATACTCTACTATGCGGTGTACTTGTTGGGGGCAAGAATGTTTTGCACGAAAGCCGAATTGTTGCGGAATAATTAAAGGTGGTTCGTCTGCTGGAAGGAGATGCCTTCGCATGCGAGACAAGATAACTCTTTCGAGTACCTTTCCCATGGCCTTGAGGAGGCTGATGGGACGATGGTTTGAGGGGATATTGAGGGGTTTCCCGGGTTTCGGGATCCCTATAACGGTTGCCTCTTTCCACGCAGTGGGAAAGTGGCAATGTTCAAAACAGGCGTTAAAAAGAATAACTAAGAAAGTGATGACCTGCTCTGGAAGGTGTTTGAGCGCGAGGTTGGATATACCATCGGCTCCTGGGGCTTTTCTAGGTTTAAGACCTTGAATTATATTTTTAACTTCGTCCGTAGTTGTTACTATTGGATCAGCAGTGATGGGGAGTGAGTTTAACTGACGGACTTCATCCTCCACCGCTTCAACATGGGCGATGGGGTATGGCTGCGTGCTTGGTGCACATTGCGCAGCTATGCTGTCTGCAAAGCATTCAGCTTTATCCTCGTCCTCGAAGGCGATACTGCCATCGGGACGGGTAATGGGTGGTGTTTCGAGTTTAGCGTCTATCCGTAGGGCTTTCGCCACTCTATAGTACGCTGTATGAGAAGGAGAGATGTCACACATGAGGGAGTCCCAATTGGAGTTCCTCATTTCGGAGAGATGGGTTCGGACTTTACGCTGTAATCCGTTGGCTTTCGCGCGAAATTCAGGAGTTGGGTATGATGCAGCTTTCCTAAGAGCTGCATTTTTCTTACGAATTAATTTCCTGACTTGGAGTGGTAGTTTTTGGTTCGGAACCTTGACTACACGCTCGTTGTCATGGAGAGCAGACTGGATGGATTTAGTGAGGTTAGAGACCGTATTGTCTATCTTATCCGGGCTATTGAAATAGTCAGCTGAGACAGCATATGGTGAATCGGGGGCGTTAAACTCAGCGCTAAGTGACGTGTTGTAGCCTTTCCAATTGGTAAAGGTTTTGGTAATGGAGGCTGGGTTGGGGTCAGTTGATCCTAGATCTAGAGAGACCGGGCGATGGTCGGAGCCCAGGTCATCGAGAGTGTCAATAGCTCTCGTATAGAGATATACTCCCTTGAGGAGGGCGATGTCCAGTATGTCAGGGGATAGGTCCACCCGATCTGGGTAGTGAGTGGGGGAGGTGGGTGATAGTACGTCAATGTCCAAGTCTGTGGTAAGCTTGAGGAGCTTCCTACCATTGGTGTTGGTGTTGCGGCATTTCCAGCTGGTGTGTTTGGAGTTGAGATCTCCGAATAGTATAATAGAGTCTCCTAGCGAGAGTAAAGCTTGTATGTCGCTTTGAAGAAGTGGCTTGTTTGTATTGTACACTGAGGCTATGATCAGGGACTGGTGTCCTGTCATGCCCAGTTTAACTACCGTGGCTTCCATATTGGTTAGTACAGGGGTTGCAATTGGGGAGCAATGGAGAGATTTCTTATAATAAATGGCAGTGCCTCCGCCCTTGCGGCCGTCGGCTCTGTCATCTCTTACAAGGGAATATTTGGGGATGGATAGGCCCTTTTGGTTGGAGGGTTTGAGGTGTGTTTCTTGGACTAACAGTAGGTCAACATTCCTTTTGCGAACAAACTGTTTAATTTCCAAGATGTTAGAGCGTAGACCGCGCGAATTGAAAGAGACAAGCGAAACGCCTTTTGGTTTCACTCGACCGGAGCTTATAGGTTGTGCGTTAGGCGCTTGAGACATTATTGTAGTGAGCTAACAAGCTCATAGTGCTCAGCCAGGGCCAGAAGGCGCTCCTGGGCACTTTTTGAGGCGCGGATCTTGCGTGCGAGGACACCAATTTCGTCAATATTAATATTGGCTATAGTGTCCTGTATAATTTTTAGGTCATCAACCAAAGTGGGCTTATGGCCCGTTTGAGGCTGTGCCTTGCGAGGGAGATTATGGGTGGCTTTAGGAGCCTGGGTGGGGGCAGCTACTGAGGCTGGACGTCTCCAGGAGTTAGGGGGAGGAGGGGGAGGCCCTGGGCGGGCACTGGGGGTCCTCAATTGAGGGAAGTTAGTCGCCGTCAAGAGAGGCGGGGCTGGCCGTGCGCTTTGGGGCTGCTTTTTCGCAGCCTTGGGCGGGGCAGGACGGGGGGCTCGTGGGCAACCGCGGTAGTTGGCTGTATGGCCAGTAGTCCAACAGAGCACGCAAGACGGGGGAGACGGGTCTTCCTTAGTGCGAGAGCACTCTTTCGTGAGGTGAGGCACAAGGCACTTCACACATCTCGGGTTAGCGGAGCAGTTTGCCGCTGCGTGGCCGTAAAGCTGGCAGCGGTGACACTGACCGGGGTATCCTCTTTTATGAGGGGGTTCGGCCCGGATTCCGGAGAGTCCACAAATAGTGAGGCTCTCTTTGAATATATTTTTGGCGATAGGAATATTGGTCAGAACGACCAGAGCCAGGGGGTATTGCCTGCCAGTGCGGCTGTGCATTTTATGAACTGATTCTACAGGATGGCCTTGGTTTTTAAGGTCCTCGTGAATAGCCTCGTTGGCTAGTTCGAAGGGGACTCCTCTAAGAATAGCTTTAACTTTACGCTCTTCAGGGAGGGCGTAGGTGTGATATTGGATTTTATTTTGAAATAAGATCCTAGTGAGGTTGCGGAACTGTTGCAAGTCTGGGACTTTAATTCGGATGAAGTCTCCGGTATTGGTGGCATGGGTGTACTGGATTTTATGCTGGGCGCATAATTCAGCTACTACGGTCCACTTAGATTTTTCCCGCAGGAGGACGGGAGGGGGGGGTTTTACGACGGTGGGTTCGGGGGAGCATCGCGAAACTGGTTTGGTTTTCGACTGCCTGGGGAGGTCAGTCGGGGTATTGTCCTGAGACGTTAATAGTTGGGAGGTCGGGGCCTTGGTGCGTGTCTTACGCTTTTTGCGCGTAACGCGCTCGAAATCACCTTCGGTGATTGTGGAGGGGGAGGACTCTGAAGAGTCGGAGGATTTCCCACGTTTGCGGGAGCAAGCGACGGAGGCGGAGTCTGAGAACTCCAGATCCTCGGGGTCGGGCCGTGAGGCGGCAGGTGGGTTTGGGACGGAGTCATGCTCCATTTGAGGGGGCGCGGGAGACGCGGGAGAGTATGAGGCTTGTTGGGCCCGGAGGTGGCATGTAAAGGCGTCCTTATCGAAGGATGGGCCGAAGAAGGATCCTAACATATCGATAACGAAGTCCCATGATGGACCCATCTTGGACGGGTCCATCGTGGGAGGGAGAAGGTGACGGTCCGTCAGAAGAGCATATACGCAACGATTTAAATAATATAAGAATAAAATAAATTAAATGAGAATACACACAAAGTGAATAAGTACACAAAGTAGATAAATACACAAGGTAAATAAATACACAAATAATAATATAGTTGCTATTCTCTAGTGAGAATAACAAATAAAAATATGGAAAGTCTTACCAGCGCGTAAGCACTGTAATGGCGGGCGCGCTAGCAAGGAGCGCTCCGGACACACACACACAAAACACTGAGCGGGAGCACGGGGGCGACCGCTTGGTTCGGCGTGCCGAACGGAACTGCAGTACTGCCATGGTTAAGAATTTTATTTAAGCGATTTTATTTGTTAGCGTAGAAGCCACAAAAACTTCTGATGACATCAAAATGACTGACAAGGAACATTGATACTATTGCCCTCTCACCGTTCCGGGAATGAGTAAAAGAGAAGTGACGAGCTTTCTCGTTCTCTATTAATGCAATATCGGTTATCGAAGTAGGGTCGTCGCGTTATCGCTAAGATAGCGAATAATTTTGTTATTAAAATATCAACTTTCAAAATAACGGTGAAGTCTGCTATATTGCGATATGTCTGCCTAATGATTAATTTGTGGTGTGGTTAATAATTGTAATTTTCCCGCATGACACTGTACATAGTTTAAGTAGCTTTAAGTTCATTTTTATTTGTCTTTTGTATAGTGTTTTGTGTGGAAAATAAATATCTTCTTCTTCTTCTTCTTCTAATTCACTTATTATTTGTATGTAACCTGTTTCTTGTTCAAAAGCAGTCGTTGCTTTTCGATATCAATTTTGCCGAGTAAAGAAAAATAGTTATGTATATCACATAACTATTTCGTCCTGATATAGTAAATGTTCTTGTTTCCTTTTCTTCTTCCTCATTTTCAGTTCTTCACAGGGAAATGTCGGTGGGCTAATATGGTGCTAAGGTAAAGCTCCAAGACAGTTATTCTGGGTCAGCAATATACCAGACCACATGTCACCGGCCTATCCACGCCTGTTCGTTCGGTTTGCCCCCGTAGGTCAGGACCAGAAAGTGCTGCAGTATGCCTGCTTGCCGTAAGCCTAATATATATCCTTTTTTTCCTAAGAGCCGACTTAAAGGGGCTTCCGGGATTGAGGGCGGTGAGAGCGGGAGCTCGACAAGGTAGAATTTGTTTGGATAGCTTTTTTTTTTATGGATACAATATGCTTGCTTGATAAGCTTTGACGACTTGACCGTGTCTAGCAAGAGCCTGGAGTCTCGGAGTCTTGGGAACAACGCTGGAGGTAGCCGGTGTGTTCTGCCAGACCCGGGACTCTTCCTGCGCCGAGGAAGGCCACCGAGGGGTTCTCCATCCCATCAGCTTTTCGAGGTCCTCTGCTGGACGTAGGCTTCTCCTAAACAACACAACTCTAACCGATCCTGTGCCTTCTGAAACCAAAGGTTTCCCGCCGCCTTCTTCAGCTCGTCTGTGCCCTTTGTCAGAGCCGTGGTCTCCATTCGTGGACGTTTCGTTTGACCGGTGACGTGGTGTTCCCATTGCCATTGATTCTTCGTGAGTACACTCCACGAAGTATCCCGTTGAACCTACGGATTTTGTCATTCCTGATAAAATCGCGTAGCGAAAATCCGTGCATAGCTGCTCTCTCTCATAGCCCGTTGATGGAATGACATCGTTGGTCTCTATAGCGCGGCGACTTCAGGCATTGGAATTACGTTTTTAGAGGTTTATAGAACCCACATTACCCGGCGTTTTTACATTACCATATCGGGTACCAAAACGTTTCTCACTCGAAAAACACAATGAAAGGTTTAAATGTATACTGGCAAAAGAGAATACTAGAGTAGAGCTAGCATAGCAGGAATTGGCCTGTTTTGTTATAGTATTTATTTCGTCGTAGGTACATAAGTTATACATACAATAAAGTAAATGGACATTTTCGCAACTACTCCTGCCGTATCTACTTTGCTGTGAAATACAGCAATAAGTTTCAACATTTCAACTACTTATCTGCATAAAATTGTATCATAGATTGTAAGAAGAAAAAAGGTCAAAAGAGAGCAAACTAAAATAACAATTCAAAACTGCCTTTTTCCATCTTTCGGCAATTATTACCTATTCTCTAATAAAGTAGGTTTTAATCTACTTTGCTACTTGTCTCCCTCCCTCCCTCAAGAGAAAGCATGCACATAATACAAAAATGAAAATACACACTAACGCACGCCTTGCTCGCGGGTTGTTGAATAGAATAATATAATAGAATAGAATAAATTTGCAAAGTATAAGTACCATTTAGCCACTAACCGTCGTCGTAGAGTCAACATACCCTGAGGAACGAGGACGGTCCGCGTGGCGCGAAACACGTGTAGGTGGCGCTTTATTCGCGCCGTTTAATCTTTATTACAATCATAGATTTATCATTACTCTATACTAGAGAATTACAATGGATTCCCGCCAAGTGCTTACGGCTTGCCTAAAAAGGAAATCTACGTCAACAGATGGCGACACTAATGCTTAACTTGACACTATAACAAATTATAGGAATAAGATTCAACTTAGCACAGGAAAAGACGATCCTGGAAATATGTTCCTTCCGCCTAACTCTCCCTCCCCAGAATTCCTTTTTACAAATGTTTCCTCGGGTGAAGCTGCGAGGGTGTTGGCACACAGATAACATCATTATTCGAACTACGCATCATTGCTGAGTGACATAGGCTTGTAGTGGGTCAATACCTTACCAATACATTACCATTACCATACCTCCGAGTACCTCAAGAACCGAACCAGTTACCAGATTACCAGTTACCTTACTACGTTGTAAATAGAAACAGTGACGCAATCGCCTTGAAAAAGGCGTTGGTACATGCATGACGTATGTCTATAGAAACATGGGAGGCACGGACGCAGCACTTCAACGTAACAAACGTCGGTTATAGAAACAAGAAGAAAGCAAGTCAACAAGCGTCCTGAAAAGGACGTTTTGACGTGCATACGCCGGCCGCCCGATTCGCTTTGAAAAAAGCGGTTTGTAACACGAAGCACGCGCAGGCAGATCAAGCAGAGCACCTGTTTCCTTCTTCAGTCTTCGAGGATGAACACGCGAGCTGCGACACACGGCGCACCGGCGGCGGAGCATCTCGACGTTTCGGCGGCGGTGCGAGGCGAAAACTACGGAATCCGCGATCGGCGCGCTTGTATTTATTAATTCCCCGCGGACCCCCGCGCCCCGCGCGCGGCATCGCCCTGCGGCGAATTCTCATTGGACGTTCGATTGTAAATTAGTATTTTAAATAGTGTATTATTGTACGTAGGGAATTGTAAATATAAATAGGGGTTTTTAGCAATAAATTATTCATTCGACAATCAGATATCACGAGTTTCATTACTAGCTAGAGAAGAACCTCCAAAGGCTATATAATATTACTAGGTGTAAACGAAACTATTGTTATGTCTAATTCCACGCGAGCGAAGCTGCGGACGTCCACTAGTAGGAATAAATAAGCTGGTGTATAATGGTTCATAAATAAAAAACGAATATACATTTCAAATTTATTATCAAAATATACAAAATTCAGGTAACAGAAATATATATTTGCTCTTAAATTAATATTTAAGTACTTTCTATCTTAATATTTAGCTATTTAGGTATTTCCTTCAACCCGGTTGTCATGGTAACTACGGAATGATTACTAGGCTTACAATCTCACATTATAATGTAAATTTTTTTAAATGATCAAAGCTAAGATACAAATAAAGGAGTAGGTAAATCTCGTGGACTTTGAAGGAAAGCTTACAGCGGTAGATATTGGGGTCGTATCATACTTGAAATAAACGGATAAGTCAACATCAAAAAATATAAAAACAAATAAATAATAACAAAATTACGTTCTTACAATACAATTTACAATATCTTCTAATTACTTTACTAAATCAATGAAATACATGAGATAAGTAACGAAACAAGCAGTAAGTACAAGAAACGGTAACTACTAGAACGATTTGATTCTAAGTAGATAGTTAAGATGGTGATGGCTCTATGGTGATGGTATTGATGGTTAAATTAAATGACAAGAAGTACCACAAAACTTAAGACTAGCAATACAAGTGAAATAGAGAATCACTAAAACATAAACCATCTTACACAAGAATCATTACATATAATACAGTCTAACCGAATTGAAATTTGCGAAACAGATACGACGTGGTTCATCAAATTAAAGTAAGTAATTAATGAAAAGTTAGTTTGGTTAGCAAGAAATTGTAGTTAATGAGAGTATTTCGAATTATAAGCTTATTGTTAATTGAATGAGTTAAAAGTGCATATTGTAGACAAAAAAAGCTTTTAAGTAAACATAAATAGACCTTATTATCTTGGTTATTCCTTATCTATTGGCATTTGAGACTACTAAAGGGTGGTGAATGGATTTAAGTGCTTATACATAATACTTCAGAAAATGGAGTAATGATGTCACAAAACACAAAGTTTTAAAATTGTTCGATACCATCTCATCTTGCTTCAAAAAAACTTTTGGAAAAGTCGGTCGATAGAACGAGAGAATTACATAATTACGAGTATTATAAAGGTAACAAAACAATGTTCTTTGCTTAACGTAATAGCACCTTTTGATTTTGGCGCACGAGTCGCCTGTGGAATGGACTTCCAGCCGAGGTATTTCCTTCTAGCTATGCCATGGAGCTCATTTAGAAGAGTTTAAAATGGAATGCCCCTGGTGTCACACCTGTCCATAGGCAACGGTGACCACTTACCATCAAGTATACCTATTGTCTGTGGGGGAGACCCGTGCCCAGCAGAGGGACGTCTATGGGTCGCAGCAATACCTATTTGGACAGACGAACTTAAGAAGACGACGAGAAACCGCTGGTGACAGAAGGCACAGGACCGGTCGGAGTGGTATCGTTTAGGTGAGGCATACGTGCATTCAATGTGATCGAAAGAGTTAAGCTACGACGGCCGCGGTCGGTTTGTGGATGGGTGACCGCTAGTGGCAAACTTTCATGGACGCTACCGTGCTTCGGAGGGCACGTAAAGCCGTCGGTCCCGGTTGTTTTCAATGTTGGAAACAGTTGTTAAGCCTTGTCGAAGACCTTCGGGTGGCTTGAGAACATTCGACACTGGGTTGGCCACTAACCCCTCCACCAATCCGCATTGGAGCAGCGTGGTTGGAGTATGCTCTAGACCTCCCGCAGCTGCGTCTGTGGGAGACCCGTGCCCAGCAGTGGGACGTCTATGGGTCGCGAGCAGCGAGCTACGTCCAGCAGGACCTCAAAAGGCTGATGGATGGATGGATGGATACCTGCTTGTCCGTCATTGCTATAATAAGCTAGAACACCTCCTTCCGGAAGCCGAAGCCGACGCGCGCGCAGTGGCCGCGCAGCGCGCGCGCCAGCCGCGGCGGCCCGCAGTAGAACACGGTCACGCGGCCCTTGCGCTGCTCCCGCAGCCGCTGGAACACCTTGCCCCAGTTCGGCCGCCCGGCGTTCGTCCTGGTCTTCAGACCGGTTATGTTACGTCTAATTCCACGCGAGCGAAACTGCGGGCGTCCACTAGTTGTTATAATAAGCTAGAACACCTCCTTGCGGAAGCCGAAGCCGACGCGCGCGCAGTGGCCGCGCAGCGCGCGCGCCAGCCGCGGCGGCCCGCAGTAGAACACGGTCACGCGGCCCTTGCGCTGCTCCCGCAGCCGCTGGAACACCTTGCCCCAGTTATAATAAACTAGAACACCTCCTTCCGGAAGCCGAAGCCGACGCGCGCGCAGTGGCCGCGCAGCGCGCGCGCCAGCCGCGGCGGCCCGCAGTAGAACACGGTCACGCGGCCCTTGCGCTGCTCCCGCAGCCGCTGGAACACCTTGCCCCAGTTATAATAAACTAGAACACCTCCTTCCGGAAGCCGAAGCCGACGCGCGCGCAGTGGCCGCGCAGCGCGCGCGCCAGCCGCGGCGGCCCGCAGTAGAACACGGTCACGCGGCCCTTGCGCTGCTCCCGCAGCCGCTGGAACACCTTGCCCCAGTTATAATAAACTAGAACACCTCCTTCCGGAAGCCGAAGCCGACGCGCGCGCAGTGGCCGCGCAGCGCGCGCGCCAGCCGCGGCGGCCCGCAGTAGAACACGGTCACGCGGCCCTTGCGCTGCTCCCGCAGCCGCTGGAACACCTTGCCCCAGTTATAATAAACTAGAACACCTCCTTCCGGAAGCCGAAGCCGACGCGCGCGCAGTGGCCGCGCAGCGCGCGCGCCAGCCGCGGCGGCCCGCAGTAGAACACGGTCACGCGGCCCTTGCGCTGCTCCCGCAGCCGCTGGAACACCTTGCCCCAGTTATAATAAACTAGAACACCTCCTTCCGGAAGCCGAAGCCGACGCGCGCGCAGTGGCCGCGCAGCGCGCGCGCCAGCCGCGGCGGCCCGCAGTAGAACACGGTCACGCGGCCCTTGCGCTGCTCCCGCAGCCGCTGGAACACCTTGCCCCAGTTATAATAAACTAGAACACCTCCTTCCGGAAGCCGAAGCCGACGCGCGCGCAGTGGCCGCGCAGCGCGCGCGCCAGCCGCGGCGGCCCGCAGTAGAACACGGTCACGCGGCCCTTGCGCTGCTCCCGCAGCCGCTGGAACACCTTGCCCCAGTTCGGCCGCCCGGCGTTCGTCCTGGTCTTCAGGCCGGTTATCAGGTCGCGCTTTTCCTGGAATTGTAGAATAGATTCAGATTCAGATTCATTTATTTCTCATTATATGGTATTTTTTATACGCTTAATGAACGTCATAACATTTTTTATCTACCGCCGGTTCACAAAGTTGATGCTACCGAGAAGAACACGGCAAGAAACTCGGTAGTTACTCTTTTCAAAATTAATTACAATATTATTACATTATTATTGAACGAGTGGAGCTGGAGATACATCGCACCGAGCATTTCTATCGTTCAAGTAGTCATTTATTTTATAGAAAGCTTTATTAAGGAGGTTTTGTTTAATGTGAGATTTAAATTTATTATCTGAGAGACAAGTAATATTTCCGGATATTTTATTGTAGAAGCGAACACAGTTCCCCATAAAAGATTTGGATACTTTACTTAGTCTAGAGCTAGGTACAATAAATTTATCCTTATTTCTTGTACTAAAGTTATGTACACTGCTTTTTTTGTCAAAGAAATTAACATTTTTCCGTAAATAATTGTACAATGTAATACATTATTATCATAGTTTTTAGTCTGTGAGTAAATGTGTGCTACGTCAAGTTGAAGTATAAAAATGTACTCTGTGGTTGAAGTCTGTCAGATTGTCTTTAATATAATATCCGGTGTTAAATTAAAAAGAACGTTGTGCCTTGTGCTAAGTTAATATTAAAACTTCTACTTCTATTCTCAAGACTCTTTTATTTTTATCAATCAAGAACAGGAATATTGAAGTTCCCATGCAGTAGAGCGGTTCAGACAGACGGACCTTTCGTCCTCTTTCGGGGCGCTGTGGACGCTCTTGCGTTGAGGGAATTCGGAATTAGGGGAGATCCCCTCTATCCGGGCAATTGCTCCAGGGGTAAACCCCGTCGGGGACTTCCCCGCTGTTGAACGTGGGAAGTAGAGCGGTTACTACGCTTTGAACTTGTTATATACATGTGCTTACATCGATATGGACGGTAACAGGTTAGGTATACTTCTTTAGAGGTGATTATCTTAGTCCTCAAGAGTAGCAACGTATCGGTGAATAACTTAGAACGAGACTCTCACCAACAATTGCTATCTGGACGAACTATCACTAACAGCTCCTGCCATAGTCCTTGTGTGCCCACTAACGAACTGACCAATAAATATTCTTATTAACTCTCTCTGCTAACTAGACTACCACCCTAGTCCCTATTAGAGTAGAGTTCAAAGTCAGTCACAGTTGTCATGGGCGGCAGGTGATGGGTGTCCTGAAAAACCTCCAGGGTCACCTTCTCGTGCAGCAGATCCAGCGCCAGCTGCAGGCCGACGGCGCGCATGTCGCTGCGCTGCAGCGCGCTGGTGATGTACATGTGCATCTCCAGGAAGCGCTCGCAGTCGCTGCCCAGCTCCGCCTGCTCGATCTCCAGCTGCGACAGGAGGGAGACGAACCACTCGAAGGAGCGCTGCTCACGGTTTATCCAGAAGAAGTCCACCTGGAAGTTTTTAATGTGAAAGTTATGAATTAGTAGTCCTAGAATTCAAAAGCAGAAAATTTCAAGAGAAACTATATATAAGAGAGAATAACTAGCAGAGTAGGAAAGGTATATTCATTGTACTGTGATAGTATTCCGAGTCAACAATTTTTAAACACAATCTGTAAACGATTTGTTTTGACTACAAAGATAAAGTTTGAGAGCAATAAGTAAATAGCCACAGCCCTTTATAAATCAGACTCATTGATTAAGGCTGTTAGACCTGCATAGTTTCAAAAGAACATTTCACGCTGTCTAGATCATAATCAGTAGCTTAGTGTTGGTGATACTACGGGTATTGTTTCAGAAAACCTGTTATTTATTCCAGGCGAAAGAATATTACCTTCTCAGCGTGTCCTGATATTTCAGAAGAAAGTCTTTATCTAAGATTACCTTTCCTTCCTTTCTCATGAAGGTGATTCCAGTGGTCCAGGGTGACAGCAATTTGGGTAGCAAAATCGTCATCATCATTGCCTCTTTTAAGCTAATCTTTTAAGATCCATGACATTTGTTGTCTGTTGTTTTCTGGAATTATGCGTATATTATATGTAGCCTTACCTTCTTCAAGCTCATGATACTGGTGAGATCCGTCGCCCAGGTGTGCTTGCACTTGGGGCAGACGTTGCGCGCGCTCCAGTAGCGGTACATGATGGACTGCAGGATGGAGGCGAAGGGCGTCACGCCGATGCCCGCGGCGATGAGCACCGCGTGCTGCGCGCGGAAGATGTGCGAGGAAGCCGCGCCGTAAGGACCGTCCAGGTAGATCTGGGAGTACCGTTATGCCGATCAATCATTGGAATTCATTGAACCAGCGGAAGAAGACAGCAGAAAACCGTTGGATTCAGAGGGCGCAGGATCGGGAGGAGTGGCGTCGATTGAGGGAGGCCTAGTGGACCCCAAAAGGCTGATGGATGGATGGATGGATGGATGGCTATTTACGTTACTCACTTGGATTGGGTCTATGGTATCAAGCTGGTTCTGATTGGTAGCCTGAAAGTGTTGAGCGTCGTCTTGGTTTTGGTCACACGAAGGTCACGTGACTTGATTAGATTTCGGGCGACCAATCAATATCAGCTTGATACCACTGACTCAAATCAAGTGAGCATAAAAAGCCTGCAGAGTGAAATGGATAAGTGAAAAAAGGATCAAAAGATGTACAAAATAATGGAAAAGATTAGAAAGGAATTGAATTCAATGGATTGGCATGGAGTAAAACTGGATGGATAGAAGGGAAGAAAATAAAAATGAAATGAAATGGAACGGGATAAAATGAAGTTCACGTAACATTAAATAGAGTTAATTAACACAAAATGAAGTGTGATAGAAAAACTTTAAAACATTAACAGTTAACACAACCACAAAAAATAGTAGTGTATAAAACAAGTACCAGTGTCATCACAGCGTAAAATGAAATTAACAAATGGTGTTACATTTAATTAAATTTAATGGAACAACCAATCAATTAACGTAATTTTTTTATATAAGGTGAAATGAATGAATGAAATAAACTTGAACACAACATACAAAAAATGAACCCAACATGAACACAAACATCGGATAAATGTAGAACGTAACCCCAGAAACCTTGACTTCCAATAACCCCTTTATGCAGATTTAAATCTAAAAATCAAACAAAACAAATAAATAAACACAACAAAACCAAACAAAACCCGAATTAAACAACAGGAACCAAAATAAGTGAAGAGAATGAACTCAACAACCAAAATGAGACCAAAGTGAACACAACACCAACGTCCTTGGACAAGGACAGTCAACCTTGAGCCCCGCGCCAGGGTCGGGCAGGACGGCCTCGCGGCCCAGGTAGCGCACGTATTCCCGCGCTGGCAGGACTGACGTATTCCTCTGGACTGGCCTGCTTTTCTGCATACATTTTATGTTACCAGTTATCACTAAGATGAGGGCTTGTTGCAGGAATAAATTGTCAGCCGTTGTACGAGTCATTTTTATTAGACAGGCCCGTTGGCGCAATCGGTAGTGACCCTGTCTGTTGCGCCAAAGGTCGTGGGTTCGAATCCCACTCAGGACAAATATTCGTGTGACGAACACTTGTATTTGTTCTGTGTCTGGATGTCAATATTATCTATTTAAGTATGTATTTAAAAATATCTATGTATGTATATCAGTCTCTGACACCCATATCACAGGCTCGCGCCTACTTTGGGGTCAGATGGCCGTGTGTGAGATTGTCCAAGATATTTATTTATTTAATCTGCAGTTACTTAAACAAATTGAACCAAAAGAGCAAGTTTTTCGTAATTTTTTTAAGAATGATTATTAATGGGTTTTTTTGTGGATAGAGGCCTAACAAATTATGTGTCAGGTCTTAATGGTAGTAGGGCACCGTTGCAGATGAATAAGGGCAAACCAAGATACAGCTTTGGCTCTGATGGAGATAACTGATGATGATCTAAAGTCTTTTGACTACGATGTTAAGATCTTAAAAACAAATTAGCAGCTTATTGTAGTGAGGCACTACTTACCTACTATTAGATAATCTATAAGACATCGAAACAAACAAACAAATGGGTATAGGTATGTCACTATTGTCATTAACCTCTAAAGGTTTCCCGACAGGATAGCTGGAGTGATCCATTTCGCTGTTTGCCGATTCTGAGGGACTCACTACGTTGATGCATGGGTTTTCATTTGCTTCCACGTCCCTGTCTGGAGAGAGGGTCTTCGAGAGTCTTCTGCGAGCTGGGGAAGAGAAAACGTTAGTTAATTATAACGATAGTGATGGAATTTGGATTTTTAAAATGTAAAGAGGTAAAATGAAAGTACTTACAAACAAACAGTAAATATCTGATGAAATCGTGTTAGTAAACAACAAATTTAAAGAGGCAAAAGAATACCTCCTTGAGGGACACCGGCTTTATAGTAAAAAATCTATTTTTCTCACCAGGCGACGTGGGCTTATTCCGTTATCTTCAGAATGAGCGGCGGCCCGCTGCTACGCCATACTTTATTTGACTATGAGGACTCTTTCAATACTTCTTGGTGATAACATGCAAGATCTTGTTACGCTAAGTTATGCTGTTTTATAAAAGCTAGTTTCTGCAGCTGTGCACGGCGACATGCTACTAATCCCATGAAATTACCATGTAAGGATGAACTGTCATGTAACCGTGTATTCATGATGAGTTAGACTGAATGGTGATAAACCAGACATGAAAGACGGCAAGCACACGCAGGTGACACATTTTCTGGGATCTCGCTGTTGTGTAGGCATTGGGGTCAATCAAATCGTTTGATCGTAACCATATTGTAACTACAGAATTTGTTCAGTGTTGGGCTTTGTAGGACTGTATTAAACACACTGATAATAGAAGAACTAATTTATTGCGTAGTAAGGAGAACGGTACATCGATGTTGCGTGGTGAAATCTTAAGGAAGTAATTAGTAATGCAACGTCATACACAGACTTTTTATCATAGACTATCAAACAATTTTGTTGGGTTGCCAACAGAATTGACCCCTTTCTTACCGAGAGTGAGAATGCTGTCGTCAGAGCTCCGCCGGTCCTCGCCGGGCGCCTCGCAGGCGATGATGGTGGGCTTGTTGCGCATGTACCGGCAGCTGTGCGCGGCGGCGCGCAGCTGCGGCGCGCGGCCGGCGGAGCGCAGGCGCTCTTACCGAGAGTGAGAATGCTGTCGTCAGACCTCCGCCGGTCCTCGCCGGGGGCCTCGCAGGCGATGATGGTGGGCTTGTTGCGCATGTACCGGCAGCTGTGCGCGGCGGCGCGCAGCTGCGGCGCGCGGCCGGCGGAGCGCAGGCGCTCTTACCGAGAGTGAGAATGCTGTCGTCAGACCTCCGCCGGTCCTCGCCGGGGGCCTCGCAGGCGATGATGGTGGGCTTGTTGCGCATGTACCGGCAGCTGTGCGCGGCGGCGCGCAGCTGCGGCGCGCGGCCGGCGGAGCGCAGGCGCTCTTACCGAGAGTGAGAATGCTGTCGTCAGACCTCCGCCGGTCCTCGCCGGGGGCCTCGCAGGCGATGATGGTGGGCTTGTTGCGCATGTACCGGCAGCTGTGCGCGGCGGCGCGCAGCTGCGGCGCGCGGCCGGCGGAGCGCAGGCGCTCTTACCGAGAGTGAGAATGCTGTCGTCAGACCTCCGCCGGTCCTCGCCGGGGGCCTCGCAGGCGATGATGGTGGGCTTGTTGCGCATGTACCGGCAGCTGTGCGCGGCGGCGCGCAGCTGCGGCGCGCGGCCGGCGGAGCGCAGGCGCTCTTACCGAGAGTGAGAATGCTGTCGTCAGACCTCCGCCGGTCCTCGCCGGGGGCCTCGCAGGCGATGATGGTGGGCTTGTTGCGCATGTACCGGCAGCTGTGCGCGGCGGCGCGCAGCTGCGGCGCGCGGCCGGCGGAGCGCAGGCGCTCTTACCGAGAGTGAGAATGCTGTCGTCAGACCTCCGCCGGTCCTCGCCGGGGGCCTCGCAGGCGATGATGGTGGGCTTGTTGCGCATGTACCGGCAGCTGTGCGCGGCGGCGCGCAGCTGCGGCGCGCGGCCGGCGGAGCGCAGGCGCTCTTACCGAGAGTGAGAATGCTGTCGTCAGACCTCCGCCGGTCCTCGCCGGGGGCCTCGCAGGCGATGATGGTGGGCTTGTTGCGCATGTACCGGCAGCTGTGCGCGGCGGCGCGCAGCTGCGGCGCGCGGCCGGCGGAGCGCAGGCGCTCTTACCGAGAGTGAGAATGCTGTCGTCAGACCTCCGCCGGTCCTCGCCGGGGGCCTCGCAGGCGATGATGGTGGGCTTGTTGCGCATGTACCGGCAGCTGTGCGCGGCGGCGCGCAGCTGCGGCGCGCGGCCGGCGGAGCGCAGGCGCTCTTACCGAGAGTGAGAATGCTGTCGTCAGACCTCCGCCGGTCCTCGCCGGGGGCCTCGCAGGCGATGATGGTGGGCTTGTTGCGCATGTACCGGCAGCTGTGCGCGGCGGCGCGCAGCTGCGGCGCGCGGCCGGCGGAGCGCAGGCGCTCTTACCGAGAGTGAGAATGCTGTCGTCAGACCTCCGCCGGTCCTCGCCGGGGGCCTCGCAGGCGATGATGGTGGGCTTGTTGCGCATGTACCGGCAGCTGTGCGCGGCGGCGCGCAGCTGCGGCGCGCGGCCGGCGGAGCGCAGGCGCTCTTACCGAGAGTGAGAATGCTGTCGTCAGACCTCCGCCGGTCCTCGCCGGGGGCCTCGCAGGCGATGATGGTGGGCTTGTTGCGCATGTACCGGCAGCTGTGCGCGGCGGCGCGCAGCTGCGGCGCGCGGCCGGCGGAGCGCAGGCGCTCTTACCGAGAGTGAGAATGCTGTCGTCAGACCTCCGCCGGTCCTCGCCGGGGGCCTCGCAGGCGATGATGGTGGGCTTGTTGCGCATGTACCGGCAGCTGTGCGCGGCGGCGCGCAGCTGCGGCGCGCGGCCGGCGGAGCGCAGGCGCTCTTACCGAGAGTGAGAATGCTGTCGTCAGACCTCCGCCGGTCCTCGCCGGGGGCCTCGCAGGCGATGATGGTGGGCTTGTTGCGCATGTACCGGCAGCTGTGCGCGGCGGCGCGCAGCTGCGGCGCGCGGCCGGCGGAGCGCAGGCGCTCTTACCGAGAGTGAGAATGCTGTCGTCAGACCTCCGCCGGTCCTCGCCGGGGGCCTCGCAGGCGATGATGGTGGGCTTGTTGCGCATGTACCGGCAGCTGTGCGCGGCGGCGCGCAGCTGCGGCGCGCGGCCGGCGGAGCGCAGGCGCTCTTACCGAGAGTGAGAATGCTGTCGTCAGACCTCCGCCGGTCCTCGCCGGGGGCCTCGCAGGCGATGATGGTGGGCTTGTTGCGCATGTACCGGCAGCTGTGCGCGGCGGCGCGCAGCTGCGGCGCGCGGCCGGCGGAGCGCAGGCGCTCTTACCGAGAGTGAGAATGCTGTCGTCAGACCTCCGCCGGTCCTCGCCGGGGGCCTCGCAGGCGATGATGGTGGGCTTGTTGCGCATGTACCGGCAGCTGTGCGCGGCGGCGCGCAGCTGCGGCGCGCGGCCGGCGGAGCGCAGGCGCTCTTACCGAGAGTGAGAATGCTGTCGTCAGACCTCCGCCGGTCCTCGCCGGGGGCCTCGCAGGCGATGATGGTGGGCTTGTTGCGCATGTACCGGCAGCTGTGCGCGGCGGCGCGCAGCTGCGGCGCGCGGCCGGCGGAGCGCAGGCGCTCTTACCGAGAGTGAGAATGCTGTCGTCAGACCTCCGCCGGTCCTCGCCGGGGGCCTCGCAGGCGATGATGGTGGGCTTGTTGCGCATGTACCGGCAGCTGTGCGCGGCGGCGCGCAGCTGCGGCGCGCGGCCGGCGGAGCGCAGGCGCTCTTACCGAGAGTGAGAATGCTGTCGTCAGACCTCCGCCGGTCCTCGCCGGGGGCCTCGCAGGCGATGATGGTGGGCTTGTTGCGCATGTACCGGCAGCTGTGCGCGGCGGCGCGCAGCTGCGGCGCGCGGCCGGCGGAGCGCAGGCGCTCTTACCGAGAGTGAGAATGCTGTCGTCAGACCTCCGCCGGTCCTCGCCGGGGGCCTCGCAGGCGATGATGGTGGGCTTGTTGCGCATGTACCGGCAGCTGTGCGCGGCGGCGCGCAGCTGCGGCGCGCGGCCGGCGGAGCGCAGGCGCTCTTACCGAGAGTGAGAATGCTGTCGTCAGACCTCCGCCGGTCCTCGCCGGGGGCCTCGCAGGCGATGATGGTGGGCTTGTTGCGCATGTACCGGCAGCTGTGCGCGGCGGCGCGCAGCTGCGGCGCGCGGCCGGCGGAGCGCAGGCGCTCTTACCGAGAGTGAGAATGCTGTCGTCAGACCTCCGCCGGTCCTCGCCGGGGGCCTCGCAGGCGATGATGGTGGGCTTGTTGCGCATGTACCGGCAGCTGTGCGCGGCGGCGCGCAGCTGCGGCGCGCGGCCGGCGGAGCGCAGGCGCTCTTACCGAGAGTGAGAATGCTGTCGTCAGACCTCCGCCGGTCCTCGCCGGGGGCCTCGCAGGCGATGATGGTGGGCTTGTTGCGCATGTACCGGCAGCTGTGCGCGGCGGCGCGCAGCTGCGGCGCGCGGCCGGCGGAGCGCAGGCGCTCTTACCGAGAGTGAGAATGCTGTCGTCAGACCTCCGCCGGTCCTCGCCGGGGGCCTCGCAGGCGATGATGGTGGGCTTGTTGCGCATGTACCGGCAGCTGTGCGCGGCGGCGCGCAGCTGCGGCGCGCGGCCGGCGGAGCGCAGGCGCTCTTACCGAGAGTGAGAATGCTGTCGTCAGACCTCCGCCGGTCCTCGCCGGGGGCCTCGCAGGCGATGATGGTGGGCTTGTTGCGCATGTACCGGCAGCTGTGCGCGGCGGCGCGCAGCTGCGGCGCGCGGCCGGCGGAGCGCAGGCGCTCTTACCGAGAGTGAGAATGCTGTCGTCAGACCTCCGCCGGTCCTCGCCGGGGGCCTCGCAGGCGATGATGGTGGGCTTGTTGCGCATGTACCGGCAGCTGTGCGCGGCGGCGCGCAGCTGCGGCGCGCGGCCGGCGGAGCGCAGGCGCTCTTACCGAGAGTGAGAATGCTGTCGTCAGACCTCCGCCGGTCCTCGCCGGGGGCCTCGCAGGCGATGATGGTGGGCTTGTTGCGCATGTACCGGCAGCTGTGCGCGGCGGCGCGCAGCTGCGGCGCGCGGCCGGCGGAGCGCAGGCGCTCTTACCGAGAGTGAGAATGCTGTCGTCAGACCTCCGCCGGTCCTCGCCGGGGGCCTCGCAGGCGATGATGGTGGGCTTGTTGCGCATGTACCGGCAGCTGTGCGCGGCGGCGCGCAGCTGCGGCGCGCGGCCGGCGGAGCGCAGGCGCTCTTACCGAGAGTGAGAATGCTGTCGTCAGACCTCCGCCGGTCCTCGCCGGGGGCCTCGCAGGCGATGATGGTGGGCTTGTTGCGCATGTACCGGCAGCTGTGCGCGGCGGCGCGCAGCTGCGGCGCGCGGCCGGCGGAGCGCAGGCGCTCTTACCGAGAGTGAGAATGCTGTCGTCAGACCTCCGCCGGTCCTCGCCGGGGGCCTCGCAGGCGATGATGGTGGGCTTGTTGCGCATGTACCGGCAGCTGTGCGCGGCGGCGCGCAGCTGCGGCGCGCGGCCGGCGGAGCGCAGGCGCTCTTACCGAGAGTGAGAATGCTGTCGTCAGACCTCCGCCGGTCCTCGCCGGGGGCCTCGCAGGCGATGATGGTGGGCTTGTTGCGCATGTACCGGCAGCTGTGCGCGGCGGCGCGCAGCTGCGGCGCGCGGCCGGCGGAGCGCAGGCGCTCTTACCGAGAGTGAGAATGCTGTCGTCAGACCTCCGCCGGTCCTCGCCGGGGGCCTCGCAGGCGATGATGGTGGGCTTGTTGCGCATGTACCGGCAGCTGTGCGCGGCGGCGCGCAGCTGCGGCGCGCGGCCGGCGGAGCGCAGGCGCTCTTACCGAGAGTGAGAATGCTGTCGTCAGACCTCCGCCGGTCCTCGCCGGGGGCCTCGCAGGCGATGATGGTGGGCTTGTTGCGCATGTACCGGCAGCTGTGCGCGGCGGCGCGCAGCTGCGGCGCGCGGCCGGCGGAGCGCAGGCGCTCTTACCGAGAGTGAGAATGCTGTCGTCAGACCTCCGCCGGTCCTCGCCGGGGGCCTCGCAGGCGATGATGGTGGGCTTGTTGCGCATGTACCGGCAGCTGTGCGCGGCGGCGCGCAGCTGCGGCGCGCGGCCGGCGGAGCGCAGGCGCTCTTACCGAGAGTGAGAATGCTGTCGTCAGACCTCCGCCGGTCCTCGCCGGGGGCCTCGCAGGCGATGATGGTGGGCTTGTTGCGCATGTACCGGCAGCTGTGCGCGGCGGCGCGCAGCTGCGGCGCGCGGCCGGCGGAGCGCAGGCGCTCTTACCGAGAGTGAGAATGCTGTCGTCAGACCTCCGCCGGTCCTCGCCGGGGGCCTCGCAGGCGATGATGGTGGGCTTGTTGCGCATGTACCGGCAGCTGTGCGCGGCGGCGCGCAGCTGCGGCGCGCGGCCGGCGGAGCGCAGGCGCTCTTACCGAGAGTGAGAATGCTGTCGTCAGACCTCCGCCGGTCCTCGCCGGGGGCCTCGCAGGCGATGATGGTGGGCTTGTTGCGCATGTACCGGCAGCTGTGCGCGGCGGCGCGCAGCTGCGGCGCGCGGCCGGCGGAGCGCAGGCGCTCTTACCGAGAGTGAGAATGCTGTCGTCAGACCTCCGCCGGTCCTCGCCGGGGGCCTCGCAGGCGATGATGGTGGGCTTGTTGCGCATGTACCGGCAGCTGTGCGCGGCGGCGCGCAGCTGCGGCGCGCGGCCGGCGGAGCGCAGGCGCTCTTACCGAGAGTGAGAATGCTGTCGTCAGACCTCCGCCGGTCCTCGCCGGGGGCCTCGCAGGCGATGATGGTGGGCTTGTTGCGCATGTACCGGCAGCTGTGCGCGGCGGCGCGCAGCTGCGGCGCGCGGCCGGCGGAGCGCAGGCGCTCTTACCGAGAGTGAGAATGCTGTCGTCAGACCTCCGCCGGTCCTCGCCGGGGGCCTCGCAGGCGATGATGGTGGGCTTGTTGCGCATGTACCGGCAGCTGTGCGCGGCGGCGCGCAGCTGCGGCGCGCGGCCGGCGGAGCGCAGGCGCTCTTACCGAGAGTGAGAATGCTGTCGTCAGACCTCCGCCGGTCCTCGCCGGGGGCCTCGCAGGCGATGATGGTGGGCTTGTTGCGCATGTACCGGCAGCTGTGCGCGGCGGCGCGCAGCTGCGGCGCGCGGCCGGCGGAGCGCAGGCGCTCTTACCGAGAGTGAGAATGCTGTCGTCAGACCTCCGCCGGTCCTCGCCGGGGGCCTCGCAGGCGATGATGGTGGGCTTGTTGCGCATGTACCGGCAGCTGTGCGCGGCGGCGCGCAGCTGCGGCGCGCGGCCGGCGGAGCGCAGGCGCTCTTACCGAGAGTGAGAATGCTGTCGTCAGACCTCCGCCGGTCCTCGCCGGGGGCCTCGCAGGCGATGATGGTGGGCTTGTTGCGCATGTACCGGCAGCTGTGCGCGGCGGCGCGCAGCTGCGGCGCGCGGCCGGCGGAGCGCAGGCGCTCTTACCGAGAGTGAGAATGCTGTCGTCAGACCTCCGCCGGTCCTCGCCGGGGGCCTCGCAGGCGATGATGGTGGGCTTGTTGCGCATGTACCGGCAGCTGTGCGCGGCGGCGCGCAGCTGCGGCGCGCGGCCGGCGGAGCGCAGGCGCTCTTACCGAGAGTGAGAATGCTGTCGTCAGACCTCCGCCGGTCCTCGCCGGGGGCCTCGCAGGCGATGATGGTGGGCTTGTTGCGCATGTACCGGCAGCTGTGCGCGGCGGCGCGCAGCTGCGGCGCGCGGCCGGCGGAGCGCAGGCGCTCTTACCGAGAGTGAGAATGCTGTCGTCAGACCTCCGCCGGTCCTCGCCGGGGGCCTCGCAGGCGATGATGGTGGGCTTGTTGCGCATGTACCGGCAGCTGTGCGCGGCGGCGCGCAGCTGCGGCGCGCGGCCGGCGGAGCGCAGGCGCTCTTACCGAGAGTGAGAATGCTGTCGTCAGACCTCCGCCGGTCCTCGCCGGGGGCCTCGCAGGCGATGATGGTGGGCTTGTTGCGCATGTACCGGCAGCTGTGCGCGGCGGCGCGCAGCTGCGGCGCGCGGCCGGCGGAGCGCAGGCGCTCTTACCGAGAGTGAGAATGCTGTCGTCAGACCTCCGCCGGTCCTCGCCGGGGGCCTCGCAGGCGATGATGGTGGGCTTGTTGCGCATGTACCGGCAGCTGTGCGCGGCGGCGCGCAGCTGCGGCGCGCGGCCGGCGGAGCGCAGGCGCTCTTACCGAGAGTGAGAATGCTGTCGTCAGACCTCCGCCGGTCCTCGCCGGGGGCCTCGCAGGCGATGATGGTGGGCTTGTTGCGCATGTACCGGCAGCTGTGCGCGGCGGCGCGCAGCTGCGGCGCGCGGCCGGCGGAGCGCAGGCGCTCTTACCGAGAGTGAGAATGCTGTCGTCAGACCTCCGCCGGTCCTCGCCGGGGGCCTCGCAGGCGATGATGGTGGGCTTGTTGCGCATGTACCGGCAGCTGTGCGCGGCGGCGCGCAGCTGCGGCGCGCGGCCGGCGGAGCGCAGGCGCTCTTACCGAGAGTGAGAATGCTGTCGTCAGACCTCCGCCGGTCCTCGCCGGGGGCCTCGCAGGCGATGATGGTGGGCTTGTTGCGCATGTACCGGCAGCTGTGCGCGGCGGCGCGCAGCTGCGGCGCGCGGCCGGCGGAGCGCAGGCGCTCTTACCGAGAGTGAGAATGCTGTCGTCAGACCTCCGCCGGTCCTCGCCGGGGGCCTCGCAGGCGATGATGGTGGGCTTGTTGCGCATGTACCGGCAGCTGTGCGCGGCGGCGCGCAGCTGCGGCGCGCGGCCGGCGGAGCGCAGGCGCTCTTACCGAGAGTGAGAATGCTGTCGTCAGACCTCCGCCGGTCCTCGCCGGGGGCCTCGCAGGCGATGATGGTGGGCTTGTTGCGCATGTACCGGCAGCTGTGCGCGGCGGCGCGCAGCTGCGGCGCGCGGCCGGCGGAGCGCAGGCGCTCTTACCGAGAGTGAGAATGCTGTCGTCAGACCTCCGCCGGTCCTCGCCGGGGGCCTCGCAGGCGATGATGGTGGGCTTGTTGCGCATGTACCGGCAGCTGTGCGCGGCGGCGCGCAGCTGCGGCGCGCGGCCGGCGGAGCGCAGGCGCTCTTACCGAGAGTGAGAATGCTGTCGTCAGACCTCCGCCGGTCCTCGCCGGGGGCCTCGCAGGCGATGATGGTGGGCTTGTTGCGCATGTACCGGCAGCTGTGCGCGGCGGCGCGCAGCTGCGGCGCGCGGCCGGCGGAGCGCAGGCGCTCTTACCGAGAGTGAGAATGCTGTCGTCAGACCTCCGCCGGTCCTCGCCGGGGGCCTCGCAGGCGATGATGGTGGGCTTGTTGCGCATGTACCGGCAGCTGTGCGCGGCGGCGCGCAGCTGCGGCGCGCGGCCGGCGGAGCGCAGGCGCTCTTACCGAGAGTGAGAATGCTGTCGTCAGACCTCCGCCGGTCCTCGCCGGGGGCCTCGCAGGCGATGATGGTGGGCTTGTTGCGCATGTACCGGCAGCTGTGCGCGGCGGCGCGCAGCTGCGGCGCGCGGCCGGCGGAGCGCAGGCGCTCTTACCGAGAGTGAGAATGCTGTCGTCAGACCTCCGCCGGTCCTCGCCGGGGGCCTCGCAGGCGATGATGGTGGGCTTGTTGCGCATGTACCGGCAGCTGTGCGCGGCGGCGCGCAGCTGCGGCGCGCGGCCGGCGGAGCGCAGGCGCTCTTACCGAGAGTGAGAATGCTGTCGTCAGACCTCCGCCGGTCCTCGCCGGGGGCCTCGCAGGCGATGATGGTGGGCTTGTTGCGCATGTACCGGCAGCTGTGCGCGGCGGCGCGCAGCTGCGGCGCGCGGCCGGCGGAGCGCAGGCGCTCTTACCGAGAGTGAGAATGCTGTCGTCAGACCTCCGCCGGTCCTCGCCGGGGGCCTCGCAGGCGATGATGGTGGGCTTGTTGCGCATGTACCGGCAGCTGTGCGCGGCGGCGCGCAGCTGCGGCGCGCGGCCGGCGGAGCGCAGGCGCTCTTACCGAGAGTGAGAATGCTGTCGTCAGACCTCCGCCGGTCCTCGCCGGGGGCCTCGCAGGCGATGATGGTGGGCTTGTTGCGCATGTACCGGCAGCTGTGCGCGGCGGCGCGCAGCTGCGGCGCGCGGCCGGCGGAGCGCAGGCGCTCTTACCGAGAGTGAGAATGCTGTCGTCAGACCTCCGCCGGTCCTCGCCGGGGGCCTCGCAGGCGATGATGGTGGGCTTGTTGCGCATGTACCGGCAGCTGTGCGCGGCGGCGCGCAGCTGCGGCGCGCGGCCGGCGGAGCGCAGGCGCTCTTACCGAGAGTGAGAATGCTGTCGTCAGACCTCCGCCGGTCCTCGCCGGGGGCCTCGCAGGCGATGATGGTGGGCTTGTTGCGCATGTACCGGCAGCTGTGCGCGGCGGCGCGCAGCTGCGGCGCGCGGCCGGCGGAGCGCAGGCGCTCTTACCGAGGGTGAGAATGCTGTCGTCAGAGCTCCGCCTGTCCTCGCCGGGCGCCTCGCAGGCGATGATGGTGGGCTTGTTGCGCATGTACCGGCAGCTGTGCGCGGCGGCGCGCAGCTGCGGCGCGCGGCCGGCGGAGCGCAGCCGCGCGCGCCGCAGCTCGCGCTCGTCGAAGCTGCGCTCTGATTCGCAGCGCATGTAGTCTTGGAGGCTAGACAAGGGGATACATTAAGCTGTTAAATGTTAATTGCTAAGCAAAAATGTGTATATAGAGTAGCGAAGAAATTCGATTCCTATGGGTATTGTTTTTTTTTTTTTTATGGATACAGGATAGCAAACGAGCTTGCAGCACCACCCATCCGCTACCACCCATGACAACTGTGACTGACTTTGAACAAGACTCAATTAGGGACTGGGATGGTTAGTCCAATTAGTTGAGAAAGTTAATTAGAACATTAGTTGGTCAGTTCGTTAGTAGGTATGAGGACTGGGGACTGTTAGTGATAGTTAGTCCTGTTAGTTGGTGTTAGTAATAGTCCAGTTAGTACTTGTTAGTAGGAGTCTCGTTCTAAGTCAGTCACAGATGTGTTGCTACCCTTGAGGACTAAGATGGTCGCCTCTAAAGAAGTGTAACCGGAATCCACACCTTTCCAACCGGACCACAATTGCTTTAAAAACAATTATTACACGGCAGAAATGGTACTAGGTACCATTGTTAAAGCTACCAGCTATTTCAGAGGTTTCGAGTGGGATCTAGGAAAACCGATTCGAGTAGCATTTATTTCTCTATTTGTCTAACATTATCGGGGTAAGTGCCTCGCCCAGTTGCTACAATTATGCGTGATAGGCGCTGTATTTTAAGAGCTCACAGCAACACGATAATCGTCGCAGTTTCATGGCGAATGAGCTTACAGGAGGAGAATTATTTCAATCGATCGGTCTCAATCCTGTAACCCATTGGAGGTGGGCTTAGCGGTTAAATGTATTTAACGCCACGGCACGTAAAGGGTTAATTTTAAGAACGAACCCTTTGAGGTTGCACTGTTCAGATTTCAGATTTCATTAAATGGTATTTTGTATACGCTTAATGAACGTTATACATTTTTGTATCTACCGCCGGTTCACTAAGTTGATGCTACCGAGAAGAACGCGAGAAGAAACTCGATAGTTACTCTTTTCAAAATTTACAATTTTTATAATTTGATCAAGGTACATTATTGAAAAAGTGGAGCTGGAGATACATCGCACCAAGCATTTCTATCGTTCAAGCAGTCATTAATTTTATAGAAAGCTTCATTATGGAGGTTCTGTTTAATGTATTATAAGATACCTTGAACATTCTTGAGGTTGAGCTGGATGTATGAGAAATGTAGTGGGGTTGAACTCACGCGATGAGCCGCTTGTCCCTGGCGTTGTCGTGCACGTCTGGCATGGAGCGGGACTTGCCCAGCAGCCGCAGCGGGGACAGCAGCGAGCGGGCTGGCTTCGGGGTTGAAACTGCTGGGAATACGAAACGTAAACCTCCTGATTGAACGGAAATATATAAAATTCTAAATATTTAATTAAAAAAACACAGACTACTTACCAATATACATAAATAATAATACACAACACACACACACACACACACACACACACACACACACACACACACACACACACACACACACACACACACATGCACACACACATGCACAAGCAGTCCACAACTCCACACTCACTCAAACGTTCTTAAGTATATTTTATTTGCACTGTAAAATTTTAGCCGAACTTAAATATCTGTATCTGTTAAGTTTCTCATTTTTAGTGACTATTACTGTACGAGTATGTACTCGTATGTCTTATGAGAAATAAAGTTATCTTTAAACCGAAACCGAAACCGACTAGTGGACGCCCGCAGCTTCGCTCGCGAAGAATTAAACCCATCAACGACGTCTGCCCGCGTTCGGGTTGCCCACTTGACCTCCACACTTCAAAAACGGAAAAGTTTCACACTAACTTTGCACCCCCGTTGTACCCCCTTAGGGGGTGAATTTTCAAAAATCCTTTCTTAGTGCTCACCTACGTCATAAAAGGAACCCCTGTGCAAAATTTCAAGTTTACCCCCTTATAATTAAGGCCCTGCGTTGATATGTCCGTCAGTCAGTCAGCTTCTCCTTTTATATATATAGATATTGAATTTTGTATTTGGCACATAGTTTAGTATCTGGGTAACCGCTATTTATAGTGCCAATCATTTCTTTAAAGCTTGCAAATATCAGGTTCGACATTTTATTCCAATTTATTCCCATTTACACAACTGTGACTTTCCTCTCGAATACCTTTTTCTTCACCGTTACAGTAAATTACATTCGATTAAAACGCTCATTTCCTACGAATGACATTGGTGAGTGCTGTTCATATCTGAACTGATCCTTACTGCGAAGCTGAATCAATCCTCGAGCAAGCTGCTGGACTTTAAAAAGGCCGCTTACCAATATATGCCGTACCTTCCACCACAACCCATTATTGTCCCATGGGCATGGGTCTCCTCTCTAAATGGTAGGGAAATGGTAAGGATTAGGCCATAGTCCAGGAGCTGGCCAAGAGTGGATGCAGACTTCACAATTTCACATTCCATCGAGAACACTTTAAAAAAATTTCAGGCAAACAGGTTTACCCACGATATTTTACTTATCGTTACAGCAAGTCACATTTCATTTCTTAAAACTAACATAACTTAGAAAAGTCATTGGTTTTAAACCCAGATCGACTCGAGTGAGGGGTTAGTTTGATAAACTGGACTGTCACCGCTGCCGTACCTTGCAATCCGTTCATCTGCAGACCTTCATCCATGGTGAAACCTTCGTTGGAGTATCCTCCTGGGGAGAAGTCTACCGAAGGTTTCTTGGCTTCAGACCCTCGCCTGCTGAGCTGGCTCTTGCATGAACTGGAGCGGGCGACGCGCCTGGAACAGACGCTGGGTCATAATGGGCCAGTGTATTTGGTGGAGGGAAGTGGTCATCCAATTTCTAGATTAGTAATCATCATTATCACTGTTATTGGGCATTGCTCACGGGTGTTTTAACAGTGAAGAACTTGAAACTTTTAAAATAACTCTTTGAAGAACTTTTAAAAGAACTCTCCTGTTTCTATCCTATTCTACACAATATAAGACCTTGATTCACCGCATTCAAATAAGATGTTGGTTCACATAGTACTATCTATATTTCTCGAAAGGGTAGGCAGAGGAAGGTATAGATAGGTTCTTTCACTTTTCACTAGATGCGTGAAACGTCTCCTCCATGTTTGATAGACACCTGGGCCATAAATAAACCATGCACAAAATTAAGACTCCGTGAGTCTTGATTTTGTGTACTGAGGCTTCAAGAAAATCTTCGTAATACCAATCCCGGGATTGAAACCAATGAACCTGGGACCTGGATGAACCAGGGACCCTGGCGCATGCGACCATTAGACTAACGAGCGGTTGCCGAGGCGATATTATTGCGTCGTTAACCTCTTTTTTACCTGATTAATATAAACGTACCCTCTTTACCTCCTCCTATTTTATTGGAATAACTCTTCAATGTCTGTTCGTCCACCAATCCCACAACTCCCGATACACCCGAGGGTGCTTAACTTACTGATGCGCTAAGGAGTCCCGTCCGTGCAGGCGCTCCTGCTCGCGTTCAAAGTAGTCGTAGAGACGGTTCGTCCACTCGCCCACGCCGCGGATATGCAGCCACAGGTAGCCTGTATAGAGCCATTAGTATCACTTGGTGTATTAGTACGTACTCGTAAGTATAGAATACTAGCTTTTACCCGCGGCTCCGCCCGCGTAGTCAAAGGAAATTAACAATGAGTTGTTTATCATACATAACAACGCCATCTATTAACAACATCCGGAACTAAATATCTAGCTAATAACAAAACATCGATATCTTCCCATGAGGATGTTTTACCGCGGTAAAAAGTAGCCTACGTCACTCTCCACCCTCCTCACTATCTCCACACATAAAAACCATACCATATAATAGCTTCGTTGCGACGTGAAAGCCGGACAAACAAACAAACACACTTTCACATTTATAATATTAGTATGGAAGTGAGTAAGGGAGTTGAAGTGGCAATGGGCAGGCCATGTCGTTCGAAGAACCGGTGGGGAAGAAAAGTCCTCAAATGGAGACCACGGCTCGGAAAAAGGAGCACAGGTCCGACCTTCAATAAGGGGACGGGCGACTTGAAAAACATGGATTTTATTTAACAGCGGTGTCAGCCCAGTGGCTATCGAACTCCTCTCACATGACCTGGTCCTGTTTCAAATCCAAAGGATTTAGAAAAAAATTAGGTATACCTAAGTGTTTTAAGAAATTAATATCACTTGCTGTAACATCCATGCAGGTTTACTCATGATCTCATGAGAGTTCTTCATAATATGCTTTCACCAATCCACACTTGACCAGCTCAGTGGACTATGGCAGGCGAGGGCAACATCTCTTGCAATGGAAAGTCCTCCGAAAGGAAACCAGCGTGCCCAATGAGATACAGAAAGGATTGTGGTGGCTCAAAGCATTCCTAATATCAAACAGAATTCTTTAGTATGGCTAACTTAAACTGTAAGTCTAAGTGAGACTTCGCTGCGACCCATAGACGTCCCACTGCTGGGCACGGGTCTCCCCCACAGACACTCTGCTAGAGCATACTCCACCACGCTGCTCCAATGCGGATTGGTGGAGGGGTTAGTGCCCAACCCAGCGTCGAATGTTCTCAAGCCACCCAAAGGTCTTCGACAAGGCTTAACAACTGTTTCCAGCATTGAAAACACCCGGGACCGACGGCTTTACGTGCCCTCCGAAGCACGGTAGCGTCCATCCACAAACCGACTGCGCCCGTCGTTGCTTAACTCTTTGATCACATTGAATCGACGCGAGCCATTGGGCTATGGACGCTACAAAGTGAGACTTAACTGTCTCCAAAGATTTGGATGTAGGTTCTTATCTGATGGCTAGGATGTACAGGATCTGACCTTCCAAGTCGGGCGCGCTGCTGATGGTGAAGGGATGCCACTCGTAGGTCGCGATGGCCGGGATGCAGACGAACACGTAGTCCCCGGCGTGGAAGTCGAACAGCGGCGGCCTTTTCACTACCAGGTGTGTGACGCGCGAGGGTAATAAGATGCCGGATGAAATGTATGTCTTGCCGCGCTTTGACCTGCGGACCAGATAGGCTTAAAGAGGCAGGAACAGGGAATACACTCTTAAAAGAAAAATTGTGACCTTAACGCATGATACTGGGCTGGATCATCAAGGTATTTAGTACCTAAGTAGATTAGTCTTAATTTGCATTAATGTTATGTAGTGAACCTACTTATACCCTAGACTAAACTCCAGTTCGTTAGCATTTACTACAAACCTGTGTGGTTTACTGATGCTAGCTATATAATATAAATGTTTGTAAACATCTGTGTACCTACCAATAAAGAAATAAATAAAAATAAATAATATAAATTTTAATGAATGAATGAATTTTTGAATGTGGATGCGATAGAAAACGCGTGAAAAGGTAGTCGGGGACCACTACTTCCTACCCAATATCTCAGGGACAGGGGGTGGCTGAAAATCAGCGCTGCATAGGATCTATCCTATGTTAGCTGCCCATAAACTGTGTATTGTTTTTTATAATTTAAGCTTGTAATTTTATTTTTGTGGCAATAAATTATTTTTTTATTGATTTTGATTTGATTTGATCTGATTTTAAAGCAATAGTGGTTCGGTTGGAAAGCTGTGGTTTCCAATTACACTTCCTTAGACGCGACCATCTTATTTTTCAAGGGTAGCAACATGTGATTGACTTGGAACGAGACTCTTACTAACAATTACTAACTGGACTATTACTAACACCAAATAACAGGATTAACTGTCACTAATAGTCCCCAGTCCTCATACCCACTAACGAAGTGACCAACTAATGTTCTGATTAACTCTCTAAGCTAACTGGACTTACCATCCCTGTCCCTGATTGGGTTATGATCAAAGTTAGTCACAGTTGTCATGGGCGACAACGAATGAGTAGGGCTGCAAGCTCGGTTGCTATCTTGTATCCATAAAAAAAACCGAAGCATCAATGTGGAATATCCATAAGTGCGATCCCAGTGCGATGGATCTCCAGCTCCACTTGTTCAATAATAAAGTAATGTGATCAAATTGTAAATTTTGAAAAGAGTAACTACCAAGTTTCTTGCCGTGATCTTCTCGGCAGCATCAACTTTGTGAACCGGCGGTAGATAAAAAAATGTTATGACGTTCATTAAGCGTATGCAAAATACCATATAATGAAAAATAAATGAATCTGAATCTGAATAAGTATAATCCTCGGTTTTGGCTTTTGCATCTGTTAAATTTTATTGTATTTTTTTATGCTAAATTAGGTCATTATTAAAATATAAATTGTATATTGCCACATTTACAGCAAATAAATGAATTATTATGAATCATACTCTGCTTGTCGTAATCTACATACCGACCGCGCCCGATCTTGCTTAACTCGATCCATCACAAAACAAAACAAACTAATTGTTTCTACATAAGAATATCAAAGGAATGTTAACCTAAGTACCTCATCCAAGAAAGCCTGACGATCCTCTCGATGACGTAGATGGTCCCCGGCCCCACGAACCACTTCCAGAAGTTGGGCGCGTGCAGGATCAGGAGGACCCAGAAGGGCACGTAGAGAAGATGGGTCCAGTAAAACACCTGGAAGTTTTTTATTCATTTATTTATTTAATAATTCCATCCAAAACATCACCAACCTTACGAAGATGTTTTTATGGATATGTTTATGGGTGACCGCTAGTGGCAAAATTTCATGGACGCTACCGTCCTTCGGAGGGCACGTTAAGCCGTCGGTCCCGGTTGTTTTCAATGGTGGAAACAATCGTTAAGCCTTGTCGAAGACCTTCGGGTGGCTTGAGAACTTTCGACACTGGGTTGGCCACTAACCCCTCCACCAATCCGCATTGGAGCAGCGGAGTGGAGTATGCTCTAGACCTCCCGCAGCTGCGTCTGTGGGGGAGACCCGTGCCCAGCAGTGGGACGTCTATGGGTCGCAAGTTTTTGTATGGATATATTCCGTTGGATTCAGAGGGCGCAGGATCGGGAGGAAGCGACGATTGAGGGAGGCCTATGTCCAGCAGTGGACCCAAAAAGGCTGATGGATGGATGGATGATGATTGTATAGATATACGATAGCAAACAAGCATGCAGCACCAGCCATCCGCTGGTCATGACAACTGTGACAAACTCATAAGAAGACTCAGATATGGACTGGGATGGTTAGTCCAGTTAGCAGATGGTGTTAACACATACCCGGCTTCCACCTCAGGTTATAGGGGTTGTCTGAAAACCAGCGCTACACGGGTCTCTAGCCCCGCAGTAGCAACGGCTGAGACAACTCCTGTTGTCATTTTATTTAAATTTTTTTTCTTTGTATTTCTTAGTATGACAAACCTATATCTAATGACAAATAAAACATTTGAATTTGAATTTAATATATAAGAACATTAGGGACAGGGACTGTTAGTGATAGTTAGTCCTGCTAGGTGTTAGCACTAGCAATTAGTCACTGGACTCCATTGACTAATTGCTAGTTGAAATCTCCTTCTAAGTTTGTCACATATTATTATGTCAGTCGCACAGCTGAGCGTTGACCTATTTGTTGCACTGTACTTTATTAATTGTTAATACTAACATATATGTTATTGTGTTCAAATAAGGAAATCATCTTGGTCTTCAGTGCACTCACGGATAGATGATCTACCATCCTAGCCACCTCAAGTCTCACCTCGAAACTCCCGTCGCGGCGCACGGCCGAGCGGCTGCACAGCGCCATGACGGCCAGCACGGCGCACAGCGCCAGCCCGGTGGGGTTGGCCCAGCCCGGGGCCAGGCCGAACAGCCCCGGGCGCGCCGTGCCCACCCACTCCCACAGCGTGTGGTTGGCGGCGTTTAGCACCGGGTCGTACACCACCACTGTGCCTGGGACAGAGAGGGAGAGATAGAGAGAGAGAGATTATGAAAATATTATGTATGTACGGAAAAATGTTAATTTCTTTGACAAAAAAAGCAGTGTACATAACTTTAGTACAAGAAATAAGGATAAATTGATTGTATGTACCTAGCTCTAGACTAAGTAAAGTATCAAAATCTTTTATGGGGAACTATGTTCGCTTCTACAATAAAATAACAAAACCTCCTTAATAAAGCTTTCTATAAAATTAATGATTAAACGATAGAAATGCTTGGTGCGAAGTATCTCCAGCTCCACTTGTTCAATAATAATGTAATCTGATTAAATTATAAAAAATGTAAATTTGGAAAAGAGTAACTACCGAGTTTCTTGCCGTGTTCTTCTCGGTAGCATCAACTTTGTGAACCGGCGGTAGATAAAAAATGTTATGACGTTCATTAAGCGCATAAAAAAATACTATATAATGAAAAATAAATGAATCTGAATCTGAGACCTTCAATAAGACCGAGTTTTTTCCTCCGGCTTTTTAAAAGCTTTTATTTAACTTCACTCGTATGTATGCATGTATGTATGTAAGTATGTATGTCCTGGAATCTTGCAATCAATATTTCACCCACTTCCACTGAAGCTATCGAGCTGAAATTTGGCACACATATTTGGTTCCGATGACAATGCATGAAAATAAAATAAAAAGTTATAAAAAGCCTTTTTTTTTTTAATTTAATAATTTATTTCTCTCTCGGCCTACACTAGGGCATAGGATAAGAATATTGTGAATTATTCTTCCTAAAGCCGATGACCAGATAGATAGTCTATCGTGACTTTAGAGCTTAGCTTAGTGGTAGGTAATTATTGTAAATAAGGCAGGTTAGGCACCCGTGTAGTGTAGTGTCATTTATAATTTTTATAACAATTTCTAAAAATAAGTGAAATTAACATATTTCAATTCTTTAAATGTCAATAATTAATAACAAATGTCAAGATAGAGGAAAATACAAGTCAATAAATAATGTCATAATCGTGAATGTCAATTAATTCAAGTGTTTATGTTTGTTTAAAGGTTAAAAATTGTGTAATAAGTTAAAGCCAATTTACCAGGATTTTGTCTTCTAAAAACTCTTTTATAGAATAACTAATGGACGCCCGCAGCTTCGCTCGCGTGGAATTAGACATTAGCGAAGTACAAAAACGGCAAAGTTTCATACTAACTTTGCACCCCCGGTTTACCTCCTTAGGGGGTGAATTTTCAAAAATCCTTTCTTAGTGCTCCCCTACGTTATAAAAGGAACCCCTGTGCGAAATTTCAAGTTTCTAACCCTTATAGTCTAGGCCCTGCGTTGATATGTCAGTCAGTCAGTCAGTCAGTCACCTTCTCCTTTTATATATATATACTCGTAGATATCCTTAGTAAAGCCTTGAGGTTTCTTTTATATATATTGTGAGTCTGTCAAAAATTTCCGCGAGCGTGAACCCACCACCATCCCATGGCCCCATTAACCATCCGGTTATATGGGCCTAAGCGTGGGAGGGCACACCAGAACTAGCTAGTGCTTTTCTTTCTGGTGTGCCTTCTTGATCTCCCTACAAGCCTAATTTGTGTCCCTGCGTGAACCGTGAGAAATAAAACAAACGAAACACCAACCGAAGTTGCAGAGGTGCATGACGGTGTGCAGCGCGGCGTACGCTACTATAAGCGCGGCGGTCAGCTTGTGCAGGTACACGTGGTGGTCGAGCGGCAGCAGCGCGCCCGCGCCGCGCACGCGCAGGAACGTGATGCAGTGCCGCAGCATCAGCACCAGCACCCACGAGCACGTGAAGTTCAGGCATTGCCCTGGGGACATGGCGGTGGGCGTTATCTATGAACATGAAAACCGAAGCCTCGCGCGGGCGGTGTATGGACATATTTTGTTATACAGAATGTAGTACTCCGTGTCACCCTTGTCATAAAGGGTACGTTAATTGGCTCGTTACCACAACAGTGCGCCAGTAAACGTCCGTTCTCGCCCGTGGCTAATACGTGACTGTTTACCCCACTCCCGTGTGCTCGAGACAACGTCATGTTTAACAGATTATAGATCCCAAACACTACACAGAAGTTATGCAGAAAAACGATTTGTAATAACATTTATATTTGAAATGCCACAGATACAATATTTTGCCTCAGTATGCGTTGTGTCAAGATATTGATGTTATGTAAAATCTGCCAAAATGATGATTTGGCTAGTTGACTTTTGTACCGACGATAGGCTACGATGAACCGTCGTTAACGGATCAATTATAAAATAAATCAGTAAGCCTTATCGAAGATCTTAGGGTGACCTGAGAACATTCGACACTGAGTTGGCCATATGGTTGTATCTAGCCGCTGCGACTAACCGTATACGAAGTAACTCTTAAAGTTGTGGTAACGAAAACAGATGTCGTTGGAATCAGCGATAACAATGGACGTCGTCGACATGATAAGGTTCTTTGAGCAGCAGTCAGCAGAAGCTAAGTTATTTCCAGTTGCCCATACTCTATATAATTTTTATTTATTTCTGTGCAATGTGTGTGGCTGTTTGTTTGAGTGTGCGAGAGAGCATCTTTTATAGTTCAGTCTCTTGGAACCTCACCTTACCGCGAATCTTGCAAAGGCGATAAGCTCAGAGTATCTACGACCATACGTACGAAGTAGGTACAAGTATTCCTACGCAGTTGCTGCCGTCAAATCAGTCAAATGCCTAAAATTTATCTGCGCTACCTAATATGATATCGCAATTCGTTTCGTATGAAGTATTGCTATGGTAAAGGCAGTGAATTCTCAGCTCAAAACTAAATTCTCTTAAGCCCACGATCACACTCACCACAAGCTCTAGCGAATATGACGAACGCATTCGACTCCCTGTACTCAACGATCCGAGCGACGAACAGACCGATGTTGACGAGGAAGAACACTCCCAGGTACAGGAGAAGCACGTAGTTGTTCCGGAAGTACGAGCGGGACAGGTGGTAGGGCTTCATCTGGGACAGCTTGCCGCACAGCGTCGGCTCCTCCTTAGGCGTGGGCGGCACGAGCCAGCGGTCGATGCTGCAAGACGAATTATATAGTTAACTAGCTGACCCGGCAAACTTTGTTTTGCCATATAAATACCTCTACTACTACCACTACCACTACCATTACCACTACTACTACCACTACCACTACCACTACTACTACCACTACTACTACCACTACCACTACTACTACCACTACAACTACCACTACCACTACCACTACCTTAACCACTACCACAACTACTACCACTACTACTACCACTACAATTACCACTACAACTACTACTACCACTACCACTACCCCTACCACTACCACTACCCCTACCCCTACCACTACCCCTACCACTACCACTACCCCTACCACTACCCCTACCACTACCCCTACCACTACCCCTACCACTACCACTACCACTACCATTACCACTACCACTACAACTACCACTACCATTACCATTACTTATAATCGAAAGCGTTCAATAAAAGTAGGAAATTATTAAAAATAAAAATCGCGATGGAATAATAGGGGTTGATCGTAGAGGGTTGAAAATTCAGGGTTGTATGTATTTTCTAATGTTGTATCATAAAAAAATACAAAAATAAAAATTTATCTAAAAATTAAAAAAAAAAAATTAGGGATGGACTACCCTTAACATTTAGGGGGATGAAAAATAGATGTTAGTCGATTCTCAGACCTACTGAATACGCATATAAAATTTGGTAAAAATCGGTAAAGCCGTTTCGGAGGAGTACTGCAACAAACATTGTGACACGGAAATTTTATATATAAGAAGACTAGTGGACGCCCGCAGCTTCGCTCGCGTAGAATTAGACCCGCTAACGACGACGTTTGCCCGCGTTCGGGTTGCCCACTTGACTTCAAAAACGGCAAAGTTTCATACTAACTTTGCACCCTCGTTTAAGGGATGAATTTTCAAAAATCCTTTTTTAGTGTCCCCTACGTTATAAAAGGAACCCCTGTGCAAAATTTCAAGTTTCTAACCCCTATAGTTTAAGCCCTGCGTTGATATGTCAGTCAGTCAGTCAGTCAGCTTCTCCTTTTATATATATAGATTGTATCAGGCATTACTTTGCGAAAATCCATTGTTTTAAAGCTAGTTTTATCTCTAGCAAGGCGCAATATGGTGTTTACTTTCATGCGTACAACCTCCCCCTACCACATAAGAAAGAATGCAAACTAGAGCAATGAAAATACATACCAA
The DNA here is from genome assembly GCA_944567765.1 of Carterocephalus palaemon. Lineage (NCBI taxonomy): Eukaryota > Metazoa > Arthropoda > Insecta > Lepidoptera > Hesperiidae > Carterocephalus > Carterocephalus palaemon. The sequence continues at coordinate 9,508,121 of OX155662.1, read as the reverse complement.
AACACGCAACACCACGTGTTTCGCCCCCAAACGGAGCACCCTCAAGGTTCGTCTACTCTACGATGCTTAGTATCATAGGAATGATGGTAAGGCCTCCTTACACGACCTTATTTTTGACCGACCCAACGCGAACGTACCAAATCAACACTGTTTAATTGACAATATTTAAAATGCTTTATAAAAGGACGACCTGATAAATCTCATGACCTTCCTGGTCACTTATACCTAAAGGTCAATCACAAAACTGGTCAAAAAGTCTAAGAAGTGGAATTCCTAGTTAGCGACTGTATTATCTTTATCGGAAAACTGTAATGTTATCAAGATGAGAAGGTTTTTCATAATATATTTGAAGCGCCGCGACTGCTGCATGCTGCTCTGATATGTCCTCTGTATACTGCAGAGCACGTCACGTACCTAAATAGTCTTCACTAGTCGTTAATTATTAAACCATGACTTTTATGAAGATCGTGGGAGCGTCGAAGAACAGTCTAAGACGAGTGAACAAATGGTTGCTTGCTATTTTAAGGATCATTCCCGTCACAACCCATTCCATTTTCTCACTTTTGAGCACAATTTTTGTCATGCCGCTCATCAATCCCTGAAGTCTGTTTTTAGTCGCCTCTTCCGACAGACAGGAACTAGCGTACCTAGCATTATTCTGGTCCCAAACTACATGTATAACAGATGACCTGATGGAGAGATTCTCGAGCAGTCCTCCATGCTTGGCCAGTAGTGCGCGCAGCCCTTCGTAGGTGATGGCCCCGCGGCCCTCGGTGTCCGCGTCCTCGAACATGGCTGCCGTCAGGTCCAGGAGCTGGTCGTCGCTGAACTGCATCCCGTTCTCTAACATGCAGGCGCGCATCACGTGTTGCAGCTCGCGGTGTTGGATTAGGCCGTCGCCTGGGAAAGGTTATGTCGATGTTAAGTTCATAATCAAAGTTAAATTTAAAGGTAAAGATAATGCAAAGGTCCAAGTCAAAATCACAGTCAAATAAAAAGGATAGTTCAAGTGATACTCAAAGTTAAAAAACAAAGGCAAAGGCAATATCAAATCAAAAGTCGAACAAATTAATCTGTGTGAATCTGAATCTGAAGGGATTTCTGTTGTTCTGCACTTGACCAGCGTGGTGGACTAAGGCCTTAGGTACTGGGAGACTTCTTGAGGAGCCTTGAATGGCCCATTTAAGAGACCCATTGGGAGAGATTGTTGTGGTTATGTCGGTGGCTCATCAGAAACCTCACCATCCAAGTCGTAGACCCTGAACAGGAATCGAATCTTGTCCTCCGGCGTCTGCATGCCGAAACGCTGCACCGCCGCAATGAACTCCCGGTGTGAGATGGTGCCGGAGTTGTCTTCATCGAAGATTTGGAATACCCGCTCCGTGAAGAACCGCTGGAAAATGTTGAGAGTTATATAAAAAGCTTTTTACTTGCTCGTTATGTTTGTTATTTGGTCCGGGTTCAAATCCAAGCGGCACGAACCAATTACTTTGTGGCATGCCTAACAGTGCCTGTGGCATAAATAGTTTTTTTACGTTTTTGGAGACAACGATCTTCTGGAACTGATCTCGTGTGATCTCCTTCTGGTCTCCCGCCGTCTGCCGGAACAGTTGCTCCAGGCGGGCCACGCTGGCCTGGTCGATGCCATGGCGCGCCCTGCAACCAATGATCAGGTTAGTGAAGCTAGGTTAACCACTTTAGTCAGAGTGCAATGTGCTTTAGGTATCCCAAGCATACGTAACGGCATCAAAGTCTGGCTTTGACCTTGACGCAATTGAGGTATCGTCTGGCGGGGGATGAGCAGATTATTAGTTTTAAGAGCTGATTGGTTCGCCAGCTGTATTATATACCCCCCCGCACTGATAGCTCAAGCGCAGCTGTCCCTCCGAGTTTCGTTCAGAACAAAATGTTTGTGCCGACAGCTATTGAAAAAGTTTACGTAAACTTTGTTCCATACGGTTACGCTGATTTTGAAGTAAATGTGTAACGGCTCAGTTTTCTGGTCGAACATAATTAAATTTTTTTTTTGCTTCAAAAAAAATTTACCGCAGGTGGTATTAGAGCCAACGACCTTCCCATTTACACGAAACCATCTCGGTTGTCATGGGTAGCAATAGTAACGCTTCTGTGGCAGTCAGAAAGACGAAAGAAGATCATCATCATACCCGCACTCTCGTACGATAACATTGTTTACGTATTGCTCCGGAATATTTAATCAAAACCTCGCGTATTAATTGTGTAACTAAAAAACAAATTAGTACATAATGAAGTGTTTATCACAAGCTCGTTCTTAGTGTTTGGATCACAAAAATCTGGCAAGGGAAGCGTGAGTAAATGGTGCATAAATATTTGAACAAAAAAGTTTACTAAATGACAACACGCAACTACCCTGCATGCGTCACTTCGCAAGCACTACGCGCCGATTTGAATCTCAGCGCCTGTTGAATAGACATAGGCAATACACAGAACTGCCGCTACCTTACTGTGAATTAACTTCAGGCATCAAATAAAATGAGTAATAAAGCACCTAAAACGAAGAACTGCTCTGCATGCTCTAACGATATTGTAACGCCTGAACATATAAAGTGCGTAACCTGTAGCTTGCGCTACCATTTTGACTGCGCTAACAACACTGGTAGAAAATTCAAAGAGCTAACAGCAGAATACAAAACTAACTGGTTGTGCCCCTCTTGTCGTGCCAAGCAACCGAGAGGAGATAACTCAAACACTCCAGTGCGCTCCTCTGCCAGCGCGAACCAAAGTCAAAGTACAAGTCCTAAGTCCAATGTAACACAGCGGCGCCCTCAAGTTTCAACACAAAGCAATTCTCCAACTATCACACTTGAAAATGTCAAGCAATTAATGCAAGAGGAACTGGAGTCTTTTTTAGTCAAAATAGAAAAAAATTTAACTAAGATCATAGAAGATAAAACACAAGGGATTTTCCAGGAAATCAACGAATTAAAGGAATCAGTTCGTTCTGCTAATAGTCAGTGTGAAGACTTAAAAAAGCAATTGCAAGAAAAAGTTTTAATCGTGGAAGTTCTCGAAAAAGAAAACGATACTTTGAAATCATCTGTAAAAGATCTCAATAGCAGACTGAGTATAGTTGAGCAACAATCAAGATCGAGTAACTTGGAGATACAGTGCGTGCCCGAGCATAAAGGCGAAAATCTATTAAACATCGTAACGCAAATAGGAAAGATAACAGGAAATAACGTCCCCGACGTAGATATCCACAAGTGCACAAGAATCGCCAAGATAAACCCGGAAAGTGCTCGCCCACGCTCAGTTATTGTGAAGTTTTCTAGTCCCCGCATCAGAGATACCTTTTTGGCAGGCGTGTTAAAATTCAATAAGAAAAACAAAGACAAACTGAACACAAGCCATATTGGGCTTGGAGGTGCTATTAAACCAATTTACGTAGTCGAGCACTTAACCCCAGAATTGAAGAAAATACATTCATTTGCTCGATTAACCGCCAAAAAACTGAATTACAAATTCGTTTGGTTGAAGAATAATCGTGTCTATTTAAGGAAAACTGAAGATTCTGAAGTGATTGCAGTGCGAAATATCGAACAGTTAGAATTACTGACATCATAGTTATCTCTTTTCTACTACCTTTATCTTTATAGTATTTTGGTCAGGTTAAGTCAACACTGGGTCATATGAATATATATTATCAAAATGTTAGGGGTATCCGTAGTAAAACACGTGAGGTAAAACTCAATATCCTATGTAATGACTACGATATTCTAATTTTTACAGAAACTTGGCTCTGCGAAGGTGTTTTCAGGGAAGGGGTTTCATATTAAAAATCATAATGAAAGAATTCTTGATCTGATACTATCCAACTCTTGCCAAATAATGGTCTCAGAAAATAAAAACCCCATCAGCACTATAGACAATCACCATCCACCACTTAACGTGAAACTCATTCTAAATAAGGTCAAAAACTTAGATGAACGCGTAGTTGAAAAATACAATTTCTACAAAGCCAATTACGAGGCAATCAATCAAGATTTAGATAACATGCCATGGTTAGATCTATTCAAAGACTGTAACAACGTCAACTCAATGATAACAATCTTTTACAATACACTAAATAAAATTATAGAAAAACATGTCCCTAAAGTCAAACCTAAAAACAAAAAATATCCAATATGGTATAACAATAAACTAATTCATGCATTAAAACAAAAACAAAAATTCAGAATAAAAGCCAAAATTTACAACAACCCATTAGACACACAAAAGTACGAATCATTAAGGTCTGACTGTAATAGTCTAATTCATCAATGCTATAATACATACATCGCAGAAATAGAAAATAACTTATCCGAAAATCCCAAATACTTCTGGACACACTTGAAAAATATAAGAAAATCACCGAACACGTATCCAGCTAGAATGATGCATAATGCTAGGGTAGCCACCGACGGCCCAAGTATTTGCAACCTGTTCGCTGATTTCTTTTCCTCTGTATATGTTAATAGCGATTCGCTCTACACGAACGAAAAGCCCTCTTCTGTCAACCATATTTGCTCCGTCAACATTACCATTAATGAAGTCATTCGGAAGCTAAAAAGACTCGATACGAAGAAGGGAGCTGGTCCAGATAACTTGCCACCGTTACTAATAAATAAGTGCGCTATATCATTGTCATCACCTGTATGCATGATCTTTAACAAATCTCTCCAAACCGGTGTTTTCCCAGATATGTGGAAATTGGCAAGAATTGTGCCTCTCTACAAAAAAGGTGGCCGTGATAATATATCTAATTACAGGCCAATTTCAATACTGTCAGCCCTGCCAAAGGTCTTCGAGTCTCTAATACATCCTATAATAACGCGCCACGTACTTCACGGGCTCTCAGAAGCCCAGCATGGTTTTGTAGGGGCTAGATCAACAGTCACAAATCTAAGCGTTTTCATGAATTTTATTATTCCCTTGGTGGATTCACGAAGACAAGTCGACATTATCTACACTGATTTCTCGAAGGCCTTTGACAGGGTAAATCATAAATTGTTAGTGACAAAGCTTTCCGCTTTTGGAATAGGGGGCACTCTCTTGTCATGGCTCACATCGTATTTATCTGACCGATATTCGTATGTCGCAATCAAAGGACATTCATCTCAAGTATTCAGCGCGACATCTGGTGTGCCCCAGGGATCCATCCTAGGACCTCTTTTATTCAACATCTTTATAAACGATATTACCGAGTGCATTCAAAATTCAAAATATTTTATCTTTGCAGATGACCTTAAATTTGGCTTGGAAATAACAAATAACAATGACGCTCAATCCTTGCAGGCTGACATCGACAGAGTTGCCAACTGGTGTCATCTAAACGGCATGGACCTTAACCCTGGCAAATGCTCTTATATAAGTTTCACTCGTAAGCGCACAGTTCTTGAAACCAAATACACCGTAAATAACAACCCAATTCCAAAACAAGAATTCATCCGTGACCTAGGCGTCATAATTGATGCCAAACTAAGGTTTAACCTCCACATTGAGCATATTTGTAGATCCGCACGCCAAATGCTCGGTTTAATATTTAGAAGCGCCAAGCAATTTAAAAAACTTGAGACCAAAAAACTTCTTTACGCCAGCCTTGTTAGAAGTAAACTAGAGTATGGCACAGTTATCTGGAACCCCAGTTACCAAATACATAAAGATCGCCTAGAAAGCATACAGAGGAGGTTTACAAAATTTTACTCACACAAAAAACTGACTTACGAGGAGCGATTAAAAAAATTCAACTTTAATACATTGACGGATAGACGCATGTTTCATGATTTGACCTTTCTTCACAAATTACTAAACGGAACCATTGATAACACGGAACTGCTGAGCCAAATATATTTCAAAGTACCCTCGCGCTTACCGCGGTACCCCATTTCACTACTTAAACATAAACCCTACAGAACAAACCTTGGGCATCACTCCCTAATACCTAGGATATGTAGGCAATATAGGGAACTATGCATCAAAGATAAGTCCATCGACTTATTTAGTAACAACTTAGCTACATTTAAATTAAAAATTAAAAATAGCATAACTGTTTGACAAGAAGGTAGCCTGTATCTCATTATATTAGTATTTCACACCATTTATGGATTAAGTTCACCAAATTTAAACGTTTCAATTCTGTCAATTCTTAAAGTCAAAGTTATTTTTATAGTTTTTTTTATATTAATATAGCATTAATTATTAGTTTTAAATTCTGGTCTTAAACCACATTGTTATCGTGCAATATTCTTATGCAAGCTGTAACTACCTGTAAGTGAAATTATATGTATTTATAAACTTAAGGCTAAATCATAGTTATATCATAATATACACATATAATTTTGTTGGTGGTTCATATAATAAATAAATAAATAAATAAAGAATTTATGGTGCTAACAATTGAAAATACTTAGGTAGTACTACTTAGTAAATAACCAACTGACCAACTTATGTGTATCAATTTGACAAAAGACATGCAGCGGCAGGTATGGGAATTATCCCGCCTAACCTTCGAAATCTGACGTAGGTTTGGTTTGGAGGATGGATGGATGGATATGACATGCCTTACCGAGTGCTGGATATGGCGGCTATGAAGTCCATGAGCTCGTCCGCGGTGACCCAGCCATCGCCGTCGCTGTCCAGGGCGCGGAGGAGTTTGTTCGTCACCTGCAAACATACAGTAGAGACTTGATTATATTAGGTACTATTACATACGTACTATGGTATTTTTTTATTTATTAAACCTTTATTGCATTATAGTATACAACTAGTGGTGGATGGAATTTTTGAATGTGATTTTCATCCACTTTCGACACGTTTTAACGTCGGATTATTTTGAAACTTTGCACATAATATTATAGAAAAATGACACAGAATAAATAGTCAATTAATATAAAAACAAATTTCTGTGTGCTATTAATTGATTTTTTAACTACTACCAACCAACTACTACTACCAAATACTTACCAAATTAGACAACTCAAGAGAAGGACTTTAGTTCACAATTCGATAACAATGCATTCTAAAACCATTTTTATCAGCAGGCATGCAATGCCGACCTAACCTTGTCCCTGGCAACTATCTGGCAACTGACCACTCTATTCTGCAGGATCTGCTGGAAGGCGGGCAGGTCCACCGCCGCGTCCCTGCACACCACGTAGGCCACGCTCTCCACTTGCTCCACGAAACTAAGCTGCTTCTCGTCCCTGAAACAGTGGGGGGTAGAATCTGTAGCCGAAGAAGGGGCGCAAGTTGTAAGAAATGTCACATATTGCGTCCATTTTTTCCGCGCAGTAAACTGTGGAATGTGCTGCTTTCTGAAAAGTTCTAGACATGGGGCCGCTTCAGAACCGGCGACGCCTGACTCTAACCACAAGAAAAATCATAATAGTCTTCTGTGAAGTGTTCAACTTTTGGTGCTGTATTTACCTGCTTGACTACTCGCTACAACTCGCTACCAACATTAACTCGCTACCAACTTCCCGCTGCTAGGCATAGTGGTTTAGATGATACTTCACAACGCTGCTCCAATGCCGATTGGTAGTCAGCGGTAGTTAGTAAGCCCAATGTTGAATGTTATCAAGCCACCCGAAGGTCTTCAAAAAGGTTGATTGATTATTGATTACATTGATTTATTGATTGACCGGTGCGGTGGTTTCCGAATTTCGTTCAGAGCTAAAATTTTATGCCGATAGCTGTAGCGCCAATTCGTCGCTGGCCCAAAATTTCAGCTCAATTTACAACTTGTTTTTTCATGTTAAGCGACAACAGAATCAATGTGACTTACGCGAACCGTTCCTTGAGGAGCTCCAGCCAGTCCTCCTGTACCAGATGGTCCTTCCTGTCCGCGTCGAACAGCCGGAATATCCTCTCCAGAAGATCCTGGAAGAAGAAAAGGTCAACTAGAGAATAGTGTACGTAACGATCCGGCCGCATACCCGATTCTTAGGTGTTCACAAAATCAAGAATGGAAACCTTCCACCAAACCACCACAAACCTTTCTATTTCTAATGAGTCGCATTTAGAATGTAAAGGTCAAGCATGTGTGCACATTACCACGTTGGCCAAGCATGGATTGGCAGACTTTTCATGTTTTTGAAAACATTACTTATGGAGAATTCTGAAGCAAGAATGTTTCCTCGTCCGTTCCAACATTTATGGCATTTAATATCATAAATCGCACATAACTAAGAAGTGTAGAATGGGTTTGTGTGCCGCTTAAATTTGAACTCAGGCTGTCAGCCCTGTCAAGGACACATTCCTTTGGGCACGGACTACATTACTAAAGCTTTGGGTATATATACCTATATACCTAGCTAGGAGGTCCATCTAGGTTAAGTTGAGAAAAAAATAACGGACTTCAAATAGATATATTTGATACTTCAATAAAAAGGATAACTCGCGGCACAGAATACATTATAGTTGTTCGCGGGCAAAATATTTTTTGTACATAAATTATTGGCCAATATTATCTGTGGCGGTCTTGTCAACGTCATTGAATAAATCGGATTAATTTAATCTATATCCGCGCGCTAATTGCGCGGCATTCGACAGCAGCTGTCAAGCGTGGCGCGTCACCGCGTCAGAGGGTCTACTATGGAAATGCATTGACACAATAATATGTTTCGTATATATTTTAGCAAAACAAACTAATCGATTTAAGTTCCTTAACATAAGTTCCTCGGGTCTATCACCTAAAAAATCTTCAAAAAAAAATCTTCCTAAATTGTCTTCAAATGTATCTGCGACTAGACAAAACAGGTGGTCTATTATGAATCGCTCGACATGCGGCGGCGCAGAATATTCACGTTTTGTGTGGATGTGTTGGCTCACTTGAATACTACCTGTGTCACTAATCAGACAGGCAATAAATATATATAAATAAATATCTTGGACATTCTCACAAACGGCCATCTGATCCCAAAGTAGGCGCGCGCCTGTGATATGAGTGTCAGAGACCGATAAACATACATATAGATATTTATCACACGATACAGAATACATACACAGAACAATTACAAGTGTTCGTCACACGAATATTTGTCCTAAGTGGGATTCGAACCCACGACCCTTCATTGCTTGTCATTGCTCTTTGCGGTACTCAGTGCTTTCAGTAAGCTTTTTTTCGGACAGGTAAGATGGAAGGAGGGAGGAGGGGAATGACAAAACATGAGGAAAAAATCCGCAATATTAGTTCAAAGGAAATTTATGACATATAAATTTCCTAGAGTTATAAGAAAGTGGTCGATATAACAAAACGAAACGTGGCGTAAAGATTTCGTAGTAGGCCCCCGAGACGCGTGCGGTGGTGGGACAGACGAGCGACACGCTCGGCGACGCAGACAACGTGACACGAAGCGATAACATCAGGAGATGCTAATAGAAAACTGTTTTACATAAACTTTACCGACATCTCAATCATTTGGGTGCCCATCCAAGTGTTTTACATAATTTTAGTGACATCTAAATATGTGGTTGTTCGGACGAATTACAAAAATTTTCAAGAGTATCTTGTTACCAAATAGATTAATAAAGGTTTTTACGGGTACCTATTGTGAGTAGTACGAGGAAAAACAAGTGCTTTGAATCTCTATAATATACTTATTTACCTAACGTGTTGAGCTACTCATTAAAAAATGGCAAGTCGTAATTTTTTTTTGGTGGAGAAATAACACCAAAGCATTGAAGAGAAAACAATTGACGAGGTAACTCTCTTCCTAAGGTCTTTAGCCAAAAATGGGAGAAACGAGCAGTTTAAACAGTTTTTTTTTTTAATTAATATTTGGGAAACATACCTACATTATTTCAAAAATTATTTATATTTGGGAAACATACAATATTTAAAAAATTGTAAAATATAGAATAGATAGTTATGCAGAAATCAGCGAAGTTTCCACTAATAAAAGTAAGAAAGTAAAGTAATAAGGTAAAGTCAAATCTTACTAGGTAGTAAGCATAGAAGCATGGTCCACCACGCTACCAGACGTTATTCCCATGCGGATTGGTGGAGCAGTGGTTTCTGACTAACTTGTTACAAATATTCTAAGACCACTCCAAGGTCTTCGACAAGGCTTAACGATTGTTCTACAATTGAAAACAACCGGTACCGACGAATTAATGTACCGTCCAAAGCACAAGATATATTTTGCCACAAGCGTTCACATATCCAAATATTAACGCCCGCGCTCGACATTGCTTAACTCGATTACGATTACGTACGTCGATTACGTACGATCGGCCAGAACGATAGGGATATGAGCGCTTCAAATCTCTTCAAAACCCTATATCAACATCTCATCATCAACATCATACTAACATTTAGTAGGTAGGTAATATATCAACACTACTCGAAATTTGAATGACACATACATTATGAAATGTTTAAGCTTAATCATATAGTGTAAGTACCTGAGTAGGTACTTGCCAATCAAGACCAACGAACCAATGTAATTGGCAAACGTTTACCAGTATCTCAATTGAATCAATGACCCTAGATCAGCAGTAAATCATTCACGTCATATCCCGATGGCCGATATAGATAAAACACGATGATTAACTGGCGGTGTGATCGCATCACACCCGCGGTCACGAGGCCACGCGAGGCCACGGCAGGCCACGAGCTTCGGAAGGCCTGCGAGGCGTCACGACGTCGGATAACATCAGTTATCGCACTTCGTCATAAATCATAACTCACGCTCATGACTTGTGTCAATCTTAAATCGCTTGATAAGCTGAAGCTTACGGCGTGGTTAGTGTTAAATATCATAGCTAATTTTATTAGAACCATACAGGTCATATTGGTGGACTCAATGTTGACTCTTTAATAAAAACTAATTAAAATTAAAAATTTCAAAATACCCCCCCGCCACATTATTCTACTATTCAAGACCTTTCATTTGATATCCATATTGAGGGAGTTATTAAAAAAAAATCCGCCATTTTGTGGCGGCGGCCATCTTGGACCGATTTTCATCAACCATAGCTAAGAACACTCCCGACTAATTCAAACAAAAAAAAAACAAAATCAAAATCGGTTTCATCCGTTCGGGAGCTACGATGCCAGACAGACACACACGCAGAGAGAAACACACAGACACACACACACAGACACGCCTAAGTTATAACACCCCGTCGTTTTTGCGTCGGGGGTTAATTAAAATTCTTCTAGTAACATTAGGAAACAGTACAGCCGTTGGATAGCTGGATTCTAGAATACGATAAATTAACGCTCCTGAACTGTCTCGATGTTCTCATTGCGAGATCACCAGATATCTTCTCTAAATCAATATGGAACTCTCAAATGGAGTAGCGTGGTGGTGTAAGTTCCAAGTCTTGTGAGGAGATACCCGAGCCTTGTGGGTTGTATGGCGCCACGAACGAATTAGTGGGATTTTGTGGATTTTGGGCCAAGATCAAACTACGGATGGTAATTCCTTTCGAACTGGAACGGTCGTGGTGGCCAACGTGGGAGGTGTTACGACAGCGTTGAACAGTAGCCAGTCACCTCAATGCTGCGTCCATCCATCAAGAGTTCCGTTATCCGCAAATCCGATTGATTTGAAGCGAGACAGGTTCAGGCTTGACTTCACAGCTTCCGTCCGTTTCCGAGAACATCGCAGCTCTCTCGGGTGTAATTAAATAATTCCTACTTCGATTTTTATAAATTTTTTACCATCTACTAACTACCACTGACAGTGGGATCGTTAGTGAATAATTAAGAGTGGGAAACCTTTTAAAGGTACCCGGACGCGACCGGGTTATGTTGTATTTCCACCCACTAAAACCCCCTCCCATTCTGAGAGTAGACCCGTGCCCAACAGTGGCACAAAGAAAGGGTGTGGTGATGAATGATGAAACCCCCTCGGTGGCCTTCCTCAGCGCTCGTGTGGGGCTCTGGAATCTCTGTTAGAACTGGTGCCCTCCAGCGCTATGCCCATGACTGGCTAGTCTCAGAGACGTCTTAAGAAGTCGACACCCATCTACATCGTCGTGCAGCAACGTCGTATTTCCCGGGGTCACCGGATGGCGGTTCGAGCTAACACTCTTCCTACCTGGTACCCCAGAAGGTGTACTGTAGCCTCTTTTAGTCGCCTGTAACGACAGGCAGAGGATACCGTAGCACTATTCTAGTCCCGAGCTACAGACATAGGCCCTCTCTCTATTTTAGTAGATTATTTTACGCTGGTGACGAGCGCAATCTACGCAAGCGATATGTTCGATGTTATACTCGTAGCTATACCCAGTTACTCAGACTAGGGGATCCTGATCTACCGTAACAAAGGTTTTCGTTGGAAGTCAAATGTGACTTGTTCAAGATCGCTAAATTTAATTTAATACTGTTGTTTGAACATTGCTGATGTATATCATCAAAGCGGTATGAAAGATTCACTTAACTTCAAAATTATGAACGTCCTAGGTTTAGTGATTTCCCGTTTTTACATAAGTTTATACATCAACACTGATTACCCGATTCAAACCTCGGACTTTAACAGGCTGCAAACCGAACCACTCAGTTCTCTCCGCCTCATTTTAATATGCATATGAAAACATATCGACATCCGCGATATAACTATCAATAAATAACTCTTGACACCGTTCAGTCTCACGCAATTTACGCTCTTACTACCAAGTGATACGGAATATTTCTCCATGCAAGATTACATCATGCGGTGCATGTGTTACATTTAAATGTAAGGCAAGTTGCTAGAGGTAATTTATAGGGCGGCGTGCGCGCTTAGTTCACACGACATGTCGGGTTAAACGAGACAGGCGCGGGACTCACGGCCGCAGCGTTCGGAGAGCATTTGAATAAATAAATACTATACATAAATACTAAAAATAATAGTATTTATCTTACAAACCAAGAATTAATCTACTTTGCAACAATCCGCGAACAAGTATTGCAAAGTAGATTAATTCTTGGTTTGTAATAATCGAGTTCCGCAAAGTAACGCCTGATACAATTAATTAGTATTTATCTTATCTTCTTCTTCAAGAAATAGATAAGATAAATACTCAAGATGTTGTAAACGAGAAACGACCTAGAGACATGGTGTTCGAATAACAATCCGAGCAACGAACGGAAGGTCATACAAAAAATTATATCAAAAAATAAATGCATATTACAACAAAATAACAGTGCAAGAGTTACTTCTGCATTAATAAAAATTATAATAGAAGAGAAATATAATCATTAAAACAGTTTATATTAGAAATGAGAATTATATCAACATAATCAAATATAATATAGGCAGATGATCGTAGAATTTATGCATATTATTAGTTGCAATATATCTGTTATTGGAAATAATGCACAAGTTAGACTAGTTATAAGACCCAGATTTACCCTTTTGTGTGTCAGTTTATATGCATTTGTCACGACTTTATAATTTATTTATTAACACTGTTCGGTGATTCACTGACTTTCTCAACAACGCGCAGCACACTTGTTGCCATTGACCTACATCTCTTCTGAGTTGTATGCACTGTTTGTCAAAGTGTCAATTATAGTTTTATAAATACCAATTATCATTGCAACCCCCGACACGACAACATCAAACACATTTTTCACTTTTGACAACACATCCGGCTCGAAGGACCATGAGAAAAAGTAAGAATATGTCCAAAAATTATAAACGCGTGTGCCCGTGACGGATGGATTTATTAAGAGAGAGAAATTTGACAAGTTGTTTCTACAGATAACAAAAACGTCAATGAAATATCACAACACAGATACTGCGATCAAGTTAATGTTTCCAGCAGTTGTGTTTGTTTTTCTATTTCCACGGCCGTGTGTCCGAGGCCCGTGGGCGTGCTCAGCTCAATAGCTATCACGATAATAACACAGCTACACAATCTCTCCACTTCCTATCAGATCGGCCTTTCTTTGCGGACGATGGCAGTAATTGACGCTTGTGGTGCGAGCAGGCCGTGGCTGTGTTTAATTGTGCTGTAATCTCATTAATCAGCCGGGGCGCAGTATCAACGAGTAAGCCTATTAAAGTTTCAAGTTGAGTGTTTTGGGTGTGCGATCTAACGATATAGTAACCGAAATCAATAATGAAACTTATAATGACATGCGAGATGTCATCAACAACAAGCAATCGCTAAGCCTCGTTAAGCTGTGGAAGATCTTTGGGTGGCTCGAAAACATTCCGTTCGATTTTGCTCAAAATCACGACATGTTTGTGTTCGTCATCATCCATAATTAATTAGTTAAGTTTCACTTCTGATATGTGTACTTTGTTCGCACGCACTTTTTTTTCTATTTTTCAGTAGTCAGTCAGTTTTCTATTTGTAACAGATCCGTATCCAATCTATGGCGCAGATCAAAGACAATATTTTATATGATTGCAATATGAATGCTATCAACTAAATATCCCTAATGTGATCTGTTGATCCTTTGTCTTTTCAAACTGGATCAATGTCGCTTGTCAAGTGGTATAAACGAGACCGTGCTTGCAGGAGGAGGTACGGTCAGCACCATAAACTGTTAACACCTTAGTGTTACCTATTGCTTTTACTTTAAGTAATATATTGTATTCCAACAAATACTGATTACTGACCTAGACACGCATTTACTACCTACTCTTCATACAGTAGTAAATGTGGTAGTGGTAGTAGATACTAATTGGTGTTAACTTTAACTTTTTTAAATCTTAAACTAAGTATTATCTAGTAAAATTAGTTAATGTTCAGGGGTACCGCAGAAAGAGTGTTAAGCTTGAATCTCACACGAGATTGAGGTTGATACAATAATTCCAGAAGAAAAAGAAATCATCATTATATATCATCATCGTGTTAATTGATTCTTTAATATTTAAACAACTCGTATAGTAGGTACAGTGATAGTGTATTGGGACAAAAAGGGGTACATTTTAGCAAGTTATAGCAAATTTTTCTTCTGACTGTACCTGTGTTGCAGCAACAAGCTGCCACTCAGTTATAATGCGACAAACGTGACATCGACATTAACTATTATTTCTATACACAGACGCACCTACCTACACATACTTGCGATTTTTCTACTACTAACTAGGATGTAATGCATATCGAAACCTGGAGTATGTTACTATACAATATTCTAATATACTAATCAACTAATTGCAACTAATACTAATCACTAACTTGTTACTAACATACTAATCAACCTATGGATGTACCTAATGTCTGAAAATAAGGTATTATTATTATATATGCTCACGAACGACTGCCCTCACAAAGCGGTCGGCTGCTCGGCCGTGCCTATGGGGAGCCAGGCGCGCCCTACAACAGGGCTCTCTTTCTGCTCAGCCATCGAAGGGTAAGGTTGTCGGTACCTGTGATATGTGACGGTAACTACGCTACTTTGCTGTATGTACGTTCCATACTTTAATTTATTTGGTGTATTTGATGCCGAAGTGGGTACTTGTTTATCATGTTTTCATTTTATTTGAGCTTCCCTTCGGGTTGCTAAAATCAGAAGTGCGATAAAGAACGCATTTGTCCACTATTTAAGGAAAACTAAATAACAAAGCCGTTTCGCACGAATTACTAAGTACTGTGTTCGTGTTGTGTTAATTGTGTAGCCTGTGAAGTGCTTGTTTTTACAAATTGGAAGGTCAGATGAGACCGTGCCCACGAAAAACGTGAAGCAAGTGCGCCAACTACTTGGTCTCGCGGGATTCGCCTTGTTTGCTCACAATTGCCTTGATACCTATGCAAACAGCCGTTGGTTTCAAATAAGAATGTTATGACGCCGCCTCGCTCTGGGGCTAGACGTAGCCGTCGTAGCCGTCACAGTGAATATTGACAATACCATAGGCGTGGTTCACGATCGCTACGCGTTCGCGCTGTGTTAGAACTAATTCACGGTCACGCCATGGTAGAAATCGTTCGTGTTCGCGTCGTGACAGACTCACTCGCGTTAATGTAAGGACATAACTGGTTCACGAGCACATCGCAGTCACTCGCGTTATTATTTACGGTCAGGTTAGGCCGAGTCGGCACAAAATTGAAGCACTAGTCATTCTCAGTCCGCTGGGAAGCTCGACCCTGGCATGAGGGGTTCATACCGCGTAACTAAAGTGTTACCAAGCTAACGATATGAGTTTATACTGTTTAGTGGTGCACGTGGGAAAACAACATAGGCCGCAACTTAATACAGGGTGCCTTGCATTACACCGCATTCTTTGAAAGTATGTTTACGCTTCTGCTAATGTTTCAGAGAGAAAATGTTTCCATTGCGCACGCAACGCAAAAGTGAGCTCCGCAGACGTGTCCTTGACGCGGGTGTGCTGTCTGCGCCGCGGGTGCTGCCTGGAGCGCGTGTGCTGTCTGCGCCGTGGGTGCTGCCCGGAAGGCGTGTGCTGTCTACTCCGCGTGTGCTGCCCGGAGCGCGTGTGCAGAGTGTCGGTCACAATACGTGCATTTTATTATCCTTACGAGGAGGGTCAGTCACTATACGTGCATTTTATTATCCTTACGAGGAGGGTCAGTCACTGTGCGTGCATTTTGTTGTCCTTACGAGGATAGTCAGTCACTATACGTGCATTTTGTTGTCCTTACGAGGATGGTCAGTCACTATACGTGCATTTTATAATCCTTGCGAGGATGTTCGGTCACAATGAGTGTATCTCGTGGTGCATTGGTGCGCTGAGCGGTGGCGGTGCCCTCACCGTACCTGCCAACGCCTGAAGAAGTCCCAGGTGCAGCCGAGGACGGTGCACGGTCAGAAGAGGGCGTGTTGGCGACTGCCCTCACAAAGCGGTCGGCTGCTCGGCCGTGCCTATGGGGAGCCAGGCGCGCCCTACAACAGGGCTCTCTTTCTGCTCAGCCATCGAAGGGTAAGGTTGTCGGTACCTGTGATATGTGACGGTAACTACGCTACTTTGCTGTAAGTACGTTCCATACTTTAATTTATTTGGTGTATTTGATGCCGATGTGGGTACTTGTTTATCATGTTTTCATTTTATTTGAGCTTCCCTTCGGGTTGCTAAAAATATATAAAATTCTCGTTTCGCGGTGTTTGTGGTTAAACTCCTCCGAAACGGCTTGACCGATTCTCATGAAATTTTGTGTGTATATTGAGTAGATCTGACAATAGTTCGCCCTCCTACCCATATCCATTATTTTTTAAACGCAATTTTTGTATTTTTGTATGAACAATATCCTAATATTTTAACATAAAGTCATTTATATGAAGTGTCGCGTCACTTTGACATTTCATATGGCAGAACAACGTTTGCCGGGTCAGCTAGTATTGTATAAAAACTGCACACTCTTCTATAGCGATGCGGGTGAACAGTGTCCTGGACTGGAGCAAATCTCGTAGCGGCTAATCCTGCAAGGAAACTCCAAGCAGAAGTACTGAAAGAAATGTGCAAGTTTGGGGTGGACGATACGCCAGCGGCAGAACAAGTACAAACGCAGGAAAAAAAATATGGCCAAAATTGTGCTTTAAATTAGTCGCAAAGTCGCAAGTGTGAGTCGATGAATTAAAAGCGAATCGTAGCGTTACGTCATCAAAGCTTTGTCTCAAGTTTGCTTAAGCTTTAGACGAGACTTGTCTGCGAATTCAGGCTATCCAAAGCTAGCTTGAATTTTACTGATATGACATAAGAAATCATAGGTGTAGGTACGGAACATGTTCAGAGAAATGGCACTGGTTACAATCGACATATTATTAGGTATTATTATACTCGTATGAGGACAAGCTGCTTTTGCATTATAAAAATAAAGACAGCGAATGATCAGTTTCAGATTCTAAAATCATTAATTCACTAGCGGTCACCCATCCACAAACGGACCGCGCCCGCGGTTGCTTAACTCGGTCGATCACATAGAATCGACGCGAGCCATTGGGCTATGGACGCTACCTAAACTGAAACTAACTAAAATAAATATTAAGGCTTTGAATTTGAAAAACAGAATGATCGACATTGGGACGAGGTGCCACCGCAGCAGCTACCAGTCAACGCAACCTTAGTGTCACCTTTACTAACCCCTCCACCACCACATGGAAGCAGCGTGGTGGAGTATGCTCTAGACCTCCCGTAGCTGTGGCTGTGGGAGACCCGTGCCCAGCAGTGGGACGTCTATGGGTTACAGCTAGCTAGTATTGAAGCGACACCAGTCGCACTACGCTCAACGTACAAAACGTGTTATTGATTAAATTCCTTAGGACAATTGGTTTATTGTGACTCCGGTCGTTAGGGCCGCAGTCAGGGCGATAGCTGCACAATGTCTCGGAGTCATTACAACCGCACGACAAATGACCCTTATCTCGGCATCGACTCGTATCGGACATCAACGTTCCAACGATAGCGTAATCAAAACTGTTTAATTTTATCTATGTAATAATTTATGATCTAGGTTCCTTTGAACAGGAAGCTATCTTTAACTATCTACTTTCTTTTTTTAAATTTGTACATGCAGTGCACAGTCTAGGCTTACTGCACTCGTCCCTGAATAGTTCTACGGTAGCCCCTGCCTGTCGTAAAAGGCGACTAAAGCGACTGGGGTTGCAGGCGGTGAAGTGGGAGCTCGAATCGTCCATCTTGTGACCCCGGGAAAGACGACGCTGTTTGTGGCTGCACAGCGTTGTGTAAACCGGGAAGAGCCCGTCTTGGGCGCAGCGCCGCAGGGGACCGGCGCGTTCTAAAAGAGAGGAGATCTCCTGTATTGCGAATTTGCGAAATCTATTCTATACGTAGCTATTTGCTGTGTGAAAGAAGAACAAACCAACACAATATCTATTGTATTGGTTAAAACTGAGAAAAGCTTATGAATTTGCTTCACCAGTAGCAATGGCGCATCTAGAAGTGGACATAAAACTGTCCTGGGATTTGAATCCCAGACAGTAAGGACGAAACTAAGCACTTAACTGCAGTGGACACTATAATCCAATATCAGTATCTAATCTCGGCGTCTCGCTAGCTAATAGCACATATCCTAGACCACAGTACATTCCCTTCAAGCGGGCCGTCCAACTAATCAGGTTAACCGGAGATAAAACTATTAAAACAGTTTAATTCGAACGGATTTATGTATCGGCTATTTAATTTTATATGTCCTTTATAAGACACGCATAATTATGTAGCAGTTTAGGTCTTATTACTTCTGCTGACTTGTTTAAGGTACGGTACGAGTTATTACGAACGCCATTTAAACACTGTTTTATTAGGTCGACGTTGTGTTGCGTGCAAGTCATAGCGATCGGCATCAGAGTCCAGCTCTGGCCTTGAATGCGCAGGCGTCGGAGTTAAGGTAACGAGGGCGCGGGGCGAGCGAGTCAGTCGTATTATGTCTCCCGCACTCCATGCGCATCTATCCCCTAAGGAATTATTTCAGCGCTGAACTTTCGCGCCGCGAGGAATACATTGCATGCAGAATAATGCAGATCTGATCGTGTTCTGCCTCGAGCGAACTCCATAATGGAACATTCACTGGCGTTGGAGTCATTCGTTGGTCTTATCGAGTTGTCAACAAAGTATTCTTATTTCCCAATCTATACTTCTATACTAATACTAATAATATAAAGAGGAAACATTTGTTTGTAATGTTTTCACACAAAATATACTGGACCGATTTCGAAAATTCTTTCACCAAAAGCAGCATCTTAATCTGACATAGGCTATATAATATTACTAGGTGTAAATGATACTATTGTTATGTCTAATTTTCACGCGAGCGAAGCTGCGGGCGTCCACTAGCAGTACTATACACTTCTGCTTACCTCATGAAATACAAACGCGTGATTTTATGTTTTTTAGTTTTTTTACCTAGGGTAGTCTAAAGCTGTTGGCACGCTAGTTCAGCTCTAAACGAAATTTGGGGATCATGGTCATGGGGTTTATGCGGCAATTCGGGGCGGGGGGGGGGGGGGGGTGGATTTGAACCGTGATCCTCGCATTCGAGGTTGAAAACCAGCAGTCAACGCTGCACATAAATGTAACGATATTTATGATTCAATCGGACACCATTTTAGTGAGTGTCGCAGCGCGCGGGACGGCAGGACAGGACACGTCTCGTAAATACCGCTGTTTTCTTGCCCCTTTATAAATCAGGGCTCTATAAATCAGGGAGTAGGGTGACCACACGGCGGCAATCATTTCGGATTTCGTCCTGAGTGTGAAGTAGTCTGGATCTTGCCACATGTGGTACAAGTTAATTGTAAGTGATAAGAACCAAAATACATATAAGAAGGGCAAAGGTAAAAGTGGTGAACAAAACATTTTAAAACATGCAAATTAACTGATATCGTAGACAGACTAGATCCGTTTTGAGATTTTATTCAGGTTGTTTTATGAAATCTTAAAGAAAAAGTACTGTCGATTGTTACTTGTCTCCGTGACCTTACCTTCAGGACTTCAGCTATCATGCTCGTTTGCTCACTAGGCTTCAAGCAATACTTAAGATAAAGTGCTTTCATATCAACACATTAACTATGTAAGAAATTTTAAAAATCAAACAACAAGAATATGTGAATAAGAAGGCGGACAGCTAAATTGTTAAAGAAAAAAGTCCTGCCTCCGTCTGGACGTGGCAACCCTAGCGGGACTAACTGGAGCTTTGCTCTGCTAACAAGCGGAGTGCAGGTTTCCATAAGAAGTATATGATTACAACTATCGATCTCCGATCCACTGGATGTATGATGCTGAAGGCGCGTTACATTACGAGGGTCATAAATATGTGCGGCTACTTTCGCCGCCTTTCTTTTACCATCCTTTACGGTATGGTATTAGCTAATGAGCATGACATTAATTAGTCAGCAGCCCATGGATATCTATAATCTTGGGTGAAAAACAAGTCCTACCCACGGAGAAGGAACGCAGTAACGCAGTCGAGAAGGTACATTTTCACAAATTCCAGTGTTAAGCATTCAGTTTATGTTATTAATTAGGCACGTTATCGGTGGTGCAATTTATTTACGCCATACAAGGTGAAACAATCACATAAATATTCCAACGTAGTATTAAACAGAATAGGGTCTAAAGAGCTCCCTTGTGGTATGCCAAATATTAAATCTGAGAAGCGAATGAAATTTTACAATCAAATAAATTGTTTCGGCTTCCGGTAATTGTAAACTTTTGCCCGGTTTCAATTACATCCTAGAAAAACACACAACAAGTTTCATGTCACCAAAACAGACATCGAGCGGTCTCGTTAGCTTGACATGGTTAATTAAAAAATAATTGGTTTATATTAACGTCGTTATTCTGTGATCTCGCTCGAAAGCTGACTCCTGAAAGATTTATGAGATCGTAAATCAGATGATGACATCCTGTGTACACGCGATTAGATCGCGAAAATATCTAACTACATAAGGTTATTTGGTCTACTTAAAGGCATTTTAGATGGTAGAGCTTATAATAGAATAGGTTGTTTAAAGAACCGATAATGTATTTATTGCGGTGGTACAGCTAGTACATGTCTTATTTTGCATCTGTCAGATTGTTATGGGTGGCAATGGATGGACGATGCTACATGCTCGTTTGATATTTTTAATCCTAAAAAACCTTAGTAGCAGTGTCATGTCTTGGGTCATTTTTATTTTGAATTCTACTTTGTTGACTTTACAGCTCGACAGCGCTGAAAACGGACGGTGCCGGTGGCATAAAATAGTTTTGCCGCGTTAAGAGACCGTGAAGTCTGCCAATCCGCACTTGGCCAGCGTGGTGGACTAAGGCCTAATCCCTCCCATTCTGAGAGGAGACCCGTGCCCAACAGTGGGACAAGGAAAGGGTTGTGATGATGATGATTATGATGATGATGAAGAGACCGTCAAGTATCGGATTCTAAAACCAGACAAAATTTCATGACGGTTATTCTTTATTTTAAATAGTTATGTTTTATGAAAACATTACACATTCGTATCCTTTGGTATTTTGATATTTTTATCATCATAGCATCCTACATGTGTGTAGCCCTTGAGCAATTGGAATTGTCATCCGGACAAACTCTTTCTCGTAGCAAGATGTTGAATTTCTATACCTAAAACACACACTAAGTACACTTAAATCGGCAATCACCACGGTATTTTCATTAATTTGTATTCATATTGTCTCGATTGCTACATTAAAAAAAACTGAAAGATCTTAAAAGTCGATGAGAAATTAGCAGCCGTAAAGTGTTCGCAAACTTGATTACTCTGCGTTGTGATGCTTAAAAGGAAAACTTGAAAAAATGCATGCAAAACACTCACGGGAGCTTCTCAATGGTCCTTGCATATATTTGTTTTTACTGGACCCTATTGATGGGTAAGACGTAGGATGCATAGCAAGAGATCAGCGATTAACGTGTTCTTCAAGGCCGATAACGCACATGTGACATTTTTTTTATGGGTAAAAGATAGCAAACGAGCGTTTTTTACTATCTCCAATTAGTTGAGAGAGTTAATTTGAACATTTGTTGGTCAGTTCGTTAGTAGGTATGAGGACTGGGGACTGTTAGTGATAGTTAGTCCTGTTAGTTGGTGTTAGTAATAGTCCAGTTAGTACTTGTTAGTAGTTTGTAAATGCTATAAAAAATATATTATTTACAAACGTAATAGTTGTAGTAGTTGTTGTGTATATTAAGTAACCAGAACAAGACACATTAACAATATCGAAAAATATAAGAACTGTATAAAGCTAGTGACAGAATATACATTTTTTCGCGCTCACTCCCTTTATATAAACATACCTAACATTGTTACAAATGAATATCTATATATATAAAAGGAGAAGGTGACTGACTGACTGACTGACTGACTGACTGACTGACTGACATATCAACGCAGGGCCTAAACTATAAGAGCTAGAAACTTGAAATTTTGCACAGGGGTTCCTTTTATAACGTAGGGGAGCACTAAGAAAGGATTTTTGAAAATTCACCCCCTAAGGGGGTAAAACGGGGGTGCAAATTTAGTATGAAACTTTGCCGTTTTTGATGTTATTCGAATGAAATTCAGTACCTATGAAAGTCTTTATTGAGTTTCGTAAATCATCTCTTAAGGGGGGGTAAAAGGGGGGTGCAAAGTTAGTAGGTATAAAAGTTTTTCGTATATACCTACATTATTTCAATGAAATTTTGTATTTAGGTTATGTTACGTCTAATTCCACGCGAGCGAAGCTGCGGGCGTTCGATAAATTACGAAGCGACATTCATCTTTATATAAATATATAAAAGGAGAAGGTGACTGACTGACTGACATATCAACGCAGGGCCTAAACTATAAGGGCTAGAAACTTGAAATTTTGCACAGGGGTTCCTTTTATAACGTAGGAGAGCACTAAGAAAGGGTTTTTAAAATTCACCCCCTAAGGGGTTAAAACGGGGGTGTAACTTTGCTTCGGGTGTATGAAACTTTGCCGTTTTTGAAGTCAAGTGGGCAACCCGAACACGGGCAGACGTCGTTAATGGATCTAATTTTACGCGAGCGAAGCTGCGGGCGTCCACTAGTTTTTTTATATGCCTTGTATTAACCGTCATTATTGTTCATAGTTTTTTCCGAGCAGGACCAGGATTCCAATAAGACTTTTTAAGGGAAGCCTCCGCTTACCATCAGCGGGAGACGCTATTAAGGATTGTCTTCTTGTCCAGTTATTTCCCTTATATGACCATAGTTAGATTATTGTGATGATTGTCTGTTACTGGCTGAGGATTATCGGTGTGGATAGAACAGATACACGCAAAGATTACTGGCATATTTTATACATAGTTCTTTTATTACTTTATTTATACATGTTTAGATAAGATTGCTCCATCTGCCGGAGGACCGACGATCGTTGGAGTAAACGACTGCTTGAGTGGAGACCGCGAATACGCAAACGTAGTGTGAACCTGCTAGGTGGCGCGACGATCTGCGCAAGGCGGCGGGGAGCAAGTGGATGAGGAGAGCCGAAGATCGGGCTCAGTGGCGTGCTTTGGTAGAGGCCTATGTCCAAAGTTTCACACGCGAGTTCACTTATGACAGTTTTCTTAGATTATTAATTATTTGACAGAAGCATGTTAAGCATCGGCGGTGACGGGTTAAACCGCCTTAATTACGTCCATTTAGTAAACACATCTTTTGATCCTATTACGTTACGTTATACCACAGAGGAATAGGAAAGGTTATTACATTATACTGTGGTTATTATACCCAAAGGCTAATGCAAAAAATAAACCGATTGCGTTTTTCAGTTTTCATTCCCCGATAGCTTAGATGAGCAAACAAAAAAGTCAATCAACTGTTTGATAAAAGCAAATTGCAGATATAAAATCTTGCTTCTGCACAAGATCCTAGAACAGTTGAAAAACAGCTTCTACTCGCGCGAACCAATCATAAAAAGATGTCATTCCGAGCACCATTCAGCCGCGGCTAATTACCCTATCATGCCCTACCAGACTCGCCATAACGGTAGCTCCCCATTAGGTCTTTAATTAGCGTCTTTCTTTCTAATGTTTGTCGGTAAGCAAATGTTGCAACGGAAGCCAATTTCCTTACCATATCGGCGTTAATCCGAAGTGACGGAGCGGAGCGGCGGAGACGTGTGTAAAGTGAAGTGTCGGTGGAATACCGGCCTAATGAGCGTGCGGTTATACCAATTAGGATGACCTGGCTCTTAATAATATGGTGGTAAGGCTGAAAGTGGCTTGAGGATTGAAGCTGACAATATGGTGCTTTTTGTATCACATCATTGGACTAGGACAGAGCATATGACATTAGAGGATGGTCAGATTTCAGGGTAACGAAAACATGATCATTCCTACGGATACTTTATTAGTGCGTATTACATAGTGAAGTAAATGAAACAGAATTATCACAATATTGAAGCGAGCAGAAAGATAGAAGACATGACAATATTTTGTTGTACCATTGATTTAGTTTTTTTTTCTTTTTCTTTTGTGGTGTTCAATGAAGTGTATTTGTATTTGGAAATTGTAAATTTGGCCGCCTACTAAGCGTCCCATTGCAGGGGCACTAGAAAGTTTACTCTACCCCTGCTCCAGTGCGGATCTGTTGAGGGGTTAGTGGCCAAACCGATTTTCGGAAGTTTTTAGGCCGCCGAGTCTTGTCTTACTACCCGATACAGTCATAATATTTTATTGATAATCAAAGTTAGGTAGGTGCCAACTTTCATTTGTATAAAGTGCATCACAGAGATCTTAACGTGCCCTTGGAAGCACGGAAGCGCTCCAGAAATTTAGCCAATAGCGGTCACCCATCCTTTCGGCCGAAACCCTATCAATAGCTTGCTTACGAGTACCTCGAGACACCACGAATGCTTCTACGTGAGTGGAGTACCAACGTCCAGCTCGGCAACTTCGCCCGGAATTCCATTAAAATATATAGCGTTCTTGCTCCTTCTGCGCAAGAAACAGGAATTTTAACAAGCTGTCTCGCGCTGAGTACGACGTGGTAAGGTTCGTACGTATGTATGAGATTAATATACCTAATGGGGATCCCCCGCTGATTTGTATTGAAAACTTTGCCTTTTCTGAATGTTTACCGATATCAATATAAAGAAGAAGAAGAAGAAAGAATAGTTTTATTTCTACAAAATGCAGCATATAAAAACTTTAAAAAAAAAATACAGAAACGTAAAACAAAGAAAGAAAAAAAATTGTTACATTTAAAGAAAAACGAATGCAATCAGCTTTGCCGCGGCGGTGTTAGAGCCGCGACGCTGGTTTTCAGTGCGTCCGTCAGTGTCACGTAGTTCGGGTGGTGGTGAAGCTAAACATAAGTAGTTACTTAATTGTATGATACTTAAATCTATTACAAAATGGAAAAACGAAAGACTGCTAAGGACACCACAGAACAGATAAAGGAGGTTCCTTTATCTGTTCTGTGAAGGACACCAACCGTTCAAATTCGGTCAAAAAATTATGCATGTCACTGGGAGTTGAACCTAAACCCTCTCGGATGATTCATTACCACTGGGCCATCCGCTCGCCCCCATGTACGGTTGCCTGTGCGCGGCCGGAAGCCGTCATTAGCTGCAAAAAGACGCATTAATTTGTATATGGCGAGTAATTAACGCGTCAAGCTTTTTGAGCCCATGCTGGGGAGATCGTAGCCGTACTTTATATATCAACAGAGAAAACGAGCATGTCACAGTCCACGGTTGTTCCAATGTTAGCAGGATAGCGACCATGTGGCAATAAGACTTTTAGATGGAAACCGAATGCGAGACGATACACGCTCCGCCCGCATTAAATCGTATTCCGTGTAGAACTTAACAAATACCTCTGCCATAGACAGATGGTTTAAAATATAAAAAAAATACTTTTAGCCTTTTTAACGGCAAGCTATACTACCACATTAGCGAGAAGGGTGTGTCCGAAAAACAACACTGTATGGTCACTATGGTCTATTCAGGTAATGCGAAACTTTCTAAGGTTTGTATCCTTTTGCCCAAACACTTGATTTTTATTTGGGTGTAAATTCGTATTTGAATGTGTTTTCCGTCCATATCTTCTTAGTTTATATTTGTAGGTACATTTTTGTGTTCTTTTCGGTAGCATCAACTTCGTGAACCGGCGGTAGATTAAAAATGTAATGACGTTCAATAACCGTATACAAATACCATAAAATGATATTTTTTTTTTAAATGCTTTATATAATTATTTCTTTTATTTATTTTTATGCATTGTCATCGGAACCAAATATGTGTGCCAAATTTCAGCTCGATAGCTTCAGTGGAAGTGGGTGAAATATTGATTTCAAGATTCCAGGACATACATATCACGAGTGAAGTTAAATAAAAAAAAAAACTTTAAAAAAAAATGAATCTGAATCTGAACCTGGACCTCTATCTGAACAGTCGCTTGCCACCAGTAGACCAGCCGGGACATCCTTATCAGCCTAATTAATCTGCCATCGCCAAGCATCATGCAAGAGCCACAAATCGTCGGTTATCGGCGCGGCATCGTCCCGATCAATCTACATACCGTCATTCAGAACACCGATCGCATCCGATAACCGGTATCCGACACACGCCTCGATCGGAATATTTTGATCGATCGGACAATTTGCTTCGAGGTTTTGATTGAATTGTGTCGTAGCGGTCATTATACGCGATGCAAGTGATCATTTTGCTGAGAGTTGTAATTATGAAACAGGTGAGAAGCTGATTGGAAACACGCTGTGATCAAAATCAAGTGAATGTTAGCTGATTGGTTTATAAGTGATGTCGCTTCATACTCATCACTTATAAACCAGTATCTCTCTCATGGTCGCACTCGGGACAAAAGGAATAATGATTACTTGAAACATGACAATGATATTACCTTGTCTATACTTTTACACTAATATTATAATGAGGAAAGATTTGTTTGTAATGTTTTCACATAAAAACTACTAGACCGATTTCAAAAATTCTTTCACCATTAGAAAGCTGCATCTTCACAGATTGACATGGGCTATACGGTCGTCTACTAGTGTTAATAAAATTACTACGTATGTAGTTGGTTAGCGTGGCAATGGACAGCCACGTCGCCCAACGGACTGACTTAACCGTTGTAAAAAAAAACCTCGAGTGGAGTAGAGACAACGACTCGACTCGGAAAACAAAGTAATGTTTGCCCCAATCCAACCCCTATTTTCATGGGAATTCTACAGTTATATAATACTAATGGATGCCCGCAACTTCGCTCGCGTGGAATTAGACATAACAATAGTTTCATTTACACCTATTTTATAATGTCACTCAGTGAAGATGCAGCATTGTAAGGTGAAATAATTTTTGAAATCGGTCCAGTAGTTTTTGTGTGAAATTACATTACAAAGAAATCTTTCCTCTTTATAATATTATATAGATACTAGCTGACCCCGCAAACGTTGTTCTGCCATATGAAATGTCAAAGTGACGCGATACTTCATGTAAAATACTGTTTATACCATAGATTTATTATGTTTATACAATCAACAACACATTTATTTGGATAAAGATTAATATTATTACGTTGATACAACTCTTAACAAATGCATTAATTTCGACCAAATTTGATTACCATAAAAACGGTTCTAGTGAGTTAATCTTAAAAGATAGACATTTACTGTCGTGGACATTTTTTTAGATCATTTCAAGAGGAATAATTCTTTCATACATTTATTTTTGGTATCTTGAACCGTTTTCGTAGCGCACGCAACGGAAGCCCTCAAGGATGAATAATTTTCCCCGTTTTTTTCACATTTTCCATTATTTCTTCGCTCCTAATAGTTGCAGCGTGATGTTATATAGCCTAAAGCCTTCCTCGATAAATGGTCTATTCAACACAAAAAGAATTTTTCAATTCGAACCAGTAGTTCTTGAGATTAGCGCGTTCAAACAAACAAACAAACAAACAAACTCTTCAGCTTTATAATATTAGTATAGATAGATAGCAAACATGTATTTTGTAGGTAGATACAAAATTCGCAGCCAGCCGTGAGCCATCAATGCATCCTACAGGATACAATCACCTGTCCCATGTTGCAACTGATCATCCTTCGTCCGCTGAACGATGTTGTAACTTGTAAATCTGTCGGAATGACAGTTTAAAATTCATAAGCCTCATCCCTAAGTTATCGTTGATGGGCAGACGATTTATGTCTGTTCTGCCCGAAGGAGTGTCTTGATATACGGTTGTTGAAGTTTTATGTTCCTTAATGGATGCTTTTATTGTTTGGCTTAAAGCGATGACAGCCCAGTGGCTATCGAAGTCACCTCTCACACCAGGTTCAAATCTATATATATAAAAGAAGAAGGTGACTGACTGACTGACTGACTGACATATCAACGCAGGGCCTAAACTATAAGGGCTAGAAACTTGAAATTTTGCACAGGGGTTCCTTTTATAACGTAGAGGAGCACTTAGAAAGGATTTTTGAAAATTCACCCCCTAAGGAGGTAAAACGGGGGTGCAAAGTTAGTATTTGCCGTTTTTGAAGTCAAGTGGCGTCGTTAATGGGTCCAATTCTACGCGAGCGAAGCTGCGGGCGTCCACTAGTCTAATTATAAATGTTGTATGTATAACCGTTATTTGTTTTTTATATTAATGCAAATGTGACACTACCTGCTAGTACCGAACGAGTGTTTGTTAGTTCGGAACGCCCCTCCCTCGCCCCACGAGACCCACACGACTGCTCTGTCTAGACATGTCCGATGGCTGTATACAACACATGGACGTCCCACTGCTGGGCTCGGGTCTCCCCCAGAGATAGTTGCGGGAAGTCTAGAGCGTACTCCATTAGGCTGCTCCAACGCGGATTGGTGGAGGGGTAAGTGGCCAACCCAGTGTCGAATGTTCTCAATCCAAGCCACCCCGAAGGTCTTCGACAAGGCTTAACTACTCTTTCCAGCATTGAAAACAACCGGGACCGACGGCTTCACGTGCCCTCCGAAGCACGGTAGCGTTCATGAAATTTTTCCACTAGCGGTCACCCATCCACAAACCGACCGCGCCCGTCGTTGCTTAACACTTTCGATCACATTGAATCCACGCGAGTCATTGGGCTATAGACGTTACTTGAATCGAAGCGAGCGATTAGGCTATGGACGCTACATTGAAAATCACCCATCCTCAAACCAACCGCAACCTTTGTTGCTTAACTTGATCACATTGAATCGCCGCGACTATGGACGCTACAATGGTTGTTCTAAACAATTATTGATTTATCTAGCATCAGATAGGACAATCGACGGCGTCAAAACAGCGGTCAGCGGAGTAATGATGGCGGCGCGACGGGCGAAAGTGGTTCGGTAACCGAATCAAATCGATACGGAGATTATGCTAATGGAGCGGCGCTTTGATGTCAGTGGCCATGTCTGGGGGGAATGGAGGACTGGCAGGACGGTGGCTTTGGTTGAGCCAGACAACCTTTCTATGTCCCATTGTTGGGCCTCCACTTGGAATGGGAGGGGTTAGTCTTCTTCCACCACGCCAAATGCGGATTGGCACACTTCACCATGCTTTCGAGAAGATTTTGGAGAATTTTCAGGCATGCAGTTTTCCAAATTTTCCTTCGCCGTTACAGCAGGTGACATTGGTTTGAGAGATGTGGGAGTCCTTCGCTAGTTCTGTGAAAGGACAACAAAATTGTATTTGTGGGTGGAAATTCCTCATAACCCGTCTCGCTTTCATGGTTTCTGGTCACCTTTCTAAGGTTTGTTTCCCTTGTTTTTTTATTCCCTTCTTCAGGCCTTTGGGATCAGATTTGAATAAATATAGCCTATTTTAACATATACAGGAAAACAGGCATACGGGCCATCTGATGGTAAGTAGTCACCGTCGCCTATGGACACGTGCGACTGCATTGTCAGCATTGTAGGATTATTTTATTATTTGTAGGACTGGGGTGTGGGTGGGCAGTTATGCCCATAAGCCACTGCGACCTAAAGAGATCTATTGTAGCTAGGAATTGAAGGATGCGACTAACACTCTTCATGAAGCGCTCCATGCCGTAGCTAGAAGAGTATTCCTTCTAGCTACGGCACGGAGTGCTGGACTAACTGGCCGGTTCGACTGGAAGCTCATTCCATAGGAAGACATTCCCATTGCCACTCGCCTAGAGAACGCCTCGGGAATAGATAACATAATACAATAGATCTTCTCCAGTTGCAGTCGCATTGAGCTGAACCCGCACTCCTTATCTTCGAATGATTATCCCCATCAAAACAAGATGTAGTAACGTCTAGAAAATATTCACATCAGTCTCACATCACACTGAACGGCAAGACACCGTCTCAGTTTAATTAAAGTATTAATACTCTGTTTTGTAAGCGCATGCATGTTGGGTGCGGCCTGTACTGTAGGTACCTGTTCTTAGTAATTATGTGTATGGTATATGTAATTATAGTAATTAAGAGCGGCCAGAGCAACGTTGAGTAATTCTCTTGTATGTCTATCTGCACTTTTTACGTATCAAATGGAGACAGATGGCGTCTACCGCATATGGACTGTGCAAAGTGACTGCGTAGTCCGTTGGTTTAAACTAATATTAGACGACCAATGTTATTTATAGATACAAGATAGTGAACGATCAATGGCTCGCGTCGATCGTTAGTGATCGACCGCTTTAAGCAACGACGGACGCGTTCAGTGCTTCCGGGGGCAAGTTAGGTCGTCGGTCCCGGTGGCTTTCAATTGTAAAAACAGTCACAAACCAAGGAATAATCTCGCAGCGACCCATAGACGTCCCTGCTGCGGGAGGTCTAGAGCATACTCCAATACGCTGCTCCAATGCGGATTGGTTAGTGGCCAACCCAGTGTCGAATGTTCTCAAGCCACCCGAAGGTCTTAGACAAGGCATAACGACTATTTCCAGCATTGAAAACAACCGGGACCGACGGCTTGACGTGCCCTCCGAAGCACAGTAGCGTTCATGAAATTTTACCACTAGCGGTCACCCATCCACAAACCGACCGTAACCGTCGTTGCTTAACACTTTCGATCACATTGAATCGAAGCGAGCCATTGGGCTATGGAGGCTACATTATTATTATTATTAGAACGAATTCGTCACAAACTGCGAGTAACGTCGCGGCGACAGCGGTCCACCCTGGCGGATGCCGATTGGCCACGCCCGCGCCGCCCAGCGCTGCTGACCCAGTTAGCCTACTGCCCACACCGCCATTACATCTAGTTAGTCATAATATTATTCTGTAGGTATCTAAAACAATACATAAACAGCTGACCTCGTAAACGTTGTTCTGCCATATGAAATGTCAAAGTGACGCGGCACTTCATGTTAAATTATAATTATAGTTTATATTGTTCTTTTTCTTTTTATAATATAGACGGACAAACAGACGTAAGTTGCCTGCCTTGAAGGAAACGTATTGTTTATTGTTCTAGTCTTTAAGGCATTTCAGAGTCATACTCCTATGGGCTGTTCTGAAAATCAGTGCCGTGGGATCTTCTCTGAACCTGCAGCTTACACTGAGTACAGACCCTTTGTGGTTGTTCCGCGACATGGAGGAAATTAGTATGGATACAATAACTAACGAGACATTGTATAAAACATGAGCTAACATTTTTCTTTTCTTCCTGTGAACAAGAACGGACAAACCCCTACAACCCCTAGATCTTTCTCTCTAGATCTCTTCGTACACTGAGTACCATAGATTCTGAGTACAGACCCTTTGTTGTTGTTCCGCTGTGATCGAGGAAATTAGGATAATTTTTTTTTTTTAAAGCTTTTTATAACTTTTTTTATTTTATTTTCATGCATTGTCATCGGAACCTAATATGTGTGCCAAAGTTCAGCTCGATAACTTCAGTGAAAGTGGGTGAAATATTGATTGCAAGTTTCCAGGACATACATACATACATACATACGAGTGAAGTTAAATAAAAGCTTTTAATAATAATAACTAATGAGACATTGTATAAAACATGAGCTAAAATTTTCCTTTTTCTTCCTGTGAACAAGAACGGACAAACCCCTACAACCCCTAGATCTCTCTCTAGATATCTTCGTCACCATAATTCGTTGTCGCGCGGCCGTAGATCATTCGCCAGGCTAGATCATTAGGGCGTGATCTATACTCGTACGTGGGCCGCGCGTGCGCCTGATACATTATTCATGGCGTGTAACTAGCCTTCGCCCGTGGCTTTGTTTGTGCTCTGTTTTTCTATACCTAGACTAATGTTAGATAGGTTTTATTTAGGGTTCTCCAGGGCAGTACCGTAGGCCTATTGCCATTTATATCTGTAACAGACTGTGAAGTGAACGAGACTAATATGAGACTAACATGAGTCTCGTAACGCGATACTGAATGGGTGCTACTGGCTTCCGTTGACTATCTTGTACTTATTTCCCATTTATTTACCATGCCAATATATTTACCTATTTATGAAAATATTATTATGTATGTACGAAAAATTTAAAAAAAAAAATACCTACCAGTGTTTCTACACTTTAGTACAAGAAATAAGGATAAATTGATTGTACCTATCTCTAGACTAAGTAAGTAATCACAATCAAAACCGTACAGTTAGTTACCTAACTTAGTTACCTACTGTTGTTGTAGTTGATACTGGAAAATACTTTTTGATATTTACTAAAGGTCGGTTTTCCGGTAAGAAGCTCCCAATATTTTTGTGGTTATTTTAAGATACAAAAAGCTGAAACCATAGAGCTGAAACTTTGCGTAACACACTTCCGTGCACACATAAACAGATTGAGTGGTGTATCGTTGAGTCCGTGCCTGCTGTCGGCTGAGCAAAAAACGGTGATGTTGTCGCTGTCAGGGAATCTTAATTGTATTTTATATGAGACTTCGGAGACCATTCTCGATTCTGTCGTTCAATACTATTTCTGTCTTGCAAGAATGTTGGCCACATAACAGTTAAATACTGAGGCTTGTCGTACACATTCATTTCACATTACAATATAGATTCTTATTCCAAAACTAGTGGACGCCCGCAGCTTCGCTCGCGTAGAATTAGACCCATTAACGACGTCTGCCCGCGTTCGGGTTGCCCACTTGACTTCAAAAACGGCAAAGTTTCATACTAACTTTGCACCCCCGTTTTACTTTTCAAGTCCTTTCTTAGTGCTCCCCTACGTTATAAAAGGAACCCTTGTGCAAAATTTCAAGTTTCTAACCCTTATAGTTTAGGCCCTGCGTTGATATGTCAGTCAGTCAGTCAGTCACCTTCTCCTTTTATATATATAGATAGATGGTAGCTCTCAGCATCGATAATATCTCAAACCTTTTGACCATAATAAGGTACCTACCAAAAGAATTTATTTTAAGTTGTTGCTTTTAAAGTTAACGACGTTTGTACCTTAATGATCAAATTTAATAAACATAAAAGCATTCAGCAGCATAATAAACTTACAAAAAGTTGCTAAAATAACAGATGTAAGATTTTATGAATAATATATTCAGCGACATAAACTATGAAGTTAATTACTGCTAAATATTGGTAAACGTGAATGAATTGAAACCATGTTCATTAAATAATACAAATTTGACTGTTTTCTGTGTCGTTAACATCAAGTTGCATTAATTTATTAGTGTAGGCACACGGCAGTGTGATTGCTAAGTTAAGACAAGATAAGTGCGACAAAAATTGCGTAGAACCAAATTACTTAATTGAGAACTTATTTTTATAAGTTTCAACTGCAACGGCAGTTAATTGTAAAACTTTTGACTAAATCCAAAAAACATCAGTGGTGACTGTAGTGACTTATAAATAGTGAGTAAGCTTATAGTAAGTGGACGCCCGCAGTTTCGCTCGCGTGGAATTAGACTTAACAATAGTTTCGTTTACACTTAGCGCGTGACAGCCCAGTGGCTATCGAACACGCCTCTCACTCGAGCGGTCCGGGTTCAACCCCACGCACGCACCAATGACTTTTCTAAGTTATGTGCGATTTAAGAAATGAAATGTAACTTACTATAACGGTGAAGGACACATCGTGAGGAAACCTGCATGCCTGAGAATTCTTCATAATGTTCTCGAAGGCATGTGAAGTCTGCCAATCCGCACTTGGCCAGCGTGGTGGACTAAGGCCTAATCCTTCCCATTCTGAGTGGAGACCCGTGCCCAACAGTGGGACGAAGAAAGGGTTGTGATGAACCCAGACAAAATTAACATATTCAACCCACATTGATATTCTCTACATTAGACTCTAGAATTAATCTAATAGAGATAGAATAATCTATAAGAGGTGGGGTGTACTTACAGTTCGCCAAACATTTATACTCCAAACTATACTAAAAAAACACTCTGAAATAAAGTATACCCCACGAGCCCTTGAAGATATTCGCCGGAAGGATATAATATGCGCCTCAGTGCCGATTAAGACATCGATGTCGCTCAAATTCTATTATTTTCTAGGACCTTACATATATAATAAATTAAACAAGAGACTCAACATTTATCCGCTCCATACTAAAAAGTACAAATTGGCGATCTCTAACTATCTAAAAGCCCTTACCTATGAAGAAACTGAAGATTTAATACACTTGGTAACTTAATTATTAACCCCATAGCTTTGCTAGTAACCTTTGATAATTATAATGTATATGTTTAAAATTCATCACACACATTATGCACACACAAATTCACACAATAATACTCACACACGCACTCATATCACTATATTAAACATGCACACACATTACCTTTTCACATACACTCCTCACACACAAATTTAATACTAAGTTGTTTATATATGTGTGTATGTTTAAATCTTGCTCACCGATATTGTAACTTATAGTTAACCGTCAGTTTAGAGTGTACCGAAAGTATACTAAATCGTCCTGCGGGAGGGCGCTGGTGAACTGAACCACAGGTTTTTGCAAACCTACCTCAGTCACCAGGCTCTCACAAAGTATGGTTTGAATATGTACACAACTTTAACTAGTTAAGACTATTGTAATACTTATGTGAGAGCAAACAAATAAAAATCTTTATCTTATCTTTCTTTATTTATATAGTATTTCTGGTAACTCTTATGGGCAAGCTACAACAGACGCGCTCCCTTCACAACCAGCGTAGTCGTCTTTCCAAGATCAATATTGCATTTAAAAGTCGAAACGGCTGTGTAGGGTTCCTTACAGAATTTGTTGGTCATTTGAACCCCGCAGCTCAATTGTCATAGCCTTAGATCGCTTCATACTTGATGTCCAAAATGCAATTTCGCTCTGCCATTGTTGACGTGACATTCGTCTGTCAGCTACGATAGAAATTATAGAAGCTTGATCTAGTGATCGCTCCGTAGTCGAAATTCGACTGGTTATTCTATGAACAACTCAGACTAGCGAAAACTTATAGTTCTTCTTTAAAAGCTTTTATTTAATTTCACTCGTATGTACACAGTACCTACTCGTATGTACACTCGTATATTCACAGGACATGGGTCCTGGAATCTTTCAATCAATATTTCACCCACTTCCACTGAAGCTATCGAGCTGAAATTTGGCACACATATTTGGTTCCGATGACAATAAACGAAAATAAAAAAAAAGTTTTAAAAAGTTTAAAAAAATATATGTTTGAACGGTATAATTCAATTGAAAGTCCTTTCGGTGGTGACGGATTTGACTTCCGATCCATGATTTTTCTTCATGGATATCCATGGCTTATGAGAAGTAACTATCAGATATTTTGGAATTTTATCCCTGAAAATAACTTTACAAATCTTGTCTAGCGCTTAGTCTCACAAGATTCAAGGTTACGTGGAACTTGCCGTTTTACACAATGTCATTGGCCAATAAAACATGTTTTTTTAAGTCGATTTTTTATAAATACGGAACCTTTAAAATATGTAGTAACCGCCCGTCTCCTAAGAATCTTGAACTCAATAGCGCCTCGCAAATAATCGGTTACATCTTATTTTATGATCCGAAATTGCAGGACCCAATAATATCGAATACAGATAAAACTTTGCTTCTCTCAATACTTTCATTTATCTGTAACTGGTGCTTGACCAGTTTTATCTGTGTTATATGAGATAACGCATACTTTTGTATTAAAGAAACGCAGTTTAAGCACCCTTATGTATTCTGTGGTTTAAGTTGCATTCGAATCAACCTATTGACTTGATTGACTGAAGAAAGGTTACCTAATTATAACAAAATCGTTATTCTACCTTAACGTGTTTATTGACGTCGTTATGGTGGCAATTATTACTATCAATGTTCAAATTAAAGCTCCAATTTCTTTGGTTCAAAACTAAATGTCTTTTTCCTTTTTACATTCAAGAATTGAAGAAAACGCCAATTCTTCACGGGTTAGGATACAGTTTAGAAACAAGTGACTCAGAGCTACTCACCTCATCTTGAAACGTCCTATGCAGAGACTCCTTGTTGTAGCGTTGCTCGCCCTGCTTCAGTATAGCGGAGCACTGCTTGAGAAGAGTCAGTCTCATTCTCTCGCGGACGCTCTCCTCTTCCATGATGGACATCCTCGGTCCCGACTGAGGCACGCTCAACAAACACTTGTCAACTTTATTCACATTTTTCACTAAATCCTTACACGTGTC
The DNA here is from genome assembly GCA_944567765.1 of Carterocephalus palaemon. Lineage (NCBI taxonomy): Eukaryota > Metazoa > Arthropoda > Insecta > Lepidoptera > Hesperiidae > Carterocephalus > Carterocephalus palaemon. Next base: position 9,471,175 of record OX155662.1, on the reverse strand, counting down.
ACTTTTCCCGCCATCGTTTTCCTCCATTTTGAACCCGTTGCTGTCACTTTTCCCGCCATTTGAAGTGTCGATTTCGATGGCAAGTTCTTTTTCACAACTTATTCGAACGTCCCCATTTTGACTTTGGTTAACCATTTTTTTTTGTAATTATAATTTAATAAATTCAAATAGAGCTGTTTATATGTCACAGGTCACATATTGTTTTGACATCCTTGCTTTTTTTACAAAACATTTATGTAATTAACGCGGTATAATTCTGGTTTAAGGAAAAATGGCTGATTACAAATACTCACTATAGCACGAGATATGTATTTATGTTACTGATTAACTGATGCAATGCTTACACGATGTCTTGATTTTAAATTGCCTTCAAAACTGTTGTTAGATAAAGTTGCAACATTCATTTGATTTCGGTTTGTTGTGGTTCGACGTTATAATATTTTTTTATCGAAACTATTAGCGCTAATACAAAATTAATTACTTCACAAGTATTAAACTGAGGTTTTTGATTGACTAATCGTAATATAATGTTACCTTGGAGAATCATCATGATATCTTTTATCTACTTGTATGTATTCTATTTCTATATCCCAGCTAGACAAAACTATAGGATCTACAGTGTAGATTCTAGAATACTATCAATATAACTGATTGAATAATCTTTACACGTCTATGAATACCACGAATACACGTCTATGAATTGGTTACCCTATTCTTCTTTAAATAGTAATAAGTTTAGTTAAATGTCCCAAATGGTAGCGTCCATAGCCCTATGGCTCGCGTCGATTCAATGTGATCGAAAGAGTTAAACAACGACGGGCGCGGTCGGTTTGTGGATGGTGAGCGTGCTTCGGAGCGCACGTAAAGCCGTCGGTCCCGGTTGTTTTCAATGTTGGAAACAGTCGTTAAGCCTTGTCGAAGACCTCCGGGTGGCTTGAGAACATTCGACACTGGGTTGGCCGCTAACCCCTCCACCAATCCGCATTGGAGCAGCGTGGAGTATGCTCTAGACCTCCCGCAGCAGTGTCTGTGGGGGAGACCCGTGCCCAGCAGTGGGTCGCCTATGGGTCGCAGCGTTAGTTAAACGTTATAGAATCCCTTTAGCCGTAAGCTTCCCGAAGCGCAGCAGCGGTTGAGTAAACATGTGTATTAGCTAAGTGTTTACACATAACCGACTTTAAAATGCCGGTGAAAGTGGATTTCGATTTCTTCAATCTTTCCATTATCAAACATAGTATAATAAGTAGGGATGTCACCTATGAGGTAAAACTTGTCCCAAACAGGTTTGTCTAAGATTCAACTTTTGTTTGAAATATCTTGTTATTTGTCAAAGATATTAGATATTATTATTATAGATTTTAGTGAATGTTGTCCGTGCTCAAAGTGATTAATGAATCCATACTAATATTATAAATGCGAAAGTAACTCTGTATGTCTGTCTGTATGTCTCGCTTTCACGCCAAAACTACTGAACCGATTTAAATGAAATTTGGTACACAGATAGTCTAGAGCCTGAGAAAAGACATAGGCTACTTTTTAATTGGAAAAAGTTTTGTAAAAGGTTGAAAAGGGGGATGAAAGGTTGTATGAAAGTATTATCATTTTCACAGAACTAGAAGCATAAAATTTATATTTTAGGCTGTTGATTAGATATAAATAAATATGGCATTCAAAGTTTGTAAAAATGTTACCCTTAAGGGTGTAAAATAAACATAGGGGATAACACATTTACGGATTCATTACAAATTTGTGGAGCTAAAGTTAACGCGTTAAGAGGACACCAGTCGACCGTCACTTTTGAAGAATAGGTTTTTACCAAAAATATTGCCGTCGCGCTGACCCCCAACCTTACCCCTTAGCGTGCGATAGAGAGAAGTGCAGTCTCGAACTGATTTTACCTACGTAAAATTAAGAAAATCGTCCTTTCGTAATCCCCTGTTTCCTCCTCGAAATCTAGACCGATTTCAATATTTCTTTCAGTTAAAATGTAGAACAGGGTCTAAGCTATGCCCGTACGTTTTGCTTTTTTGAGATATGTTAGTAATTACCAGTTTGCTTGAGGTTTGAAAATGTATGTAAAAAAAGTCGATTTTTTTGATTTTAAATGATTTTTTTTCTCTTCTATTAAGCAAATTATGAAAAAAAAACAAAACGTACAGGCATGGCAGAGGTACGTATAAATCGTATGGTATTTTTTTTTATTCTGTAACTTCTTTATCCTAGGAGGAAACAGGGGACTACGTTTGTATGGAAAAAGTGTCGACTCATATCCCCTTAAGAAGAATCTATTATTATTTCTAATTCCACGCGAGCGAAGCTGCGGGCGTCCACTAGACTCTAGTTTACCTGCTTTGTACTTAGCTCGAAGCGTCCATAGCACAATGGCTTGTGTGGATCGTATGTGATCGATCGAGTTAAGTAACGACGGGCGCGGTCAGTTTGTGGATGGGTGACCGCTAGTGGCAAAATTTCATGGGCATGGAAGATTTTTTAAATAAAGAAGTAACTGAGCTAACTAACTAACTAGAAAGCTAACTGAGTTTTCTAACGACATTTTCCGACATTGAAAACATTACTGTGTTTCACGTCCCAATACTCCCAATTGCATGTGAAGTCCACCAACCCTCCGTCAAGGGTTGCGTGGTTGATTTGATTTTATAGCACACTACCAGTTTACACAGACAGACAAATTTGTTTGTCTAGGGTAGTAGGTGGATGGTAGGGTGAACGCAGTAGTTACATGTACGTTAAATATTGTACAGGCCCTCAATGGATCACCGGATATTTAACAAATCGATATAGCAGAAGTTCTCAGTGCGATCCCAAACGAAACTACGCTTTAAAAAAAAACTTTACAACTAATACCGGCCCACGCTGCTTAAGTAAACGTATAAAACTCACTCTGCATACCGCTCTTATGTGTATTATTGACGTGATTACCATAACCAGCCCAGAAGCCGCCAGTTGTTGCTGTCCAGCCACACGGAACCCAATTAGTACTACATACTTACAAAGTTTTATAATTATCATCACAGCATATAGGTAGGTACTGATACTACGGGTCTCCTCGGGTATAATGAGAAAAGAAAGACATCTAGTTTAAAACATTGTCACTGCCCAAATGTTAATTGAAGTTGATGATTCTGTGCCATCAATGAGAAATGACAGGTTCTTCCACGCTGTTTTTATTTCGCAGTTGCAAATAACCAACAAATCGTACCAAAAGGTTTTATTCGCTGCGACCCATAGACGTCCCACTGCTGGGCACGGGGTCCCACAGACGCAGCTACGCGAGGTCTAGAGAATATTACGTGTTAATTAACAGGTGTTACATAACTCAAAGGTTTTGCGGGTACCTGTATATCGGTACACAAATATATCAGATGTACCTACCCACCATTAATTACTTTTGTTGTTACTTTATTATGTTACTAGTGGTCCGCCCCGGCTTCGCACGGGTATTTTATATAAAAATCAAAATTATAATACACGCACATAAAACCCTATTTGTGTCAGGTTACTAAAAAAATAAAAATTTAACACGACTTTATTTTACATATATAGATTATAACAATAATTTCATTTACGCCTAGTAATATTATATAGCCTATGTCACTCAGTGAAGATGCAGCTTTCTAATGGTGAAAGAATTTTTGAAATCGGTCCAGTAGTTTTGGCAGCGCACGCCAGAATAGCTCGCAGATGGTAGATTTTTTCCTACTTACCTACTTGACACTTATCGTCATATTTTGGACAATTCACACAATATGTTTATAAATTTTAGCCTGTGTGTTATTCTGATGTATAAGCTATATTATTGTAAAGTTTCATTAAAATCCATTCAGTACTTTTTACGTGAAAAAGTAACACACATCCATCCATACATACATACATACTTACAAACTTTCCCCTTTATAATATTAGTAGGATAGGATTAGTAAGGATTATACCTTATCAACAGCCTAAAATTTAAGTTTTATGCTTCTAGTTCTGAAAATGACAATACTTTCATACAACCTTTCATCTCCCTTTTCAACCCATTACAACACTTTTTTCCAATTAAAAAGTGTCTATGTCCTTTGTCAGGCTCTAGACTGTGTACCAAATTTCATTTAAATCGGTTCAGTAGTTTTGGTGTGAAAGCGAAACACAGACAGATAGACACTTCAAAACCAAACGTCTAATTTTAATCATTCAAAGACCAAATATTATCTACATAAACTGTAAATGTAGTCCAAAAAAAATTCAAGATAATAAAATGGTTGTTGTGCCTCACTCGACATAGATAGGTATAGTGTGTCGCGGACTTTTTTATAGATATTTATAAGATCTACAATTAATTAGAACATTTTATGGTTCTATCTTTTATAGTTTAGGCAGCGTATGCAAAATAAGTAACTTTTCTGGTTGATTTTTTACACCTTTGTTCCGAAAAACCCAAATATCTCACGGAACCCTATTTTTTTCCAAAATAAAATTTAGCCTATGTCACTCGGGGATAGTGTAGCTTTCCAACAGTGAAAGAATTTTTAAATCGGTTCAGTAGTTTTGAATCCGATTCGATGCAAACAAACAAACAAACAAACAAACAATCAAATCTTTCCTCTTTATAATATTAGTATAGATATAAGATTGTGTGAACCATTTATCTTAATAACTATGCTTTTCGGTGACTTGGGACCCAAGACAAACCGCGTTTGGTTTTTATGGATACCCTGTAAATAGATATAAGAAATATTTGGTATAATACTGGTATGTATTTAAATAAATAAATAAAAAAAAAACAAATAAATCTTAGTAGGTAAAACAAATGGATCCAATTATAAATGGTTTTTGTTATTATCAATATCAAAAGGCGTAATAATACTTGTTTATGGTTTATCGCAGCTAAAAACTTGAAAATTATACCTTAATTAAATATCTGTAACTTTCACTCGTACAAAACGAGTGTGGTAATTTTATTTGATTGTGATTCGGAACTCGTCGTGTTACCACAGAATAATAGTACAAGTAGTGTTACCCACCACCACAACACTTTCTTTGTCCCACTGTTGGGCTCGGGTCTCCTCTCAGAATGGGAGGGATTAGGCCTTAGTCCACCACGCTGGCCAAGTGCGGATTGGCAGACTTCGCATACCTTCGAGAACGTTATGATGAACTCTCAGGCATGCAGGTTTCCTCACGATCCTTCACCGTTACAGCAAGTGACATTTTTAATTTATTTAAATCGCACATAATTTAGAAAAGTCATTGGTGCGTGCCACTGGGGTTTGAACCTGGACCGCTCGAGTGAGAGGCGAGTTCGATAGCCACTGGGCTGTCACTGCTTTTTCGTAGTGTTACCAATCATCATAAAAAATCATGTTCAAATAAAACTCTAGGCGAGCGGGTGTGATAACTAGGCAGTATAAATGATGCTCCATACTGTAACTGGCAGGTGGCTGTAAATAAATTTGCAACGAGGTGTATCCCGTGTAGCATGCAAATTAGCTCAATTAGTTTATTATTGATGAAAGTAACACCGGCTTTGACAGACCAACTTTGAGCTTCATATTTATTGTAACTTTCACTGATTAGTGATTACGCATATTGAGTTGCATGAGTTGTTGAAATGGTTAAATTATAGTATTTTAGGATTCTTTATTTACCTATGTTTGATGTTACTTTCAACAATACATATTTTGTTAATCAATAATTAGTTTTTTTCAATAGATCGGATTTAGTTAGTGACTGTTTAGACTTTTATTATAATGCATTTTTGTGTGAAGTAACTTGTCTGATTTTTATCTTTTGCCACAAATGATAATAATAAGGCCCCAAAGGGACCTTTCTAAAAAGTACCGTCCAAATTTTCTTGAGAAAGATAGACCTGATAATTATAGTCTAGTCACAGATTATTATAGCTGAATCAAATGACTATAAATTCCAGATGAGTAATTATTTTTTGATTGACATAATGTACTCTATCTATCTACTAATATACTTCTATACTATTATTATAAAAAGTAAAGATCTGTTTGTAATGTTTTCACATAAAACTACTGGGCCGATTGCAAAAATTCTTTCACCATTAAAAAGCTGCATCTTCATTGAGTGACATAGGCTATATAGGTACCTAATATTACTAGGTGTAAACGAAACTATTGTTATGTCTAATTCCACGCGAGCGAAGCTGCGGGCGTCCACTAGTAGGTAACTATGTTTATAAAGTAATAGCTTTGATACCTACCTACTAAAATAAATTCTAATTTATCCCCAAAAAATCTTTAAAAATATTAACATAAAACCTTTTGTTGTGATATTTTTACACTAAACACGTTATTAAATCAAATTTAGATTTGATTACCTTGACATTTAATAAGCTAGAAAAATAATAATTTCTCGAACTTGGCTGACACACGTACCTACTGTTGGAAGTAATCCTTCCTCTATCTATGGTAATACTTATCCAAGCTATGGGACTTGGCTGCAATAGTTCAGCGTATCTAGCTAGATTATAACGGCTACACCAGAGACTATTGAACAGCCAGTGTTTATTATTATTCACAATGAGAAATATTGCTCCACAACCCGCAACACAGTCATTGGCAAGAAGTAAATGCTATTGCCAAAAGAAGAAAAAAAAAAATCGTCGAAATGAAATCAATTAGCGTCTTCACTTTAAAATTTCAGTTTCATAAATACCTATTCCTATACCTAAGCACCTTTAATCACGACACAATTTTTCAGCACTGTCTGTTTACACAATTCAAATTTCTCGTAGTTGTCACAATCATCACTTTTTTTAAATTTAGAACGGGGTTTGACGCGTCGACCGCGCGCGCTTTGATTCCGCGCCGCAAGTACACTAGACGCGGGATTATTATCTGTGGCGAGGGTAAAGGCAAAGGTGTTAGACGGGCGCGCCTTGTTAGCACTGTACAGACGGTGAAGAAATGAACTGATCAACAGCTACCTTAATTAATCAGTGTTTTTTTAAACGATATTGTCAAAGTTGTGAACATCAGCAAACAGCCGCCCGGTGAAGAAATTAACTTGTCAAAAGGGAAATCTCGAAGTAAATGTCTAAAATTGATTTAAAAAAATGGAGATATTTTTCTACTTACACACGTTCTAGTCTAGACCATTTAGATCGCATCGTGGTTCAAAATAGAATATTTTGTATTTACGCACTAATTATTATAACTTTCATTTATAATATTGCGATTAAAACTGTCTAGGAATTATTTACTGCAGAGCAACACGTAATACGTCCACTCGGTAAGTACTTGCGCGGTCACTAGTTTTTGAAATTGGAACTAAAATGTCTTTAAAAAATCTTTTTTTTAATCAGAAAAGAAGGGCTTTGTCGCTCAGGCGATTATGCCTAAAAATCTTGAGATAACAAGAATCGAATTAAATTGAGTCTGTGGAATATAAGTGCGGTGATATCCTAGTTGATAATAGATCTCTCGAGAATGTGTGTATCCGGGTTCAAATCCTAGAGACATACCCAATGACTATTAATGTCTCATGCTGTAATGGTGTCTGAAACATCGTGAGAAAACATACATGCCTGAAAGTTCACCTTAATGTTTCTGCCAATTTGGTCAGCGTGGTTGACTTAGCCCTCCCATTCTGAGAGAAGATCCGTGCCCAGAAGTGGGACATAAAAACTGGGACTGTGGTAGGTATGTAGTATGCCTGGTATGGTACCCGCCGTCTACCTACTCGGTATTGGTACCGTGGAAATCTTACATCACAGAAAGTGGACATTCGATTCGACACTGGGTTGGCCACTAAATCCTCCGACAATCCGCATTGGAGCAGCGTGGTGGAATATACTGAAGACCTCACGCAGCTGTGTCCGTAGAGGAGACGTGTGCCTAACAAAGGGACGTGTAACTAATTTTAATCTTATGAAGTACTAGTGGACGCCCGCAGCTTCGCTCGCGTGGAATTAGACACAGGACATACATAATGTAGGTAAATACGAAAAACTTTTGTATCTTCTAAGTTTGCACGTTTGCACCCCCCGTTTTACGATTTTTGAAACTTTCAATGAAAAACCCTCATACTGAATTTCATTCGAATAACTTCAAAAACGGCAAAGTTTCATACTAACTTTGCAACCCCGTTTTACCCGCTTAGCTCCCCTACGTTATAAAAGGAACCCCTGGGCAATATTTCAAGTTTTTAACCCTTATATTTTAGGTCCTGCGTTGTTAAGTCAGTCAGTCAGTCAGTCAGTCAGCTTCTCCTTTTCTATAAATAAGATGTATCTCTCATCTCAGGCATGTAACTTTCCTGCACCGTTGCTTGTCTAGAATTTGAACATGGGACCTGCCTGCCTACAGGCAGATATCTAAGCAAGCGGGGACTTCACACGATATTCAAGATTGAAATGAATCGGGTTAATTTGCATACGCAGGTCTAATGGTGCACTGACCAGTTTGCTAGTTAATTGCCGCCAATTAAGTTGTCAGGCCTGACTTTAACGGATGGCCAGCGCCACGTGACATCCGGTGTCCCGGGTTCGACGAATTAAGGCTTCAGTTTATTAAATAGTTTCATCGTAAGCCAAGGCCAGAATATTTTCTTTTCCATAATTTTGGTAAAATAATCATCAAATCACATAACATCTGCATTTGCTTGAAGTGGTAGGTAAGTGTTAGTACTTACACTTTCTTTCTTTTTTCTTTCTTTCTTTCTAATTACTCTACCTTTTAGATAAATAAGTCAATCATATTATTACAAAATTACAAAAGCCTTTATTTATTCCTTGTCCATCCATCATTTTATAATATTATGTACTAGTCAATATTCAAAATTTCAAATTAGGAACTTTAATCAATAATAATTAAAAAAATTGTTTGTTATGCAAAACTTATTTTTATAGATATTTCAAATTTATTACAGTCACGAGATATTATTTAATTTATATTTAGGTATTTAATATTTTCCATTATTTATGTATTATATTTAAATTATTAAATTATACTATGTACCTATATTTATTACATTCAATCATATTATTATTACCGAAGAATAATGACAAGAACCTAACTAGTAATTAAGTAATTTAGTGCAAAGCTTACTTATGGCTCCGACTCAGACTAGTTTCGCCTGCGGATGTGCTTTTAATCATGTTGTTGGTACTTATTGCTTTAATTACATGTAATTCTGCGAAGCAATTATAAACCCATCTGATAGATTAGATGATTTAAGTAATGATTTCAAAGGGCAACCGGAGTGATTGGAATTTCATATGTATAGGCCGTGTAGTCCATAGCCCAATGGCTCGCGTTGATTCAATGTGATCGAAAGAGTTAAGCAACGAAGGACGCAGTCGGTTTGTGGATGGGTGACCGCTAGTGGCAAAATTTCATGGACGCTACCGTGCTTCGGAGGGCACGTAAAGCCGTCGGTCCGAAGGCGGAAAAAATGCTTTTTTATACGTCTTTAATTAGGGCGGGATGCTCGTTTGCTATGTATTACATAAAACATCCATCTATCAACAGCTTTTCCTCAACATCTGATGCGACGCGGTACTGCCCCAGGCTTATGAGTCTCCAATTATAAGTGTGATGAAACAATTTTTTGTGTGACTTGATCAACTTGACGAGGTTTTAATATTTAATCTGTATTGATTGCAGCCGTGATTGACAGAAGAATATTAAACTGTCATCCGTGTTGCTTGGCTTTGCGAAGTGATCTCTAATAAATATTTATATTTATTCTTTTTTTGTGTATATTTGAATATTTCGCCAAAGAAGTTTCACTTCTGACATGTGTACTTTATACGCACGCACTTTATATTTCTTTTATTTTTTATTGTAGTATCTATATTTAAGACAAAATAAAAAAAAAATCTTACTTTCTTTCTAAATAGCAAAACAAAGAATTGTTCCTAAAGATCCAGTAAAAAACACCAGGAACCAAACCTGGAGCATCTGCTTGGTTGGTTTGAATTTGAACTGACAACCAGTTTTCACCGCTAAACAGGTTTTAGATTAATTAATGCAAAAAACACGTCATCAGTGATCATAATCACTCAATTTAAACACAGCATTAATTAATTTAAATAGGTATATCAGCTAGTGGAAAAAATACCGTTGTTAGTGGCAAAAGTATACATCCATCGGATGGATGTGATATATTCGGAGAAATTAATTTTAAAAGAAAATAATACCTAGTGATGGTAATAGTCAACGATAAAAACATACGAGTATTATTAAGTATAAAATATATTGTGATGATCTTAGTTTAATGCGAAATCGAACTCATATAATTATGTAAGTACGGTAGTTATGTGTGTTAGGCCAAAACCTTATCAATTCTTCTATACTAATATTATAAAGATGAAAGATTTGTTTGTAATGTTTTCACACAAAAACTACTGGACCGATTTCAAAAATTCTTTCACCATTAGAAAGCTGCATCTTCACTGAGTGACACAGGTTATATAATATTACTAGGTGTAAACGAAACTATTATTATGTCTAATTCCACGCGAGCGAAGCTGCGGGCGTCCACTAGTATTACATACTTCACAAAACATATTATCATTCCTAGCAATGATTATGATATTAAAAGAAAGACACACAACATAATCGTTCCGCGACACATACATACTCGTATATGTATCTTTAATAGCAGTAAGCTTAGAGGTATACTGACTATATTTAAAATCCGATAGTAAGTCAGGGTCTACTGTAGGTACACGTTTCCACTATTTCAGTCAAAGAAACCTTCAAATAATGAAATCAATAAACTGCATTGCGGCTTTATCCAAGTGGAAATGTCAAATAACTTGTACAAGAAATGTCAAGCCTCGCAATCTGGAGCATAAAGAATATCTCGAGAACAACCTATTAGAGCCACGATTTATATCTATATTATCGATGTGTGTTCTCTTGATATTCTCCGTCTATATTAATTTAGGGATGGGTACAGGGAATCGATATTGCGACCGCCGCACGACGTATCGATTTCGAGTTTGTCAGTATAAAGTGTTGATGCTAAATTGAATACAGACCGAGTTGGAGTCAGACTATACCTCGTAACTATTATGGTTCGGCATAAATTTACAGTTCAAACATAATAATATAGTACTTAAGAATGTGTGAGTGAGTGTGGAGTGCTTGTCGCGTGCGTGTGTGAGTGCGTGCACAGAAGTGCGTGTGTGTGTGCGTTGTGTATTATTATGTAACACAAGTGTAACACAGTATATTAGGTGGGCACGGGTCGGAAAAGTTTTTAAAAAGATCAGGATAATTTAATTAGAATTACGAAATTTTGTGTACTTAGTTAAACTGTCCAAAAATATTCGCTACCGAGTACCAATAGATACATTCACACAATTAAATACCTACCTTATAAGTATTAAATAAAAAGCATAATAAATAAAATACAGTATTCTCCAACCATCCATCCAATGAACAATGGCGGTTCCCTCGCTAGCTGTGACAAGCAGAGGGCGCAAAAAGCCTCTACCCACATGTCAGACGTCTGTCTGTATGTCTATAACGATGGGCTTGAGTTATGGTTTTTGTGTGGATGCTATTATACGTGCCATATGTGGACGGTTAGACACTGATGGCTCCGTGGCACGCGACTTGCAACAAGGCTGTGATTCAGAGATTTTTGCTGTGCGAAGAATACAGAAAACTATTAAGAAGCGTCTGGTAGAAATTGCATTATTATTATTATTATACTCGTTCTCTGCGACCCATAGGCTGGGCACGGGTCTCCCCCACAGACACAGCTGCGGGAGGTCTAGAGCACCACGCTGCTCCAATGCGGATGGTGGAAGGGTTAGTGGCCAACCCAATGTCGAATGTTCTCAAGCCACCCGAAGGTCTTCGACAAGGCTTAACGACTGTTTCCAGCATTGAAAACAACCCGGACGGTAGGTAATATCCATTGATTATATGGGTAATATCTCCTTGCTAGCAGGATTCGTTCCGGGAATTTTTTCTTTAGTCTTCGAACACGAACAACAGTCAACCAAAAATAATCTTTCAAATCTTTCCGTGTGTAAGAATGTCCAAGATATTTATTTATTTATTTCATTACATAAGATTTTTAATTCAAATATAATACGCAGTCAACTTGATTTTGATCCATGAGCACTTTTACGAAATGATATTAAAAGTCTCACTAATACCTATCGTATATTTGTTTTAAATATGCTATCGCGTTTTTATTGGGTGAGACGCGCAGTTGGCAGTAGCGATGGAGTCAATAACATTTTTATTAAAAAGTCCTCATAAAAAGTTCTTAAAAGGCATTGACTTTCTCTATATAAATATTTTAGTGTCAATAATACTGTCACATTTAATTAGTAACAAAGAGGGCCTGTGGCGTAAGCAGTAGCGTCTCTTGAAATCTTGAATAGTTTTTTTTCTTATCAATAAAGTCAAACTTTTATCAACAACAAACATTTATATTCCAAAATTAATTTCTCATTTGAAGTAATTTTTCATTTATCATCAATGATGTAATACAATCTTGACATGTACCCTATCGGTTATATTTACCGGATGGATAAGGTAACTACTTAACCATAACCACAGAGTAGTCTACTTTGTGCCATAACCGTACGCGTACACCAAATCCGTCATCGGCCGAAGTATGCTCGTACGTCAACGGCCGAACTTTGTTTGTACCGACGTCGTACGATGACGTCCGAAGTATCAGTGTATGCACTCTTTTACATTTACTTATGATTGATTTGATCGGCCGAGTTCGGCCGTTGACGTACGAGCATAGTTCGGCCGATGACGGATTTGGTGTATCTCTACCGTAAATGTAGGTAACCGTTAACTGGATGGTAAATCGGTAATCCGGTAAATGTAATCGATGACCGGATGGTACAGGTAGGTTTAACCGGTTGGTTAAGGTAATCGGTAAGCTGAGCCACAAACGAAATATGAAGGCGAATTCTTAGCCGCCGGGCAATTAGCATTTCATGATTATGAATAGCGAAACTAAGCTACAAGCTCCTCTCACTACTGAAGGTTTGGAGTGGACGCTACCACGTTGCCCCACTATGGAATAGTTGAGGGGTTAGTGGCGTCCATAGCCCAATGGCTCGCGTCGATTCAATGTGATCGAAAGACGAAGAAACGAAAAGAAGAAGAACGACGGGTGCGGTCGGTTTGTGGATGGGTGACCGCTAGTGGCATAATTTCATGAACGCTACCGTGCTTCGGAGGGCACGCAAAGCCGTCGGTCCCAGTTGTTTTCAATGCTGGAAACAGTCGTTAAGCAAGTCGAAGACCTTCGGGTGGCTTGAGAACATTCGACACTGGGTTGGCCACTAACCCCTCCACCAATCCGCATTGGAGCAGCGTGGTGGAATATGCTCTAGAGTCTAGACCTCCCGCAGTAGTGTGTGTGGGTGGGAGACCCGTGCCCAGCAGTGGGACGTCTATGGATCGCAGCGATAGTGGCTTAACGACTGTGATCTTACGTTAAAACCGACGGATTAACGTACCCTCTGCAGTATGGAATCGCTCAAAAAATGTTGCCATTCCCATCCCTGACTGTAATTTAACGTTACAAGCGAATGATTAGCCTGCGCAATCTTAATATATATATTTCTTGTGTAGGTACGTGTGTATGACAGTGAACTCCTCCTAAACAGCTGGATAGATATTAATGAAATTTTTTGTGTGTGTTCAAGGGGATCCGAGGATGGTTTAGATTCACAATTTGGGCCACTGGGAAATGTTTTGTAAACACTATTTTAATATTTTTATTTTTAACCGTCGTTGATTAACGTGAAGCGTCGCGTCACTTTGACATTTCATATGGCAGAACAACGTTTGCGGGGTCAGCTAGTTTGATTTTTAAATTAGAAACTATAATGCCTCGGACGCGCCTCACATCAGTAATGATTGATTCATTGGATAATAATTACGCTTGACCACTCGTATGGGTCGCGACGTGGCGGCTAGAAGATTAACTGTTTGGGTGCAATCGTTTTGACCTTAAGCACGTGTACTTACCTACTGCTTGGTAACGTATCCACTAGTTTCGCTCGCGTGGAATTGGACATAACAATAGTTTCGTTTACACCTAGTTGCCACCCTACTCAAAGACACTACCAGTAGTATTATGATAAAATATTGTGTGTAGTTATTTAGGAAATCCTAGTGCGAGGTTGTGCTTTTAAGCATTTAGGTTTTTTTTTTATTCAATAAGAAGGTTTCTATCATGTTTTGCATATTTTGCTTTGTGCCGATAAAGCATAAAAAGCAGCATGTTCATGACCGTTTTGCGATTGTTTTTGTGATAGGACTGCCATCTAGTATTGTGAAGTGAAACTAAAGTACTAGTCTTACTTAAGTCCACCACCGACCGTGGCGTGGCGTGCAGGCGTTACCGCTAGGCTGCATGCTAGGCTGTTTCCTTGTTTCGTTAGTTTGACTATGTGGTAAGAGATGGCGCCAAAATGTAAGTTCATATTATCAATGAAACTTTTTATTATTTCGGTACCTATGCTGTAACACGGACTTTGGTCCTTACTCTATGGTTGTAATAAGTAATCTGTGTCCAAAATTTAAAAAAAAATGGCGTTAGCGTCCTTGAATTTGTAATTATTAATAAATGGAAACTTTCACTTTTTTCATTCAGACTTTATTGAAGTAGGTAAATAAATATTTAAACTAGTCACATAATTTTTTTTAAATAAATCAAATACATATTTATGAAAATAAAACATTTCAATGGGCCACCTAGAAAGTTTTATATCGGGTACTCACTGCAGTTGTGTTTATTAATTACTTACTTACAGTGTCTACCAGTTTCTTGGTTTCTGCACGAACAACATTCCTTGTATGGTTTCTGTTATAGTAAGTATGCAACTCAAAATTAATATTTGATTGATTGATAAGTACTGAAAATAAATAAATAAATTAATGTCCAATAAAAACATTTCTTTATTTTTTCAGAAATAAATCGTAACATACCGTCAAATACTAGCCATACCAAATTACTAGTGACGAAAAAACTAAAAATGTACCTATAAACTAATATCTTACCCAACCTATAATAACTTTATCTTCGCTTGGATCTAATGACTACCATTACTTCCATGCTTACGTGTCTTTCCTTACATTCAACTTACATTATTAACAATAGATATAACCGAAATTAGTTATAAACGCTCTGCATTCCTGTTGCTTCATTGTTGTTGAAATGCAATAACATTTTTATTCCGTCTTAGGGATTGTACCGTTTCTTATTATTTTAGTCAGGTTAGGATAATAACTATAGAACTACATAGCTAACCAAACATTAAATAAATAAAATTAAAATAAAATAGCCATTTATTCCTCAAACTAACATTACCTTGCATTAATTATAATTTTATGATGTTTAGTTTACCGTCATTCGTTTTTAAACGGTTTTATTTAGTTTGCCCTCTTTATTTATTTGGTTCAAATCTTGTAATTAAAATTTGACCCACTTCCTGTTGACGGATTTATCTGATATTTGGTATACACTTTTAGTTCTGATGACAATATAATTTATTATTCCTGAAGATAATTTGCTCGGATATTTTCCAGATTAATTTTATAAACATTTACAAATCTAATCAACACTAGCTCCTAGTCAGGTATTCGTTGGCGATGGTCTTCCAGTCAGTGGGGTCGCCTTCTGGGTCGGGCTTGGTCTTCCTGATCTTCCGCAGCAGCTCCCACCCGTCGGCCTTCTCGGTGGACGACACGTATGTGTTAGACGGGTCTTTCTCCAACGTGTACGCTCCCAGCACCAGGCTTTGGACAAGACGCGCAGAGACCAGCGTCTGAAATGAAAAAAAAAAGGGCTTCAATTGGTATATATTTTATAGGTCGCGTAGCGTCCATAGACCAATGGCTCGCGTCGATTCAATGTGATCGAAAGAGTTAAGCAACGACGGGCGCAGTCGGTTTGTGGATGGGTGACCGCTAGTGGCAAAATTTCATGGACGCTACCGTGCTTCGGAGGGCACGTAAAGCCGTCGGTCCCGGTTGTTTTCAATGCTCAAAACAGTCACTAAGCAAAACAGAAAACCTCAGTCAGAAGCTCATTCCACAGAAGACCAATTCGCCGTAAAAAAGACAGCTGTACCAACCTTCAAAAGACAGCTGTACCAACCTTCAAAAGACAGCTGTACCAACCTTCAAAAGCCTGTATTCGTCGTCGGGCAGGCGGCGCGTGACGGTGTAGCCGGCCAGCACCACGCCGCCGGTGGCCGGGTCCCCGCTGAGCAGCATCATGTACGTCATGGCGATGGCCACCTCGAACACGTAGTACGACTGCTGGAGGTCGCCGAAGTCGAGGATGCCCACCACGCGGTAGTCAGTGTTGCTGAGGAGGAAGCGGGAGGTCATTCAGGGTCAAGGTTTGGAATGATTTGGGGGAGGCCTAGCGGGAGGTTATTTGTCTATCAGCTTGCAAGAAATCGTAAGCTTTGGAATGATTTGGGGGAGGCCTACGCCAAAGTGGCGACTTCTACCTAGAATAATAATAATAATAATAAATATCTAGGATATTCTCATACACGGCCATCTGACCCCAAAGTACGCGCGAGCCTGTAATACGGGTGTCAGAGACTGATATACATTCATAGATATTTTAAATACATACTTAAATAGATAACATTAACATCTAGATACAGAACTGAGTGGGATTCGAACCCAAGACCCCTGGCGCAACAGACAGGGTCACTACCGATTACGCCAACGTAACGGCCCATCGAATTAGATTTAAAAAATAAATATATTGTAAAAACAAAAATGTTACCTTTTACATTTACAAACACAAATATATAGATGCATCATTAAAATGTGTTATTAGCCTTTTGTGCTATAGGGTAAATAAATATAAAAATATACAAAGGCAAATTAGACACATACCTGCAACCAGTTTAACGACAATATGAAAACAAGTGAAGAAGCTAGATGAAGACTTTGCGGAAGAGAGCCTATCCCAACATATTCAATATTAGGTGGGCCTAGGTAAATGTTTAGTCCATAGATCCATACGCTTACCTTGCCTAAGCTATTTCCAGATTAGGTGGTTAAGGTACACGTTTAGTCGTATCTACGCTTGGGTTACCTCAACACATTTAATATTAGGTAAGCCAAGGTAAGTGTTTAGTCCATAGTTCCATACGCTTATCTTGCCTAAGCAATTTCCAGATTAGGTGGATAAGGTACACGTTTAGTCGTACCTACGCTTGGGTTACCTCAACACATTTAATATTAGGTAAGCCAAGGTAAATGTTTAGTCCATAGTTCCATACGCTTACCTTGCCTAAGCAATTTCCAGATTAGGTGGATAAGGTACACGTTTAGTAGCATCAACGCTTGGGTTACCTCAACACATTCAATATTAGGTAAGCCAAGGTAAATGTTTAGTCCCTACGGCGTTGAGCCTACGCTTGGCTTACCTCAACACTACGCCGTTCAGGATTTGACTGCAAACTCTTAATACTGACCGATTTAACATCCTATGTGACGAACAAATAATATTTTATCAGTTCAACTCAGCAGTTTAATTAAATTAAGACGAAAATTTTAGTTTTAGTCGATTTTGAGGTAAAAATAATGTCAGTAGAATCTTGAGGTTATTTAATAGAATATTTAAACATGAAATCGCTAGAAAGGAGAAGAGAATAGCGAATCTATCCAAGGAATCCTTTGGGGAACTGTCAACATCTTCTCACCTTAGCAAAATTACTCACATTTAAATTCTTACGTCCCTTTCCGGGCACGTTTCATATATACCTGTTGCTGATCTATCAGTAACTGCCTTACGAACGTCGCTATAGTAGACCCCCATAACCAGCTGCCCATCTTCTAAATTTAACCCTATCGTTGCCTCTTATGAAAGCGCAAGGCGAAAGGAGGTGGGTAGTACATTCTCACAAACAAATCAAAGCTCAATCTACTTTGCAACAATCCGCGAACAAAAATGTATGGTGGTGTATGTATACCTTCATGCACGCAGCACCTCCCTCCCACACGCAATCAATGAATACATACCAACACACAAACCAACACGCGTTTCGCCCCAAAACAAGGCATCCAGGGTAAGTAGACTCCACGACGGTTAATCAAAAAGATTGCTGCGTGCATGAAGGTATACTTATACCACCATACATTTTTGTTCGCGGATTGTTGCAAAGTAGATTGCTACTTGAACGATAGAAATGCTTGGTGCGATGTATCTCCAGCTCCACTTGTTCAATAATGTGATCAAATTATAAAAATTTGAAAAGAGTAACTACCGAGTTTCTTGCCGTGTTCTTCCGTAGCATCAACTTTGTGAACTGGCGGTAGATAAAAAATGTTATGTCGTTCATTAAGCGTAAACAAGTACCTACCATATAATGAAAAATAAAATGAATCTAATCTGAATCTTAATGCTTGGTTTGTAATAATGGAGTTCCGCAAAGTAACGCCTGATACAATTAATCATTCTCACTAAGGCACAGCTCTAGACCTCCACACACAGTGTCTGTGGGGGAGACCCGTGCCCAGCAGTGGGACGTCTATGGGTCGCAGCGACTAAGGCACGGCAAGGTTCAAAAGGCCCTAATAGAGCGCGACCCACTGAACAAACCTGCCGCCGGGCTTGGGGCCCACCACGACGTTCATTTCGTTGAAGTCCCCGTGGATCACCCCCGCCTCCAGCTCCCCCAGGCGAGGCACCACCGCGTACTTGAACTCTTCTATCACCTGGAACCACCAGAGTTCTTTTATAACTTTGTTATCACTGAAATTGGTACCTAATGCATTTATATGCTTTTTTCTTTCTAATATTTCAGATTTGACTTTGATACTTTGCCTTTGAGAAAATTATGGAGAACTCTCAGGCATGCATGTTTTCTTGCGTTGTCTCATTCACCGTAACAGCAAGAGACATTGAATTTCTTAAAACAACAAATAATAAATGTCATGGACATTTTCACACGCGGCCATTTGAACCCAAACTAGGCGCGAGCCTGTGCTATGGGTGGCAGAGACTGATATACATACATACATATTCTTAAATACATACTTAAATAGACAATATTAACATCCAGCCACAGAACAAACACAAGTGCTGGTCACACGAATGTTTGCCCGGAGTGGGATTCGAACCCACTGTAAGGTGTAAGGAGTTAGCTAATTTAAATGTAGTTGTGTGTACGTATGAATGTGTGTGTATTAGGTTAAGTAAACTAAAGAATTAAATAAAACAGTTGCAAGTCAGATATCAACGAGTTTGATTGTGTTACCGCACACCTCCTCGCACCACGACCACTGGCGTAACAGGCAGGGTCATTACCGATTGCGCCAACGATGCGCCGGATTTCGTTCTGCGCTAAACTTGCGCACCGCGAGGCATGCTTGTTTCCTATGTTGTATACCTACACAGTGGATGGGTGACCGCTAGTGGCAAAATTTCATGGACGCTACCGTGCTTCGGAGGGCACGTAAAGCCGTCGGTCCCGGTTGTGGAGTATGCTCTAGACCTCAAACAGCAGTGTTTGTGGGGGAGACCCGTGCCTAGCAGTGGAACGTCTATGGGTCGCAGCGATACACAGAAGAGTCGGCGCGACGTACCGACTAAAACCCCACGGTGTTCCTTTTCTCTGCATTAAGTTGGGATTACTACGCTTTCTCATTCTTTCGCAATCCCAACTGCATTGGTCTCTTTCAGGACACTAGCGAACACTCCCTACAGTTTCCACGCGAAGGTAACGCGCGCCACCTCGCGGCCTAGTGATTGCATGCTTGTTTGCTATGTTGTATACACAGAAGAGTCGGGCGTACCTCCTCGACCAGGTCCAGCTTGTCCGCGTCCTTGATGACGTACTTGAACTTGTCGAGCTCTGGAACATTGGTGAGCATCCAGATGTGCTGCCGGCCCGCCAGCCCCGAGTGCGAGAAGTTCTGGAAGAGGCAGGAGGGAAAGGTAGAGGTCATTCTGCAGGAAAACGATTTGACGCAGGCGGAGCCGCGGGGAAAGCTAGTTGTTTTATATTTTAAAAAAACATGACTTCTGTATTTCCTGAAAGTGTAGGCAGAGGTATATAATGTACTATATCCAATTTCACCATACCTGGTGAAAGATTATAAATTGTGGCTAGCCACCTAGGGCGTGGTAACATTAACACGTATACCAACGTATCCTTAAAATATAGCAATATAGCGCGGGCTCGGCCGGTCGACACTGAACGCGGCAATAACAATGCACTGCTGGGACCTTGGGTCTAGTTTATAGGGTTGTCAAAAAAATTCGCAAGGAAAAAATTTGTCTTCTCACCATCGCCAAAGGTTGACTGGTAGAGAATGCCGTTGGGCATTATGTAAAAAGAAAAATGGTTAAATAAAAAGAAAAAAAATTTAAAATTATTAGAATATTAATGGTTAAAAAGTATTTACTAACTAAAATTCATTAGGTAAGTAGTCCAATATCACAGCTCTCAAATCGAGTTATAAATGTTATAATGCTTAAATTTGCAATCATACAACGTTTCTAATGATGAAGTTCTAGTTATTCTTTCAGTTCAGCACTTCGAAGATTGTAGGATACTCACTAATTAGTCATTGCTGTATCTGGTAATTGTATAGCGTATATATATATACCTATTTCATCCACGCATAATGTAGAGATAAACACACATTTTAAACCGAAAATATAGTAGATGTTGACAGAGATAAAGTAGATGTTGACAGAGATAAAGGAAAGATACGACACAGATAAAATATGTTTGTCAAAACACCCACATAGGTACATAAGTTTAGTTAACAACCCATAAGTAGGTACTAAGTTGCAATCTTCTAACGAACTAATTTTCATACTGACTCCCTCTGCTAACTAACAAGTCAATGCCCAAATGAGTCTTGTTCAAAATCTCTCTCAGGTGCTGCCTGCTCGTTTGCTACCTTACGTCCATTAAACAGTAGTATTTACTACTTATAATATATAGTTTAGTAGTTGTTAGTTATAGTGGGTCTTCATTGGGCGACGGTTAGCGGAAAATATTTCTAAAATGCGCATGCCACTGCCATCTGTTGGCGGGTGGCGTAAACAATAGTAAATAAGTAAAAATTGTTACTAACATTACTAACATACTAACAATCTATGGATGTAATGTAACGTCTGAAATAAAAAAGTATTATTATTATTAAATAAACAACAAGTGCGCTCTAAAAATAAAAGTGTAAACCCTAACAAGACACGATACGGTTAAATCGCGACTCGACCAATACAATAATACAATACAATGATATACGGTCCCCATGACTTCGCTGAGACACGTGTCTTGAGTCATCAGACTCATAACTTTGTAATAATTATGATGCTCTCCTGGGCATGCAGCAAATATGCGAAAGAAATATTAATTAATAGCCCCCGCGGGAGGGCGCTGGTGAACTGTAGCACAGGTTTAGCAAAAACCTACTCCTCCGGGTTGCTTCAAAACTTCTGACAATTGGGTTGGCTACCGATCAACACTAGAGCAGCATGGTGGAGTATGCTCTAGACCTTCTGCAGATTTTTCTGTGATCAAAAAGCGAATGTATGGCAGGGAACGACATTCACTGTACTATCTGGTAAATGTGCCATACACAGTACCTGCAGTTTGCTGTCCAAGTAAGCCATGAACTCCCCGAGCTGGTAGAACAGAGCCTCTGAGCGGGGCACGTCCTTCATAAGGGCCCCGGGGACGTACTCCAGGAGCCTCACGGCATGCTTGCTGCCGCCGATGTCCTCTATGGAGTACAGATGCCCGTACACGTTGCGGATCGGCTTCGGGCACACGATTGAGCGCGCGTCTGGAAGGCACACACACACATCCATCAATTCAATCACAGATAACAGGAGAAAATATTCTAAATAACCCTTACTCGTTACAGTTTTCGACCAGTGCATTTTGCTCGGGATGTTTTGGTTTTTAAAATAGAAAGTTGCATGAGGTATAATGGTGGTAGCCATGTGCTAGCTACTGCTAGGTTGCATCTTTGAGATGGTTCGTCCAATTTGCACAGAAAGTTTATAAGAACACTAACAGTAGTCTCTCCGCTTTTAATTTGCAAATAACACGGTAAGAAATACAAAAGAGAAATATCGTAGTTCCAGAAAAGAAACTGGATGTTCTTTACATCAATTATCCAATTTGAGAAAGTGCGTTTGTTGGATTTTCCTTGTACAGAACATTAATTGGTCAATTCGTTTGTGGGTATGAGGACTGTGGACTGTTAGTGATAGTTAGTCCTGTTATTTGGTGTTAGTATGTAAAAATCCATGAAACACTCACTCAAGAAGTTCATGGCCTCATTCTGCGCTTCAATCAACTCCCGATTCTGCGAGTCGATCGTGTTCAATATCTTCAGCACGTATCCGTACTCGCAGTGGTTCGGGATCAGCGGGTTCTTCATGTTGGGGTCCTCTAGGATCTTGTAGTTCCTGTCGTCGTAGCCGTTCAGCTCGGTCAGCTCCAGCACTGTGAGCCCGTACAGCCGCTCCGCTAGCAGCTTCACCCCCTCCTCGTCTATGACGGGGCGGATGACCGCACCCGGCTCTAGCATGTTGCTTCGCTTTTCCTCGGACATTCTTGTTTGTCAGTGTTTGTTTTTTTCTGCGGGGAAAATTTCGTTTGTACAGATGTTATAAGATTAGATTAGGAATTGATTTTTAAGATAACTATTGGTTGAGCAAAGGAACCCTTTAATAGTCGGCACAAGAGTATGAGCGTGGTGGAGTATGCTCTAGACCTCCCGCAGCATTGTCTGTGGGGGAGACCCGTGCCCAACAGTTGGACGTTTATGGGTCGCAGCGACGAAAGAGTAGCTCTAACAGAAATTCGAAGGGGATAGTTGCGCATGGGGTCCAGTGCGGGGAACAATATGGCTGGCGACCAATCAGTGATTACGACCGACAACCTCACCCCGCGCCAGTCAAGGTCAGAGATTTCCGCGCAGATCCGCATAACTATAGGGAAATTGAATATTTAAGTATGATATCAGGGTTTGTATATTGATAACCTATCCGCTGCTGAAAGACGTCTGGAAAAATTATTGCAAAAGTTTACAGGGTGTTAACAATAGTCACTATTTTGTATATTATAGTCACTATTTTGTTAAATAAACGCTACCAGCTCACCCTCACCCGCGGTAGGCCCAAGGCTGTGCTGCGGACAGACAGCACCGAGCAGACACAGAAAACAACACAAACATCCATGAGCGAGAATACTTATCTGCGCAATCAATTTAAAAAAAGGACAAATCAGAAAGTGAAGCGTCATCTCAAGAATTTTGAATTTTTGAATGATGAATAATATCGGAATGTAGAAAAATGGTTTTTGTTTATCAAATATTCAAAAAATACAACAAAGTTATTTATTTTTGGGTTTAAGTTTTGTTTAAGAATTTTAATTCTATTGATCAGTCGATTTTCAGGACTGCATTAAAAAAAAATCAATGTCAAAATGACCGACCGGGTTTCGAACACGGAGGAGACTTGAAATACCGACCGCAATTTATTTAAGACGTACTAAGTAGACTAATATTCGTCTCGTAAAAAACCGTAACCGGTACAATTTTAGACGAGATAATATTTTATATTTAAATAATCCCTAACAAATTGAAGGTTACGGAAATTACTCCTTTGCATTAATTTTAAAGCTTTATGTAAACAAATGTTATCTTTATCACGATTCCCATTAATATAACGTTAGTAATGTAACGTTATTCCTAAATTAGCTCATTATGCAGAAAGTTTACACGCTAGGCAGCGCCCCTGGCGGCGACGCGGCGTAACTGGCATCACATGACGCTGACAAACAGTAGAACCTGATATAATTTATTGATAAGTTAAAGTGTGACCAGTTTTAACTGAAAGTATTACTTCATATCTTATATCATAGTTCATAAGACATTTACAGATAGACGTAAGAGGAAAAAAGATTATTTGGTTGGACGTTGTTATTTAATTAATCTGGATTTTTTATAGGTAATAATAATATCTAATGTAGAATTTACCATTGGAATAACATTAAGTCCTTAGCAAATGCAATGACGATGCAATTAGTTTTTAGCTACTTAAAGCAGACATATTATTATTGTCTTTTGAGGCTGTTTCAAACCCCTTCTAACGCCCTCAGTGGTTTAAGAACTGCGTTGTAAACTAATTGCAAAGCCACAACATAACCCATATATTGCTATCCATCCATCCAGCCCTATAAAGTGTAATGCTGGACACAGGCCTCCCATGATCGGTGCCACTCCTTTGAACTCCTTTTACTTAGCTATTCTTGTAAATATAAAATGCATATTTAATACATAATTAATATTGCAATATTTTTTATTATTTCAAATATGTATATTTTTTTCTATAGTAGATTTTTATTATAATACTACACTATTATTTTAGAATATAATGTATTTGTTACGTTCACTTAAAATAATCAATAAATTAATCAATTTGCTATTGGTAGAAATAAAGACACCGATTAAAATTTCAGATTAATATCCACGGAAAAAAAAACTGTCAAAATTATCACTAAAAAAACCTGTCAAAATTATTACTAAAAAATCTGTCAAAATGATCACTAATTTAACATCACCACCCTAATTATCCCAAAAATATAATGCTCACCGCACACGCTCGCTCGGCCGCCCGGTCTCGACTGAGCAGGGACGCGAACTAAAGAACTAAACAAATAAATTGCGCGATAACAGATGACAATGACGCCGGAGTCTGCACGGACAGCGGCCTATTTTAAGATCAATGATAAGATCGAGGATCGCGTTTACCTTTGAACATAATATCACGCCATTTCACAAGCAGGGGTGTGTCGCTTTGGGGAGCGGAGGCTATGGGGTGTACAGGCAGCACCACCGCCCGCCACGGTACCTAGTACCATTTTTTTTATAATATAGACGGACAAACAGACATACCACCTGATGGTAAGTGGTCACCGTCGTCTATGGATACGTGCGACACCAGGGGTATCACAGGTGCATTGTCTGCCATGAAGGAAGCGTTTTAATTATATTTCTACCGTATATAACACTATCGTTTTCACAATAACTGTTCCGGCTGGAAAGGTGTGATTTCCGGTTACACTTATCTACAGGGGACCATGTTAGTTCTCAATGGTATTGTGACCGAGTTGGAACGAGACCACAGAAAACATTATAGTACAAGACGAGATTAAGAGTTACTAAATAACTATTTTCTAACAACTATGTGGACTAACTAACACTCCCTACACTAGTCCACAAACCTATACTATCGAACGGACCAACTAATGTTCTTATTGACTTCCTCTGAACGGGAGAATTTGTCTGTCGATCAATAGGTACTTTATTACACTTAAAAATATAACAGCATATTTACATATTTCATGACTAATTTTAAACTTAAATCATATCGCCAAACATCTAGAGTTCAACAGCAGTGAGTTGTCAGATAAGGATGTTCAGATAGAGATAGCAAATATATTTTTCTGACGAAACATTTCACGACTATCGATGGACACTCGATTTTTTTTTTTTTTTTTTTTTTTTGTTTTGCGTCCAGACAACCAACCTACGTGGACTGACCCTCCGGGCAAGACCGGGCTATACCTAGGAGGGAGGCAGGAAACGCACCTCATGCGTATCGGTACAGCCGGCTGTACCGATTATGTCCGTAGACTAAAACCTGCCTTAGGGGATGGCTTTAGTCATATGACCCTCAAGCCGACATCGGAAGCGATCCCGCTTGGAGAGGCGGGACGCAAGCGGCGCTACCCAAGGGCGCTACCGCTAGTTGACTACACAGAGTGTTGTCGAAGCTGGGACTTGTGTCATGTTGGAATATGGCACTAATACGGGCATGAAGGGCGCTACCGCGCGAATTGGGTAAACAATTATTAAACTTTAAATTGACGTTAACGCGTTTATGAGATCGTAGTGATCTGCTAAGGCCAGAAGCTTATCCGTAGCATTTTTTGACTCGCGAAGTTTCCTAGCAAGGATCCTTATCTCGTCAAGATTTATATTTTTAAAAACATTTTGGATTGTGGATACGTCAGCAGTCCAGGAGGGAGGGAGTGGGTTAGCGGCTTTAGGAGCCGGGGTAGGGGTAGGGGTAAAGGCAGTGGCCTGGGTTGGGGCAGGGTCAGGGGCAAAGGCAGTGGCCTGGGTTGGGGCAGGGGCAGGGGCAGCCAAGGGGGCTTCACGTCTCCAAGATTTGGAGTTATTTGTAGGTGGGGGCCCTAGGCGGGTGTTGGGGGTCCTCAATTGAGGAAAGTTTGTCTCCGTTAGAGGAGGCGGAGCTTGCCTTAGGGGCGGGGCTTGCCTTAAGGGCAGGACTTTCCTTGTGCTGTGGGGCTGCTTATTCGCAGCCTTGGGCACACGGGGAGCACGTGGACATCCACGGTAATTAGCAGTGTGTCCAGTACGCCAGCACAGGACACAGGACGGGGGGGTCGGATCTTCTTTAGTGCGTGTGCACTCTTGTGTAAGGTGAGGCACGAGGCACTTCACACACCTCGGATTGGCCGAGCAGTTCGCCGCTGCGTGGCCGTAAAGCTGGCAGCGGTGACACTGGCCTGGGAAACCTCGTCTATGAGGGGGCTCGGCTCGGATATTGGAGAGCCCACACACTGTGAGGGGCTCTCTGAAAATGTTACGGGACTGGGGGCAGTTGGTCATGATGACCAAGGCAAGGGGGAACTGCTTTCCCAGGCGGCTGTGCATCTTGTGCACAGCCTCGACGGGGTGACCTTGGGATTTAAGATCCTCCAGGATGGCCTCATTGGCGAGTTCGTGGGGGAC
This sequence comes from Carterocephalus palaemon, assembly GCA_944567765.1. NCBI lineage: Eukaryota > Metazoa > Arthropoda > Insecta > Lepidoptera > Hesperiidae > Carterocephalus > Carterocephalus palaemon. Next base: position 9,444,383 of record OX155662.1, on the reverse strand, counting down.
CCCACGCAAAACTGCCTTAACCTTCCGATCCTCAGGGAAGGCATGAGTGTGAAATTGTACTTTATTCTGTTTTAGAAGATCGGCTAAAGTATGGAAATGTTCCGAATTGGGGATTTGAATTTTAATACAGTCGCCCGTATTAGTAGCTTGAGTGTAGTGGATCTTGTACTGTGAGCATAGATCCACTACTGCGGTCCACTTGGATTTGTCCCGCAAGAAAATTGGTGGAGGAGCCTTGGTCTTAGGGACCGTCGGGGGGGAGCGTGAAGCAGCTCGGCTAGGGGGGCCCTTAACTGTGGGAGTAGGGGATGCAGGAAGGGAGGCCTCAGAGGCGCGGGGTGAGTGCGCGGCGCGCTTGTTACGACGTTTTGTGCGCCCTTTGACGGTTTGAAACCCGTCCGAAGAGGTATTAGAAATGACGGTTCCGTCTGATACGTCAGATTCGTCGCTCCGGGACTCGTCCTCGGATGACTCAGAGGATATGGGTCGTTTACGACCAGAAGAGGTGGAGTCGTATTCCGTATCCATAGCAGGGGACTCAGGCGAGTCGGGAATGGATGGCTTTAGGAAGGCCACGAGAAGACTAATGAGCTTTTCATCATAATGGATGCCCATTTCCTGACATTTTTGAGCAAATGCCTCGAGGGCCAACGGTGAAAACGGGTCCATGATAGGAGCAGCCTCCCTGCCGTGGCAGGGGGGGAAACGAGGAAAAATTAGAAGTGGCTATCCCTAATGGAAAATAGTCACTAACCGTCACCCTCGGGAAGGCCCGAGTGCAGTGGGATCGGGTCGGCCGGTTTCTCTCAGTCCAGAAGGGACGGAGAAACGCACCGGGTCAACGTTAACTAGCTTGGTATAACACCGCGGGGTATCCACTAGTTGCAATCGCGGCAGAACGTAAATTTATTATTACCAATTGCTTGGCAACAATAAATAACGAACTGAGTTCGAGTTACTCACGCGTAGGTATACAAATTGGCGGCGGAGAGCGCGCTCGGCGTACACGGGTGCTCGCGGCGGGCGCCGGAGCGGGAATGGGACACTCGAGAACATTCTATGCTATTCTACCCTATTACACAGAGGAAGGACCCGATGCTTGCCGGAAGAAGAGGTTACATTTGGTTGTATGAAAATTAATTCAACTTCCTAGGCATAAATCAGGGGTCGTACTGAAAACCAGGGGTCGTTGTCCGCCACGACTAATGCTTAGCACGGCCCCTTTTTGTCAAATTTGTACATAAATAGATGTTTTTTTTTCAAAAAAACAGAGAAATTAACGAATTTCTCTGTTTTTATTGTAATTGAACTTAATTTGGCAAATACATTTTTTTGTATTCTATTCTATTATATTCTATTAAAAAAACACATCCTTTGAATATCGAATGTTTTAATGCAATTAAAGTGAAATACGTTTATTTTCGGACAACAAGGATCCATAAACTGTTAGTTTATATAAACTATGTTAGTAGTACTACACACACTAATGAAAATAAAACATACAATTAATGCAACAGGTACTACCAGCTACAAATAAACGGCTATTAATTTAGTTAACCAAGGTGTTTTATATAATGTTTTATGTACAAGGTTTAATATTCCAAACACATATATACCTACATAACACTACTTTAAGAGCTATTTTTGCCTTACATCGTCCATGCACTTATCTACAATACAGCGTGAAAAATAACTTAAACTAAGTAAGCCCACATGTCATTGTGCTAAGTGTTCAATCACGGCGCTCTAATCTTCCTCTTGCCAACAGACTAATGCTCACTTCACACTATCGTTGATCGCGGTCCCTGGGCAGCCGTTGGAAGCACAGCTCTGTAGATCAACGTAGAGAATGCCACCAGGCATTGAGTCCGTCCTTTGTAAAAACATTTAGTTTTCTATAGTTCTATACTAATATTATAAAGAGGAAACATTTGTTTGTAATGTTTTCACACAAAAACTACTGGACCGATTTCAAAATACTTTCACCAATAGAAAGCAGCATTTTCACTGAGTGACATAATATGTAAACGAAACTATTGTTATGTCTAATTTCACGCGAGCGAAGCTGCGAACGTTCACTAGTTTATTATAATTATATTATTATAGTATTTAATAAATTTGTTATAGATTATAGAATAATTTATATAATAATATCTTTTGTAAATACTAAAATCACCTTCGTGGCAAAATTTACAATAAAGAAAATAAATAAACAAACGGTTGGTTTGTTAAACTTCCTTAAAAGCCATCAAAAATTCTCTTATAACCCAACCCAACTGGTCGAATCCAGTGGTCTTCTTATAAATGTTAAAAGCAATAAGTGTCTTGTCTTTTGTTTCAAAAAGCTCCTATTCGTGTAAAGCGATGGCGAAGCGAACCGAATTGGTTCGGTAAAAACGTAGTGATTACTTGCTCAGTGGGTTCGCTGTCAATAGTGTATGAGTTTTCGGCGTGAATGTAGCGCAGTCATTATTTTAATGCCCTTCTATTCAATTTAGATACAAATTCGGCCAATTTAGTCTGGAATTGAACACGGACAGCGGATGCGGTCAGTATGAATGGCTGTAGGTACAATATCGCAGTGAAGTAAATAAACAACCGCCCAAGTGGGAGTCGGTCTCGCGGACGAAGGGTTCCGTACCATCTGTATATATAAAAGGAGAAGGTGACTGACTGACTGACTGACTGACTGACTGACTGACTGACTGACTGACTGACATATCAACGCAGGGCCTAAACTATAAGGGTTAGAAACTTGAAATTTTGCACAGGGGTTCCTTTTATAACGTAAGGGAGCACTAAGAAAGGATTTTTGAAAATTCACCCTCTAAGGGGGTAAAACGGGGGTGCAAAGTTTGTATGAAACTTTGCCGTTTTTGCAGTCAAATGGGCAACCCGAACGCGGGCAGACGTCGTTAATGGGTCTTATTCTACGCGAGCGAAGCTGCGGGCGTCCACTAGTTATTTATAAAAACGGCAAAATGTTTGCAACATGTTTGTTGTATGGGAGCCCCCTTAAATATAATTTTTTGTCTGTTTTTTAGTATTTGTTGTTATAACGGCAACAGAAATACATCATCTGTGAAAATTTCAACTGTCTAACTATGACGGTTCATGAGATACAGCCCGGTGACAGACGGACAGACGGACCGGACGGACAGCGAAGCCGTTTCTATAGATAATGGTACGGAACCCTTCGTGCGCGAGTCCGAATCGCACTTGGCCGTTCAATTATTAAAATTCGAACTTCAAGACAGTATAGTCGAAAACATCACATAAGTAGACATAGACATAGACATAGACATAGACATAAGTTTATTTCGACATAAATACAACACATAAGTCAATACAATTTTAAATTTTAATAACAATGCCGAAATAGGACGCCCTCAGCAAATGGCTGTGGCAAGCCAGCAGCCGCTGATTTTCAGGACGACCCTCGTAGGGAAGTTCGTGCCAGTTGTTTTCTTATTTTTATTTTTATGTACATATATGTATATCATTAATAAAAAATAAAATAATAAAAAAATTATAGTAAGTACCTACCTATACTTAATAAGCTACACATGATATAAATTAATATAAAAAAATAAAATGGAAAGATGGACAACAAAAACATTACACAATTTAAATGAAACTACAATAATTTAAAAATTAATTCAAAATGCTTATGCGATAATTTTGTGTGTGTGTGTGTGTGTGTGTGTGTGTGTGTGTGTGTGTGTGTGTGTGTGTGTGTGTGTGTGTGTGTGTGTGTGTGTGTGTGTGTGTGTGTGTGTGTGGTGTGTGTGTGTGTATGTGGTATGTGTGTGGGTGGGTATGGTTTTTGTGGGTTGGTGTGTGTGAAACGTGTAACTACTGAGATTTTAGTACCTAGTTAGTGTTTTTGAACGAATAGATTCGCTTTTGTTTGTGTTTTGATGCAATGCTGGGAAAATTTAGACGATCAGTCAGATACGTGAGACAGGTGAGAGATACGCGGGGTGGCCGACCGCGCTTATCTGGTAGCAACGGGTTGTCGCTTGTCGCCTGTCGCCTGTCGCCTTGTCTCGACCTTCATTGTTTCCTGTTTATATGTTTAATGAACCTCGTATATCTCTATCTCGTATATCTCTCGTAAACTGAACTACGTGAACTCGGGCAGCACTAAAAATCAGGCTGGTTTTCTTTGGAGCCAACAGCATATTTTATGCTGAGCGCTGACCCTTTTAGTCACAACACTGCTGCACCAGTAAACATAATGTGTAATCATTGTTTAATTGTAATTTAATTTGGTGGTAGTGAAGTGGTTAAATAAATATATTTTCTTTCTTTCCTAAATTAAAAAATAATAACATTTTGGCAAGTATTCTACCATCTGTGAATCATTTTGTAAACTTTTTCGTAAGGTACTTAATGTGCTTTTGAAATCATACTTCTATCCGCTACTAGATGGCAGTAATATTTTTCACTACTGAACGCCAGATGGCAGCACACAATTTTGAACGGGACATTCATTCATAGAACATGACACTAACCCCTCCACTGTGACTTTTACGTTTTAAAGAAAATTAACAATTGAGAGTCATTTGCTATTTACATTTAATTTAATCATTTATTACAAGGACTACATTCCATATCAATTTGTTAGCTGCAACCCATACACGTCCCACTGCTGGGCATGAGTCCATAGCATGAGGTGGTCCATAGCAGGGTTGTTGCGAATATCAGCATCAGCATCAGCATCAGCTGATTATCAGCATTGGTTTCAACATCAGCATCAGCATCAGCATCCGCATTAATCGATGCTGATTTTATTGCTGATATTCCAGTCGTGACACGACCGTTGAAGGCGGGGCTTAGCTATGACTGCGTGGGTTTTTGACCAATCAAAGATCGTAAAATTGTCAGTCATTCTTAGAGCGAACACCAAAGGCATCACTGATGCGTTGCCGACCAAGAAAGAGAGAAGAAAAAGAAAGAAAGATCTGGCTCTTAAGCCCCCAGCTGGAACACGACGAGTCGTTTGGCGGCTGACTCATGCTCAAGGGTGGTAGCTATCCAGGCAAACCCCATGGAGAAATAATAATGGTAATAATGGTATTCAAATCAATATTACCAATATAATCCCTCCGGGGCCCTACCACCACATTTACGAAGATGATTGTTTGTGATAATTAAAAGTCACAGTATTATTGATGTGAAACATCTTTAGGCGGAGGGTAAACCAAATTTTTGGCGTGGCGATACAGGCCGTGGCGACGCTTCGCCACGCTGTATTATGATAGAATATACTATACAGTTATATATGTCTCGCTGCGACCCATAGACGTCCCACTGCTGGGCACGGGTCTCCCCCACAGACACTTCTGCGGGAGGTCTAGAGCATACTCCACCACGCTGCTCCAATGCGGATTGGTGGAGGGGTTAGTGGCCAACCCAGTGTCGAATGTTTTCAAGCCACCCGAAGGTCTTCGACAAGGCTTAACGACTGTTTCCAGCATTGAAAACAACCGGGCCCGATGGCTTTACGTGCCCTCCGAAGCACGGTAGCGTCCATGAAATTTTTGCCACTAGCGGTCACCCATCCACAAACCGACCGCGCCATTCGTTGCTTAACATCTTGATCACATTGATTCGATGCGAGCCATTGGGCTATGGACGCTACACAACAGACAAGATTTTTGTTAGACAGTTATATATTTCTATCGGATATTATTATTAATAATATAATATTATTAATAAAATAATAATATTATAATTATTAATAATTATTATTAAATATTAATAATAATTTTTTTTTACGTGATAACTTCTTATAAATTGATGAACAGCGCATATGAAAAAGTATCCCGTTCTGCTTCCGTTTCCGTTGAGTGTTTTTATTAAATTAATTTTTTATTTTATTAAATTAATTTTACACACAACATTGGCGTTTCCATGGCTCCGAAATAGGGAACTGTCAAAATAAATATATAGACTTGTCTGTTGTCTGTTATCTTTGTATTTTCAATTCTCCTTTTTTGTATTGTATAAAATAATGATTATGACGTTATCACGTAAATCTATCGTCCGTAAACCGACTTTACAGTCAACCATTTTTAATTAATTTTTTTTTTATTATTTTGTTTTTTTTATTTTTTTTATTATATGTTTTAGTTCCTGTCATAATCTGTACTTTTGTGCCTATTACTTGTACAACATAATTTCGATGTTTCACATCTGCCAGGCGTCCCGTGACGGCTCACAATTTTTTTTTTATAATTTCCCTTTTATTTAAAAAGCTTAATAAAGTTATCACTTTTACCAATAACTTCATAGTTTCAATTTCATGTTTCAATAAAATCAGCATCAGCATCAGCATCAGCTGATATTAATTTACAAAATCAGCATCAGCATCAGCATCAGCTGATATTGAAAAAACCTACATCAGCAACAACCCTGGTCCATAGCACTCCACCTGGTGGTCCACCACGCTGGTCCAATGTGGATTTGGTGGAGGAGTTAGTGGCCAACCCAGTGTCGAATGTTCTCAATCCACCCGAAGGCCTACTGTTTTTATAATTGAAACCACCGGGACCGACGGTTTCGTGCTTCGGAGCCATGTTGCCACAAACCGACCGCGCCCGCCGTTGCCTAACTCTGTCGATCACATACGATCGACGCGAGCCGCCGGCCCATGGACGCTCAAGCCTCATACAATACTTTGTAGTAATTAAAAAGGTCTTTGTCTCGCATGTCTGCCGGCGGCAGCTCTCAATCAGATCGTTCGCGGGACAAATTAAATTCCGTTTAAGCCGACCCCTTCCGGAGCTTAGCGTGTAGTTTTGTACACTATTGTCGAGCTGCGGCTACTGCGGCTGCGGCTTGCGTCACGCGGCTGCGGCTCGCGTCGCGCGGCTGCGGCTTGCGCGTTCGTTGGCAAAATTAAATGTTGGGCAATTATCATTTAACTAGTGGACAGCAGCTTCGCTCGCGTGGAATTAGACATAATAGTTTCGTTTACACCTAATAATATAGCCTATGTCACTCAGTGAAGATGAAGCTTTCTAACGGTGAAAGAATTTTTGAAATCGGTCCAGTAGTTTTTGTGTGAAAACATTACAAACAAATCTTTCCTCTTTTTAATATTAGTATAGAGTATAGATAAGGTTGTTGCTTCGTTCCGTGGCGCAAAATTTAAATTTAAAAAAAGAAAACAAAATAGTGAAATAATTTTTTTGGCTATCGCATAGCATTGCATTTTTCAATTTACTGTTACGACGTCGTGATAGTGATAGCTCTATGCGTTCATTACTCTGCGGAAATACCACTGCATAAACTACTCTTTGTAATCTTACGTTCCAAATTCAAATGTGACATCTTTCAGTAGTTCGAGAAATGGATAGATTAACTTGGAACACGATCGAAATTTTAAAAACATTCTGTTCGAGAATGTTCTAGTACAAGCCGATCGGGCGAGGCGGCAGGACGGTACAGTGAGCAAGAGCAAGTGAAGAACTGAAGTGATACCAAGGAAGTAAAGTGCAAAGTAGTGTTGAATGGTGTTGAATAGTGGTGAATAGTGGTGAATAGTGGTGGATAGTGGTGGAAGTGTTAAAAGCGGCTAAACAGTGGTGTACTCTTGCGCAGCTGTGCGCTCGCCGGTCAATAATTGAAGAAGGCAATAAAGCGACTTGAGGTAAAATTACTGGCAAATTATTACGAACCGCAATGATGTAACAGTATCGTTTTGGTTCTGAAGTTAAGCTAAACTTGGATTAAGCTCGACTGTACAATTTTTGACGGTTTTTCGCCCGGTTTCTCATAGGTTGATCAACAGAAAATTTAACTAATCGGCTGTCAAACCTCTTGATAAGTAACATTTGGTTTCGTCGCTGCGACCCATAGACGTCCCACTGTTGGGCACGGGTCTCCTCTCAGAATGAGAGGGATTAGGCCTTAGTCCACCACGCTGGCCAAGTGCGGATTGGCAGACTTCACATACCTTCGAGAACGTTATGATGAACTCTCAGGCATGCAGGTTTCCTCACGATGTGTCCTTCACCGTTATAGCAAGTGACATTTAATTTCTTAAAATGCACATAACTTAGAAAAGTCATTGGTGCGTGCCACTGGGGTTTGAACCCGGACCGCTCGAGTGAGAGGCGAGTTCGTTAGCCGCTGGGCTGTCACCGCTTAACATTAACATTTGGTTTGCTAGAAGCTTATTCATAGATTTGATTTGATCGGATTGTCAGTTGACAAGACAGTCAACTCATGCGCCAGAATCCTATGTCAACCGCAATTTTGAGTTTCTGAAACGCTTGTTACGCGTTAAAAGACAACCGAATGTCAAATCAAATTAATCATAGATTAGTAAATTTTTCTCTGATCAACGTTTCTGAAACCGAAATTGATTTGACAGCGCTGTTAAGTTTAACACGTTCGCTGCGGCACCAATTTTTGCATACTTTCCGTTCCTGCGGCACGAGGTATAATCGGCCCGTACCGTGACCAGACGTTAGGGCGACACGCGGTCTATTAGACCCCACCTCCTTTTACAGACTAAAATCCATTTTCTGGCGCGAAATCAAAGATAAATGAGAATTTTGGTCCTTATTGATATAGACAGTGAATTGATGAACCCTAATCCACCGTCGCCCCGGGATCTGATGGCTAGTTTAGGAATTATTAGCAAAACAAAATATGGGATCTTATACACCTCGTAACGCACTGAAATAGGGCAAATTTTCGCTGCGATTAGTGATGGGAAAAATAATATCGACGTTTTTAAACTGTCTTAACTACGCAACGACTTGACCGATTTTGATCAATTATATCTCATTAGATCGTTTTAAGGGCAAAACCTGGCAAAACAACACAAAGCTATCAAAGGATACATTTTTTTTTAAATAATCTAAATTGTGCTTGAAGGCGCCATAAAGAAAAAAAAACCGGCCAAGTGCGAGTCGGACTCGCGCACGAAGCGTTCCATTCTATACCATTAAGAGGCACCTATTACAGACTTATTATTGGAAAATAATGGATTACGGTTTATGCATAAGGTTTATCTTTCTATTTGTATATGAAAATCTTAATGCGGTTCACAGAATAGAAAAAAAAGGCAACCAGAAGTAGAAAAGAAACTGTCCTATTTATTCTGCCTCGGGCTTTAAAAATACAATTATTAGAACTTGAATTAACATTAAAAAATAAGTATCAATATACTTTTTTATAAAAATCTCAATATATATGTTGTACTTATTTATGAGTGTTTTAAAGGACGTGCTCTCCAATCGACGTGATGCACAACACTGGTCGTTTGGGTCGTATGGGACGTTTTAGCCTCGTTCCGCACTGCATTAAAATTATATTAATTCAGTGCGGCACGAGGCCTAAGACATCCGGTACCAAGGTAGGTACACCACCGAGTCCGGGAACCATTAGTGATCTCAAATATATAATTATCTCTTTCCTACACTGAACCAAACCAAAGTTATGCCATTCGCACCACAGAGAAATTCACTGTTTTGCTTGCCGCACCACAGGGAAGTTGCATCAGGGGTGATTTAGGCCTCGCTTCGCAGTTAACGTGTTAACAGAGCTGTTAATTGATTTGAAGTTTGATCAGCCTTTCAGAAACTGGGCATTTAAGAGATAATTCTTAATAATCTAAGGATAATTCACATGCCATGTGAACGTGCAATATAGTGATGAAAGTATGGGCGATTTAGTAGGTAAGTATTTATTTATTGAAATGCACATTACATACCTATGTATTTAGACATCTAATATGTACCTATACCTACCCTTAAAAGGGTGTGCAAGTATACGAGTGATGTTCACGGCTTGTTTTATTTGTTTAAGGTACGATGAAAATAATCAAAATCACATCATCTGGGACTCGAACCCACTTCCCACTGCACACAAGTAGGTAGGTACCTACTTCGAATTTTCTAACTAACCAATGATTTTCTCTCTTTGTTACATCTCTCTCGTTGAATCGAATGATTCTGTTTTTTGATTCGAGGAAAGAATTCTGTTTTCCCTTACTAGCCGCAGCCGCAAGTCGCAAGCCGCAAGCCGCGCCGCCATACTGCGTCACGACTCCCAAATTACCATTACCATAATGATTAACCCTTCAAAAGTTCGAACTTTTAAAACCAACAAACAATAAGCATGAGGTTTAGTGCAGAGGGCGTGCAGGTCGCGTGGCGCGCCTTATCTGAGTCTGTGGTCTACACAAGAGGTAGGGATGGTATTGACTGTGACCGTAACCGAAAGATGGTTCGGCAAAGCAAAGTATATCAGCAATCGTATCCGTTAACAAAAGTACCTACCTATGTGAATGCTCGTTTTATATCTTACATTCACAAAAAACAGAGTTGCCCACTACATTGACGTGTAGTGGGCTAAAGCTTCTAATGACATCACGCAGCTTCTGTGGGGGTTTGTATATAAATGTAGTTCGATAGAAAATTTCAGGAAGTTTCAGGCAGAAGCGGTCATCATTTCAGGGTGTCATTATTTTGTAGTAAACTTAAATATATTACAAACTTCACGTGTAGTAAGCTATAGGTATAAGTGCTGTATATGCCTAAAATGGCGAATCAAACTGAAATAAATATTGTATAAAATTTAATTTACATTATGTTTTGCGATAAGTCGCTTGTGTATCCTAAACAAAAAAAAAATGTCAACGATAACCAATTACCCAACTAACAAAAGGCATGTTAACTAGTAACAATAGAAATAATGATTATTTCCAACAGCCTTTAAAGGCTGATTGACATTATTGTCTTTAAATCAGTCGCATAAATCTATACCTTAACATTCATTTAAGAAGTTTAAGAAAGTTATATAACAATCAGCCCATATCCGTTGTCCATTATATTCGGATATTATCCGAACCGTGCGTCCCTAGCGGATCAAAAGTAGCGTCGCGGCGCGTGGTTGCAAATTAGAACTCCATGTTCGTGGCGAACGTGTTGCCGGATACTACAGCGTCGTGGTTAACTGTAACAATAACAAACCAATTAACAAAATCATAATTTTATTCACACGACTGTTTATTGTTTCCCAATTATATTTGGTGTTATATAAAGCGGTGACAGCTCAGTGCCTATCGAACTGTAGCCTATAGATGAACCTACCTATACCTACCTATATCCTATATAGCCTATGGACAACAACACCAGAGGGGTCGGCAATGCGTCGCCAGCCCTGATCGAGAACTCGTTTCGCACCCTTTTCGAAAAATCCCATGACACAGCCCACTGTGGAAACCTCAGTATGATATTATTTTTGACAGGCGCGTTGGCGCAATCGGTAGTGACCCTGTCTGTTGCGCCAGGGGTCGTGGGATCGACTCAGGACAAATATTCGTGTGACGAACACTTGTATTTGTTCTGTCTCTGCATGTTAATATTATCTATTTAAGTATGTATTTAAAAATATATATGTATGTATATCAGTCTCTGACACCCATATCACAGGCTCGCGCCTACTTTGGGGTCAGATGGCTGTGTGTGAGTCCATGATATTTATTATTTATTATTCGCTTCGACCCATAGACGTCCCACTGCTGGGCACGGGTCTCTCCCACAGACACTTCTACGGGAGGTCTAGAGCATACTCCACCACGCTGCTCCAATGCGGATTGGTGGAGGGGTTAGTGGCCAACCCAGTGTCGAATGTTCTCAAGCCACCCGAAGGTCTTCCACAAGGCTTAACGACTGTTTCCAACATTGAAAACAACCGGGACCGACGGCTTTACGTGCCCTCCGAAGCACGGTAGCCCCATGAAAATTTTGCCACTAGCGGTCACCCATCCACAAACCGACCGCGCCCGTCGTTGCTTAACACTTTCGATCACATTGAATCGAAGCGAGCCAGTGGGCTATGGACGCTACACAATATTTACACAAATACCAAGCGGACGAACCAGCGTGCACAGCCTAGTGTTAGCTCCTATCAGCATCAATAGACTCGAGACTCGCTAGTCGACTGCGAGAGATACGGCTGTCTCTGACGGGCCGGCCAATTAGCCTGGCCCACGGCGGCCCACATGCCCACATGGCGGAGGCTAGCGCCGCTATTGTTCTAGATTCAAAGGTGACGTACGAATGGGGAGTTCGTACATTCGTCCGCTTTGTTACGCAGACTGTAATCAGTCGTAGCAAGTCGTAATTGTTTTCAACTTTAACTCTTTACTTTAATTTTGGTCAACTTTACAACTCATCACATAATTTTATTGATTGTTAACTAAAAGGTATTTCACATTTTATTTATTTATTCTCATATTCACAGCATTAACTTTATTTTGCTTAATTAATATTACTGTAGCTTAACAATTACAATTAATTCGACTAAACTCGTTTTCGCTCGACTAAATTTTAAGTGTAAATCGCTTAAGTGGACCTTTGTTTTACGAAGCCTTTGAGCTTCTTCAATAAAGGCTTTATTATTATTTGTCATGGATTTTTTCGCTAGCGTCGCTCGTGTTCTTCTCTCGAATGTTTATACGATAAACTTCATTGCACTCATGATACACAAAAAATGAAAATCTTATTAATCTCAATGTTTTTATCAAAACTTGACCATTTTTTATGAATTATTCAACATACTTGTTTCGCTTAAACCATTTATTCCTTATTTTTTTAATACTTTCATCATGCCTACGCCCGCAGTTTCGCTCCCGTGGACAGACATAACAGTTTCGTTTACACCTAGTAATATAGCCTATGCCACTCAGTGAAGATGCAGCTTTCTAATGGTGAAAGAATTTTTGAAATCGGTCCAGTAGTTTTCGTGTGAAAACATTACAAACAAATGTTTCCTCTTTATAATATTAGTATAGATATAGATGTCAGCTTTTATGACCTCCTTTCTTTCTTGCTGAATTACATATTTTATGTACCTACTTATAATTTCACCATTTTACACATTAAACGCTTTAATTACCTTCGTCAAGGAAACATTAACACATTATCATTTATTTATTTATTTAAATCTAACTTACATCTAGCTTTACAGGGATGTCCTTAATGCGCTAGAATATTTAGAAAAGAATAGAATAGAATAGAATAGAAAGAATTTTATTTGCTAAAATATACAAAAATTATAGCAAATGGGTCTGCACTCAGCCCAGTTGCGACATAACACCGCAACACTGATTTTCAGTACAGCCTGAAAGGTAAGGTAGTAATTATAAATTGTCTTATCAAATAAAATAAAATAAATAATCCTACCTTGACGAGTGTAGTACCTAACTCCCCGGCGCTGTCGGCGCCCCCCGAGGCATAACAGGCGCTGTCCTCTATCAATAGCCGCTGCCCGTCTAGATACACTACAGATGACACGCACTCCGGCTGACATGATGAAGCCGGCGGTATAAGCCTAGTTCACCGTGTATGTAGGCGGTACTGCCTGGCTCACGGCTCGTGATAGGATCGATAGTGATGTGCGTGAATCTGAGAAATCCGTTCGTCTATTAATATTTTAACTGTACTTTTATATTTATCAAAATACTAGTGTACATCCCGCATCTTCGCTCGCGTGGAATTAGACATAGTTTCGCTTACACTAGTAATATTATATAGCCTATGTCACTCAGTGAAGATGCAGCTTTCTAATGGTGAAATAATTATTGAAATCGGTCCATAGTTTTTGTGTCAAAACATTACAAACAAATGTTTCCTCTTTATAATAATTAGTAGGTACGTATAGATTATGTATGTACGAAAAAATAATAATTTGCTTGTAAAGAAATTTTGTGTAGAAGAAATAAAGATAAATTGATCGTCCTAACTGTACCTAGACTAAGTAAAGTTACTTGTACTACCTACTTACTATTAAGTATTCTGTGGCAAAGTATAAAAATCATTTACGGGGATCTGTGTTCGCTTCTACAATAAAATACCTGAAATTATTACGTGTCTCAGAAAATAATGTACCTGTGTCAAATTATTAAATTACTAGTGGTCCGCCCCGGCTTCGCACGGGTATTTTATATAAAAATCAAAATTATAATAGGTACACACACATAAACCCTATTTGCGTCAGGTTACTAAAAAAATAAAAATTTAACACGACTTTATTTTACATATATAGACTATAACAATAGTTTCGTTTACGCCTAGTAATATTATATAGCCTATGTCACTCAGTGAAGATGCAGCTTTTTAATGGTGAAAGAATTTTTGAAATCGGTCCAGTAGTTTTGGCAGCGCACGCCAGAATAGCTCGCAGATGGTAGATTTTTTCCTACTTACCTACTTGACACTTATCGTCATATTTTGGACAATTCACACAATATCTTTATAAATTTTAGCCTGTGTGTTATTCTGATGTATAAGCTATATTATTGTAAAGTTTCATTAAAATCCATTCAGTACTTTTTACGTGAAAAAGTAACACACATCCATCCATACATACATACATACTTAAAAACTTTCCCCTTTATAATATTAGTAGGATAGGATTAGTAAGAATTATACCTTATCAACAGCCTAAAATTTAAGTTATATGCTTCTAGTTTTGAAAATGACAATACTTTCATACAACCTTTCATCTCCCTTTTCAACCCATTACAACACTTTTTTCCAATTAAAAAGTGTCTATGTCCTTTGTCAGGCTCTAGACTGTGTACCAAATTTCATTTAAATCGGTTCAGTAGTTTTGGCGTGAAAGCGAAACAGACAGACAGACAGACACTTCAAAACCAAACGTCCAATTTTAATCATTCAAAGACCAAATATTATCTACATAAACTGTAAATGTAGTCAAAAAAAAATTCAAGATAAAAAAATGGTTGTTCACTCACTCGACATAGATAGGTATAGTGTGTCGCGGTTTTTTTTATAGATATTTATAAGATCTACAATTAATTAGAACATTTTATGGTTCTATCTTTTATATTTTAGGCAGCGTACGCAAAATAAGTAACTTTTCTGGTTGATTTTTTACACCTTGTGTCCGAAAAACCCAAATATCTTACGGAACCCTATTTTTTCCAAAATAAAATTTTTCCTATGTCACCCGGGGATAGTGTAGCTTTCCAACAGTGAAAGAATTTTTCAAATCGGTTCATTAGTACACCTTGTGTCCGAAAAACCCAAATATCTTACGGAACCCTATTTTTTTCCAAAATAAAATTTAGCCTATGTCACCCGGGGATAGTGTAGCTTTCCAACAGTGAAAGAATTTTTCAAATCGGTTCAGTAGTTTTGAAGCCTATTCAATTCAAACAAACAATCAAATCTTTCCTCTTTATATATTAGTATAGATAAATTTTGAAAAGAGTAACTACGAGTTTCTTGCCGTGTTCCCGGTAGCCATCAACTTTGTGAACCGGCGGTGGATGAAAAATGTAATGCATAGAAATACCACTTAATAAAAACTAAATCATTCTGAATGTGATATGTTAGTGAAAAATGCCTGGCATTCCTGGAATACTATATCCGTTAGTAAATGTTCCCGGTACCATTTGCTGTAGGCGGTCCCGGGTGTTAGGTCGTTAAGCATGTCGGAGGCCTTCGGATGGACTTCCGACAATATGTGTAGGTCACTAAACCGTCCGCCAACCAGAACTGGAGCGCGGTGGAGTCAGCGTGGCCATTTTTAATTGTGAGAAGAACGTTTAGCGTGCCGCTTATGTATGTATATTAGTCACTTAAAAGCAAATGCAAGCAAGCTTGCTTATAAGTCACCTGCTGTTCCAGGATTAGTACCTGACACCTCCCATTGAGAGGTCTAGCCGTTGACTATATATTGGTGATAGATAGGTTTCTTCTAAGGTGTTCTATCCGAACTAGTTAATATAGAATTTATTACTTTTAAACTATTATTACAATTAACAGTATTTAATGCCAATACTGTTGTCTGTCTGTACTCGTCTTTACTCGAGTGTACTCGACTGTACTCGACTGTACTCGACTGTACTCGACTGTACTTATAGCACAGGGGAATTATGTAAGATAGAACATAGGTAAGTATTTATTCATTTTACTGTGCTTAGTCTATCTTCAAGACGGATGCAGTAAAGATGAAGATATCAGATATAGATAAGAAAATAAACTATGTTTTGAAATGAATGCATTTATTGAGCATATCCAGTATTCAGTACATTTACATAAAATTTACAGACAATTTATTTCTAGTACATTATATAGGTAATAAACAGTAATTCTACTTTATTTACAGCACTATCTCTATGGACCACTAGAGTGGCTAACATTAACTTTATAGACTGACGGTATTCGGTGACGCCGCAAAGATCATTATGACCATACAGCAAAAGACCATTCGAAAAGACTGACATGAGTTCTTGAAAGAATTAAGAATCACATTAGTCACCCAAACTTAGATCAGGAAAGATTAATCAGAATGAGCTGATCCGTCCCCAATTTACACGTAGATTTAATATCCGGCTTAATTCTTTAGTCAAATAATTATATCGCTGCGACCCATAGACGTTCCACTGCTGGGCACGGGTTTCCCCACAGACACAACTGCGGGAGCTCTAGAGCATACTCCACCACGCTGCTCCAATGCGGATTCGTGGAGGGGTTAGTGGCCAACCCAGTGTCGAATGTTCTCAAGCCACCCGAATGTCTTCGATAAGGCTTAACAACTGTTTCCACAATTGAAAACAACCGGCGGCTTTACGTGCCCTCCGAAGCACGGTAGCGTCCATGAAATTTTTGCTAGGTCACCCATCCACAAATAGAACGCGTCCGTCGTTGCTTAACTCTTTCGATATCGATATTTATATTATTCTACCTACTATAAACTTCAAAGACAAATGACATGCAGTAGGTATATAAAGTGTATTCAATTGTAAAATAAAAACGTATATTTCTATCATTATTTACATTAGTTACGAAGTACTTACGAGTAGGTGATCCTATTTAATCTCAGAGTTATGTTCACTCGGTAACGTGTTAATACTCTTGTTAATTGTAATATTTCTGTATATATAAAATCCAGATGCTATTTTAAATTAGTATGAAGACTTAGATCTAGATCGAATCTATTTTCTACATGAACACAATTTATTGTATAACTCATATTACAATTTATTGTAAACAACATTACTCATTACAATACCATAGTATTGTAAGCTATATTTTTAAAGATTGGCTATCCAATAAGGTCTTCTACCCTAATGCGACTACACAACACTATTTCTACATTCCCTTACGTATTCATAGGTATTTCTGTAGTAATTTATACAATTTCACTTTATTTACACCGACAGCGTTACACGCCACCTATCTTAATACTAGAGAACTCTCAAGATCAAAGCATGTCTTTAACACAACTCTATATTACTTACTAATCTCATTATATATGTCATAATTTTAGAATTGGTAAGCGGTCATACATTCGCACCACTTATGTTATTCAATTATAAATCGTAAAGAACTTAGTAAAATTCAAAATATATAGAAATAAATGTCTATTATTACATTGATATAACCCTATTTACAATACGTCTTACCTAACTACATTTATCTAAAACTACATCTAAATTACATCAACTTCATCAGTCCCATCAAAATCTTCAAATCATCTGCAAACACATCATGACACATCAACAGTCCCGAACACTAGAACATTCTAGGCCAACCGCGATTCATGCAACACGCACATCATGCAACAGTCCCGAACTCTAGAACATTCTAGGTCCTTCCCAACCGCGATCCGGTGCGGGCTACAGCACCGTCCAGTTCAGATACCCCTAATCGGAGAACCCGTCGTTATTCGTATTGTCAGATGTCGGGGATGTCCCGGGAGACGGCTGCAGCTGTCTGCCGTACATCAGCTCCGTCGGGGGCAGGAACGAGGAGAGATACTCCGGCGGCGGCCGGATAACAGTCGGCAGGTACCCCGTACCACTGTACGGTGGGGTGAGAAATCTCCTGGACGGTGAGAACTTAAAACTCTGGTTCGACAGCGGAGAGAACGCCGACTTCGACTGATAGTTCATGTAGGGTGATTCTGGCGTCATGTTGTAAGAGGATTCAGCCCCGTTTATCATCATTTCCATGGCAGCTACGACGTCGCCCTTGCACCGAGTCAGGATCGCTTCTATTTCGTGCCTGCTGCGTCGCGGAAACACTTTGATCAGGACGTCCACCGGAGACTTCTGGAAGGGCGTCGCCTCCTCGTGTTCCGGCGCGTCTGGTTTCCTCTCGCGCCTGTACTTGTATTTATACTCCTGGCTCTCCCATTTCTCCTCCTCTTCCTTCTTAACCAAATCGTCGGACCTCTCTTTCATCGATAAGTTCTCTGGGGTTAGAGAGGTCTCTGATTCTTCCAGTTCTTCTTCGACGTTGAGCTCGTGGTCGGAGGGCGACTGCGGGGGTGAGGTGAGCGGTGGGGTCGCGGTGGGGGTCTTGGGGTCCTGCGGGGTCTCGGCGGAAGGCGAGGGGCTAGAGCAGACTTCGGTGATGCGCGCGCGCTTCTGAACTGCGGACAAAAGAGATGACGTCAGTATTGAATGGAAGAATTTGGACTGGAAAAGTGTTGGAGGTGTAAGTAATCTCATGGATGTGTACCAAAGATTATAATTATTTCTCTCGACGGGCCCGTTGGCGCAATCGGTAGTGACCCTGTCTGTTGCGCCCGGGGTCGTGGGTTCGAATCCCACTCAGGACAAATATTCGTGTGACGAAAACTTGTGTTTGTTCTGTGTCTGGACGTTAATATTATCTATTTAAGTATGTATGTATTTAAAAATATCTATGTATGTATATCAGTCTCTGACACCCATAACATGGGCTCGCGCCTACTTTGGGGTCAAATGGCCGTGTGTGAGAATGTTCAAGATATTTATTTATTTAGATTTACTTAATATCGATAGTAAGATTATAGTCGATACGAGTGTTTAATATTTTTACGTAGTCCCATGATCTGTTTGATCTAAATCCTAGGGTTTAAATTTCTGGTGTACGCTTCCTCGGCTCCTCATTAGTAGGCATAGGTTCTTTAAGTATTTTAATATTACAGCTGAAAGAAACATAAGGTATGTCGATCATACCTTATGATTGACACATTTTCAAATGTGTTTGTCACCTCTACGCATAACTTTTCATTTCTGCTTAAAATTAAGTTAACATTCCATTACGTCGCTCGTGAACAATTAGGTTCATTTAAATATGTTTTTTAAACTGTCCCCAAAAGAATTTCTTTGAAACACTTATCGTTTTAAAAGGTTTACAAAATAAAACATACATCAAAAGTACATTCTGCACTCAACACTCGAAATCAAAATAATACAGTCGAAAACAAAAGTGCGAACGGGGATGCAGATAAAAGGCTGCGAGAGTGTGCCGCCAGTCTTGTACGTGTGGTTGTGTTCTCGCTCTTTGTTTTGTAGTACATATTGAAAAATCCATGAGTTTGTTATTTTCTGAGGGTATTTGAAAACTGCACAATTTAACGCGCTAGCATTTTAATGTATTATATAGGTTTATAGCGTCCATAACCATCCAATGACTCGCATCCATTCAATGTGATCGACAGAGTTATGACGGGTGCGGTCTGTTTGTGGACAGCTATCGGCAATATTTCAAGGGCGCTACCGTGCTTCGGACGGCACGTTAAGCCGTCGGTCCCGGTTGTTTTCAATAGTGAAAACAATTCGACAATGGTTTGGCTCATTTTTTCCCCATAAACATGAGCGGAGTTTTATCAGATATCAGATGTACCTATATGCAATAAAATGTGTGTTTATCCCAATAGTAAAATCCTGACAATACAACATAGGTAACATATTTTGCTTGTAGCAAAAATTAACTTTACAGTTTGTCACATTATGTGAAACAATGTAAATCATTATTTCTTATAATTTTTTATGTAAAGACGACTATTACGAGCACCAGGCTCTCATTACTCAACAGCATTAGTCGGAACAATAACTCGTGCCACGGGCGGCCCTACGTCGCTACGAGACAAAGGCACAGAGCGATGTTAAAGTTGACGTAACAGCCATTTTCTAGAACAATCGTAACAATGCGTCTATGTGGCTGAAACAGGCGAGTAGAGGGCGCGGCCGAGCCGAGTACTGTCGCGCGAACAAGTCATTGTGCGCCGAGCAATTAGAAAGCGCCGGTTCCAGTCGCGTGTGCGAATTTAATGGTCGATGTTATTGTTTTTTTTTTAACGGGAGGGCGCAGGAAACGGTCCTGCCGCGTTTAAATGAATTCGATTACAATTTGATCGTGCGAGCAGTTTTATACTTGTTTACTGAGCGCCGAATCCTATTAGCGAGGCTAAGTCGAACGATCTGGTTGCGTGCCCAATAGACAAAATTAATGTGTTTAACCGTATTTTCAGCGAGCATTTCTACTGAATTTAGTCTAGGAATATGTGAGTGTTCAGATATAATTTTAATTCCTCAGAGAGACTCATAAAGCGATCATTTGTGTATTAGTGGAAACGAAGTTTTCGTTTTTACCCATTTCTTTGTATATCGATATATACTATGGAATGATAATTTGTAGATCTTAGCTATCAGGTTCCGTCTGTGTTGTATACGAGTATTTTGGTACTGAAAGTGGTTTATTTACGAGTATGCGTGTATTAAGATTAATATTTTAAATTCCTAACTTCCAAGGTAGCAAAATTATTTGAATTCATACTTACATTAATTCATATTACACTCATACCTCAGAATAAATAAGTTCAGTTCCGGTGACTTTTATTAGAATCTACGTTGA
Organism: Carterocephalus palaemon; assembly: GCA_944567765.1. Lineage (NCBI taxonomy): Eukaryota > Metazoa > Arthropoda > Insecta > Lepidoptera > Hesperiidae > Carterocephalus > Carterocephalus palaemon. Next base: position 9,423,696 of record OX155662.1, on the reverse strand, counting down.
AAGCAATTTCTACTAATATTTTGTAATGTTTTCACACAAAAACTATCTACTGGACAGATTTCAGAAATTCTTTCACCATTAGAAAGCTGCATCTTCACTGATTGACATAGGCTATATAATATTACTAGGTGTAAACGAAACTACTGTTATGTCTAATTCCACGCGAGCGAAGCTGCGGGCGTCCACTAGTCGCATAATATGTCACGACATATCTACTGCATGCGCACAACATTAATCTTGTCTATTGTGAGCAATTAATAATGATCTATCGATTTATACGTCTCTGATGCACTTTGTATAAGATCGACCACATTGTACCTACCTATCTGAAACTATTAGAGTTGCGTCATAGTATAAAGAGTCTTCGCTCCGCTCTACACTTTATACTATGGTTGCATTACTTAATATCGAATACGGGTGTCGACTTGTTAAAATATGTATTGAATATTAAGAGAGCACGATTACCTACTTTTTAAATAAATATCTTTGTGCATTACTGATTCATGCTAAATAAAGTTGAAGGTTACTGGGCTAACATAAACCTTTTATAAGTTCAAGTGTAATTCAAGCTCGTGGAAAGGTAATATAAAAGAAACTAAACCTCAAAGTACCAGGAGATTATAATGATTAAGATGAAATCAAAACTACTAACAACTGGGCTCAGGAGACGAAGCAGACAGTGAACATAAGTGAACCAATTCAATACACAAAGATTCTTTTGAAAGAAACAACAAAAGAAAGAAAAACACACCTCGAATTCTTTGGAACAAGCAAAAAACGCCCTCGCAATAACGCACACACAGCAACTATATTAAAACACGACATCCTCACTTACGCAATACAAACAAACTTTTCATTAAATTACAATAAAAGAATAAAATAAATACTGGCCATTTTGAATATCATTATGTTAGCGAGCGGGATAGAAGTATATTTCTCTCGCTCCTGCAAAGCATAGTCTGACATCTGCTTTTAAATGATTCTATATGTATTTGTGGCTCATTGTACCGTTACATGTTTAGTATTATATTTACTTTGTGGTAAGTTGGAAATGAATAGGGGGTGTTCATAATACTGACTATTTTAATAATATTCGTGTATTTATCGAGGTTTTTATGCAACACCAGATGGTTTGAAGGGGCGAGTGAGAGGGGTTGATTTTATTGACAATGATTGTCTAAAACATGATTTTTTTGTGATTGATCTTTATTATCTGAATGTTCTAATTTGTCTACATAAATCTCTACAGTATTGATATGAGATAGCAAACATAAGCAGCCCATGACAAGTGTAAGGATCTATGAACAAGACTCATACATAAGGAACTGGGAGAGCTAATCCAGTAAGTTGCTGCAACCCATAGACGTCCCACTGCTGGGCACGAATCTCCCCCGCAGAAAAATCTGCGGGAGGTCTAGAGCATACTCCACCACGCTGCTCCAGGGCGTATTGGTGGTCCAGCAAGTGAAGGATGATAATAATATTAGTTTGTCAGTTTGTTTGCAGGTAACTATGAGCAGGATCTGTGTGATATCCGGCCGGTTGATGTTAGTGTTAGAAATGGGCCAGTAACTGTCCTGTTCTAAGTCACCCAATGCATCGCTTACTACCTACCCGGATAACCGGCAACCGAAACAAAATTACTCAAAACTCGTAACTCAACAGAGTATAGAGTATAGAGCAACACAGCAGGAATAGTTCTAACTTGATATTACTACTTCGAGCGTCGATACAAAGTTCTCTGTAGGCTCTACTATCCACAAGTACTCTGTAGGCTCTACTACAAAAAAAAAACAGCAAAATCGGTCAAAAAAAATTTATTTTCATTCATTGACTCAAATAAACTGTTTCGATAAATCTATTCAGTACCAGATTCGGCAGCTCGTTAATAAAAACTGGTCCAACTTTTCGTTTCCGAACATAACATATTGAATGACGTCAATAAACATTTAACATTTCGCAGACATTGATTCAGATTCAGATTCATTTATTTTTCATTATATTGTACATAATATTTTGTATACGCTTATTGAACGTTTTAACATTTTTTTATCTACCGCCGGTTCACAAAGTTACTAAAAAGTACTACCGAGAAGAACACGGCAAGAAATTCGATAGTTACTCTTTTCAAAATTTACTATTTTTATTATTTGATCAAGGTACATTATTATTGAACAAGTGGAGCTCAGTGAGCTCAGAAGCGGAATCATTTATTTTATAGAAAGCTTTAATAAGGAGGTTTTGTTTAATGTAAGATTTTGGTGAAATAAAGATGGAATCCAGTCGGGTTTCACCGGTTCCCGTGATACGTTAAACACAATGTTTACAAATCATTGTAAAATCGAAAGCAGAATTAACTTATAACTGTCCTCTCATTCAAAAACTCGTCCGCAGCTTCGCTCGCATGGAATTAGAAATAACAATAATTTCGTTTACACCTAGTAATATTGTAAAGCCTATGTCAGCAATATGCAGCTTTCTAATGGTGAAAGAATTTTTGAAATCGGTCCAGTAGTTTTTGTATGAAAACATTAGATACAAACAAATCTTTCCTCTTTATAATATTAGTATAGATAAGTAGTAGATATGTATCTACTTATAATTCTTGCAATTATTTTTAGTCAATGCTTGCCTTATTTGATTTCATAAGTATGTATGTATATCATTATAACACAGAAGAAAAATATGTAAATAAAATTGCCTACCGCCTGCCTTTACACTAAAACTACTTAATACATAGTTTTTGCACTGTCTACCTACTACCTACTTTTTTGAGTGGAGTTTTTAAACTTTTTGCTATACATAGATTAAATATACATAGATATAGATTTAAATAATAGATACATAATGAACGTTCATAATTGAACTAAAGCGGTACCAACAATCCTGCATTCAAGCCCATCAGTTTCCCGCCTTGTAGCACTCCATCACTCGTTCCCGGGACAATATCCGATGATTTATCCCCCTGCGAGTGGCATCGGATGCGCGCTGTACCCCGCTGTACCCCACTGTACCCCACTGTACCCGACTGTACCCCAGTGTACCCGACTGTACCCGCATGTATTGTCCGCGGGAAAATATTTCCACACTGGACATGAATGGGTTGAGGGCAGTTTAAATTTAACGTCTTTACACCGGTCTGGCGAAGGTTTTATAATTTGACTGACGCTTGTTGACGCCCGCAGCTTCAGAAGCAGGAATTAGAGAATAATAATTTCGTTTACACCTACTAATATTATATAGCCTATGTCACTCAGTGAAGATTCAGCTTTCTAATGGTGAAAGAATTTTTGAAATCGGTCCAGTAGTTTTTGTGTGAAAACATTACAAACAAATATTTCATCTTTATAATATTAGTACATATAGATTATAAATAATACCATACCTACAAGATTTACACCACTTACCACCTCGGTATATAGGACCTACAAACTGGTGAAAAGTAGGTGCAGTGCATGGCTATGTCATTGTAAGTGACGTTTTTTTTTATGGATACTGCCGCCCATGACAACTGGCTGACTTTGAACAAGACTCAAGTAGGGACTGGGATGGTTAGTCCAATTAGTTGAGAGAGTTAATTAGAACATTAGTTGGTCAGTTCGTTAGTAGGTATGAGGTATTTAAAACCAAAGAGTTTATTTTGCAATTCTATGTAATGCACACAGTAAATATTCGTGTCTCGTCCAATAATTATACTATATGAACCTATTTCACCCGAAATATATTCATGGCTAACAATAAAAACATTACACGAACTCCCGCTCCGGTTGTGACTGGCCCGGCACCAAGTAACTTGCGCTGTACACAGTAATGAATAGTCGCTGTACATTGCGTGTTGTGGACGATGAATGCTAATGGGCGTCGCGCGCAGGCGGCAGTAGATCACGGCTTTGTCTCCGTTGTCGCGCGGACACGCCGCTGGCGCGGGACCAAGTGATGTGTGGCTTTTGATGTTTCAAACATTTTAGTTTTTTTTTTTTCGATTTATTATTGAGTATTACTTTGATAATTGCCTTTAAGATCATGATTAACGACTAACGACGACTAACTATATTTTATGACGTAATAACGTCTTATAATCGCATACACATACGAAAAAGTGTGACGTCACATCCCGTACCGACAAGTGTTACGTCACCAGTACCGCCAAACGTACCGCCAAGTGTTACGCTAAGCGTATTCATTAAATTTTAGTCAATACCTAACCCATAGCAATATGGCTAGTTCACTAGGACGTACTGAGATATTAATGTAATTTACACAGTACAGTTGATAGCGTTATTCAGAAACCACTGTAGAGGGAGCACAAGTCTGAATGGATTGTCATCAATTAGCTGTCCGTCTGTCACCAGGCTTTATCTCATGAACGGTTAGACAGTTGAAATTTTCACAAATGATGTATTTCTGATATAACAACAAATACTATAAAAATTATGAGAGACATACAAAAGACATGATTTTTTCCCGTTTGTATAGATAATGGTACAGATCCCTTCGTGCGCGAGTCCGACTCACACTTGACCGGTTTTTGTGTGTTTACCTTTGAGGAATGTACGGGACGATGTGGTAATTGTAACTATTACTAGACTGTCATCATAAGTAGTATGTACTTATAGTTACCAGCGTAATTTAGTTGTTCCCAAATGCCTCAAACAGGACTCAGGTTGTCTTTCTCCGTTGGCTAGCTCAGTAAAAATGGACTGCAATAAACTTTGCATTCAGTAGGACTTCCCGCAAAATTTATAGTCCCATTGGAGGTCCGCTCACGGAAGCTACAAAAAACCAAAAGAAAATAATAATTTCCACAAACGAGTGGGGCCGAAAGCGCAATAAATAAAAACAAAAGCGATTCCGGCAACAAACGGGAAATTATGAAAACTCTTAATTACTTACTTTATTATAACTGAATGGAGGCTTTGCCTAATTAGCGGTAGTTACAGACAGAGCGGAGGGGCTAACTTATACTTTTAGCTTTTGTTGGGCTTTCATGTTGTTCATTATTTTTAAACGCTTTTGCTCGTGACTGTACAGAAATGAATGGTCGATATTAAATTTAAAAGGTCGAGGGTATTTTTAAATGTGGAACATCGTTTTAACATTTTTAATGAATGAATCTAGTGGTCTATGAAGATTCATTGCGATCGGTCGGAATTTATTTTTAACTAGTGGACGTCCGCAGTTTCGCTCACGTGAAATTAGACAACAATAGTTTCGTTTACACCTAGTAATATTATATAGCCTATGTGTCTGTGGGACGCCAGCAGTGGGATGTCAGGAGTTGGAGCAATTGCTTAGGCAATGCTCCAACTCTTGACATCTTAGTAGAAGTTAGTGTCATCAGATATATTGTGGGGTTAATTAGCAAGCAGTTAGCAAGGGTGCAAGCAGTTAGTTAGGTACCTAGGTGCCTCTAGGGAGCTATTAGCTTGCTACTACTACTAGCTTGAGTTTAACGTAAGTCGTTAGGTCATACAAGTTTCAAGTTTATTTATTTGCTTTGAATACATACATCAGTGGTCTTAGAATAATCAAGTAGCAGTCATTTATATTCAGCTAACTACATTAGCATGCAAATACTTTATCATGTTATAGGTAACATAATCAATTTGAAACTTAACTGATAACTTTAATCATTTATTAGATATTAATGACATTTCGTAATGGACTCTTGAATTGTGAGGGAAAACGTTAACTTCATCGATGTTATTTTAAAAAGCTAGTCACAAGGGCTTACTAAGTGTGTTTGTCCAGCAAGGTACCACGCCGGGCCGACAAACGAGCTCAAAAGCAAAGGAACGTAACCAAAAAAAACATAAAAAATGGAATGTTCGCTCTCCCTCCCACACAGGAGCCGCGGTCACGGGAAAGTTTAGAAAAAATACTATTTTCGTTTGCCTGTTTTTTGGAAGTGGCGTGACCGGACTAATTTTAATTGGGAGACCACAGTTGGTACTTATAATTAAAGCTTTTAGTTAGTCTAAGTGCGATGACAAAATAATAGTTCAAATATTTCCTCAAATGCAATTTCATGTTTCACACATAGTAGGTTGATTAAAGATTATAGTATCAGGAAACTATCAGGAAACTGAGCATTGATATGATGATTTATAATTACAAGTTGAATTTGAAATATCCATTGACGTATGTTGTTACATACATATATGTAGTTGGAAAAGTCTCTTCTTTTCTTATGCTGCGAAGCAAACTGATTGTACATCATGATTTAAGTCAAACTTTTTTTTTTTCAAATGGTAGTGAAGCAACGACGGCCGCGGTCAGTTTGTTGGTGGGTGCGTACCTAACATAGGCCGTCGGTTGTTTACAATGGTGAAAACAGTTATTAAGCCTTGTCGAAGACCTTCGGGTGGCTTAAGAACATTCGACACTGGGTTGGCCACTAACCCCTTCACCAATCACATTGAAGCGGCCAGGTGAAGTAGGTATGCTCTAGAACTCCCGCAGCTGACTGTGGGGAAGACCTGTGCCCAGCAGTGGGACTACTATGGGTTGTAGCTACTAAGTACCTACGCCGTAGTACGCCCCACACCTTCTTATCGGTTAGGTGTAAACACATTTCCCGCCAGCAAATTTCCAAAGAATTACAAAGTTATTCGCAATTCCATTTTCAAATATCAAACCTATTAAAAGTCATCGGCGAACGGCGCGGGGGCGAAATTAATAAAACCCCGAATATTTCCGAATTAACCCCCGCGTGCTGCCACGCCGCTCGAGTGATTAGCAATACTGACAATACCACCCCGCCGGCGACGCGATTGTTCGCGACACCTATTCACTCCACACCTCGAACCAAACTCGACTCTAAACTCAAGGTGCGAAAGTTCAAAATACAATAACGCCAAACTTCAGAGTTCAACCCGGACCGAGAAACTTTGAATCGGCGGGTGGTAACAATAAAACCAATTGTTTGGCGATTCTATTATTAAATGTATTAGACGAATTTAAACTTTATAGTAAGGGAGGAAGGTAGGGTTTCGAGCGTTGGGGGCGTGTTTGGGGCCGTACATTCGATTGAGGAATTAGTATTCTATTGCAATGCAATCATACGGCTTACCGGCAGGGCTGCTATTAATCAAACTTTATTTGATATACTTAATTTATTGGCGCAGTGCGGTTGGCACTTCGGCTTTTGGTGGCGAGTTGGGATCGTTCAAGTTTTTTTTTTAATTCCTCTCGGTTATTTGATGTGCCATGTTTGACTTAGTTTTATTTAAGTTGTGTATCTAATGATTGTTTGACTTTTCCATAGAATGCTTGTTTATTTACAAAGTTTTTCAAGCTATACTTATTTTTTACGTTTCTGCAGTTGGTCGCTTGTTGCTGAAGAACGCAAACGATACTGAGCTATTTCTTATTAAAACTTCGTACCTACGAAAGAATCTTGAACGGCAAACAAGACACCTTTACTTTTTTTAATAAACAAGTGTTATTGCTTTGTGATCGGAACTCTGAAAGAACTCCTTAAAACTCGAGTACAAAAAAATAATCAATAGTTTTTACTACTTTATCGTGTATCAAAAAGCACAGGACCGGTCGGAGTGGCTTCGTTTAGGAGAGGCCTATGTATGTCCAGTAGTGGACTTCAAAAGGCTGATGGATGGATGCAACTCTCTTGTGCATGTACATTCCTGTTTAAAATATGTCACGCAACATCATGTCATGAACGGCAACGAACGCTGGACGCTGCAAGTTTGTTTGCTACTCGAAACATTTAAATCTATATATATAAAAGGAGAAGGTGACTGACTGACTGACTGACTGACTGACTGACTGACTGATATATCAACGCAGGGCCTAAACTATGAGGGTTAGAAACTTGAAATTTTGCACAGGGGTTCCTTTTATAACGTAGGGGAGCGCTAAGAAAGGATATTTGAAAATTTACCCTCTAGGGGGGTAAAACGGGGGTGCAAAGTTAGTATGAAACTTTGCCGTTTTTGAAGTTAATGAATGTCTAATTCCACGCGAGCGAAGCTGCGGGCGTCCACTAGTGTAAATATAACACTGTAGTGGCAACCCTGCGTAAGGATGCAGTAAATTAAATTACACGAGTGTATTTAATGCGGCGGCAAATACAAAGCAGCAGAGTATGGACAATATGGACATCCACTAGAATTAGAATTTAAGTCGTGGATGACAAAATTAGTAGATTTTTTTGGAGCATTTAATTTTATGTATCAAACAATTAAATATGCAATTTTTGTTTCATTCAGCTTTTACAATCCAGGTTTTCGCTGCGACCCATAGACGTCCCACTGCTGGGCACGGGTCTCCCCCACAGACGCAGCTGCGGGAGGTCTAGAGCATACTCCACCACGCTGCTCCAATGCGGATTGGTGGAGGGGTTAGTGGCCAACCCAGTGTCGAATGTTCTCAAGCCACCCGAAGGTCTTCGACAAGGCTTAACGACTGTTTCCAACATTGAAATCAACCGGGACCGACGGCTTTACGTGCCCTCCGAAGCACGGTAGCGTCAATGAAATTTTGCCACTAGCGGTCACCCATCCACAAACCGACCGGGCCCGTCGTTGCTTAACTCTTTCGATCACATTGAATCGACCCGAGCCATTGGGCTATGGACGCTACATAACCCAATGGCTCGGGTTAATATTATCTATTTATGTATATATTTAAAAATATCTATGTATGTATATCAGTCTCTAACACCCATAACACAGGCTCGCGCCTACTTTGGTCAGATGGCCGTGTGTGAGAATATCCAAGATATTTATTATTTATTATAATTAATTTATTCATTTGTAGCGTCCATAGCCCAATGGCTCGCGTCGATTCAATGTGATCGAAAGAGTTAAGCGACGACGGGCGCGGTCGGTTTGTGGATGGGTGAGCGCTAGTGGCAAAATTTCATGGACGCTACCGTGCTTCGGAGGGCACGTAAAGCCGTCGGTCCCGGTTGTTTTCAATGCTGCAAACAGTCGTTAAGCCTTGTCGAAGACCTTCGGGTGGCTTGAGAACTTTCGACACTGGGTTGGCCACTAACCCCTCCACCGATCCGCATTGGAGCAGCGTGGTGGAATATGCTCTAGACCTCCCGCAGCTGTGTCTGTGGGGGAGACCTGTGCCCAGCAGTGGAACGTCTATGGGGCGCAGCGAATTTATTCATTTATTCATAATGTATATCAATGTTCTCAACCAAGGAGTAGTAAGCTCTACCAAGCTCTCTGTCCAAGCAAACCCGGTCTGTGTCATGTCACCGTTATCTCTGTGCGATACGATCTGTAACAGAGTGGCCAGTGCCGGGCAGGGGGGCGGCATTGTGCTCCAACCCTTTGTGTTTACCCCTCTCGTAATTAACTAACAAACAATTTAATAGAGATTACGGAGTAAGTGCTGACAAGAAAGAGATGGCGAGGTTTGAACTGGGATCTCAGGGTGCAGGACAACAAATTAAATAATAATTTAATAATAATTAATAAATTAAATAATATTTAACTAACCGTTTTTCTAGTATGTAAGTCAAATATTTTATTAACTGTGTAATCCATTTTTGGCTTTAGTACCTATATCATATTATATTGTATAAACTATTATTATATTAATTAATTAATTTTATATAACTATTAATTAATTAATTTTATTGAGTTAGCGACTGACTGACTAATGATGGTAGTGTTACTTCGTTATCAATACGTTTTTATTGCTTTCCTGTATTTCTTTCTTTCTTATATATTTCCTAATTTATTTTTGTGCAATCTACCATATTTTATATTTTTTAAATATTAAGGCGCTGTAGACCCGCCGAGACCGCGCTTACTAGTTTTTAGAATCCATGGGAAACATAAAAAACAGTGATTTAAAATTCTAAAAATAATATATGTCTTATTTAAGAATCTGTCGAACATGTAGTCGGGTTCAGTAACACAATTAGAATAACTTTACTCGCTATAAAAAAATCCCAAAGTTACCCCTTTTTCTAATGTATAATCTATCTTATCAGCTACAAAACAAACGTTTAATTTTTATTTTTATATGAATGAAAAGATAGTAAGATTATCTGATGTTTTTGTGGATTTTATCTAGATAAAATGATTAAAATAATTACTATGTTGAAATATCTATCAAATGCGCGAGAAATCCAAACAGCCCATTCGCGATTCATACTTCAGTCGCGCGTCGGCGCTCTTAGACGGTGGACCTGTGTCAGTTTTTTCCGCGAAATCACGTGACTGAACGCGAAAGTATTACACACACATATATATAATTCACCACGTGCAGCTCATATAAAATGCCACAGTAAAAGTAAAACAGTAGTTGGTAGGTGGTAGAGCCTATAGGGAACCAAATAGGTTTTATATGAAAGCTAATTGGTTCCATATAGAGTTCGCCCGGGGCAGTACCACCGCCCGCCACGGTACCTAGTACCATTTCTGCCGTGTAATAATTGTTTTTAAAGCAATTATGGTCCGGTTGGAAAGGTGTGGTTTCCGGTTATACTTCTTTAGAGGCGACCATCTTAGTCCTCAAGGGTAGCAACACACCTGTGACTGACTTAGAACGAGACTCCTACTAACAAGTACCAACTGGACTATTACTAACAACAACTAACAGGACTAACTATCACTAACAGTCCCCAGTCCTCATACCTACTAACGAACTGATCAACTAATGTTCTAATTAACTTTCTCAGCTAATTGGACTAACCATCCCAGTCCCTAATTGAGTCCTGTTCGAAGTCAGTCACAGTTGTCATGGGCGGTAGCGGAAGGGTGGTGCTGCAAGCTCGTTTGCTATCCTGTATCCATTAAAAAAAATTTGTGTGTACTTATGTACACGCGTTAGAAGTTATACTTCTTTGTATAACCTTTGCAAGAACAACCTGCACTGTCGATGTCTTATTTCAATCACCATGACATTGACGTTGTCACAAGAAGAACAACTGAAAATAAATCATTTTCGAGGTGGAAACTAGGCGATACCTAAAAGGTATTTAATACATTGAAAGTTATATTATACCTAACGCATTATCTAGTTAAATAAAGTTTATTTAAATATCACAAAAAATCACCGGAATGAGCCCGCAGACTTTGACAATTGAAAGTGTACACTGTCAAACCATTTTTTGACAATGTTGACTATAGCAAAATTTTTTACACTATAATACTTCAATTCTTAATATATTATGTAGTTGACGTTTTGATTTCTTATTTTTATCTTTCTTCTTTCCAATATAGTGCATTCTCACGTATTCATATTTTTCAATCACAGCTTTCAGAAAACTTTACTCTGTGGTTAAATATGGCTGGTTACTCTAGAGAATGTTTATGAAACCTAACAACATCTCCAGGAATTCTAGAATAAATAAATTAATTGTATTATACTAAAAATCAAAATCAAACTAAACATATTTAAATCTATACATATATAAAAGAAAGTCGTGTTAGTTTAGCCGATATTATCATTAACAATACCATGCTGCGACCAAGACGGTCAAATCCTTACTGACAAAGACGCAATGCAAATAGGATTCGAAACATTGCGAATCAAAGGACTGAAGAAGAACAACAAATTGTTCGTGAAGAGCGCTTGTTGTAGTATGGCTCAACAAGTTCTCAATCACAGTGGATTAAGTTTCCACAATGTGCCCAAGAAGTAAACTCTATTAAAAGAAGGTGAGAAATGGCATTTTGCTTAGCAAGATACCTTGTTACAACGCATTTATTGGACAATGTAACGTCAATTCTAATTTCAAACGCAATTGTATTCAAGAGTATGAAACCAAATAACACTCAAGATGTGATTGGAATCACATTGATGTTGGACAATAATTGATGTTGTTTTCAAGAGTAAGAGCCCTGATCTGGCACCGTACGACTTATTTTGTTTCGTATAATAAATTTCCTATTTAATCCTATCCTATATTATATTTCTCTAAAATAAAAATCTGCTGCAAGGGATACAGTTTTTATCGCTGGAAGACGCGCTAGCAGCGTTCGAGAAGGCAGTGGAAGGGGTGTCTGCGGCGACTGGAAAAAATGTTTCGAAAATTGGTTCAGACCCATGAAACTTTGTATAGAGGATGGTGGAGGGTTCTTTGAAAAGATTTAATTAAAATATTTTATCCATAGAAGTTAGTTTTTTAGTTTCTCTAAACTTTCTTTGTGTTCCACGTACATAAATAAATAAATATTTATGAACAATCCCACCACGTTAACCTAGTCCCATGGTAAGCTCGTAAGAACTTGTAATACGGGTATCAGATAACGGAAATAAATGTAAGAAATTTTATATTACAGAAACAAATGTCTTGTCCAAGGCGGGATTCGAACCCGGGAACCCTTCCTTGCGTGTCGGCCGTCAAACATATAAATACATACAATTAAAATAAAGGTATAGAATATTAAGATTAAGAATATTAGATATTATAAAATTGTACCATTTGAAGTAAAAACACTGTTTTATAAATAAATATTTTTGCATTTGTATTATCTTTCCTTCTGTTAGAATACTGTAGTCATATTGATATCACTGTACTGTGACATCTGTGCTACGGCCGCCTGCCAAACTTTTGGCGTGTAACACATTGACAGCTCCCCGCGGATTGCCCCGCACCTCACCCCCTCAAATCGGCTCGAACGCCGGAATATAGGGCCTTAACTGATATTGTAAAATCTACTCGGTTTTTTTGTGGATTGGTGACCGCTAGTACCAAAATTTCATGGGCGCTACCGTGACCACTAACCTCTCCACCAATTCGCTTTGGAGCAGCGTGGTGGAGTATGCTCTAGACCTCCCGCAGCTTCGTCTGTGGGGAAGACCCGTGCCCAGCAGTGGGACGTCTAGCAGCTATTATAAAATCTATGATGTTTACAGTGTTTCTTTTAATAGACCTAACAACTTTTAGACATACCTACTAATTCATAATCGAACAAATGATAGTGTAACTCAGTTACCTACTATCCGGCCTGTCTTCCACCACACGCTACATATAGTAGTTTCAACATAAACAAGTTAAAACAATCATTTCGTCTCCCCGCGCGTGTAACCGATACCGAGTTTAATCAAAGAAAGAAAACTCTCGGCGAGTGGAAATTTAATAAAAACTTAAGAAGCCGAACGAGCGGTGTATCGCGTTACGCCCAAATCAATTCTACAACTGTGTGCACGTTACACTCGCGAAAAAAGGGAAAAAATAGCGGATGTAGGGACGATGGAAGCGCCTTTGACGCGCTGGAGCGTACTCGTTCAATTGTTGTAAGCTTAGTCAACATTTAAATGCTTTTAATGTTTACTCTCTTATTAGCATTCTCTTACTATTAAACTTCAATTAATTTTAAAAGATTTACCTTGTCAAACCAATAAACAGAGAAAAATTTCTAAATAAAATATGGTGCAAGTTGTAGGAATGTTAGTCCAGATTTGATCGATTTCAGTACTATCTCAATATCAATTTTATCAATACTTTGGTATTTATATTGTTCTTTTTTTTCCTCTTTTACTTGTATAATAATTACATCTGATATAGTTCACCTAATTCATAAAAAGACCAAAATAGACATCCTTTCATCATAGTATAAAGAGCGGAGCGACTTCTTTATACTATGCTTTCATTCTATTCATCTCTGTTTTGACTGTTATGAGGATAATAAATGAAATGGATATTGATAACTCATCTAGCCAGCGTTATCTAACACCAAACATATCAAACACACTGTTCGCCCCTCGGCATCCTCGATTACTGAACCATTAACCTTACCCGAAATTGAAGTGTACAGAAGAGCCCTTCAACAAATAGACGAGCTGTCACATACTAAAACCAACCCTATCACTTGCACAGTTAGTTCATTTTCATTAAAAATATCTGTCCGTTAAAGATCATCTTTGCTGTCAATGTTATTTTTTACCTTGGTTATTTAAAAATAGAGCATGAAATTGAATGATAAACGACGGAAGATGCTGTTCTTGCCCGCTTAACAAGGAAAGCAATTGAGTTTTTGTAGGTTTCAATGCTGGTCAGTGGGAAGGTTATTCTATATGGAGACGAGAGTTTTACACAAACAAGTTGCTATAAAGCAAAGTGCTCATTATTACGAGTTCCGAGTAATTCAATACATTCCGTTGTCGGGGAAAGGTTGAGTGTTTTCTTTTCAATTATTTTTTTATTGATAACTCGAGATATCTTTTTCATTCCAGTCTCTTTATAGCAATATTATTTTCAGTCGCACTTGCATTGTATTCGGAATATTTCTTTATAATTATCTGTTTAGAGCGAATTCATGAAATGGGTTTAAGCAAGATTTTATAAACAGAATTTATAAATAAGAAAAATAAGTGAATACATTTTTATTGGGAAGTTCAATTTTATTTAATATCTCAGTTCAATTTTAATTATAATCGATTTAAAAAGGATTAAATAAGAAAAACGAGCAGTGTTTGCTTTGATTGGGTCGTTCAGTTTTATAAATATTTTGATATGAATGCAATCCAATAATCAAATTGCACTTGTAAATGCGTTAAAATCTCGTTTAACCGTTTGGCTCGACCGTGAATAAACATTTCACTTACGTGTGCATTTTCAATTTAATTAGCGGTTGCATTAAAAAAGGACCAATCGAGTGGCTAGCCGGAATATATCCAACTGAATTGACTTTGCTAAATACGGATTCAGTGAAAATGTGCAAAACTTTTGATAAAAGCGATCCTAACCCTCTCAAACCGGTTCCCATTGAGTACAGGTACGCTAACGACTATTTTATACAATGAAATCTCTGGTTGCATCCTCCCACGCTGCCCTCGAGTGGACACGAGAGGGAAGATCGCCTCCCATCAAGAGTGAGCAGGTTAAACATACATCATAAGTGCCTCTTGAAATATAAATGGTATCGCATTCGTGTGCGAGCAAGACGCAAATAAACTAGCGAGTGATGAGGAAAAGGGATGGGGTAGACGTTTAGAGTCGCAATAATATGGGGCCCTTGAACGTTCTCAGATGCGAACTCTTGAAGGAAAAAGATCAAAATATTTGCTGTAAGATATATACTTACTTAAAAAGAGAGATATATGTATAAACATATATACGTATGTAGCTCTTTCACGTACAAAATTTCCTCTACTGTCAAATGTTTAAAAAAATAATAAGTATAATATATAATATGTATATCAACGGCAAGCTACACCAAAGATTACCACTAATCAAAATTCACCCGCAGTCCGGCGACCTGAGATAGTCATCAAACGATTAAAAATCGATCAAGCTTAGTATTGAATAAAATCGAACGATTATTTTAGTGTTTTGTCCAATTTTCCGGGATAAAAAGTTTCCATGTCCTAAAAGTTTTATAGCGACTACGGCAGTTCTGGTTCTTTAGTGGGTCTTCTAAAACCGATGATTAGTACCATGGAAATAGTAGAGTTATCTAATTTTAAGTCTCTAGAATATGAGCGAAATCGGTATAAGTATTGACATTAGACAGTCAAATATTCGTTCAATTTCGTAATCGAAGGAGGAATCCTTCGATTAAGCGTATTCAATGAGTCGCAAGAACGAACGAAAATAAAGAAAGAATCGACTTACACGGAAATTCGATGTAAAATCGGATATTTGAACCAATTGTTGTGAAAGTTATTGAGTGGAAAAATAGCTTCGAGACAATGACAACGATCAATGTTAGGTTCAAAAAAATTATTACATAAATTCGGTATTTCGAGATGACTTAAAACTTTATGTGTCAATATCTACTCGTAAAATAAATATGACTCAGTTTTAGAGATCTTTTTCATGCCTGTTTGTGTAAATGTTATAGAGTAATGATAAATCTATGGTAAATGTAGATAATTGATTCTAATCGTTTCATTCAGTTCGTGATCTGGGGATTCTTGTCAATTTAATTTTTTTATTTTTATGTTCTTGTAATCAGTCAGTGTCATCGTCATAATGGAGAAAACCATTACGATTCTTGATTTATGCTATTGAAGTACCTTTAATGTACTAATGTAAGTAAAATTAGTTCGATGACTTATACCGACATAATAATATCTTGTGTATATATCTGTCATATTCTGTTATTTTTGAAATGATTTATTAACAGACATTACTATAATACTACGTAGTTCCCGGGAAAAACTTCAGGAAAGCTTAATGCCACACGCTGGCCAAGTGCGGATTGGCAGACATGCCTTCGAGAACTTGATTAACTCAGGCGTGCAACGTCCTAACTACTAATGTTTTCCTTCTAAG
Source organism: Carterocephalus palaemon (assembly GCA_944567765.1). Lineage (NCBI taxonomy): Eukaryota > Metazoa > Arthropoda > Insecta > Lepidoptera > Hesperiidae > Carterocephalus > Carterocephalus palaemon. The sequence continues at coordinate 9,407,483 of OX155662.1, read as the reverse complement.
ACTTTTCGACAGAGAAGCTACGACGGGCGCGGTCGGTTTGTTGATGCGTGACCGCTAGTGGCGAAAAAAAATCCGTCGGTCCCGGTTTCTCTCAATGTTAAAAATTCTTATTCTTCTGTTATCCTAAGTCTTTAGCTATATAGACAGCCCTATTACGCGATTACGCGACGTCATGCATCGAAATAAAATTATATTTCTATTCCGTCCATCGCCACAGAATAAAAATGCCGTCGCACGCCGCTACAGTACCATTATAGCGCGCACAATGCGCGGGACATTCCACAGAGTAACTCACGAACATTCTGGCGGGCTCATATCTTTTTACGATGTCGGGTATTGCATTTCTCGGCGCTTGCAACTTAATATTGCGGGAGGAAAGATTAATAAAGCAGATTACTTAGGGCGGATTCGACCAAACGAGAATAAATTTTATCCTTAGGATAAATCGCTAGTTATCCGAGAGTAAATCCATTTTGCGTTTTACCATCTACTATTCTAAGAATAGCGCGCTTATTCGGGCGTAATTCTTATACCCACCCTATGGCGTGGAATAACAGCTAATCCAAGAATATTTTAATGGCGCCCGCTCACCATATGATCGCCTACGCGATTTTTGATTCTGTCATACGTCAGTAGAAGCTGTCATGTCAAAGCAAAATTAACAAATTGATTGACAGCTTTCAGCTTGCTACTTTCACTATTCCACCCTATAATACGACAATGTTCAGTTGACAGGATTTAAGCCTCCACAGCATACCGTTTTAGTGCAACATTGATTTGCCGGATAATATATCATTAATCATTAATTCTGCTATTCCCGTTTAGTTATTCCAAGTATAGTTAAACTTCAAATTGCGTTGAAAAACGACTTTCAGTTATTCGGAGTACAAAATCATTGAATAAAATTATCCCTGGTATAGTTACGCGCGCGTAAATCTATATTTGGTCGAATCCGCCCTTAGTGGCGTCACAGCGATAATATTGAGAATTATGTCTTACTTATGTGTTTCTTTTACTGGAAACATTTAACGATGTAGGTTAAGGGAGGTGGTTCAAATTAAACTTGCAAGATTTGGCCAGAATGAACAAACAACTTCTGCGTCATAAGTAGCACTTTTGTTTAAATTTTTTAGATAGGGTTGCCAAAAAGTGCGTACATACTCGTAGAATTGAAACGCTAGAATATCTATAGACATATTAACAATACGCAAGAAATGTAGTCGTGAAAGAAGGCGTTTCTTGCGTGAAAATGCATATCAGCCGATCGTTCACTCATGTAATCGTAGTAAAAAGATTTCACCTTCGCATCGAAATTGCATGGCGAATAGCTGCAACCTATAGCGTCCCCCTGCTGGGCAGGGGTCTCCCCCACAGACAAATCTGTGGGAGGTCTAGAGCATATTCCACCACGCTGCTACAATGCGGATTGGTCAGTGGCCAACCCAGTGTCGAATGTTCTCAAGCCACCCGAAGGTCTTCCACAAGGCTTACCGACTGTATCATTGAAAACAATCGGGATCGATGGCTTAAAGTGCCCTCCGAAGCACGGTAGCGTCCATTAAATTTTGCCACTAGCGGTCACATACATACCGTGCGCCCGTCGTTGCTTCTCTCGATCACATTGAATCGAAGCAAGCTATGAGCTATGAGCGCTACATGGCGGAGTACACAGCCTTAAGTTTTTAAAGAAACTCCATAAGAAAATTATGAAGATCAAATTAAAACCGAGGCGACCGACTCACTCGAGCCAAATGAAAGCGAACCCAAAAATACTGCACACGAATAACAAGAGTAGCTATTCCGCAATGCTGAGCATTCCAGACCTTATGGTGCGGGAATAGAGGCGAGAGTAGCGTTTGAAAGGCAGCTTTGATGTTGCAAATGAATCGCCAAGCGAATTGTACACATTCACCGTCGCAGCAATTAACCAGACGTGAGGGAGCTCGCGACTTGGAAACTGTATAAAAAGGCGTCGACGTTGCTGCGGGTGAGGCGGCTGTTGGAGCGAAAGCGAGACTTGGGAGACGACCAACTGCGCTGTGCCCTGAGAATGCAGGAAGAGCAGAAGGAGCGTTCAGTAGAAATTTCACTAGGCATTTTGTAACCAAAACTAAAACAGTCGAGCCCGTGCGGCCGCGCCAGTCTTCGAAAGTCTAATGCGAAATATTCAGCTCGGGGAGATCCTGTTGCTGTTCAGGGAACATGAAGAAATGTATTGAAAATTAAAATAGTCTGAATCTGACAAAAACATTCATAATTTTTCATTAACTTTCTGGACGTTCCGCTTCCAAAAAAGGGCGCCGAAATACAAACCACTGTATTGGTGGCATATCTTGGCTCCACTTCACACTTCAATGGCATGCTTGCGGTTTCTGATGTGTGATGTGATTCAGAAGAAAAACTCGACTAAAATGCTAGTTGCGTCACCCAGCGCAAGCATGAGTGAGGAAGATGGCACGCAAAAGCGGCGGAAATCAATTTCGGCTAAAAAAGACAACTTAAATGTTTACTACACAGGAAACGCAAGGATGTTTCTATGCCTAGGGTTTTTTCTACTTCCAAAGTTACAATAGAGGTTTTATAAAGGTATTGTTTTAATCTAGAGATAAACTAAGGCTATTTTGAAAATAATTTATAATATCTGTGGAATCCCGAACCCTGACCTTACGTTTGCTTGAAAAAGTACACAATTTCTAGAAGTAGTGATAAAAATTATTAGTTATATGTGAAATTTCACAAACCAATATCTTAGTGTATTCTAAAACCTTCAGTTTCTCGCTCGCAATTGGACTTCTGCGCAAAATCCCGCTGTGTTATAAACAAGCAGTTTGTGTTAATTGTGTAATTATGTATTTACGTTTTAATCTCAATTAGTAACCCCTCTGCTGCAGAGCGATCACAATGACCGCTTTCCTTTTCACCCTGTCTTCGACCCTTTTGGGGTTAAGTTCGTGTGAACGCAGTACAATTTTTAGGGATTGGTTTGAACCATTTTTTTAATTTAAATGTGTTCAGGGTTTTGATTGTGATCAAATGTTTGTTGATGTGTGTGCTCTAGAGTGAAACGGACATGACTGACAGGACTTCAAATAATTATTCTCAACACGATTGAAAATTATTCTACTACTTTTGCTACCCTCAATATGATATCTTTATAAACATTGTAAGTGTATAATTTCAATAATATATGTGCTTATTGCGCTTAGCGGCAAAATATTGTAATATGTAGTTTAGTTTCTCTGCAAGTGAATTGTTTTGTAATTCTTATGAGAAATAAAAATCTTAAACCGTATATATATATATATATACCTAATACTAGGGGTCGCCCGCAGCTTCGCTCGTGTGGATGATGATGATGATGATCGCGTGTTTATAGTTGCTATCTATTTTAATTTCGGACACTACTGGACAAACTCCACCCAGTGAAACCTATGGAAACTTTAAACATCTCATCAATTTGGTCAGAATTTTCATCACCTTTTTCATTACTTTATAGATTGAAAATACAAGATCACAAAATTTCTATTGGAGATCATATATTTCCAATTCCAGGTAAAAAAAACTACCTTCATCCAGGGGCGTGCCTTGAATAGTAGAAAATATCTGCATTAAGTAATGTTTCTTTCCTTCCTAACAAAACTAGAGTATGAATACTAACTTTACCAAGTTCCATCTTAAACTTAATCTTAGCTATTGTTTTTACCATTGACGGGAGCGATGGCTTAGTGTGCCCTTCGAAGATAGGTAGGTAGGTACTCGTAGCACCCCATGAATTTTATGTTTTAGTTTTAAATAAGGTTTAACTTATTAAATCTAACGTATTTGATATTAAGCAAAATGTAACGCGTAGAAAACCTGACCGCTGAAGTGGTCGGGCCTCCAGCCTGTTGGCTTTGAAAAGTAACTGTTAGTTTAGTTCTAATGTGTCGTTAACCGTTCTCGCTGGTTCTCTCGTGGCTCTGAGCAGTTCAAGTCAGAACACTGAACGCGGCATTAGGGTGTACACTAAGAATGAGCAGGGCAGGGAATGGAGACATTGGCTGAACTTTTTCTATATTATAACAGATATTATAACGATAACAGAATAGTTCGCTGGCTCGACGACTTTCAGCCTCCTGAACAAGCCGGTATCCGCAGAGGCTACAGTATCATAGACCTCATACATAAGCTGTGGCAGGTAATAGAAAAGACAGAGGAGTATAACCAGCCGTTATGCGTAGCGTTTGTGGACTATGAGAAAGCCTTTGATTCTGTAGAGACCTGGACGGTGTTGGCGTCTCTGCAGCGGTGCCAGGTCGACTATAGGTATATCGAGGCATTGAAGTGTATTTACGAAGCCGCCACCATGTCGGTCCGAGTACACGACAAAACACGAACCCCATCCAACTGCAGAAAGGTGTCAGGCAAGGGGATGTCATATCCCCAAAGCTTTTCTCCGCTGCATTGGAAAATGTGTTCAAGCTAATGGAGTGGAAAATTCGCGGCATGAATATCAACCTCACATTCACCAATTACCATGGACAAGACGAAAGCCATGTTCAATGGGCATGTTATACCTTATACCGGTTGTTGTTGAAGGCGCTGCTTTTGATGTTGTCGATGAGTAGGACCTTGGACAAGTTGTCCAAATGGGTAAATCCAACTTCGAGAAAGAGGTTACTCAAAGAATCCAACTCGGCTGTGCAGCATTCGGGAAATTAAGACATATTTTGTCATCCAAGTTACTATATAAACAATGTAATAAAAAAATAATCTGAATCTAAATCTGTTCTCCACAGATTTTCTGTTCAGACTCCAATGTTAAACCCCAAGCAGTTTATACCATTTCTACCGAGAACTAATTGTAGTCGCAACTGAAACTGCGTTAATTCTTTACATTACCCGTTTTCTTGGAGGCGAATAATTTCGCGGCCCACCGCGCGCGCCGTGAACGCGTTCCACACAAAAGTTGCTTTTAGCGAATGGGGGAGAATGAACATGGCAGGGCGTAGCGAGTGGCAACACTTTACACGCCGTAATTGCCGGAAAAATAGTGTTTTTCGTCTTTTTACACGTACAAAGGTGAAATTAGTTGGGGTTATACCTAAATGTTATGGCTGCTTTACTAGCGTAGCTAAAAAAGGGAAACACGAAAGCTTTGATACATTTTGTCGAGCAGTTTTCTCATAAATGTAAGAATTTACCATTTAACGCAGGTCTGATGGCGTGCAGCGTCCATAGCCCAATGGCTCGCGTCGATTCAATGTGATCGAAAGAGTTAAGCAACGACGGGCGCGGTCGGCTTGTGGGTGGGTGACCGCTAGTGGCTAAATTTCATGGACGCTACCGTGCTTCGGAGCGCACGTAAAGCCGTCGGTCCCGGTTGTTTTCAATGGTGGAAACAGTCGTTAAGCCTTGTCGAAGACCTTCGGGTCGCTTGAGAACATTCGACACTGGGTTGGCCACTAACCTCTTCACCAATCCGCATTGGAGCAGCACGGTGGAGTATGCTCTAGACCTCCCGCAGCATAGTCTGTGGGGGAGACCCGTGCCCAGCAGTGGGACGTCTATGGGTCGCAGCGATGGCGGGCGATTTCAATAGTAAAACAATCGTTGTCAAAGACCGGGTGGCTTGTGTCAAGTCGGAACCTAAGGGGTGTCGTGAGTCGTGTTATGGGTCGTGTCGTGTGTCGTGTCGTGTGGTACTAACCGGGCGAGTCGTCGGGCATGTCGGGGTAGTGCGGCGCGGCGGAGGGCTGCCCGCCGTACAGCAGGTTCAGTTCCCGGGCCTCGTTCTCTTCTTGCGCCTGTTGCCTCCGCAGCGCCACCTGCCGGACACATGAGGATGACATACTCATCTTATCTGTTCAACGTTGAGAGCCTATGAAGAGGCTTCAAATTCATACGTAACACTTACTTTTATAAGTAGTGTTTTTTGAGACATAAATGTCACCTGCTCGGTAAGAACATAGTGAGGATACCTGCATGCCTGTGAATTCAAATGTAAATGTACTGATAATGTGTGAAATGCTTCCTTCAAGGCAGGCAACGCACCTGTGATACCGTGTCCATAGACGACGGTGACCACTTACCATCAGGTGGCCCGTATGTCTGTTTGTCCGTCTACATTATCAACAAAAAAAAGCTAGAAGTATAAAAGTGACTACGTATAGCAGATCTTGTTGGAGCGGTTCCTGTTTTAGCGATCTTTATGTACTAAGTTAAGCGGTGACAGCCCAGTTGCTATCGAACTCACTCGAGCGGTCCGGGTTCAAACCCCAGCATCACGCACCATTGTCGTTTCTAAGTTATGTGCGGTTTAAGAATTTAAATGTCACTTGCTATAACGGTGAAGGACACATCGTTAGGAAACCTGTTAGCCTGAGAGTTCATCATAAATGTTCATGTTCTCAAAGGCATGTGAAGTCTGCCAATCCCCACTTGGCCAGCGTGGTGGACTAAGGCCTAATCTCTCCCATTCTGAGAGGAGATCCGTGCCCAACAGTGGGACAAAGAAAGGGTTCTGATGATGTACTAAGTTGCAAGCCGGTAAGTAGTGTGGTGTAGTATGCTCTAGACCTCCCGCAGCTATGTCTGTGGGGGAGACCCGTGTCCAGCAGAGGGACGTCTAAAGATTGTTTAAACAATTGATGGAATGCCAATGGATGGATGGACTTTAACTATCTTATTACTTAAAGGCTGATGGATGGATGGATGGATGGATGGAAGTAGTGTTTGAATCAATGCTCGAACCAAGCCATGACGCGATGTCACTCGACGATGATCCCGATCACCGCTCACGATACAGTACAATATACAGCAATTTCCCTTGACACAAAGCGTCGCGTCGCGCTAGCACCCTACAGTTCATGATACGAGTACCACAGAGGAAACAAGGAGTACGTACAGAGGACCATAGCATTTGAAATTGTGTCGGAATGTGGCGAATTGCTGTTATTGCTACGGATATCTCTTTTTTAGATATTGTGGATAAGTGGTACGAATATTGTGTTCCAACCCCAACCAATGGTTGTGTTAAACCCAAGCGCAGTTCGCTGCGAGCCATAGACGTCCCACTGCTGGGCTCGGGTCTCCCTCACAGACACTACTGCGGGAGGTCTAGAGCATACTCCACCACGCTGCTCCAATGTGGATTGGTGGAGGTACTCAATCAATTATTAATTAAGTATTAATTGAGTATTAGGAATATGACATGTTTTAACTGACGTATTTCGACATTTGACATTGTATTGATTTTATATGTTTATTTTTTGGATGTTCGACTATTCCATTTGAATTTTTTCTATCTATGACTAATGTTTGTGAACGCCTTGGCTTACCGCTGTAAGTTCGCAGACCTGTTTTGAATAAATCTATAAATAAATATAAAAGGAGAAGCTGACTGACTGACTGACTGTCTGACTGACTGACTGACTGACTGACTGACATATCAACGCAGGGCCTAAACTTAAGGGTTAGAAACTTGAAATTTTGCACAGGGGTTCCTTTTATAATGTAGGGGAGCACAAAGCAAGAATTTTTGAAAATTCACCCCCTAAGGGGGTAAAACGGGGGTGCAAAGTTAGTATGAAACTTCGCCGTTTTAAAAGTCAAGTGGGCAACCCGAACATGGGCAGATGTCGTTAATGGATCTAATTCTACGCGAGCGAAGCTGCGGGCGTCCACTAGTAAATATATAAATAAATAAATACCTGTGCCGCCATGACGCGCTGCCGCTCGGCGATGAGCGTGCACTTGGCGCACACGCAGTCCCGCCAGCGGCAGTAGCGCTTGTGACCCTTCAGCGCGGACACCACGCCGTGGTTGCGGCAGCGAGCACACTTCGGCGTCCTCTGGGAAGTGGGAGTCAGAAGTCAGCGGGAGAAAGAGAATCGTCCATACACCATATCGGTCAACGCAGGCCATAGGAAAAAATAGCTGCGACCCATAGACGTCCCACTGATGGGCACGGGTCTCCCCCACAGACACTGCTGCGGAAGGTACATACTCCATCACGCTGCTACATGTGTAACGTTTATAAAAGGAAACTATTTAGGTATCTTTAGTTGAATTGTTGTTGTGTAGCGTCCATAGCCCAATGGCTCGCGTCGATTCAATATGATCGAAAGAGTTAAGCAACGACGGTCGCGGTCGGTTTGTGGATGGGTGGTCAGCCTAGTGGCAAAAATTTCAAGGACTCTACCGTGCTTCGGAGGGCACTTAAATGTCAGTTGCTGCAACGGTGAAGGACACATCGTGAGGAAACCTGCACGCTTGAGAGTTCTTCATAATGTTCTCGATGGCATGTGAAGTCTGCCAATCCGCACTTGGCCAGCGTGGCCAGGCGTGGCCACGGTCCTAACTGAATGGGAGGGATTAGGCCTTAGCCCAACAGCGGGACAAAGAAATTGTGGTGGAAGTTTCATAATAAATCTACAAAGGTTATTTGAATCAATAGGCTCTACAAGAAATAAAGCAGATTCAATGGAAAGGTATAATGAACCCTTACCAGTAGGTAGTAACTTAATTGCTGTTCCGTTACAGTCCTCTCTCCCATCCTCTATGATGAATGCTCAATTAATTAACTAGTTAGCAAACGAACCCTTCACGGCTCGGCGGCTAACTGATCGGTGTAGTGTGTATAAAGTAAACAATTCCTTTACAGCTGAATGGTTTTCAATTACGCGATACTTGCCGAGATACTTATTGAGTAAGTGGTTTGCTACTTGGTAGGTCAGTATAATCATTATAATCACGCTTGGTTCCTCGAAAGGGTTGGCAGAGGCGAATAGTACAACCACAACTTACACTTCTTTATAGGCGACCATCTTAGTCTTCAAGGGTGGTAGAGCCTATTAACTAATTGGACTAACCATCCCAGTCCCTAATTGAGTCTTGTTCAAAGTAAATCACAGTTTTCTTGGGCGGCAGCGGATGGGTGATGCTGCAAGCTCGTTTGCTATCTTGTATCCATAAAAATAAAACATTTCACCCGTTATGTTTCAGTCCCATGTAATAGTGGAGCCTATTACCATACACCGGGCAAACATCCAAACGGATGGCATCGGAGGTACTGGGCATATCAAATTACAATAACCCAATAATTTGTACGACGGGAATCGAACCCGGGTCTCCAGCCAAACGCGGCCACTAGACCAACGATGGTACACATTGTATTTAAAGTAGAAAGTATATTTTGATTCAATTCATCCATCAGGCGTTTCAGGTCTCCTGACAAATAAACATTGAATTGAATTGAATTGTATCACATCTCTCCATGAATCCAGAAGACTCTCGCCTTCTTCTTTCTTTCTTCTTAATTCATTGTTGATTAAACTCACAATCATGTACAGTATCCTTAAATATAAATAAATATACTGTCCTGTTTATACTGGATGAGATTTTCAAATGGGCGAAAAACGCTGAACATATACAAACATGACGTTTGTTCTGACCGGGATGAAACCCGTGTAAACACCTTGTAGGTACACCTTTCAATAACGTAATAAAAACGTTCCTTATTAGATCATATTCTGGAAAGCATTAGGAATATTGCATTAGCAAACTTTTCATCTCCACAAGTAGGTACATTTGTGTGTTATAATGTAGACGTTATATGTATATTATAGGAAAGCGTTCTCCAAAAATCTGTGATAATTATCTATTATTATTGCCCGGTAAGAGCTTGGGGGAAAGCTGTAAGCATTGCGCAAAAAAAGCGAAATGTTTTAATAATTTTTAATGCACCCCAGCTAATATCACACACGAGAAATCTGCAAACAGATCTATGCAACGGCTGTGTTACAATCAGTCCGTTTATTTATATTTGGCCACTCGGTAACCCCACGGAAGCCCAACAACCCAATTAAAATATCACATTACAGGAAAACCCTACTAGATACAAATTCGGCGCCTTTGTCAAAATTACAACGTATTATAAAGTAACAAAGCTTATAATACAATAATCTAATTATTTATTTGTTTACACGCTTTGTAACAAAAGTGTATTACACTCTGTAATACGTTTGTAACAATGTAATTGTTGTACGCAAGGAAGTGTTATCTGATACATATAATTTGTTGTATAATGGGATAATTATGGTATTAACATGTGGGTTCAGTAACAAGGACTTAACCCTGTTTTAAATTTCAAATACAGATGCAATGTTATCCGCTTGTGTTGCTATTTTTTGAGCTATGCATAAAGATTAAATAAATAAATAAAAGTTTCTAATGAAAGAAAATAATTATTCTATCTTATACCTTAATAAAACTACAAGCTGAAAGGCTGTTTTAAGTCATACACATCCATATACTCGTACCTACTGCCTATTTTTTTAAAAACAGATTTAAATTAAGTTGATAATTTCAGATTGAATTGCATTTTTAGGTAGGTACTTTTCTTCATTATTTTTAGGATTCCGTACCCAAAGGATAAAACGGGAACTGTCCGTCTGTCACCAGGCATCTGGTTTTTGGCAAATTTCATCTGTCTGTCACAGATGAAATTTTCACAGATGATGTATTCCTGCTGCCGCTTTAACAACATATACTACAAAACAGAAAACAATAAAAATTTAAGAGGAGCTCGTTTGCCGTTGCCGTTTTTATAGATAATGATACGGAACGCTCCGTGAGCGAGCCCTACTCGCACTTGGCCGGTTTTTCTTTCTTATCTTTCTAATCTTATCCTATCTTCACTATCCGCTAGGAAATTAAGAATGCAAGAAGGAAAGCAAAACAGTCATTTACTCTTCTCATTATGCGAGTACCGTTATAAGCTCTTCATCATTCTTTCAATTTCTCACGGTCAGTCCTACTCATGTGATTCAAAGTGACGAAAAGAAGAGCCTGTACTTACTATCGCCACCGCCAGAATCATCTATCTATACTAATACCTATTATAAAGAGGAAATATTTGCTTGTAATGTTCTCACACAAAATCTACTTAACCGATTTCAAAAATTCTTTCACCATTAGAAAGCTGCATCTTCACTGAGTGACATAGGCTATATAATATTACTAGGTGTAAATGAAACTATTTTTATGTCTAATTCCACGCGAGCGAAGCTGCGGGCTTCCACTAGTCATTAAAATATGGTTTCAATTTTCAAACGGCTGTTGAAATTCGCAATTAATTTCGAACATGACAATATTTCAAAGAAAACTGTTTTGCTACAAACTGAAATGACTACCGACTCCTTAGCCCAGAGGTACCTATTCACTCTCCTAACGAGGAGTTCTATTTTCTATTCCCTAATAGATTCATATTCTATGTTCAGCCAGCGTAAGTATGAAAGTCTTTTGAAAGTCTAATGCACCCTTCAGACCAAAAAAATAAAGTAATCATAAAACGAATTTGATGACGCTGCATATTTTTGTCTTATATTTATTCTATGCTAATAAGTAATAGTTGAATGTTCACCAGGTGGTAGACCCCGGTGAGCGGGGCCGCCGGCCCGGTACCACCGGCACTGCTATTGCCGCAAAGCAGCAGCGCTTGCAGTGCCGCGCTTGTTGTGTTCTGGTCTGAAGGGTGTGTTAGCCAGTTCAATTCCTGCGATCAATTATTTCATTTGTCGTTTAATTTTTCAGTTTAGCTATCATTTCACACGACCCTAAATTACTTGATATTTAAAATAGTTTTAATATTGATGACCTAATATATTAATCTTCAATTATAGGTTTAGTATATTATTATTATAGTCTTAATTCATAAGTGTTTTTTAATTTCTGCTGTCACTATAAACGTTTAAGTGCCGCCGCTGTAAGTGCGAAAAATAGGATAAAATATTGATCCTAGTTCAACAGTTAATTCTGTGCTTAAGCAACTATTTAATCGCAGAATTTACATAAAATAACATATAACTAAATGTTATTTTAATTTACGTTAATTTTGGTTTTAACTCGGACATGTATAATTCTTTGTAACTCCTGTTATCTATGCAAATTATTTTTTATGGATTCATAATAATTATAACTATTTTAACTTAGATACCTACGTATTATTTTGCCTTATTCGTAGTTAATTTTGTTTGTCTTATACTATTTTAGCAGATGGCCAATTTTTATAATTTAATGTAAGGTCGCCTAAATTCCCTATAAAATTATAATGTTTGTTACATTTTTGAAACAGGTTATTCAGAATATATTCGATAATTCCTTCTAATAGGATTTTTTATACACTTAATTACTTAATCATACTTATAGTACGTGCGTATAACGTAGTGTACTGTGTAGGTATCTAATTCGTATATTAATATCTAACTATATTTTTTATCGAAAAATTTTCTCATTTGTATAACAATTTATGTAAAATAAAACAAAAACGTTTGTTTCTATTTTAAAACAGTCTTAATAACAATAATAATATGTATGTACCTACCTAAATCAATTTATTATAAGTGTCTATTGTTAATGCTAATCAAACTACAGCAAAAGCTACATAAATAAAAGCTACATGGTGATGGTCAACTCTAACAGAGAGACAGTTAATGCCTTATGTTTATTAATTTCAGTTTTATAATAAGGTATAATTAGAAGAACATAAACCTACCTCAAACTTTCTGTATCATTACCTGGTAGTGCCATTAGGCATTAAATCCACCCCAGTAAACTTATTCTTAAATTGTTAGAGAAAAATAAATAAAATGAAAATTTTACAGATCACTCCGCCTATTACTAGTTACAAAAAACACTGCTTGCTCCTTAGCGCACTAAAAGTATTAACTTAAATTATTACTAAAGTGCAGATATGACTGACCTGGTATCTCTCGGAGGCTCTGAGGAAGAAGGGCGGCAGCGCAGCCAATACTGGGTGCTGCACCAGCTGTGATACGTCCACGCCGTTTGGCAGCGACATTTCCATTACAATGTTACAAACAATGTTATATTCAATGTAACAAACTATAATCACTAGCGCATCACTATTACAGAGTGTAATGTTTATCGCGGGCGCGCGTCTCTCAGGGCGCCGCTCCGGACCGCGACGTTTCAAACACTGTTGCTTCTCCCGAATGACAGTTGCGCGAAAGAGACTTCCGAGAGCGAAAGGACACACTGTATTCAAGCCTCGCCCCGTCCCTTTCCCACTGGAGTGTTAACTGTATATGTTGTATCATCCGGTTATATAAAATGTGTTCAGATGTAAGGACGCTGTCGGCCAATCAGGTAACGGCGCAGCAACGCCCCCGCGCGCCGATTGGTCGAAACGCGATGAAACTTAATTTATAAAGGTGACTTTTTTGAGTACCAGTTTTTACTTTTTGTTCGGACGAAACTCTATTGAATGAGGCACAAAAAACACAATTATGTTTGTTATTCGCGCAGCGGATTCTTTTAATATTTATTGTTTAGGTTTTGTGTTATTGTTCGAACAATGGTTTTTGGGGTCGATAGCGAGTTAAATATTCTTCGTATTGATGTAATGAGATCGCTCGATAGCGCTTTGTGCTACGAGTATATCCTAGTTATCAGACATGCGTTCTGACGGGGCGTGATGCGGACTTTATTTTAGTTTTGACAAGCTTATTTATAGAGACAGTTCTGAATTAAATAGAAATATACCCTGCAAAGATACCTCGTCGGTCAACATTTCGTCTCTTCCTAGACATGTGAGAATTCAACCGCCAGACGATTTGAACGGCTTTTTTAATCGGTAATCTGTCCCTTTGAGAACTTCTAAATTCTTATTAAATGTAGAGTCACAAACTCAATAATGTAGAAATACCCACTTTTAGTAGGTACCTACATACTGATGTTGTGTTATTCTTACTTGAAATTGGGATTTTCTATGTCGTAAAAAAAAAACGCTAGAATCGCCTGGAGTTTCAAAACTGGATTCGAACCTGTTCTCACTCAGTCTTTTATTTTCTTATATTTTTTAATTAGTATAAATAAAATAAAAATAATCCATACTAATAGGTAGGTATTATAAATTTGAAAGTAACTCTGTCTGTCTGTTTGTCTGTCTGTCTCGCTTTCACGCCAAAACTACTGAACCGATTTTAATGAAATTTGGTACACAGATCGGTAGTCTAGAGTCTGAGAAAGGACATAGGCTTCTTTTTTGGAGCTACAGTTAACGCGTGAAAAAGCATCTATTGTTATGTCTAATTCCACGCGAGCAAAGCTGCGGGCGTCCACCTATTAATTAAATTAAATAAAATTTTAAAACTATGTGCTGAGTTTAGTTCTGAAACATAATTAAGTAAGTAAGTAAGTAAATCTTTATTTTGTCCAATAAAAGAAATAAATAAACAAAAGAAAAATATAAGCCTAAGTTACAATGAGACAAAATGGGACTACTCTCAGCCTGTGCCGTGGTACTGAGTGAACCTGGTACTGAGTAATTGGTTTTTTGTTCATTACTGTCTTTATAACTGTTTCACGTACGAATATCATGCATAAAATCCACATCCAACTCCCGACCACACCTGAAATTGCTCAGCTTTGTCTTAAGTATCTACTCAGTGGGGTTCCATGTACCAGGATATCATAAACGACGACGATCGGCAACACGACATCTTGGTATAACTCGACGTCAACGGGGCGGGGAAGGTGGGCTAAATTGAAATATTTCAATTTGTTTGGAATTCGATTTAAATTACAATGAGAGGAGGCCGGGGCGACGGGGGCCGTGCGCGGGGGGGAGGCTCGGGTGTTTAATACGAGCAAAATGTTATACAACGCGTATTAACACGTCTCATATTAATGTATTACTCGACAAAACACTTAAAGTATTCCTTAAGTGTTTTGTCGAGTAATGGGCCCCATACACGGTACGATGATGTCCGATCGATCTGACGGAAATCGTAAACGATCGATCGTCACAAAAATGCCATACAAAAAATTAAGTAAATCGTTAACGATCTGACATACACATACTACAATTCGTCTGTCCGATCGGTCTGAAACGACGGATCGTACTGATCAATTGTACCGTGTGTGGGGCCCCTAATACATTAATATAAGACAAAACAGTTAAGGCATACTTTAAGTGTTTTGTCGAGTATGTAATACATTGTTTTGGTAGAGCTTCAATTACTAAAACCTAAAGCTACCTAAAGTATTATAACGTGTTAATTTAGTAATAATTCGATCCTAATCCCATCGCTGCGACCCATAGACGTCCCACTGTTGGGCACGGGTCTCCCCCACAGACACAGGCGGAAGGTCTAGAGCATACTCAACCACGCTGCTCCAATGCGGATTGGTGGAGGGGTTAGTGGCCAACTCAGTGTCGAATGTTCTCAAGCCACCCGGAGGTCTTCGACAAGGCTTAACGACTGTTTCCAGCATTGAAAACAACCGGGACCGACGGCTTTACGTGCCCTCCGACACACTAGCGTCCATGAAATTTTGCCACTAGCGGTCACTCATCTACAAACTGACCGCGACCGTCGTTGCTTAACTCTTTCGATCACATTGAATCGACGAGAGCCATTGGGCTATGGACGCTACATCACATATCCCATACGTATGTAGGTACTTGTAAAACTATTTTGAATACCGTAAAATATTTTACCGTTATAAATTAATGACTATAATTCAATGTAATGCAATTCCTTCTTCTCATTCAATCCTTTCTTCTCTTAGTTTTTCTAGCAGCTTTTTTAATACCTTTTTTATTTTCTAAAACTCATTTTACTAAAAAATAACACCCGTAAAACACTTTATTCCTGTGTGTGTATACTAAAATGTAGAATTATATGCAGATTTTAATTTCAGGCAGTACCTTTAAAATGATGTAAGACTGTACACTGTACATTTTGCTAGAATTCGAATTATATTACAATGAGGGGGAGTGTGGGGTGGTAATTATTGCAACGCAGACGCTAGTGTGTGCCGAGGGCAGGCGTGCGAGTATATGTGTTACTGTGTGGCCGGGAATGCCGGGTATGGCCGGGTATGGCCGGGTATGGCCTTGTGTGGGAGGGTATGGCCGGGTGTGTCCGGGTATGGACGGGTATGGCCGGGTGTGTCCGGGTATGGCCGGGTATGGCCGGGTACGGTACGGCATGCTGGAACCAATGTGCAGCAGTCCTTACGTGAAACTACAAACATCATTTTTCTAGTCTTCTAAAATACGAGTAATTAAATCATGTATTTAGGTGGTAGAGCCTATAGGGAAGTATATAGGTTTTGCTTGAAACCTATTTGGTTCCATAGAGTTCGCCCGGGGCAGGACCACCGCCCGCCACGGTACCTAGTACCATTTCTACCGTGTAATAATTGTCTTTAAAACAATTGTAGTCCGGTTAGGATTTGAACTCCAACCTAACGTATAATAAATCAAATTCTCAACTACTCCGTTGATAAAACGAAGTTCAACAAGAACGTAATTTAATACACAATGATTGGTACCAATCCCATCTCCATCCTATCTTAAAACCACAGATACAGCCTCCGTATATTAAAATAGGATCATTTATATTAAATCCGTGACATAATTTCGTGATCCACAGAGATACAGGTGCGGGAGGGGTGAGGTGGGAGGTAGAAGAGGGGGGGGGGGCGCAAATGAGAATTCCACAGCAACGATCAATTCGTGAAATGTTCACATTTCGTAAACGTCTCAACTTGACGCTAGGGAGGCGCTTTCACGTACATTTTATCGATAAATAAACATAAATAAACGCTTCACACTTCATCCTCTTAAGTAATTATATTAATAAAGTATCACAGTTTAAATGTCACTTGCTGTAACGGTGAAGGACACATCTGAGGAAACCTGCATGCCTGACAGTTCTGCATAATGTTCTCGATGGCATGCGAAGTCTGCCAATCCGCACTTGGACAGCGTGGTGGACCACAACGTGGTCCAAGTGCGGCCACACGGTGGTATGCAGGTTTCCTCGCGATGTTTTCCTTCACCGTAACAGCATTAGCACGATAGTGATAGCAGGTGACATTTAATTTATTTAAATGCACATTACATTGGTACATGTGGCTTGGATTTCAACCCAGAACCCCCAAGTTAGACGCCACTGCTATGAGACCATTGGTACAAAAAAAAATCATAGATCTAGCAGTTTTTCTTCCACTAACGCAATAACATTGGCGCCACCTAAGCACCTTACTTGCGCTTTGGTAAATATTTGCCTAAAAAATACCACACACTCTCACTGAATTAACTACTTACCCAACTAGTTTTTTGTGGTTCAAACTGTTCTGTTAGCGGCTTACCGTGCCTCGTGGGTATCGCAAAAACTGATGTTTGTACTGACTTCGGATTTCCCGGTGACAATGTTTGTCGTAAACATGGTAGCATACGAACTATATCAAATTATAAAATTTGAAATTTAACTTTATTTTTTACAAGTGGACGCCCGCAGCTTCGCTCGCGTGGAATTAGATATAACAATTGTTTCGTTTACACCTAGTAATATTATATAGCCTATGTCATTCAGTAAAGAAGCAGCTTTCTAACGGTGAAAGAATTTTTGAAATCGGTCCAGTAGTTTTTGTGTGTAAGCATTACAAACAAATCTTTCCTCTTTATAATATTAGTATAGAAGTATAGATAATCCTCTATTAGTATATTAGTATAGAAGTATAGATAGCCGCTTGGGTTTGAACCCGGACCGAGTTCTCAGTTCGATAGATACCGGGCACAGCTGTATTCGTATATTCTTAAACTAGTGGACACCTGCAGCTTCGCTCGCGTGGAATAAGACATAACAATATTTTCGTTTACGCCTAGTAATATCATATAGCCTATGTCACTCAGTGAAGATGCAGCTTTCTAATGGTGAAAGAATTTTTGAAATCGGTCCAGTAGTTTTGGCAGCGCACGCCAGAATAGCTCGCAGATGGTAGATTTTTTCCTACTTACTTGACACTTATCGTCATATTTTGGGCAATTCACACAATATCTTTACAAATTGTAGCCTATATGTTATTCTGATGTATAAGCTATATTATTGTAAAGTTTCATTAAAATCCATTCAGTACTTTTTACGTGAAAGAGTAACACACATCCATCCATCCACCCATCCATATCCATTTCCCCTTTATAATATTAGTAGGATTATATTTTTGTCTGCTTGTATCGTCATAGCGCTACAACCCTACGCAGCGTGGGAGCGAGGGAATATCTTGGCAAAGCGTTAAAATGAAATGTTCGCAATTTGAATAACGTCCGCACCCCCTCCCCTGCCCCTTCCCTCCCCCTCTCCCCCTCCCGCTGGCCGGAGAGCAAATATTGCGCCTTCATTTTAATGGAGTTTTGTTCGATAACAAGTAAATTCTTACTGATATATAAATGGGTAATTATTAGTTTGTCAGTGTGTTCTTGTTCACAAACGAATGTTGGATCGATGTGATTTATTGCATAGATGTAGTAGGCCTGAGAGTGACATAGGCTACTTTTTACTGCCCGAAAAATTTCATGGGTCCCGTGTAATGGACAAAACGTTGAATGAATTTTTCGATCGATATTAAATAATTAAATATCGATTAATTTTTAATTGATTTATTAAAAATGGATTTGATTTGAATTGTTGATCGGCTATAATTATCTTGATTAGTAGTAATCTTAAGCGTTCACGGCCCAGTGGCTATCGAACTCGCCTCTCACTCGAGCGGTCCGGGTTCAAACCATTACAACGCTCGAGTGAGAGGAGAGTTCGAAAGCCACTGGGCCGTGACCGCTATTCGTTCGCTGCGATCCATAGACGTCCCACTGCTGGGCACGGGTCTCCCCCACAGACACTACTGCGGGAGCTCTAGAGCATACTCCACCACGCTGCTCCAATGCGGATTGGTGGAGGGGTTAGTGGCCAGCCCAGTGTCGAATGTTCTCAAGCTACCCGAAGGTCTTCGACAAGGCTTAACGACTGCTTTTCACCATTGAAAACAACCGGCACCGACGGCTTAACGTGCCCTCCGAAGCGCAGCCACCATGAAATTTTATCACTAGCAGTCCATCCACAAACCGACCGCGCCCGTCGTTGCTTAACTCGGTCGATCACATACGAACGACGCGAGCCATTGGGCCGCGGACGTTTCGCCTTGTTGGAACGTATTCGTATCTTATTTAAATATCTCTCCATGTTTCGTATCCCGCGCCGAGAGCTCTCAGGAATCCAATTAAGTCTGCATGTAGACAGCGTATGGTTATGAGACTGTATAGACAGACAGACGCTATGTAAATCGCTTATATATGTATCTATTAATGATAATGTGGCGTGTAATTAAATTGTTTAATTTCTTTGTATTCCGTATTGTAGTGATTATCTGTAAATATATATTTCTTGTGTAGGTATGTCACTAAACTCCTCCTAAACGGCTGGACGGATGTTGATGAATTTTTTTTTGTGTGTTCAAGGAGATTCAAGAATGGTTTTGATTCACAATTTTGTCCACTGGAAAATGTTTTTCGGAATGGAACCGGTTTCAGTACTTTTGTATGAACAATATCCAAATATTTTAACCGTCGTTCATTGATGTCGCGTGACACGTGAAGTCATTTAGGGGAGCGGGGGGCGGGTTGTTACAATTTTTAGATAATTGTCAATATGACAAAAACTATCAAATAATTTATAAATTTGATTGCTTTTATCGTTAGTATGTCTATTCAGCTATTAAAATATGATTGAAAAGTTATTAAAATGTATGTATTTTTTTCACAATGGACAATTTAACCAACCAAGTCGATTGTAACAACTTACCCCCGACTTGGGGCTAGTTGTTACATCTTCGGGGCACGATGTTACGGTAGATAAATAAAAAAAATTATCAATTATAAATGATTTTTATTATTATTTCATAACGTTATAAAACAAGAGATCACTTTGGACAGTCTTCTAACATTTATGAGTAATTATTATATCTATAACAGTAATATTTTTAGTAGTGTCAGGTATTGGATTTGTTGCTGTTTCGATTCCATGTATACTGTAGTTAAACATTCTATATCTTGCGATGTAACGGGATTTGGAGAAGGTAAACAGTAATATTTTTAGTAGTATCAGGTATTGGATTTGTTGCTGTTTGGATTCCCTGTATGATTTCAGTGCAGCTTATGTTCAGTTGAGGTGCCGAATCTAACAACATTAGTTTAACGTTGGTTCTGTTGAACGACGTTGCTCTACTCAAAGATGTAGCTTCTGGTGTTCGTAGAGATAAAAGTAGTTGAGGATTTTTATCCATAAAACTTTTAAACAAGTCCGGCCCAGCCATATTACTCTTAAGCCAGCTGGGGGAAATATTTTTAAAAACGAGTTTTACACAACATTGGTAAGCTAGATTTCGGACTTCTGTTGGTAGTAAATAAAAATATATTTCCGAACTTTTGAGTATATAAGAAGCTAACAATGTTCTGTTTCTTGTGAGAATACCAATCTACGTGCAATACAAGGTACCTATGGTATTTTTTTGGGGTAGGTTGTTAAGTGTAACAACTGTAACTACAAAAAATTGTAACTACCTGCCCCATGGCACGTTTTTTAATATAAATTGATGTCACCATTAATGGATATCGATAGTAGAAAAAAGCTATATTGCAAATTAAAGGTAGATGTATTATGAACGTTCAAGGCTAAAAATTTTGAGAAAATAAACAATATAGACATCAGGAATCAAAAATTTCGTAAAGGATTTTTTTACTTTCTTGGTTGAAATCGAGACACATGCTCACAACCTAGCAGCTTGGCGCTTGAGCGGTCGCTGATCATTTTTATGTAATGCACGATGTTATAAGAACACAAATGAGTCCAATTATGTCCACCAAAGAGTTTAACATCCCGGTTAAAAAGGCGTGTAACTTCTTACCCCTGTAAAGTGCCCCCCGCTCCCCTACATGAAGTGTCGCGTCACTTTAACATTTAATATGGCAGAACAACGTTTGCGGGATCAGTTAGTTAGGTATGTATATTTTTTTTGTATTTGGGAACTAAATGTTTTAATTTGTGATTCTAACCTCGTGTCATTTACTGTTTAAAATTGTTGTATTTCCACATTAAATACAAACGTAATTCATTAAGAAATTCTTAAACCATAGCGAAAGCAAGCACCGATTAGACACGATACAAGTGCTATTTAAATTTAACATTTTAGATAATTATAAATGTGTTAACATGTGCTGTGTAAAAAAAAAATATTACCTTTATTATTTCCCTATTTTATTACTTAGGAATAATTTTTATTTTACTATTATTATCATCGTATGAGTAGTACCTAGAACGTGTATTGTACCTGTTGACAGACCGCCGTGGCATCACCATATGGGTCCTGCGGAAGACCAGCGTTGGTTGTCTTCGGACTCCAGCATAATGCTGAGCAGAGCCCATTTTGGTAAAGTTTATTAAGTTAAGTAGCCCTATATGATGTGAAACATCTTTAGGCGGAGGGCAAACCAAATTTTTGGCGTGGCGAGCGTGGCGAATATGGAATATTTATACTATACAGTTCCGACAAATGACGAAATAAGTTTTTTTTTGTTGTTTTTTTTAATAATATTTTTTTAATTTTTTTTTCTTATATGTTTTAGTTCCTGTCATAATCTGTACTTTTGTGCATATTACTTGTACAAAATAATTTCGATGTTTCACATCTGCCAGGCGTCCCGTGACGGCTCACAATTTTTTTTTATTATTGTTCTAAATTATTGTTTGTGTTCGCTTTATTAATAAAATAAATAAAAATAATTTCATTACATTCAAACGGAAAGCTACTAGCTTTCAGTTAGCAGCATGTAGAGTCCCGCCCAGTAGGCAGGCGAGATATAAGAAAGCTAGGCAGAGCCGGCTAATGAAGAGCGCGGCCGCCAATGGGGGCGCTCGCAACTGTAGCGACCGCCCCGCGCTACTGTAGCGCTGGCTGGCTACGTGCTACGCCGCTACGGCGCTACGGCGCTACGAGCTCGTAGGCGTGCGTAGGCTGTGACGTTTTACTGAGCATTTGATTCGTAGGTTATGCAATGGTTATTATTACACAAATTATAACCATTGTATTATTACTCAAATTATAACCATTGGTATAACACAATGGTTATAACACAAGTTATAACCATTGTATAGTTACACAAATAATAACCATTGTTTAATTACACAAATTATAACCATTGTATAATTACACAAATTATAACCATTGTATAATTACACAAATTATAACCATTTTTTTTTTTTTTAAATATCTTGGACATTCTCACACACGGCCATCTGACCCCAAAGTAGGCGCGAGCCTGTGTTATGGGTGTCAGAGACTGATATACATACATAGATATTTTTTAAATACATACTAAAATAGATAATATTGACATCCAGACACAGAACAAATACAAGTGTTCGTCACACGAATATTTGTCCTGAGTGGGATTCGAACCCACGACCTTTGGCGCAACAGACAGGGTCACTACCGATTGCGCCAACGGGCCTGTCATTGCATTGATAACCTACGTGGCCTCGATGAATGAATGCTTTAGGTACGTAACTATACTAATTTCGTATCGAGTTGATTACGACCTATACTGATATACATACATAGATATTTTTAAATACATACTTAAATAGATAATATTAACATCCAGACACAGAACAAATACAAGTGTTCGTCACACGAATATTTGTCCTGAGTGGGATTCGAACCCACGACCCCTGGCGCAACACAAGAAGAAAAAAAGTCTCTAGTCGGTTGCATGTACCTGCAATGCAAGTGCAAATAGAGAATTAGGACAGATTTTAACTACGTAATAATTGTGGTATCTACGCTTAAGCGGGAAGGTACTCGCAGCGCGGGCCCAGCTGCCCCCACAGACCCAAAACCCAAAATAAAAGCACATAGGTAGTTGTTTACGAACGCTTTATGAAGTTTGATAGTGAAAGTCGCTCCGGAGCGAGCGTCGGACGTAAATAAATATATTCTTGGTTTTATTTGCTTAGATTTTCACTTTGGAAATCAAAAAGTATTTCAGTTCAGCCGGCGAGTGAACTGAACACTTTTATTTGGTTCAGGTCTGGTGGATGGCAGATCAAAAGGGAAATTTTTGTTTACTTTTTCCGCTCTGCGAGCAGGTTGGCTGGCGCGAGCGCTGCCGAAAAATGGTCGCAGCGCTGACCACGCTGAGGGGGCTCGTAGGACCACGATTTAAGATGTTCTAATCCAGTCCTAATTTGGAATGTTTTTACAACTTTTTATAACTAAGTGCATTTTTTATGCACGATGCATCTTGTATATAAGTTTATTACTACTTTTTTTTTGTTCTATTTTAAGTTAGGTACTTTTCTTTTGTTTCGTTAAAAGTTTATCACGCCTGCCTTAACTTTTTCTATGTCACCAAGAGTTGACTGGTAGAAAATGCTTTTTGGCATTAAGTCCGCTCATAGTAGATAATGCAATAAAGGTTTAATAAATAAAACTATGTGCTAATATATCGAACTTTTTATATCTGTTTTAAGCAAGTCTGTAACGGTGAAGGAAAGAATCGGTCAACTATTCATAGTTATTCATATTATTCATTCTATTAAAACTGCACGTAAGCAGGTAGTAGGTACTTATGTCAAATGAAATGTCAAAATTATTATTCTGATTAATAAATTTCTTCCAAAAAGTTATTAACTGAATAATAACATTTAGGTTTTTTTTAATGGATAGAAGATAGCAAACGAGCTTGCAGCACCACCCATCCGCTGCCGCCCATGACAACTGTGACTGACTTTGAACAAGACTCTATTAGGGACTGGGATGGTTAGTCCAATTAGTTGAGAGAGTTAATTAGAACATTAGTTGGTCAGCATTTTTCATAGCTCACCTTTAAATTTACATATCAACTCCGTATCGGTGAAATTAAAAAATCGGAGCGTAGCCGGCAGGACTGTCCGCGCCCAGGCCGCGCGGTGGTTGCCCGGGCGCCGCAAAAAGCTCGCTGCAAGCTTCCTGTTTTTGTTGGTCAGCGGAACTGGGACGCTGGAGTAGGGAGGACTTGGACATTTTAATATTAGTATGTATATTTAAGTATGTCTTAGTCATATAGATATTTGTGTTCACCTACTTTACCATCACGTAACAACTCTTCAATCTACCATGAGAAATAAGTAGTTCCTTTGTACACCTGTTTTTGTCTCTTGTTTTGTTCATTTTTAATTTCATTTATTGTGTACATGAATAAATAAATAAAAATAAGACATGCCTGCCGAGATGCTCAGTTGTGTGCAATTGATTTATCAAGAACTGTACAATATCTGCAAAAGATGCAGATATGTACAGTTCACTATGGCACGTTTAATGTTTCACAATCATTTATTGACAGGCCCGCTGGCGCAATTGGTAGTGATCCTAACTGTTGCGCCAGGGATCGTGGGTTCGAATCCCACTCAGAAAAAACATTCGTGTGACGACCACTTGTGTTTATTCTGTGTCTGGATGTTAATATTATCTATTTCAGTATGTATTTATAAATATCTATGTATGTATATCAGTCTCTGACACCCATATTCCAGGCTCGCGCCTACTTTGGGGTCAGATGGCCGTGTGTGAGAATGTCCAAGATATTTATTATTATTTATTTATTTATTTATTTATTTCGGCAACACGGTTTATAACTGGACGCCCGCAGCTTCACTCGCGTGGAATTAGACATAACAATAGTTTCGTTTACACCTAGTAATATTAAACAGCCTTATGACACTCAGTGAAGATGCAGCTTTCTAATTGTGAAAGAATTTTTTAAATCCTTCCAGTAGTTTTTATGTGTGAAAACATTATAAACAAATGTTTCCTCTTTATAATATTAGTATAGACGTATAGATAACACCCAAAGTACAATTTAATTCGGACCTAACCCGAGAGGCATTAGGTTCACCAGTAGGACATCTGAGGTCTTATCCACATGACCACCGCCGCGACACTGACGAATCGCGGCCATTGCCGGCCATCGCTGCCCATCAATACCCTTTATAGCTGTTCAACATGCACCATATCTCACGGCCGTCTTGCACTGACATCCTTACGACAAACCATTTAGGTAATGCCTTTCCTATCATGCTGAGGTTGAATTTTAAGGGTGATAACCATTTTTTTTTTTTACGAGTTATTAGAGTAATAAAGGAGTAGTAGCGTCCATCCATAGCCCAATGGCTCGTTTCGATTCAATATGATCGAAAGAGTTAAGCAACGACGGGCGCGGTCGGTTTGTGGATGGGTGACCGCTACTGGCAAAAATTTCATTTTACCGCGTTTCGGAGGGCACGTAAAGCTGTCAGTCCCGGTTGTTTTAATGCTGGAAACAGTCGTTAAGCCTTGTCGAAGACCTTCGGGTGGCTTGAGAACATTCGACACTGGGTTGGAGCAGCGTGGTGGAGTATGCTCTAGACCTCCCGCAGCTGTGTCTGTGGGGTAGACCCGTGCCCAGCAGTGGGACGTCTATGGGTCGCAGCGAGACTAAAGGATTGGGAGATGCAGATGTTCTCGACAAGTTATTCAAGAAGAGTGTCGAATGTTTCAGAACCGGAATGCATATGTGCCGCCCCTGGTATCGCACGGATCTACCGGCAACGGTTATATGGTATCTGTGGAATTTTTTACCGGAGATCCAGTATTTGACCCCGTAGGCAGGTATTATTCATTTAAGTTGTTTAACATGGTGTGTTCGTTTTTATTGCATTGCAGCAATATCGTGGATTGCTCTAGACCTCCTGCAGCTGTGTCTGTGGGGACCCGTGCCCAGTATTGGGACGTGTATAGGTTGCAGCTAGCTAGCTGGTATATCCGTTTCTCAATCGAATCCCACTCAGGACAAATATTCGTATGACGAACCCTTTTATTTGTTCTGAGTCTGGATGTTAATATTATCTATTTAAGTATGTACTATTTAAAAAAAAATTGTATGTATGTCGGTGACACTCATATTACAGGCTCGCGCCTACTTTGGCGTCAGATGGCCGTGTGTGAGAATGTCCAAGATATTTATTTATTTATTTAATAGGCACACAGTCAACTCACAGTCAACATAAAAATATTTTATATCAATCCATTGATGTTTCATCAACACCGCTTAACTTCGTCTATCTATTAAATTAACACAACCCACGTCAATCAACACTTCGTTATAATAACCGTAGCTATTAAAACGACATTCCCCCGTACATAATTTCCCGCGCCGCGACCACAGATCATCAACATAATTTCCCGCCCGCGTCCACAGATCATAGAGCGGCTAAAGGGGTCAGCTACAGTCGGGCTGTCAGCGGCAGCCACCTCTTGCGCGAACAGATTAAAAATCATTTCTCCCGCGCTTTTTCAATTCAATTGGCATAATCTTTATGTTGTTATGACGTGCCCACACTCTTGCGAAACTCTGCAAACGTTTATAAATAGTATGTTCGCGGGCTCACTTCAATTAACGCAAACTTTTACTAACATTTTTTATATGGTGAATAAGTTTTCGATTATTTAATAAAATAATATAAATAAATTAATATAATATACATAGCTAAAGTTTAGACAGTGTATTTTGAACTATAAACTTACTTGAACTGGGTAAAGCCGTAAAGGGAAGAGTGAAAGGATTTTTTAAATTTTAATTTTTCACATATTCAGTAAAATTGTATTATATAATTAGCACCTTACTTACTAATAAATACCTATGACTCTAAAAATAATTAATATTCTAGGTCACATTACAATATTAATAGCAGACGACGTGTGGGCGAGAGTGTGCAACTGCATAAATTTGTCTCGTGTCAAGGATTAGCATCTCATGTGGCGAGTTAATTAAAACATTATTGCTGGCCCACTTGTGGCCGCGTGGGCGTGAGTATCCACTAATTGATGAACTTTGTTCGCTGGTTTGAGGACGGTTTATTTATTGAATTATATTACGGTAAGAGCGCGAGATGATTGAGAGCGATTGTAGAAAGCATTTTAAGCCACTAACCACCTTAGGCGAGGAACCTCCGTTTGGGGGCGAAACACGTGTTAATGGTGTTGGCCGCCAGGCATTAATTCGCCCTTTGTAAAAAACATTTTGCTTTTTATTACAATAAAGAAAATAAATAACAAAAAATTTAAACTGACTTTATAGTAAGCATTTCGATACGCGGCAGCTGTCGATCGTTACTGATAAAATTAAGTCCATGCTTCACTTAGCACTAAGTAGTACTTACTTGTGTGACTTAACATTTTTTATTACAAAATTACAGAGAGCATCTTAATTGTCATTGGATTATCATTTTCACTATAGTCCACGCCACAAGGCAGAGTTTATCTGAACTAGCGGACCAACTTTACGTGACATGTTTATAAATGTATAACTCATATCTACCTCCACGTCCTACTATAAGATTCTCCTCGAAATACTCGCATTGCGACACTCTTGGGATGGTTTTATGCAGCATGCTCACCTTATAGAAAAAGCACTAAAAACAGGTACCTAGTGAATTTCTGAAATAGTTAATATTAATTTTTATCAGTGCCTATTTAGCTTTGGCAGGATTGATTGGTAGCTTTGAAAAAATAAGTTAACTGTCCAAGATTTCCTATGGACTTTACCTACTAGAAGACCGGAAAAGTTATTTTATTCTTAGTCACTCTCAATCAACACCTAATGGGTGAGGTGTGCATAAACCGATTCAAATTCCCGCCATAATTCAATACTTTCATCCAACTTAGCTTCCACTATTACAATAAGTTATCAGAGCGAGAAACATGCTTGGTATCACTAGGAGCGAGGGAAACGGCGAATCTTTTGTGCAAAGTTTCAGCTTGTGCGAGGAAGTGAGTGGAAAATTGTAAAGTTATGCCGTCTTTGAGAATGGAACTTGGATTCCAGAAAGATATTTTGCGTTGGTGTGGGTGGTATTATTATCAATATGATGACGTAGGTAACTGGGTAGAACAATTTATGAATATTTAAATCCTTAAGGGTAAAATTTTTACAAACTTTGAATGCCATATTTATTTATGCCTCATTATGCAATCAACAGCCTAATAAATAAATTTTATGCTTCTAATTCTGAAAATGACAATACTTTCATACAACTTTTCATCCCCCTTTTCAACACTTTACAACACTTTTTTCCAATTAAAAAGTTATGTCCTTCCTCAGGCTCTACACTATCTGTATACCAAATTTCATTTAAATCGGTCAGGTAGTTTTGGCGTGAGAGCGAGACAGAAAGAGTTACTTTCGCATTTATAATATTAAGTGTGGATTATCATAAGCGTTTATGTAATAATTACAAAACTGGTACGTAATATGATTTAAAATACAATTATTAACATCATCATTGATTAGCATTTTGAGGTCGCAGTCAGTGTTTCTCCTGAGTGATGACTCTGACCGGTCCTGCGTGTCATCTAAAACCAGCCGTTTCCTGCCGTCTTCGTCAGGTCCTCCGACCTTGCCAAAGGGCGTACTGGACTCTTTTTACCGAGCCGTGGCCTCCATTCAAGGACTTTTCTTCCTAACAGGTCTTCCTACGTGGCCCCTCCCTAGTTCAATTTGCTAAATCTAAACTACCATCTGTTAAATTTGTTCGAATATCAAAACTCACCTCGTTATTTATAAAGGGAAACAATGTATACCGCTATATTTTATACGCCTGTTACCATATGCGGTATAACACTCAAACAAACCAATCAGACTGTATTCCAATCAGAAAACAATTTGTTTAACAACGACTAAAATTAATTAACTCATCGCAATTCGACCGACCGTCGCTCACAGACGCAATAAACATCGCCAAACAAAACAGAGTAAAACAAAAAAAACGGCACAAAACATAAAGCGAAAAACAAAACAAAAACAAGTTGGAGCGGCGGCGGGGGAGAGGTGTTTGATAATAAAAATAATTAGTGCGAATGTCGCTGACAGCGGCGCGCGGCGCGGGCGACTTAGTGTGGAATAGGCTTTATTTATCGACTAGTGGACGCCCGCAGCATCGCTCGCGTTGAATTAGAAATAACAAGCTAGAGCATTCTCCACCACGCTGCTTCAATGGTTAGTTAGTGGCCAACGGAGTGTCGGACGTTCTTAAGGCAACCCGAAGGTCTTCGACAAAACTTAACGACTGTTTCCACCATTACACCACGCACTCCGAAGCACGGTAACTTTCATAAAATGTTTGCCACTAACGGTCACCCATCCACAAACCGACCGCGCCCGTCGTTGCTTAACTCTGTCGATCATATAGAATCAACGCGAGCCATTGGGCTATGGACGCTACCTACCTACGTATTTATGTATTCATTTAAATATGAATTTAAATTCACCCAAATGCTCCATGCTTACCAACTCTCGGAACATAAAAATGTAATAAAGGAGAGATCGCGCGCGGCCACAAGTATCCCGAATTAATCGATCACTATAGCCGCGCCCTCGATATCGATACGGTGAGAGCCTATCGAACTCGCCCCTCACTCGAGCGGGCCGGGTTCAAATACAAGCGGCACCAATGACTTTCTAAGTTATGAGCGATAATATCACCTGCAGTATGTAACGCTGTGTGAAAGAAATCTAGAAAACATAGACAAAATTTTATTCGTAGTCGCTTGAGGAATAAAAAGGGTAAAACGTAAAGGTATGCATGACCATACAGCAAAAATCCGTTCGATTTTTTTTTTTCAAATTTTTCCAGATTTGAAACTCGACGCAGTGTTTATGCTTCACTCTTAGAGATG
Organism: Carterocephalus palaemon; assembly: GCA_944567765.1. Taxonomy (NCBI): domain Eukaryota; kingdom Metazoa; phylum Arthropoda; class Insecta; order Lepidoptera; family Hesperiidae; genus Carterocephalus; species Carterocephalus palaemon. Next base: position 9,377,885 of record OX155662.1, on the reverse strand, counting down.
TTACAGTGAAGAGCCGGTCTTATATCAAACTGTGCCTCACGCAAACTTATATTATTATGATTATGAAATGAATTGACGCCAACCTGTGATGCCCCTGGTGTCGCACGTGACCACTTACCAACAGTATTTTGGTAAGTGGTCACCGTCGCCTATGGACAGTATTTGGCCCGTACTATGTTTGTCCGCCTATATTATAAAAAATAAAAATAAAAAACCGCTAACAATTCACATAGTAGATTATAAAAACATAAGCGAACACTGTCCGCCTACAAACTGCTCTGTAGTTTGGCGAGATGTTTTTATATTTCTATTAAAAAAAAAAATCTCTTTTTCTTTCTTAAGCATGTTAATATCGGTAAACAAAGGTGTTTAAAAATAAGCAAACCGTCCAAAGATGTTGGTCACCAGCGTTATGGGCAGATGGCCGCTCAACACAATCAATTACTCGTACGTACGCGGTGCCCGCCGCGAGCGCGTTCTCTCCTGAAGATAATCATCGTAATAGATCGAAACTAGTCGGCCTATTTCCGACTTAAATCACACGTGAGTAAGCCGGTAACTTCAACTATGAATATAGACACTCACGAATCGTTCAATAATGAAATCCAATTTATTAAAAATATAACTATTCCGTAACAATTTGTCAACAAAAACCGTCGAATCGCTCAGGGCGGTTCCCAAGATGGCAAGATAACAAAACACCTGTCCCTTACGCTCGCAACTAGAAGAAAGGGACGGCGACTGTTTGTTTTAATAACAAAGGCTTTATCGGTCGCATCTCTCCCACGCAACACAAAGGATAAGTCTGGATAGGGTAAGCAGGTCTACAAGTGTTCTGGTGTCGGTTACGCGGTTACGCGATATTGTAGCTGTTGTTGAAGTCGATAAAAAAAACAAATAGAAAGGCAATTGGGTTCTACCTAGTGGCTGGGTTCAAATCACTGATTCATCAAGTAAAAAAGGTTTTATATGGATACTAGTGGACGCCCGCAGCTTCACTCGCGTCGAATTAGACCTATTAATAGATTCTTCTTCACGCGTTAACTTTAGCTCCACAAAATCCGTAAATGTGTTATCCCCTATGTTTATTTTACACCCATAAGGGTAACATTTTTACAAACTTTGAATGCTATATTTATTTATATTTAGTTAACAGCCTAAAATATAAATTTTATGCTTCTAGTTCTGAAAATGCCAATATTTTCATATAACCTTTCATCCTCTTTTACAACTCTTTACAACAACATATTTATATTTATTTGTTCCTTGGAGATATCCAGAAATATACTCAGTAGGTATAAGTACCTACTGAATGTATTTTATTACTACGCTAGTATGTAACGTACCTAAACACTAATACTTAAATAATATAATGCAAGAACATAAAGCAGAAACAACTGTGCTACGTTTCCCGGCGATTACCCCCGGCCCGTCGGCTCCCTTCCCAGGAACAATACCAATCCCAATCCCAATTCAACCACAATACCACCACACGACACCAATTGACTCTCACAAGTCCTCCACCAATCCACCGATTGTTTTATTATTTCCATTATTATATTAGTAATATAAGTATAATAGCTCTTTTATAATGGTATGACCCTCGAGCCATTATTTTTCTTGTAATTTTGTAATTATAGCACTCAGCTGAAAGGCTGAATAGTTAAAGTTGTGGTTAAACTGAGTGCTTTGTGTTCGGGGCGTGGTTACTGTTAACCGTTCGGTAATTGGAGGGAGGGGCCTTTTGATGAACAAAGTCCTCAATCACTTGAAAAAGTTCCTTCAGTTAAATAATGGAATATTTTAAGTCTATTGAGAGTCCTCGATAAGTTTTAACAAAATTTATAGCTGACTTGATCGTTACGTTACCTTATATTTTGAAGTCAAGCTGACTTTCATGTTGATATGAAATAAGCTGTCGGCCTGACTGAAAGATATAACGTGAATAGATTCAGATTAATTTATTTTTCATTATATGGTATTTTGTATACGCTTAATGAACGTCATAACATTTTTTATCTCCCGCCGGTTGATGCTACCGAGAAGAACACAGCAAGAAACTCGATAGTTTGGTACTCTTTTCAAAATTAACAAATAATACATGAACCAGCGCGTGGAGAATGCTCTCACCGTCCCTCAACTGTGGTAGTGGGAGGGACATGTGCCCATAATCGAATTTACTAATAATTATTTCATACTTTTTAGTTGTAAAGTCGGTTTTTATAATTTAATACATATATTATCAAAGATAGCGAAGGTGCATGCATCATCTCGCGTCGCGTATGGAACTTCCCACAGCTGGGAGAGACTCGTACCCGTGCCCAACAGTTGCCTGTGCACCCTGTGCGCAGGCACAGGCGACGGTGACCACCATCAGATGGCTGCGCGTTCGTTAGACTTGGGCAAACAATAATGATGTGACCATCTACGGCATGCACCCATCATGTTTCCCTAAAGCTGATTATAATGTTTAAAAACCCCAAAATGAGATAAGTAATAGTGGATATACCCAAAATTTATTTTCCTACAATATTTTAAACAAATCGTAAAAAAATCCAACCGGATTGAACTCCGGAAGAGAAATCGCACATCCGAATCCCTTACAACTCTTCACATCTCTCGATCGGCAGTTAAACTCGTATCATTAAAATTAAATATCCTTAACCACCGAAGACCTTCAAAATGGAGCAATAATGACAACGGGTTGATTCGCTCAAACAAAGATACTGTCATTCTATACGGCAGCTCAGCTGCTTACCGCAATTCTTATAATTGCTCACAAACCCCAAAAAAAACACTAAAACCACTCAATGAATTGAACATAATAGCAGGTAAAATTCCCCAACCAATACGCATTGACCCCACAAACTTACAGTCTCCTAACGATTTAGGCTTTCGAAGAGAATTGAGGGTGTCTTTATTAATTGGTCGACTAGTCATTCGAAACCAGTGAAGACATATCAATTACTCTTTGTTAAAAACGATAGCAGAATCGAATGAAAAAAGACTTTTATTATAACCTTAGTACGATTGAAATATTTTGTTTACATCGCCAATTCGAGTTTGCTGTCGATTTTGTTTTATTGCCTTGAAAATAGAGTGTGTTTTATCTAAATATTTCAATTTAATTGTATTTTGCGTGGGAGATAGTTTGATATGAAAAGAGATTTCGACATTCACTGTTTGTTATTATAATTTCCTTTTATCCGGCCTATAAATGGCTATTGTAGGCCTGTCAAGGTTGCCAATTCGTTTTTTATTTGGATAGAAATAAAGCCTACTTCACTAAAATGTACTTACTAGTTTTTTATATGTTTTGTTTAAAATATGCTGTGGGGCTATTTGGGTCTATTTTAGTAAGTTATATCGGAGGATATACTAATAAAATCGGTAGCCGGGAAGTGGATCAAACATAGCTTGCAAGATTTGAATAAGACACGCATAGGACAGGTGAAACTAAATAAAAGTTTGTAAAATGACGAGGTTTCTGTACACTTGTATTTGTATCTGTGTCTGGTTGTTATTTAATCATATATTTAAAAATATCTATGTATGTAAGTATATCAGTCTCTGACACCCATATTACAGGCTCGCGTCTACTTTGGGGTCAGATGGCCGTGTGTGAGAATGTCTAAGATATTTATTTATTTATTAACACTTTGCCCGACCCGGGAATGGAACCCAGGACTCAGCAATCGCATGCGGCTTACGAGACGACTAAAAGCGCCTCTCCTGGGAGCCACCAACCAACCCCTTAACATTGCTCTACGATCTCCTAAATAAGTAATAAGACTCAGTTTCTGCTTCGTGTCGCTTCGGTCGCATTGCAGTTGTCAACGGGTATCAGTGGCCACTGACCACTCTCACCCACAGGTCCACAACCAGTCTCCCAAAGCCCAGCCAGCCAGCGAACAGCGTAAAATATCACAAATTTTAGTACGTAAACACAGTTTTTCGAAAGCCCTCGTGCGCGCCCATTGTAGCCAATAAGTGATCAAATATTGTTTCAACCGTGCGCCGGAGTGGGCGCGCCGTCTCTCTCTAACCGGTGCGGGGAGACAGGGACGAACGGGAACTGTTAAAGTGCGCGAGGCTGCGACAAAGCTGCCGACTAACAAAATACTGTCATGGTGGCAATACAGGGACGGGCTCGGGCGCTGTGGATAACAGTATTTATTTATTTATGGGAAACTTACAGCTGAATGAAATACATTATTCTTCTCTTTAGATTAAGCTTTAATTTACATGCCTGGAAAGAATGGATAGCATGTTTTAAGCATAAAGTCTACCTTTTTTTCCTTTTTATTTTAAAGCTATAGCTATACATAGATTTAATAAATAAATAAACGTAGGTTTCTACCTTCCAGCGGATTTAACCACAGTCCATATTATTGTTGGTTAATACGGCCCTGGGCTCGACGCGGCGTGTCCAGCACTCGACTCGTCCTCTGAGTCGCCGCCACGCTCGACAAACATCGAGCGCTCGAGTAGCGATGCGTTGCGGCTAACCTCGCGATGTACCCAGGGCAACCAGGGACATGTAAAGTTACATTGAGTTGAAATATCATTTTATATTTATTAGAGTGGACCCCCGCAGCTTCGCGTGGAATCTATATAAAAGGAGAAGCTGAGTGAGTGAGTGACTGACTGACTGACTGACATATCAACGCAGGGCCTAAACTATAAGAGTTAGAAACTTGAAATTTTGCACAGGGGTTCCTTTTATAGCATAGGGGAGCACTAAGAAAGGATTTTTGACAATTCACCCCCTAAGGTGGTAAAACGGGGGTGCAAAGTTAGTATGAAACTTTGCCGTTTTTTAAGTCAAGTGGGCAACCCGAACGCGGGCAGACGTCGTTAATAGGTCTAATTCTACCTATTAACGACTATTCTACCTATTCTACGCGAGCGAAGCTGCGGGCGTCCACTAGTTATACATAAGAATAGTTTCGTTTACATCTAAGTAGTAATATTATATAACCTGTGTCACTCAGTGAAGATGCAGCTTTCCAATGGTGAAAGAATTTTTGAAATCGATCCAGTACTTGTGTGAAAACATTACAGACAAATATTTCCTCTTTATATTATTAAATAGTATAGAAGTATAGAATTAACACCGGCCAAGTGCGTGTAAGCAACGACGGGCTCGATCGCTAGTGGCAAATTTCATGGGCACTTCCGTGCTTCGGAGGACACGTTAAGCCATCGGTCGAAGGTTTTTTCAATGGTAAAAAGTACAATTGTTAACTCTTGTCAAAGTTGGCCACCAAACCCTTACACCAATCCGCATTGAGGCAGCCAAGTGGAGTATGCTCTTGCCCTCCCGCAACCGTGCCTGTGGGGAAGACCCGTGCCCAACAGTGGGATGCCTATGGGTATAAGGATTATCTTTACGAAAGTGCCGTTAGTCAAATGTTTCGTCTAATTGGGCGCAGACAGCTCATTACCGCACGGAAGGTTAATCGAACGATCGTAGACTGAGTTGAGCTAGTTGGGCAACTGTTTGCATGGACAACTGAGGATTTAAGCGCTCCTACGTGCTACAGGTAGAGTTAGCAAAAAAATTAACACAAAGCAAAAAATATTGTTTTACAAAAAATATTGTTTTACAAAAAATATTTTTTTAATAAAAAGTTATCTTTTGTTTAGTAGTCTTATGAGAGTCTAATTATTCTAATCTAATTATTTATTGATTGACTTACGCCCGGTTTCTGAAAGGCAGATCAAAATTCAAATCGACTAACAGCTTTGTTAACTTAGCAGCGCTGTCAAATCAATTTCGGTTTCTGAAACGTTGATCAGAGAAAAATTTACTAATCTATGATTAATTTGATTTGACATTCGGTTGAATTTTATCGCGTAACAAGTTTCTGAAAAGAAACTCAAAATTGCGGTTGACATAGGATTCTGGCGCATGATTTGACTGTCTTGTCAACTGACAATCCGATCAAATCAAATCTATAAATAAGATTCTAGCAACCCAAATGTTACTTAACAAGAGATTTGACGGCCGATTAGTTAATTTTTCTGTTGATCAGCCTTTCAGAAAACGGGCGTTAGTATATGTATTTACTCGTAAATAGTAAGTATATAGAATTAGTGAATATAGAATATAAAGTATTTTAAAGAATTAGTTACAATATAAAACCACATATTTTTTCAAACACTCCAAACAACGGAAAGTTTTCTGCAACAATTCATTTAGTTAAAACTGCCCGAAAATAATTCGAAGGTTAATTACCGTTATGCTATCCGTACACGACAGTCACGAATTTATTAAGAAGTAAAAACACATTAAGATCTAATGCGTGTCACGCCCAAGCACACACACACACACACACAAACACACACACGCACGCAGTTAAGACACATCTAAAGGCAGCCATTTTGTCATTCTAACGAGTGACGCAATTATAATTCAACACATTACCGATTTTTTCTATTTGCATAACACTAACCCATTTCAAACACACCGATTAGGTACAGTCGGCTATCATACCTATATTTTTAAATACATATATCAACTCAGCTAATTATCATCATCTGGAAGTATGTAAACAAGTTTTTTTTTATGGATACAAGATAGCAAACGAGCTTGCAGCACCACCCATCCGCTGCCGCCCATGACAACTGTGACTGACTTTGAACAAGACTCTATTAGGGACTGGGATGGTTAGTCCAATTAGTTGAGAGAGTTGATTAGAACATTAGTTGGTTAGTTCATTAGTTAGTCCTGTTAGTTGGTGTTAGGAATATTCCAGTTAGTGCTTGTTAGTGGGAGTCTCGTCAGTCACAGATGTGTTTCTACCCTTGAGGACTAAGTTGGTCGACTCTAAAGAAGTGTAACCGGAAACTACACCTTTCCAACCGGACCATAATTGCTTTAAAAACAATTATTACACGGCAGAAATGGTACTAGGTACAGTGGCGGCCGGTGGTACTGCCCCGGGCGAACTCTATATCAGGTCTCTATATATCTCTATTCAGGTTGCAGCCAATCCACACGCGTAGTGTCACCTGACTCACGACGGGTACTCTCGCGGACACCAGATCCCGGCCGCACAATTATTCAATAAAGCCTCAAATAAACAGACACTTAAAGTCACACAAGCCAACAAAACATTTTGGCTGCAGTGCTAATGTAATGTTATTCTTCAAAATTATCTAAAAGGACTTATGAGTCACTCGCTATAGTGTTTACTAGACTGGCTTTACACACTGACTTTACATACTGGCTCTATATACTGGCTTTTCTAGACGGTAGAGTCTATTGAAAACCTAAAGGTGCATAGAGTTCGCCCGGGGCAGTACCACCGCCCGTCTGTCGTGTAGTAATTGTTTTTAAATCAATTGTGGTCCGGTTTGAAAGATATGGTTTCTGGTTAAACATTCTAAGAGGTGACCATCTTAGTCCTCAAATGTAGCCCACCTCTGACCGAACTTGGAACGAGATTACTAACTGGACTGACGATACTAACAACAACTAACAGGACTATTACTAACATTCCCTACACCAATCCTCCTACACGAACTGATCAAGTGATATTTTTACTAACCCTCTGTTAACTGTTAACATCCTATCATTTGAGTCTCGTTCAGAGTCAGTACAGCTGTCATGGGTGGCAGTGGATGGGTGTAGCAAGCTCGTTTGCTGTCTTACATCCATATAAAAATTCTAGAGGCACCTCAACCAGGGTCTACCAGCTAGTCTGTCACTGGCCGACGGTCCGGTAACCCGATCGGTCGCGCGCCGCCGCCTGCATGTTTGCCTCCACTGTTTGCCGCCGACCAGCTCGCCACTAATGTTTGGACAATTTAGAAACTTGAATTTCCATTTAAATGTCACCGCGTACATTTAAATGTTACCAGCACTTTGCGGATCCCAAACCTCTTGCCAATCCAATTTCGTCTGTAACACTCTGACATAAGCACACATCTCGCTTTGTTGGTGTACACGGTTGGCTGTTGCGATGAATCAAAAACAATTGATTAACGAATTCATGGTCCTTATTGCGTCGTGATAAGAATCACTTAGTATTCGGTCGAGCTCCTCGATGTTTTAAGTAGTTAAAAATGAAGAAACGTTAGAATTAGGAGAAACTGTTGTTTTAGACAACTCGTTTGGTATGTAAACCCGAGTTGGATCAGGTTGCCGAACGGTTTTCTAGAGAGAACTGAATCAATATCGCAATTAAACAATTTAGCTCGAATGTCGCGGGATGGATATCATTCTATTGTGTGGCCATGACGGTGTATACCTAGGTACTCGTAGACAGACTGCCACGGGGGATAGATCACAGAGTCTGTATGTAGAGATATCATCATGGACATTCATGGACATTCTCACACACGGCCATCTGACCCCAAATGGTTATGGCTATGGGTGTCAGAGACATAGGACACTTTCGATCACATTGAATCGACGCGAGCCATTGGGCTATGGACGCTACGTACGTCCATATTTCGCCTCAATTATCCAATAAAAAAAGGCGAATATAAAACACATTAGAGCTTCATTGAAACAGCTTTTTACCCGGGTATCGCGTTAACCATAATTCATTTACTGGCCTATTGATCCCGGTAACAATAGACCCCACAATAGTAACCAGATAGTACAGGGGCTACGTATTTGCCAAATAAAATTGTTTCCGAGTTATTGTGTGCTATTTCGTAAATATTGAAGCGGGTGCGTTCGCGTGTGAATGTTTAATCGTATTGGATAAGGTTTCGGCTGAAACGTCGTCAGCGATTACCATGGATGGATGGATGAGGCTTCCGTGTTGCCTGTTTTGACGTCGGACCTTGATGTTTACAGATAGTGATCCTTACAGTTGGATGTTTATCTAACCCTCAAAATACATTCAGTAGGAGTAGGTACCACGTCCCTGTAGCTTGGGACCAGAATAGTGCTACGGTAGCCCCTGCCTGTCGTAAAAGGCGACTAAAAGGGGACTTCTGGGGTTGCGGGCGGTGAGAGGGGGAGCTCGAACCGTCCATCATGTGACCCCGGGAAAGACGACGCTGTTTGTGGCTGCACGGCGTTGTGTAAACCAGGAAGAGCCCGTCTTGGGCGCAGCGCCGGAAGGCACCGGCGCGTTCTACAAGAGATCCCGGAGCCCTCCTGTAGCGTCGGAGTAGGCCACCGAGCGGGTTCTAGTGGGTGAAAGTCCCACATAACCCGGCGTCGCTCCCACGACGTTCGGGTACCTTTTCTAGGTTTCCCAATCGTTAAACAAAAAAATAAAGGCTAGTAGGTACCTATACCATCTCACACCACAACCCTTTCTTTGTCCCACTGTTAAGCACGGGTCTCCTCTCAGAATGGGAGGGATTAGGCCTTAGTTCACCACGCTGGCCTAGTGCGGATTGACAGACTTCAGGTGCCTTCGAGAACATTATGATGAACTCTCAGGCGTGCAGGTTTCCTTCGATGTGTCCGTTACAGCAAGTGACATTTAATTTCTTAAATCGCACATAACCCAGACTGCTCGAGTGAGTGGCTAGTTCGATAGCCACTGGGCTGTCACTGCTTAATTAAATCCCTGTTATATACTGTATTAGCGGTTTGGTTCGGTGGACGAAGCGCCAACATAACTCAAATCAATATTTCCAGAAACAGTGTGTCTGGAAATTTTGCTTTTCTGTGTAAAACTTGAAAAAAATCTTTGCAAAATAAAACGTGTGAGTACCTACTGTACCTAGATGCTTTCAAATCTTACAATTCATTCAGATAAAGCTCACCTATTCACACATCGCGCCAAACCACTTAAGCGTATCAAATAAATCGGCCCATTCACGAACACAAATTAAGTTATTAAGTTTAATTCTGTTTATATTGAGTTTCGCAAAAACGCCACTCGACAATGTAGCGAGTGGTAGCAGACGGCAGGAGCAGCGAGCCGTGACATCGAAAATTGCGTAAACCTGCCCTGCAGTACTGTAGGGCTGCCATGGGCTGCGTAAAATAAAACGGGATAACTATCTCAAGCAAGAATAAATAAGGTTCAGATTCAGATTCATTTATTTTACATTATTATGGTATTTTGTATAGGTACGCTTAATGAACGTCATAACATTTTGTTTTATCTACCGCCGGTTCACAAAGTTGATGCTACCGAGAAGAACAAGACAAGAAACTCGGTAGTTACTCTTTTCAAAATTTACATTTTTTATAATTTGATCACATTACATTATTATTGAACAAGTGGAGCTGGAGATACATCGCACCAAGCATTTATAAATAAATATCTATAAATATCTTGGACATTCTCACACGCGGCCATCTGACCAGAAAGTAGGTGCGAGCCTGTAATATGGGTAGAGACTGATATACATACATAGATATTTACATACTTAAATAGATAATATTAACATCCAGACACAGAACAAATACAAGTGTTCGTCACACGAATGTTTGTTACGTTGCTTACGCTGCGACCCATAGACGTCCCACTGCTGGGCACGGGTCTCCCCCACAGACGCAGCTGCGGGAGGTCTAGAGCATACTCCACCACGCTGCTCCAATGCGGATTGGTGGAGGGGTTAGTGGCCAACCCAGTGTCGAATGTTCTCAAGCCACCCGAAGGTCTTCGACAAGGCTTAACGACTGTTTCCAACATTGAAACCAACCGGGACCGACGGCTTTACGTGCCCTCCGAAGCACGGTAGCGTCCATGAATTTTTGCCACTAGCGGTCACCCACCCACAAACCGACCGCGCCCGTCGTTGCTTAACTCTTTCGATCACATTGAATCGAACCGAGCCATTGTGCTATGGACGCTACTTTCTGCTTACCTATGGGTAAAGCCAGGATGCTAAGGTTATAAATGGTAAGATAGGTAATGCTACATTGTTTTTTATGGATACCAGATAGCAAACGAGCATGTCAATCCAACAGCCAACAATTATAATCAAAATGTATGTCACAACACATGTTTTTAAGACGTTTTTAATAGCTTGGTACTCGTATGTAATATACTTATGTAACGGAATCTTTGAACGTGTTTCTCGTCCACTTCAAAACGTCGGATTAATTTGAAACTTTGCGCACATATCAAGAATCGATGACAATGCATTAATTCGAGAAAAAAAAAACGAAAAATCTACATTTTAGTTCGGTTATCTTTAAAGGCGTGTTTATTTAGTTGTTTTTTTAATGTTTACCGTTGTGAAAAACATTTGTTCTCTTTATCGCCTGTCTTTATCGTTTTCATCATCAAATTCTTCTGTAGGCAATGGGTGTTCAGAGGGGCCTTGGAATGAAAACAACAGCATATGTTATGACCTTTATTACTATACAATTGTAGCAACCGAAATCAAAAGTAACAGTCCTTCACATCACAGGAATAGATTATAATTATAACAAAAAATCCAAAACTAAAAATAATACAAAACTAGCACACTTAGTCTTGTATGATAGAATCAGCTAATATTTTAAAAATTGAAATGAATTTATTGCAAAAAACATTGTTGATAACATTATCAAATTCTATTTAATTTTCCAATAAGCAATTATGTACATGTTTGATTTTATCTAGCTTATGGCTGACTACATTTAAACATTGTTATTCTAAACATAAATCACATACACGTAATAAATACATTATATAAATCATAACTAACATAATTTGTAACTCAAGTTGGGGTCATAATAATACCTACTAACAACTTTATAACAGTACTAGTGGATGCCCGCAGCTTCGCTCGTGTGGAATTAGATACAACAATAGTTTCGTTTACACCTAGTGATATGATATATATAGCCTATGTCACTCAGTGAAGATGCAGCTTTCTAATGGTGAAAGAATTTTTGAAATCGGTCCAGTAGTTTTTGTGTGAAAACATTACAAACAAATTTTTCCTCTTTATAATATTAGTATAGATATAGCATTGTTAACACAACTAAAATAGTTATAGGTAAACTAATACAGGACCATTATAAAGTTCAGCAGATATTTGGCTTGTAGTGCTAACCATGATACCGTCTTACTTATTTCAATACAATATTGCTATGACAAAATCAAACAGCAGAAAGGATGATAATTACATACAATTGGAATAGGTATAGCTAACTTACAGGTGTACTTAGATATTGCGACAATGTGATAATCGATTAAACTCTATTTTTAAGTTTAAATCCAATCAATAGTAGACATAGTACTTTTATATGTGTATTGCCTAATTTCAAATACTTTTTAATGTCTAGTAATAAAATTCATTATACTAGTTTAGGAAACTTAAGTCAATGTAAGAAACTTCAAAGTAACATGAGATATATATGTAAATTAGAAACACCTTTGTATTCTGTTCATACAAGCAAAATTTGTGAAACTGAACTTATGTATAGTAATACTAAATTACCTGTTGAATGCGACACAAGAGTAGGGTACATACCTACTGAACAATGGTATAAATTACATAATAATAATCATTGGGTATTTGTCACCCCAAAGAAAGTAATTGCTACGTTAAATTGTAAAAATAAGGATCCTGTGGACATAGAATTAAGCAACAGTGGAATATTAGAAATATCAGATAGTTGCAAATTATAAACAGCTAATATTATGTTACAAACACAAAATGTTAATTTAGAAACTAAGTTTAATTCTGCATTACCACCTATAGATATTGTGTCAGATGATTGTTGTAAAAAGATAAAGAGTACAAATATAACAAAAATAGATTTCTTACTATAAAAATACATGAGAAAATAGATTTAGAAAGTTTAAGTTTAGCGAGTCATAAAATAGATGAAATTAATGATATAATTGACCAAATGGAAAATGAAACTGTACTTGATAAGGTTATTAACAATGTTTATTTTGCATATACTATTTTCAATTTTAAAAGCGATAGCGCTGTATGTTTTGTACAGATTTGGAAAATATTTATGGAGAAGATGTTACGTACGCCCTCCACTACATCCCATAGTCCTAAGATAGTCCTAAGATATAGGTAGACCTTTGCCGAAGTAAAATTATAGAAAAACTAAATACAGAGATATCCGATAGTACGTTGACCGGTAGAGTAACGACCACAGAAGAGACCGCCTCATAAATGGTGTTAGCTCCGAAATAGGAACCATGCTTCGAACAAAAGGATTTTCTTGTCTCTCCAATGCAGGAAGGTTTGCCATGCAAGAGGACAAGATTAGGATGATGAACGCAGCTAGGCAAGCCCTATTCAAAAATGTCAGTACAAACCATGCCAGAACAAAATCAATTACACAATACAATTCATCACCACAAACATCTCATTTCCGTCCAGATAATTCTAGATCAAATACTAAAACATGTAGCTATTGTAAAAACATATGACATACTATTTCTGAGTGTCGAAAAAGGGCATACAATAATAACATCCGTGGTAATTCTCAAACATTTGACAGGCCCGTTGGCGCAATCGGTAGTGACCCTGTCTGTTGCGCCAAAGGTCGTGGGTTCGAATCCCACTCAGGACAAATATTCGTGTGACGAACACTTGTATTTGTTCTGTGTCTGGATGTCAATATTATCTATTTAAGTATATATTTAAAAATATCTATGTATGTATATCAGTCTCTGACACCCATAACACAGGCTCGCGCCTACTTTGGGGTCAGATGGCCGTGTGTGAGAAAGTCCAAGATATTTATTATTATTATTATTATTATTATTCTATCTCCGTTTCCAGTCCTCACTATTACTCTGTTTCTTTGACTCTTCGCTGTTTCTTTGTGTTTAGCAATAAGTTCATAATATAGTTGAAGTAATAAAAGTGTTGTTTTTAAAAAAAAAAATTATTTAGTCGCCCACGTAACAAGTTTGGCGCTAGAATTTCCTTTAGTGAAAAACGAAAAGTTTTCCCTTTTCCATATGTATTCTATTCCAATTAAACATGCCAATTCTCCTCTTTATTCCACCCTATTCCCCGAGCATACTTATCTTGCCACTTCATCTACACGTCAACACTACGCGTCTTCGAGCTACCTCGACAATTGCAAAATCTTCGCGCCGAGAAGAAGAGTATGCAGAAACCTGAATATCTACAACTACAACTCAAGACCAAACTGTGAAATGGCGATACTTCAAGCAACAAACAAAGAACTACCATCATTTTGCAAACCAACAACATTCTCCGCCCACATCGACACGTTTCAAGCAATAGAAAACAATAAGTGGATCTTCAAACTCAAGAAGCGTACTCCATGTGTTATCGAATGTGGAGATAACATTCAACATAAAGAAATTTCAGACGCAGGCATCATCTCCATGAATCCAGGTTGCAAATTCTACACTGCATTCATCACCCTGAGCGCAGAAAAAGACACCGAGTCAAACCTAACACACCCAATAATGACAGTGGACCTCGAAGATAACTGCATTCTTGATAATCTCAAATCAACTCCTCCGGAATTATCACCTATCACTATCAAGAACGTTCCTCTTGACGCTTTGAAGGTGATCAAAGACCAAATCAATAACCAACGCCGAATCCTAGAAGAACAGAAACAGAAGTTTAAAAACGATACGATATCAACGTTATCCTTCTCCACTATCGCACTCGGAATAGCTATGCTTACAGAAGTAACGTTGACAAAAACCTAGGCCATTACGTTTAAAAAAGATTAATGGAAAATTAACGGAGTGTAATGGACATAGGAGAAAAATTAAAAGGAATAGCCAAAGACGATGTCATCAAGGTTTTGACGACATAACATACGTCTGTAGGTAGCTATGGTAGATTTGATTCTACGAGTTTAATAGAAAAAACCTAAGCCATTACATTTAAAAAAGATTAATGGAAAATTAACGAAGTGTAATGGACATAGGAGAAAAATTAAAAGGAATAGACAAAGACGATATCATCAAGGTTTTGACGACATAACATACGTCTGTAGGTAGCTATGGTAGATTTGATTCTACGAGTTTAATAGAAAAAAACCTAAGCCATTACATTTAAAAAAGATTAATGGAATATTAACGGAGTGTAATGGACATAGAAGAATAATTAAAAAGGAATAAACACAGACGATATCATCAAGGTTTTGACGACATAACATACGTCTGTAGGTGGCTATGGTAGATTTGAATCTACCAGTTTAATAGAATGTAATATTCATAGATAATTATTAAATTATTTGTATTGTAAGATATGTAAGAATACTCGTAACAGTATAATATGTTTATTTACATATCACAGGAAATTGCTGATAGCTAATAGTTATATTAACATTGTCTCAAACGAGCGTCTCTCTTTAAACAGCATATTATCTAACGATGTAAACGCTCAAAGGGCAACATAATATTAATAAAAGTACACTGCTGCTGTCATTTCAAGGCCCCTCCTGACCACCGGAACATTACGTTTTTGGTGTCAGAAGTGGGATATGTCTTACAAGGACTTTTGAAATATTAGAGTTACTTGTAGCAGCCTGACGAAATAATAGTTTATTTATTTATTTATTTATTTATTTATGGGAAACTTACAGCTGAATAAAATACGTTTACAAATACACATAGATACATGAAGGCCAATTAAAAATTTCCACAGATAAGTTTTTAGTAGTTCTTCGGTCAACGGTCAAGTGAAGCTGACGTCTTCAGTTTACGACGTACCATATACATGGGTACGTACTGAAGAAGTGGAAGGTGCCTGACAGCAAAGCAAAGAAGAAATCGGTTCGACTCAAGTCCTCGTGTCAAAGAAGCCCCGAGTACCAGAAGCCAGGTTGCAAGCGTGGTTTTTCACTGGCGATGCCAGTACCATTAGCAACAAGCCAGCGTGGTAAACTTCGATAGCGTTCGCGCTGTACTTCGGTCACATCTTCGTACGACGTGCAAGGAGACGGACGGTGAGAGGAACTCCGCAAGAGACAAAGACTTCAAGTGAGTCATTTTATTGTTGTAACTTGTGTATTTATTTTGTTTTGTGTAGATTTTACCGTCGGCCTCTTGCACAAGCTCAAAGACACTCAACGCGCTATGGAGAGAACTATGCTTGGTATTTCGCTACGAGACCGAATCAGTTATGTTGTAATCGTAATAATAATATATTTTTGTGTGAAACTTTTAATGTTAGATATAAATTTATAACCATATTTTATACTGTACTGTGTTGCTTGTAATAAAAATAAACCCTGTTTATTTTCTTAAAGGTGGAGGATTGTAATATTCATAATTTTCTAATATTTAAATTGTACGAATAATAGTTTAAGATGTTTATTTCGTTACATATCACAGGAAATTGTTGATAACTAATAGTTATATTTGCATTGTCCCAAACGAGCGTCTCTCTGTAAACAACATATTAATTATCTAACGATGTTATTGTCATCGATGTAAACGCTCAAAGGGCAACTTAATATTTACCTTGTTGACCCAAATATAAGCACGTCCTTGTGTCCTTGTGTTACGTACGCCCTCCACTACATCCCATAGTCCTAAGATAGTCCTAAGATAGTCCTAAGATATACCTACCTACTAACAACTCTTTGTCTACTCATTTTTATTTACATATTGTTATATACTAACCTTTAGACTCATAAGCCTAGTAAATAAGCCTTATGTAATAAATAGTAATTAACTCATTAGTTAACAAACCTCACACCCCTCACCGCGCCGCTCAGCTATATATATCCTTTCCCAATCATATAAATACTCACGCATGCCCAAACCCACCACATTCTATCTCCCATTCCAGTCCTCACTATTACTCTGTTTCTTTGACTCTTCGCTGTTTCTTTGTGTTTAGCAATAAGTTCATAATATAGTTGAAGTAATAAAAGTGTTAAGTTTTTAAAAAGACATTTATTTAGTCGCCCACGTAACACTTGTGCCAAGAAGGACAGTTCCTATTCACACTTAGTACTGATAAGTTCCTGTTCGCAGCTAATACTAAGAAGTTTTGTTCAGAGTTAATACCGACAAGTTATATTAGTGTAATTCTTTAAAATTAAAATAAAAGTGACTATATAACTCGACTGCTGTCATTCCAAGGCCCCTCCTGACCACCGAAACATTAAATCTACATGAATAAACTAATATATGTAACCGAATTTCCCTTAGTAAAAAACGAAAATTTTTCCCTTTTTCATATATTCTATTCCAATTAAACATGCAAATTCTCCCCTTTATTCCACCCTATTCCCCGAGCATACATATCTTGCCACTTCATCCACACGTCAACACTGCGTGTCTTCGAGCTACCTCGACAAATGCAAAATCTTCGCGCCGAGAAGAAGAGTATGCAGAAACCTGCCTGTCTACAACTACAACTCAAGACCAAATTGCGAAATGGCGATACTACAATCAACTAACAAAGAATTACCATCATCTTGCTTGAATGCTTGTAATGGACATAGGAGAAAAATTAAAAGGAATAGACAAGGACGATATCATGCTATGGTAGCTATATGGTATATAGCTATGGTAGTTTTGAATCTACGAGTTTAATAGAAAAAAACCTACGCCATTACATTTAAAAAAGATTAATGGAATATTAACGGAGTGTAATGGACATAGGAGAAAAATTAAAAGGAATAGCAAGGACGATATCATCAAGGTTTTGACGACATAACATAATAATATGTATATAGGAAGTTATGGTAGATTTGAATCTACCAGTTTAATAGAGAAAAACCTACGCCATTGCATTTTAAAAAGATTAATGGAATATTAATGGAGTGTAATGGATATAAAAGAAAAATTAAAAGGAATAGACAAAGACGATATCATCAAGGTTTTGACGACATAACATACGTCTGTAGGTAGCTATGGTAGATTTGAATCTACGAGTTTAATAGAAAAAACTTACGCCATTACATTTAAAAAAGATTAATGGAATATTAACGGAGTGTAATGGACATAGGAGAAAAATTAAAAGGAGTAGACAAGGACGATATCATCAAGGTTTTGACGACATAACATATGTATATAGGTAGCTATGGTAGTTTTGAATTTACCAGTTTAATAGAGAAAAACCTAAGCCATTACATTTAAAAAAGATCAATGGAATATTAGTGGAGTGTAATGGACATAGGAGAAAAATTAAAAGGAATAGACAAGGACGATATCAATATCAAGGTTTTGACGACATAACATAGTACGTTTGTAGGTAGCTATGGTAGTTTTGAATCTACCAGTTTAATAGAAAAAAACCTAAGCCATTACATTTAAAAAAGATTAATGGAATATTAACGGAGTGTAATGGACATAGGAGAAAAATTAAAAGGAATAGACAAAGACGATATCATCAAGGTTTTGACGACATAACATACGTCTGTAGGTAGCTATGGTAGATTTGAATCTACGAGTTTAATAGAGAAAAACCTACGCCATTGCATTTAAAAAGATTAATGGAAGATTAACGGAGTGCAATGAACATAGGAGAAAAATTAAATGGAATAAATCCAAACGAATTACTTGATTAGGTACCGTTGTTATCGAGATAACTTTCCTATTCAATATGCAACACAAACTCAATAATGATTAACAAATTATCTCCATATTGGTGAGGATGTTATAAAATAGTTTCATGTTTCCTCAACTAATGAGCAATTATGATTAAAAATAAGAATCTGTAAGAACCTATATACCAACAGACTGAAACTTGCGTTTGTTTCAAAATGAATCTGGCTCGCGATCTGACTTTCCTGATATGGATAAGTGCGTAACAGCTCTTACATTATATTCTGCCAAATTTATATCACAACAAGAAACTTTATCCTCTGAATCAGCCATTGTTATAATTTAGTTAAAATTTTTACACAGAACAAAATTGAAATTCGGAAATTTGTGTGTATAGAGAATAGGGCACTAACACTACTAACACATGGGGCAAGGGTGTTTCTCCTTACTATTAATTTTTAATTACAAATCTAAAACTAATATTATAAAGAGGAAACATTGGCTTGTAATGTTTTCTCACTAAAACTAGGTACTGGACCGATTTCATAAATTCTTACACCATTACAAAGCTACATCTTCACTGAGTGACATAGGCTATATAATATCAATAGGTGTAAACGAAACTATTGTTATGTCTAATTCAACGCGCTAAGAGGCGGGCGTCCACTAGTGAAATATACAGTCCCCAACTGTAGAATGACTCACATGAAGCTCCTGTGGACTCTTGCGCAGTCTCCGTCCGTCTCCTGGCACGAGGCACGCCGCTGGTCAGCCGCTACGGCACTCGGTTTCACCAGTCAATAGAGCAGGACATCCTTCGACGGCGGTCTCGTTTGCTACCCGGGCTTCGCTGCGTCAACCCGATGGCTCGACGACATCAGGCATTGCTGCGTCAACCCGATGGCTCGACGACATCGGGCTTTGCTGCGTCAACCCGATGGCTCGACGACATCGGGCTTTGCTGCGTCAACCCGATGGCTCGACGACATCAGGCATTGCTGCGTCAACCCGATTGCTCGACGACATCGGGCTTTGCTGCGTCAACCCGATGGCTCGACGAAATCGGGTTTTTCTGCGTCAACCCGATGGCTCGACGAAATCGGGCTTTGCTGCGTCAACCCGATAGCTCGACGACTCGATCTTAACGCTGACACCATCCACTTCAGTACGTACACGTAACACTGATTCGAATGTCCAGTAGATAGATACATACTAGCATTGGTTGGCTCGGTAGTGGACCTCGAAACGCTGGATGGATGGATGGGCTCGGTCATGTGGCCTGGACAGTGCCGGCTAGGTCCTAGCCAGGCGACGGTCCTGATGAAGGCTGCGCGGAAGGACCACTGAGCTCAGCAGGTCGTGTAATAAACTGGAGGTCCGAGAAACAGTCACCACGCCGATCTTTTAAAGGACATCGCAACGCTATGCAAAACATCCTGTCACCAGAAATGTAACGCTTGTGAGCAGCGTAACATATACTTTTAACTCGACAAGTTTACCGAACGAAGATCGGGAAGGAACTGTCGGTCACGTCGCAAGGAATAGCTTATAATTAGAAGACAATGCAAACATTGTAAAGCCCTTTGAGCGTCTACAACAACATCGTTAATGGCTAAGCATAATTAGACGCGCGTTAGGACCCTACTTTCTAACAATCATTAGCTATTTCCTGTGATAAACAGAACAACAAACAAATGTTGTTATTGTTACAAATTAAATACAATATTGAGATAGAGGACTTTTAATATAATTATTTATCTACACTTTTACCAAAGTTGAATGTCGCTTTTACGAGTAATTCTACATCGATCAGATGTTAAGTTTCTGATAAATTATCTAGTGCTAGGTTAGGCAACTTAAGGAACTAACAATAAAGAAGGTTCATTTTCATTAGCTTTCATACAAGAAATAATGAGAAGAATTGTGCTTCTACAGTAAAATATCTGAAAATATTACTTCTCTCAGAAAATAAATTTAAATCTAACATTAAACAAAACCTCAGTAAGCATTCTTTAAAATACATGACTACTAAAGCTTTTGGTGCGAAGTATCTCCAGCTCCACTTTAAGTTCAATAATAATGTACCTAGCCTAGGCTGTGTCAAATTATAAAATTTAAAAATTTAAAAGAATGACTTAATGCCTTCAGGCATTAAGTCCGCCCATTGTAGTCTACAATAAAGCGTAAAATAAATAAATACATAAAAGAGTAACTACTGAGATTCTTGCCGTGTTCTCAAGCCATCCGAAGGTCTTCGACAAGGCTTAACAACTGTTTCCAACATTGAAAACAACAGGGACCGACGGCTCTACTTGCCCTCCGAAGCACGGTAGCGTCCATGAAATTTTGGTACTAGCGGTCACCCATCCACAAACCGACCACGCCCGTCGCTTAACTCTTTCGATCACATTGAATCGCGAGCCATTGGGCTATGGACGCTACACGACTATATTCCTAACTAACCATACCCGTTTGCCTTGACAAGTATTTACCCAACAGTTAGGAAGTGTTTAGCATAAGTGTCCTATAAAGAGAACAATCTTCCAGGGAATTCTATGCAGATAGTAGCGGTTTCTGCGGTTCGTTCCGGAGGGTTAAGAATTAGGGTCGGGAACCCTTTCTGAACGCTTGCGTTTTATTACTTTTTTATTTCTTCCTAACTGCCAAGGGCTGGTCACTTGCGTCAGGGTTGCCACACAATAGTATTATATTGATTTGTCATAGCCATTGTAAATGACAGTTCTTAAATATAAAGATCAAATTATCTTGCAATAGGTAGGGACGTACTGAAAGTCAGCGCCATATGCTGCATTATGTCATTCGAAAACCTATCTGTTGAAATTTTTAATTGGCCTTCATGTATCTATATGTATTTGTAAATTCATTCAGCTGTAAGTTTCCCATAAATAAATAAATAAATAAATAAAATATTTCCTATCCTAAGAATTATGGAAAAAGCTGAGTGCGGTCCTATTTCGATTTGTAATAAGTAGTATGTATGTAGTTTTAAAATTGTAGTAAAATTAAAAGGTTTTATTTAACTTCACTCTTATGTAATGTATGTATGTCCTGGAATCTTGCAATCAATATTTCACCCACTTCCACTGAAGCTATCGAGCTGAAATTCGGCACACATATATTTGGTTCCGACGACAATGCACGAAAATAAAAATAAAAGTTGTATAAGATTTTAAAAAAAAATTACAGTATAGATAATTCCAAATACTATCAGTGGCAACCCTGCGGTGCGAGGGCTGCCGCTCGTGCCCTGAATGCCTGTAAGTTCCGTAAAATGCAATAATATCCATCTTTTTTCGCATTATCACCCCAAAGACATTCGCGCCACGCTAAATATGTCCTCATCGCGCGCCTGTCGCATAAAAATAGCTACCGATTAAAAACAGTTTGCTTCCTGCGACTCCGCCCATAAAAAAATGTTGCAAGTATAATTGTGTCAGGCGTTCAACGCGGTCCGATGACTGCGTCGATCGTGTTCGATCGAGTTAAGCAACGACGGGTGCGGCCGGTTTGTGGATGGGTGATGGCTAGTGGCAACATTTCAGCGCTACCGTGCTTCGTAGGGTGTGTGTTGGGCACGGGTTTCTTACACAGCCGTAGCGACAGTGGGATCTTTGGGTTGTAGCCTATGTAGCTTAGATTAAACTTGCTATGTAGCTTATTAGGCTGCCCAATAACGACTTCTTCCTCCAATTAGTCTACTTTGAACTTCGCTGCGACCCATATACTCTCCCTCTGACACAGCGGCGGGAGGTCTAGAGCATACTCCACCACGCTGCTCCAATGCGGATTGTTGGAGGGGTTAGTGGCCTACCCAGTGTCGAAAGTTCTCAAGCCACCCGAAGGTCTTCGACAAGGCTTAACGACTGTTCCCAGTATTAAAAAAAAACCGGGACCGACGGCTTTACGTGCCCTCCGAAGCACGGTAGTGCAATGAAATTTCGCCACTAGCGGTCACCCATCCACAAACCGACCGCGCACGTCGTTGCTTAACTCTTTGGAATCGACGCGAGCCATTGGGCTATGGACGCTACTTTGAACTTAAGATGCTATATTATTTGATATAAGTGAGGTAAAAAGTTATGTTAAGCATGTTCTTCTTGGCGAACGAGGTTTCCCATAGGCCCTTCCCTTTAAGGTTGCCCATAGGCGACTAGGCGTTATGTGCGATTTAAGAAATTATGTCACCTGTTGTAAAGATGAAGAAACATCGTCAGCAAACGCATATCTAAGACTTCTTCATAATGTTCTCGAAGTGGAGTCTGCCAATCCGCGCTCGGCCAACGCGGTGAACTAAGGCCTAACCTTAAGGCCTCCCATTGCGAGACCCGTGCCCATCAGTGGGACAAAGAAAGAAAAAAATTTTTTTTCGTTCGTTAACTCATTTTTGGAAAACAGATAATTCACGGTAAGTAAGGTAGGTAAGGTAATAGGTAAATAAAAAAGTGCTTCCTGTATCCTGTCGGCTACCAACACGGTGTTTGTAAGGCCGTTGTCACCATTAAGCGATGTGACATTCACAGATAAAAAAACCACAAAAAAACAGAAAAAGCCTAAACGTCGCAACAAGAGTTGAAGCGAGCGGAAATCTTAAATTGAATTTCAAAAGTGGACCTAGAGCGAGACAGACGTACGCCTTTAGTACTATGTTAGAAAGAGACCTGCGTACGTTTCAGCCACAAAGCCAAGTAATTGTAGACAATGGAACTGAAAAAGACGTTTCCTTTAACAAGATTTCTATCTCGAGTGTTTTGCCTGAGGACTCGCCGAACGTTAGCAAAACGCTGATAAACTCACAAACAACCCTTATTTCACAAAGGATAGGGTGTACAATATGTTTTCGTCGCCGCAAACGTCAAATTTGTCGCGTGGAAGCGACTGTGAACGTACACGATGCGTGAAACAAGGTTTTCAAAGTTTATTACGTAGCTAGTACAACTTGGTCCCGCTGGCAACCATGTTTAACCGTGACAGAGGTTGTATGACATTGGTTCGTCTGTACTTACTTGAGCTGAGAACAAAGTGTTGATCAGATGTCTTTGTGTAGCATTCGGTGACATTAAATTATATCTGAAAGGAGCAGTTGTAAGTCCCCTATCTGCCTTTCGCTTATTAATATAATAATATATTAACACAGTGAGAAGACAATTTTGTTTCTTTTTATTTATATTTACAAACATATATTAAATAGCATCAGAACACCACACAGGTTTGTAGAACATGCTAACCTATATCTAATTACCCAGGTATAATCTAATTTAATCTATTTAAACCCAAGCGGCACGCACCCCGCTTGGGTTTGAACCCGGACCGCCGGACCCGATGGCTTTTCGAAGTTAATGAACGAACGAAATCATGCTGAGAATCATCTAGTTATGTGCGATAGTGGACGCACGCAGCTTCGCTCGCGTGGAATTAGAGATAACAATAGTTTCGTTAACACTTATTAATATTATATAGCATATGTCACTCAGTGAAGATGCAGCTTTCTAATGGTGAAAGAATTTTTGAAAACGGTCAAGTGTTTTTTGTTTGAAAACATTACAAACACATCTTTCCTCTTTATAAGTAATATTAGCACGGACTATATCTGGTCCTTACTAAGATATTATTATAGATTACTATAGATGACAATGAGAAGACAATTACTCAGGTTCAATCTAATTTAATCTATTTAAGCGGTGACAGACCAGTGCCAATCGAAATTGCTTCTCACTCGAGCGGTCCGGGTTCAAAGCCAAGCGGCACGCACCGATGACTTTTCGAAGTTATGTGCGAGTTAAAGGAAATAATTGTAGGAATGAATAACGAACCACGAAATATAGTCAATTGATAGCACGTAATGCCATAAAAAAATATTTGAAAAAATAAATATTGTTTAATTTTGGTACGTATTCACATAAATGCACAGATGGACTGTTATAAAGCTTCTACTGCCATCTGTCAAGGCATAGTAAAACTATTTGGTCTTGCTATTACCCGCTAGGTGGCGTGAATCGCTCAAAATAATTTATATAAAAAATAATATAAATAAATATTATATTATTCTCAGAATAACTGGCCAATTAATTTAGCGCGTAGTAGGCGTAGGTACCTACGACCCCATTTAAAATTTTAAATACACTTTTCATAGGTAGAAATACCCCGATATCGCAGTAGTTACCTACCATTACCATTAAGTAAGGGCCAAATTAATATTGTAATTCAACAGTTAGGTAAAAATGAACCGAAATCACTCATATATATTTTTCTGCTTTTCTCACAATTCTGTTCACATTTTCCCATTGAAGAAAGAACCAAAACATGAGTTAGGTACAATAATTTGCACTGTTATTCGCTAATCATGAGCTACTCATAATATTTAGGTAATCGTATTCCGTCAATCCACGTGACTCTAGCACAAACATGGCTGTATATTTGAAAATACCGCAGCTGTTTTCATATCACCAACATTCCCGGTTCGCTTGCCACCTCTAGTGCTACGCTGGCAGCCAATGGATCTGGGAGTCCGGGACAGTAGGTAGCTTAGAGCTACTACATTCTAAAAGGTGAGTGAGTTTAACTACATAGTAATTAGGTAGTTAAGTTTTACTAATACTTTTACACATTTAGGTAACGTCCATAGCCCAATGGCTCGCTTCGATTCAATGTGATCGAAAGAGTTAAGCGACGACGGGCGCAGTCGGTTTGTGTATGGGTGACCGCTAGTGGCAAAATTTCATGGACGCTACCGTGTTTGGGAGGGCACGTAAAGCCGTCGGTCCCGGTTGTTTTCAATGCTGGAAACAGTCGTTAAGCTTTGTCGAGGACCTTCGAGTGGCTTGAGAACATTCGACACTGGGTTGGCCACTAACCCCTCCACCAATCCGCATTGGAGCAGCGTGGTGGAGTATGCTCTAGACCTCCCGCAGCTGTGTCTGTGGGGGAGACCAGTGCCAAGCAGTGGGACGTCTATGGGTCGCAACGAACAGATCTAAGTACTAGCTTTACTAAAATAGTACGTAAAGTAGGTTCAAAGATGTTAATTCCAACCATGATTTTATTTAATTACTACTCTATAGGTGGGGTATGACTGCAGATTCGATTGTTAAATTTTATTATTTTCTATTATGTATTCACCAGTAACGCAGGCAATCGCGGGGCGTTGAGTGTGTAGCGTTTATAAATGTATGATAAATTTAATGGTACAGGCAAATAAAAAAAAAATTGAGTGAGTAGTAAGACAGAACTGCATACGCCATTATTTAATAATACTCTGTAAGATTAAAGGTTCCCATCAATGCATTCATGGTTGATATTTACAGATACCACAGACCATCTAGAAATCCTGAACCATGAAGCTGCTTATCTTAAATATACTGTTAGCGTCCATCTTAGCGCTCCACGCTAACGCAAAAATAATGAGAAACAACGCACTCATGTCGAAAATGATGTCAAACTTCCAAAAAGACAACAATCTATCCACCGATGAGCCAGAGAGGAAGCAAAATCCGGAAAAAGTTGTAACACTAATGCACGGCATCTTATGTAAGAACTTCCCGAGCATTCCGTGCAACATAATAACTGCTGACAAGACGTTGAACCACCTCATAGAAAGATCGATTCAGCAGATAAACTACAAGAAAATGGCGATAGACAAGACGACGCAGGCGCCAAGCCTAACCCTCTTCCCGACGATCAACAGCGAAGAGCTATCAAACTTTCTAAAACTCCGTGACTCTTTCAAACAGAAGAAGCACAAGAGAGTGAAAATAGAGATTGAGAAGAAGCCGCAGGAGTACACGAAGAAAATCAAACGCAAGGAAACGAAGCGAACATCGGTTTACAACGGCAGGAAGAAGTTGAGGAAGTTTTATCCGCACAAAGTGAAGTATAAAGACAAGAGCAGGACTAAAGACTTCGGGGATTACTCTGAGGAGAAGCTATCGATGTCGGTGGAGACTCCAGAGTCCCCCGTGAGGGGGAAACAGCAGCATTTCTCGTTCAAGGAGGATCCGGCGGAGTCAGTTTGGAGGATAGACTACGCGAAACACGGAGAGCCAAGCTTCAATATAGTCGGGCACGACGAGCAGCTGCGGGGGAAGACTGGGCCCAACGTGATAGTAGACGAGGTGCTGGAGCAATCGGCGAGGAAAGACGTGTTGCATCCCGATTTGTACATCAAAAAGAAATTCGTCAAAAAGAGTATTTTGGATATGCATTCCGAGGACATAGATTAGCCATTTCATAAGTACCTACTTAAATAAAGTATTTGTTGATATTTATTTTAATAAAATTGAAATGAATGGTGTTTAGAACATTAATATTTTTATTTTCATCATTCTAAAAGGAATTTTTGAATAAGAATTATTTCACTTTGAACTGGAATAAACGAAAGTTTGTTAGTTTACCCCCTCCCATTCTGAGAGGAGACCCGTGCCCAACAGTGGGACAAAGAAAGGGTTGTGATGATGATGTTAGTGGGTCCTTGTCCTCCATAACGGAATGATGTATGTATCGATGTGATTTTTTGCACAGAGATACGATAGTAGTATACGGGCTGGAGTGTCTTAGGCTTTATTGCATAGTTCCTGTGAAATGGACGAAACACTGAAATTATCGTTCGATTAGGTATCGATAACTACCGATCAATTTTTAATAGAGTGATAGCTATCTCGTATTATGCCAATCCAGCCGAACGGCGTGATAAGTGGTAGGTAATCTTTGGTTCAGCTTGCCGTTGATAAAGGCCAAGTATAATTTCTTTTTCATTATGGTACTAGTGGACGCCCAGCAGCTTCGCTGGCGTGGAATTAGACATAACACTAGTTTCGTTTACACCTAGTAATACTATATAGCCTATGTCACTCAGTGAAAATGCAGCTTTCTGATGGTGAAAAAATTTTTGAAATCAGTCCAGTAGTTTTTGTGTGAAAACATTACAAACAAATGTTTCCTCTTTATAATATTAGTATAGATAGAAGTAGGTAGTATAGATTTGTATACTGATGAGATTATGTATTACTACATTTTGTTCACAAAGTTGATGCCACCAAGAACACGGCAAGAAACTCAACAATTGTTGTCAAGATACCTACCTACTTAATTATTCTGATTGCATGTCGCTAATAATAATGACATATTAGATAACTTATCACTTGTTTATTACTCCGTGATGATAATGCGGTGCCCCCGCCGCGACGCTATCACCCCCAACGCCACCTTAGGACCACTTCACATTGGATCCAAATATAGGAAATTCATGTATGTACTCGTATATAGCTTACCGCATATAGCTTACCGTATATAGCTTACTTTCATTGCTTTACGACTTTAAACTGTTATTGAATTCTGCGCTGTTATTCAGTTTCCGCTGGTTTTCAGTGCGACCCGTTTTGCCATGTAGTTCGGACTAGTAGATTACTAAAAACTGAAAAAATTACTTTTGAAATTTATAAAAATAAAATGTAAGAAATGTTACCCATACTCTAAAAGTTTATGAACGGGTTGCCTGCACTTCTTATAGTTCAATTAGCAGTGGCCAGTTAGTTCAAATTAAGAGTAGATGATTAAGCAGCCAATTAAACCGTTTTTCATTTCAATATCAATATGCAAATATTTGCCATTCTAAATTTTAAATTCATCCAAAATTAATTTACGATCTTTAATGCAAATCGATTATTTGTTTGTAATGCTAATTAATAGTAGATAGGTAGGTACAAATGATTTCATTATGACCTCGACCTAACTGTCGCCTAGTTCATGGTTCGTCAAGTCAATGTAAAGATATCTTTTGAAGCGTCCACACGTGTCGACATGTCCACAACAATTCTCTCCACACACGTGCTCGATACTTCTGTCGGGAAGCCTGCGATCGGAGTATTTGTAGAACTGTATAGGAAGAAAGAAGAAACGTGGACACTCTGGCACAATACAGTGACATCTAGCGACGGGAGGGTGCGGTTTCCATTTTCGAAAGATTCTATGGCGGCGGGAACTTATAAGTTGAGGTTCAAAACCGGAGATTATTACGAAAGAGAGGGAAAGGAGACTTTGTATCCATTTGTTGAGGTTAGTTTACGACTGAAATATTAGTGATATGAAAAATTAATATAAATATGATGACGATTCCTATTCTCGGGTTCGAATCTCTGCCAGTAGATTATTTCGCATATAAATATTTGTTTTGTGTGTAACACAGCGTGTCTGCAACACAAGTCTATACCGCAAGTGTGATTTGAGTGACTTATGCGTTTTTATTAAGTAAATTCGTCATAATTATGAAAATGTATTTCTTGTTCCTATTATAAAACTGTGATGAGATCAGTGTTTGTTTAACCATTTTCTATGTGGTTTAACGAAATTATGTAGTTATGAGATAGATTTCGAATATTTTCGCAAGTGGAATAGTAAAACTAGAAATTATTTTAAGAATATCAGAGATTCAACCAAAAATACTAAATTGACCTTTATATTAAATAATTTTTATATTTCAGATAGTTTTCATAACCCAAGAGGACCAACACTACCATATCCCCCTGCTTCTCAACCCTTTCGGATATTCCACATACAGAGGAAGTTAATACCACAAATTAAATATCTCAACATACTACTGATGTAATATCACAGAATACTTGATAGTACAAGTAAAATGTAAAAAAATCTAGTACCTACAAAAACTACCTGTTAACTTATTTAAAAGAAAATTATTCTCATATTTCGTATGCAAAAAATATTTTAATTAATAGATTTTTATTGTATTATCAAGATGTTTTTTTTCCCAGAAAGCTTAATAAATTGTACAATATTGTAAAACAACAAATTTAGTACATACCTATGTACTTTAAAATAATTTAAGGAGGTATGAAATGTTATATAAAAAATACTACAAAAATTATAAATTATAATATTTATTCAGCTCAATATAAACTTAATTCTATTGGATTTATAATAATCTATTTGCCTATTTCTAAAAAATCCAATTGTATACAACACAACCTACCTAACTATATTATTATTATTAAACGCAGTAGACTGAATTCTAGAAAAAAAATCTGAATTCAATAAATTATTTACAGCTTTAGTTGCCATAATTAATAGAAAGATTATGGAAGTAATAACAGCTAATAATATGTACAATTAATCTTCATACAGCCGACATTTAATTGGACAGTATTATAAACCTACTTACCTTCGTTGATACAAATCTTGTATTCATTCAAAATAATTTAACTGAAAACTAATAGAAAACTGGAAAAATTTAACAGTTTAAAAAAAAACCTACATTAATTGTTTGTATGGAAAAACATTTTTTATAGCTTCTTGAATTATGTTCTTATTTCTAATTTAAGAATTTTGTTCTTATTTTTAAATTTTATTTCTAATTTTCTCTTCATTTTATAAAAATCAGTTGCAGATAAAATACCTAAATACAAAATAAAAATATGTTTTTAATCCTTTTTTACTGCATTGATATGCCATTACTGGAAAAATTATGGCTATTTTACGCATTTACGAAATAAAATATGGAAAAGGAATTAAATATTCAGTATGATACATACACACTCAAATTATGAAGTTCAGATTTATATTCAGATATATTGGAACACACCTTTCACTAAATGCATAATAAAAACAAAACATGGTCTATCACTTAATCTAATCATTGTGATATTTAAAACTCAGGAAAACTATCAACTTGGTTAACAACTCATGGCCATTATTAACACTATAAAAATAAATGACATCAAATACATTTAATACCAGTAAATATGTTAAGGCACTAAATTAACTATGTACATTGGAAAATAACTTGCAAACATATATTTATAGTAATAATTTCAACTTCATAAGACCCAATTCCAATTACAATATTTTTATAAATAACAAGTGCAATAGCTTCATGTACAATTTGTTATCAGTGATGTTTTTATCCA
Organism: Carterocephalus palaemon; assembly: GCA_944567765.1. Taxonomy (NCBI): domain Eukaryota; kingdom Metazoa; phylum Arthropoda; class Insecta; order Lepidoptera; family Hesperiidae; genus Carterocephalus; species Carterocephalus palaemon. The sequence continues at coordinate 9,347,566 of OX155662.1, read as the reverse complement.
ACATATGAGATGGAACGAGTCCTTAAATATTGACGACATACTGAAATTGCAGTATTAATTGACAAAAATATTGTTAAAGGAAATAAGTAAAGAAGAAACAGTACGTATAATGAACTTTTGTAATGTAACATTTCCATTGTGCTGCCAGATATGCGGCGGTCAAATCTGCCCACTGCTGGCTATACGAGAGCATGCCCATTTAATTCGAATTTTTTATAAAGTAATTAGTAAACTACATAGAAAAATTTATAAAATCCCTGCTGCTAATAAACTTAAAAATTCAATGTACACTCCAATATTGAAGTAGTTCAAAGTCTCTATAATGTATTGTTGTTTTTTAAATAGGCCAAAGACCTTTTATGGTCACTCAATATCTGTGCAGTTTAGCAACAAAAATATATACTACGAGTATATAACAGGACTACATATTTCTAACATGATTTTTTTTGTTTTGGCACGAAGTCCAGCCGCCGTCGACGTTTCTGTAACGTAAATGGTCATATTCATCAGTACAGCGGATTGTCAACTCATTCACCGTTTCTTCATCACAGACACTATTATATCACAGGTGTATCACAGCTTGGTTGCTCCAGTCTTTAACTGTTTTATGTCCATGTTATGGCTTCTTCGCCGAGGGAATACCTCGTGTATTGTATAAATATAGTCTCTCGGCTAAATTAGGTAACCTATGTGGAAGTGTATGGGTAAGGAAGCACGAAATTTCGATTTGGCAAAATATGCTATGATTTTGTTGCCATCAAAGGAAATGAGCGCTAAATGTAGAAATTAAATAATTATTAGAACACATGAATTATGAAAAGAAGATAACGGAATTTAATTGTAAATTACACCACAGAATAATAGTACAAGTAATTAAGTACTACACTGAAATTTTATTCCAGGGATTTATTTAATTGTTAAAAAAAATAATTTTTGTTTTAAAAGGTCTCACTAACCGCTTCACATCTGAAATACCCTAAAAAAATTATAAACTTTTTGATTTTTAATAAAAAAACCTTTACATAATTTAATGGAGTTCTTTGGTTAAAAATATTGAAATGTTTATATATTTTACTGCATTTGTAGGTTGTTAAAGAGGGGAAAAAAATAATATAATTTTCATCATCTGCTGAAATATTCGAAATTAATCACGAATTTAAAACAAAAAATAATTAAGTTTAATTTTTTCTGATTTATTTTTTCTGGTCAATAATATAATTGTCTTCGCGTCGGCATTATAGTTACCTGAAGTCACCTGAAAAGTACATGTAAATTGGAGATGATAGAAGGAATTCAACATTTTAAAACTTACCATGTGGATGATAAGACACATCTGAGTGCGGCCAGAAGTAGCTTGCATCTCCACATCTATAGTTGCGAAACCAGAATCAAAGGATTAGATATCGATGATAATATCAACTGGTCCTGTTACCTTGAACCATCAGTAGTACCAAACAACTCATCCAGTCTTCGGGACAAAATGTTTGTTGCTGATTGTAAATAGCTTAACCGTCAAATTGTCAACATCCAATTAGTTTTAAACAGATATCAGTATTAGGATAGAAACCAATGATTTGCTAATTAATTTCTAATTTTTTTTCTATATTAGATTTTGTTGATTTATTCCTAAGAAAATAAATATTTGAATTGAAAACTTTTTAACTAAAGCTAAAGCTTTTGTCAGAATGTAAGATGTTGAGTGGTGGTGACTATCATCATTAGACAAAAGCGACAATAGAAAAATAACTGCCACTTATTTACCAATAGCTTTGCTTTTTTCAAAAATGTATAACACAAATGTAATATTGATTATAGTTATGTATACCACACATAATAAGTATAAAATTATTTGCAAAAGCAGACTCTGCTTAGCTTACATAATAAAATCAAGTCAATGTGGGTGTTTTTGATTTTATTTGAAAATTTGATTGATCAAAATTCCTCCTTTTGTAACTAAAATTCAAAGTATATTTTTACCAGAATCAGAAGTCAAAGCAGTTTGCATAAAAACCATACAAGTAAATGTTATTATGTCAAGATTATTGCAAGAATGAGGCTAGTTCAGAGAACTAATGAGTTATGAAAGCACTGACCTCATTTTCCAACCTGAAACAACCTGAAAGGGGATTAGTGTCAGTAGTTAGTAAAAAAATATAACCCACCTAGTTTCCATCCTCTTGGCCTATAACTTCCTTATATCTGGCTATCATAAGCTTCTTCACTGTGTCGCGGTACGTCAACCCGGGTGTTGGTGTGTAAATGCCACGTTTTTGCCCCAGCCCAACTAAACTAGGCCTCTGTTCAGCCTCAATAGGGGCTATTCTTCCTTGCTCAGTCTTGCCGAGGCCTCGACCTTCCGACCAACCCATTTTTTGCAACATCTTCCCACCAATTGTATCCACAACTGAAGGTGGGGGCTGAGACTGTATTGTATTAACTGGCTCTGGAGGCTCGTAACGCTTTCTAACAATTGGTGTCTCATCTTCTCCAAACTTCAACCGTCTTTCAGCTGCCCTATCCCTATATCCATTAGGCTGTGGCATCAATTCATTCTTCTGCCTAAATTCTGCCAAATTTTGCTTGTGCAGGTCTGACATAGTTTTGTGCTTGGTAAGAACGTCGACAGAGGGGAACTTGCGTTTACATAATATACACGTGAGCTTGGCCCAATCTATGATGCCTTCATCATTATCAAACACTGTGGGTTCAACTTTTTTGATCAAAAATTCTTCAGTCGATGCCGGTGGCGGTGATAGCTCACGGATATGAGTTATAGATGGTCCAGCTCCTAGGACAGTGAAGCCTATATCAGCCGAGCCTTTGCTTGCCGATGTATCTAACACTTGCTCCATCACAATATTACTCTTTGCATTTTCTTTCTTCTGGTTCAAAGTCCGGGCCCACCTCTCCATATCTTTTGCAATCTTTTTGGCTACCTTTACCTTATCCTCTTTATCTTTTTTCTTCTTTTCCTCTGGCTCCTTGACTTCTGTGCTTTGAGTGGGCTGTGCTGCCTTAGCTTGGTCACCGTTCTGATTCTGTGCCGCTGCAATGTAAGTGCTGCTAGATCCATCCCAATACATGTACTGATTGATCTGGCTATTATAGAAGTACTGTGTGTTACCATCATAGTACAGCCCTGTAGCTGGATCGTAATAGTACCCAGATGACTCATCATACAAGAATGTTCTTACATCTGGAGCTGTGTATGTGGTGGTACCATCTCCTGTAGGCAACGCCACAGTGGGGGTAGGTTGAGCAGTGGTGGGGGTGAACACTGGAGCATTAGCAGGAGTCCAGGATTGTTGCCGAGCCTGGGCTGCTGAGATAGCTGACTGAGCGACAGCTGCAGCTGCATTAACTCTATCCGCCTCGGATAAGGCTTGCGATGAAGGCATATAATTTGACATCTGAGCATAGTAAGCATTGTAATCTGCTTGGTTAGGTGGCTGGGGCTTCTGCATTTTCAAAGATTCATTATAAAATGTAATTAGGACCTCTCTTCCATCTATCCAAAGTGGCGGTTGTAGGGTCGATAGCTCAGTGTGGGCGGCGGTGGAATCGGCAATGGAATTGAAGTTGATGTAGGCTAGACATTTGGATGCCCCTGTCAATGTTTCTCTACCTATAGTTATCCCTGCAATAGAGTCAAGAAGAGATTTTGAACATCTTTCCTTGATAGCCAAGAGAATGTTCTCCTCCGTGGTGAGTGCATCTAGCCTCCTAAACAGCAAACGCTTGGTGATACCTTGGTGATTGTTCTCTGCCATGATTCCCCTTTCAGCGTCGCCTCCGTACACCGTGCCCTCCGACCTCTTACCGTTGCAGTTCCGCCTGTAACAGATCTGTCTTCTCTTGAAATTGTAAGAGCCACATTTACAAAACCAATCACCCGGGGTGGCGTTAGGCTGGTGGTCTTCATGTTCCTCTTTGCCGTCGAACTTTGAGTCGTAACCGGAGTTGTCGTCGTCCCGACTGTTAGAGCGGCTGCTCACCGCGGACTTGGGGAGCCGGTCTATCTCTCCACTGATGCTTGGAGGAGATGGCGCGTTAGGGATATCCTTGTCGGCGACTTCGAATCGGCGGGGCGTCGAGCGGCGGCGCTCGCGCGGACGGTCCCGTTCGCGGTCGCGCGACCTGTCGAAACGGTCGCGTGTGTCGCGCGAGTCGCGGCGGCGGTCGCGGTCGAGGCGGTCGCGGTTGTCGCGGTCGCGGCGCTCCCTATCGCGTTCCTCGCGTTCGAACCGATCGTGGCGGTCCCGGCGGTCGCGGTGGCGGTCCCTCGCTGGCGATCGGCGCTCGGCGCTCGGGCTCCGCCGGACCTCCCAAACGGGCGACCGGCCGCGCCCGGCCCACCGCGACCTCTCGTTCCGCTCGCGCCAAGACATTCCACACGCCTGCGAACATCATCCCGTATAATGCAACAACCTTACTCGCAAATCCTGCGACGCCATTTGCCGTGCCTCCCGTGAGCCCTAAACGACGATCAATGACCTTTCTCTTCATTGTTTACCTGTGCGTGACCTCAGCTAAAGGTACTTTCGATCTTCAATACACTCTGAAAACACTAATTAATGAGAATGGTATTTTAACTGAAGTATTATTTTATTCAGAAAACATTATCTAGCTAAATACAGAGAAGCAATATGTCACTTCAACTGCATAAATCGCCATATTAGTTTTTTTTTCCATTGCCACAGACTAACTAATCTCCCTTTCCTTTTTTCCATCATAGAGTGTTATAGACTCAGGAATCGATATTAATGAAGTCGATTACTCGACTAATATTAACTTCGTTTAGATTGCACTAAATAACAATATTTACTGCAAGCAAAACATTTTTGACGTGATAACGTCTTATAAATCGATGAACGCCGACACATACAAAAAAAACAAGACACTGTAAGCTGTAGCACTCTACGCACAGTACAAATTTGACATTACGATCGTCGACGCTATCGAATCGTTTATCCATCCATGAAAACTTTTACACCACTGCCCGAACACGTATAATACGACTGGCACATTTGGCACGAGCCATAAACCTTTGGCGCGTATGTTGAACTATAAATATTTTATTACTTAATAATACACCTACCTACCTACACCTATGTAGAATGTTAGTACATAGAATGTGCATTAAAATAGCGCAGCGCAGTTTATAGCTTGTAACATAGATTAGGTAAGGACCAAAAAATACAAGCTACTGACTGACAGATGCTCTTCATTAGACTTATGGGTTGTAGCCAAATATCAGCTAAGATTTGAACTTGATAGATGATTTTGACAACTTGAACAAGTTGACAAGATTATTTTAGGCAGGAACATAATAAAACAACTTATTTTTAGAAAATAGGTAAGATATTATTATATTTATAATCATAATAGGTATGTAAGACGGCAATGTTGTAACAATTTTCGACATTAACAGCGCAAAAAGCTAAGAAAGATCTAATAATTATTAAACTAACAAGCTTTTGGAACATTTTAATGCATTTATCTTTAATAATAATAATACATGTCATGGACATCCTCACACTTGGCCATCTGATCCTAAACTAGGCAGATATAAGAGCTTGTATTATAGGTGTCAGAGACTGATATACATACATAGATATATATTAAAAAGATACTTAAATAGATATTAACATCCCGAGTAATCCAGACCAATTGTTTGTCCATAATGGGATTCGAACCTACGACTCCAGGAGGTAGGCAGATTCATAGTTACTATGTAACACACATTCGTTCAGACATACTTTAATTTCTGACACTGTCTCACCGTTCATAAATGTGCAAATATAATTGTTCTAATATAGGAAGGATTTACATATGTATTGTACGTAATTATTACTTATTACACAAAAAGGCAATTCTTCATAACATTTAGAAATCCAGTTGCATTCCCTGCTTTAGGTTACGTAACCTTGTCTTCAAAAAACATTATCCATGAGTGGATTCTAAGCCGTTATGTTACTAATAAATAACACAAGTATACCTACATAAAAATAATATCGCATCTTAAAATCAGATTGACTCAAAATCACATAATTAAAAAATATTAAAATTTTCTTATTACATTACATTAAATTTCATTTCATTATGCATCACAGCGTAGTCATTACCACATAAATGCAACTATATCTAAAAGAGCTAGCCGCAACTATATCTAAAACTTTACTACGGTTTTAACTTCGAGGCTAAAGGTCCAGGACTCCATAGCCTTGGTGTCACAGTGAATACATTAATGAGAATTTATTAAATTCCATTATACTTCCAATGAGAGCGAGATTCAATAGAAGACCTTTTTAAAAGCTTTGCATTTAATTCATTACCATTGAATATAGGAGAGTCCCTTATGTTACCGCGGTCACTCACATGCGTGCAAACTTTGACATTTGTACGAATGTTTGTACGAATGTGAAGGACTGTCAGGAATTCATATGCAAAAGGGTTCGCAAATGAGTTCACGAATGTCCAGTGTTGCTCGCGATTTTGTTATTAATTATTCTCTTCCAGGCACCATTCACTATTTTTATAGCCTGTTTTTATAGGACTTCTTTCCAGGGTCCAAAAAAGAGGGTTTACTTTGCACTAATTCAATAAATTCCAATATTTTTTCGTTATTCCAATCCATTTTCAATACAAGATGATAAGATTAGACGCCACGAACCACGATAAATTAGCACATCCGTCACCTATGCAATCGTGTGCGCAACATAACAAAGCCAAGTTATCCAATATCTACTGCTACACATGCGTCAGAGTACAATGAAATAATAGCTTTTCTTTCTTTTTTTCAACTGGTCACACCACGAATGTGTGGGAGACTACGCGAAGGTTCGCGCGCTTTGATGTTTGACAAAAACCGACACAGCTTGGAAAACCTCAAATGCATCGAAAACCTCGCTTAAGCATTCGCGAAGGTCGTCCTACACATGTGGGTTCGCGTATTCGCGCACATGTGAGTGACCGCCTTTAGTTACGTTGCACATTAAGCTAATAGAATACAATGTCAAACTGTCAATTTGTCAATGAAATTGTCATTCAACATGTCTATTGTTCTATGTCTATTGTTTATGAATTATGACAGTAATAAATAGTTGTGTTTAGTTAAAATTTATCGATATCGAAATTAACTTAATGTACCGAGGAATGAGCCAAAGAATGATTAAAACATCACATTAAAATAATACAACCCAGTGATTGTGCTGGTATCGCAACATCCAAGGTGCCTTTTTGCCGAGACTCCATGAACCTAATAACTGGTAATGTTGAAATACAAAGCTTGCTTAGGACTCTTCTACGTCTGACCCCCATTGGTTATATCCCTAGACTTTCCGGTTGGTCAGCAAGTGTTCCCGGAGGATACATATTTCACGGTCGATGTTCTCGCGAGCAGCAGATTCGAAGCACTCAAATTCCGGAGTGTTATACAATTTTGGGATCTGCGAAAACTGGTTCAGGACCTGCAAACATTTTGAGACTGGCATCTTTGCTTCTTCAAGCTTAAAGCTAAAAAGTTATAGCTAGGTACTGGTAATTGTTACTAACTTGAGCACGAAATTATATCGATGCATGATTGCGATTTTTAAATGCAAAATTATCTTTGAGATTAAGTATTAAATCTTTTGAAGATCAAGCTTTTAACTCTATAACAGAGTCGATTTAATCTATCCAGTTTTACTGCATTCTACAAACTAGCGAAAGTTGTTATCAAACAAAGGGTACTATTCTGTTAAAATGGCAAGTGAAGTTAAATAAAATCTTTTAATAAAATTAAAATACAAAAACCTAAAACCTAACCTTTATCCTCAACTCCACGTAGTTTTCCTGTGTCAGCTGCGAGTATTCCGCCCTCACGAGCTTCGCATGGGCATCGTATTCTTCTCTCGACGCAGCAAGTACTGCCAATTCAAGGTCGCCGAACAGCTTTAAGTCCCGCAGCGGAGCAGGGGGGTTGCTCGGCAGCACTATGGCTTCAGGTATGGGCGCCCCGGGAGTACTGCAGCTGCCGCACCATGCCTCGTCATCGGTGAGGAGGGCGAGGATGTAGTTCGTCAGGTCTTGCTGGAGATGAGATTGATATAAATAGGAAAAAAATTGTCATTAAAAACAGACATACTCTACTCTACTCCAGGGAGCGGTCGGCCTTCTGGTGGGTGCAGTGCAGGGGGGGACGCTGCCCCACTTAGTTTTAGAAGTGGACCATGGTCGGTGGATTATATATAACAGGCACCAACCACACCACAAACATCGAGCGACTACAGCATGCGGTCGCGAGTTATTACAAGCTGGTGTTATACCTAAGAATACATACTTAGGTATAACACCAGTTTTGTTTTGTATTTGTTTAAAACAGGTAAATCTTATCTCTTTAAGATCCAATCCGTGATAGTTAGTTGTAACAGGTAGTAGTTAATAAGAATTCCAGCATGGATTTTCCCCGGAGAGTAAATATTCCTCACTAGCACAAAGCAGTGGAGTAGTATGTATTGTATTATGAATGTACATCATTAAGGATCGTAGCCACTATGCACTTACTGACTGCGGATGGGCAGGTAGTGACTCTGTTAAGATCTTGATGGCTAGATCTGAAGGCGTATGACGAAGGACAATGGCTAGTTTGAAGGCAGCCGGGTGCATGACGTCATCTATGCCTTTGAGGAGTAGGTTCTGCCAAACACCTGCCTGGAAATAAATAATAAATAATAATAATATAATAAATAATTTCATATGCACGACCCATGTACAATTATTTAACTGCGAAATAAATATTTGCCCCGCCGGGATTCGACAGTAATGGCAGGCCGGTTTCACTCCGCGTGTAGGTATCGAAAACGCAAGTACATGCGGCGGCCGAGCCGGCTCGGCTAGTCCATAGAGGTCGTCAGAAAAGTCATCGTCAGAAAAGGTAAGCGTTACGCGATAGAAAAAGACGCGATTTGTAGGTGAATATAGCAGTAGGTATTAAGCGCTGTGTGCTTTATTCTAACGCAGCAAGCGTCCCTATTTCCTTTGATTGACTTTGGGTTGTGAATCTTCTGCACTTGTACTATTACTAGTGGACGCCCGCAGCTTCGCTCGCGTAGAATTATACCCGTTAACGACGTCTGTCCGCGTTCGGGTTGCCCACTTGACTTCAAAAACGGCAAAGTTTCATACTAACTTTGTACCCCCGTTTTACCCCCTTAGGGGGTGAATTTAAAAAAAATCCTTTCTTAGTGCTCCCCTACGTTATAAAAGGAACCCCTGTGCAGAATGTCAAGTTTCTAACCCTAAGTTTAGGGCCTGCGTTGATATGTCAGTCAGTCAGTCAGCTTCTCCTTTTATATACATATATAGATGTATTCTGTGGTTTACCTTTAAATTTTCAACCTTTCAAGCTCGTAAAGCGGTACCTGATAAGCCACGCAGTTCCGTATGGAGTGCCAGATGGCGTCGGGCGGCGACGACTCGACTATCTCGTTCCACGCGTCCTCGGCGTTGGGCGCGACGAGCGTGTTGCACGCATTGCGCCACATGCGCTCGGACGCGCAGCCGTCGCGCGGCTCGCGGTCTCCGCCGCTCAACACTACAAAAAATTTAGAGGCTCGACAATTAGCTACGGTTGAAACTCACGCGTGTGTGTTGTTCACGCACCATTTACTTCACTCACACTTGGAAAATAATAAAAACCTAGTTGTCTCTGAGCGTGACAACACCCTTACGTTTATTTTACATTCATTTAAAATATGAAAATATAATATAACCAAATTAGGTTCATAAGGTTTGTATGCAGCTACTATACCTTACTATAATAAGGATTGATTTTTTGCAATAGTTTCCTTTCAACAAATTATTATTTTGAATCAGTTTATACTTTTAATTAAATTATGTATTGCAATGTCATGCATAATGTATGGTTTATTCGACAAGTGAAGAAGATTGTTGTGATTTTAATTGTCCAAATATGTAGAACACAGAGATGACTGGCATGAATAAACGCTTTCTTCTCTGTATGTTCGATACGATAGGATTCCACAGCATTTTTTGTTTAGATAGATTACAATGTGTACGCAAACGTATACGTATTTACTCATCATGCTAATCAACCTGAAACTCGATCGTTGAAATCGGATCATCCTATCAATTTATCCAGTTTTAAAACGAGTTTGACATAGTTAACAATCGACGGGATTTGTCAAACAATACAAAACGTATCCGAATAAGGAACGCTGTGACAGCAACGCTGAATCGCCTTTATCGATAAAGATTGTATCGATACATGCCGAGTGCCGATCGAGGCCAATCGACTCAGTGAAAATCTTAATCAGTCTGTCAAAAATTTCGATCACATTAACAAGGAAGCCGAACTCTTTCTGTACACAGAGTACATTTTATATTTTCTGTAGGGTAGGGTAACATTAATTTATTGATTATCTATGGCAGTGACGTATCACAACTAACTAAATTCAATCTACCATAGATTGTGTATAGTAGGTATATAATATAATCGTTACATAGCTTTAATAAAGCCATTTAAGTACAAAAACTTTATATTCACCTCCCATGTTGTAAATTCTCCACCAATTTATATCCAGCTTGCAATCTGTTCTGTACCTCTGTCTCAAATAAACTGTAAAAGAAAGTATTCCTTTTTATATTCTGTAGATTATGAATTTGTTTTTCAAATTTGGAACGTCCTTGTGTCACTAGCGTTCATCATTTTTTCCCCTTTAATTGCTGTAAACTATAATTTTATATTGATACTTACGTGATCCTTTCCAGGATGATTTTGGGCGTCGAATGTGTTTAGAAACACGTAAAGGGTACCATAAAATATTGTTATTTGGTTCTATTTCCAAACAGCAGCAGTGCAAACCGACGCAGGGAGCTGAAGTGTCATCATGGTGACAGCGCGCAGGCGCGTTGCGGGGGAGCGAAGGGATGCGCCAATGCACACATATCGACAGTCGATAGTATAATAAAACATTTGATATTAAAGAGATAACGGATTTACTGTATTTTAACTGTACCATGTCAATAATAAATTGATGAATATTATATATTATATGATGAATATTATATAATGATTGTACCTAGCTATATAAGTAAGAGTCTATAGCAGTGGTGGGCAAACTTTTTTAATGGCGGGCCACAAAGTTTTAGAAATTCTAGAGGAGGGCCGGAATTATAGAAAAAAATGCTTTTTGTGTTATGATATTATAAAAACATTACAGCATTACACACAAATTCACTGTCCGCGCCTCTCATTTCACCACGCTTTGACCCTCGGAGGGCCGGATTAAATACTTTCGCGGGCCGGAGTTGGCCCGCGGGCCGTAGTTTGCCCATCACTGGTCTATAGTATCAAAAACATTTATGGGGAACTTGTTCGCTTCTACTCTAAAATATTACTTGTCTCTCATAAAATAAATTCAAATCTAAAATTAAACAAAACCTCCTTAATAGATTTTTTTCTGAACTTCCTATTCTATATAATAAAAATGAATCGCAAAATGTGTTGGTAAGCGCATAACTCAACAACGCCTGGACCAATATGGCCAATTCTTTTTTTAAAATGTTCGTTGAAGTTTAAGAATGGTTTTTACGGCGAGAAAAATTTGAAAATTCATCCCCTAAGGGGGTAAAATGGGGGTGCAAAGTTGTGTAACGCGAGCGAAGCTGCGGGCGTTCACTAGTATTTCGATAAAATTTGTTCGATATCCTACTGTTAACAATCTATCGACAGTATTATGTGCACGTCACTTCTTAAAAGGGGATGGAATGGAATGAAGGTACAAAAAAAACATAGATATAGTATAGATAGGTACGTACGCATGCGCTAGAGCGAGCGACTTTGCATACGTAACTTTGAGTAGGTAGGTACAAATACAAAATAAATGCAGTGAAATTGAAGACTTAATACGAATGAGATAAAGGTGATTTTCTGGGACATTTGTACAAATACTTTTAATTTTGGCGCGGACGACACGATTTACAAACAAATATAACCTTTTTGTTTGTAGCATATGAATAAATGTATGGAATGATGATGTAGTGCTTACAGTCTTCAAACCAATATTCCAAAATATAACAGTGTAGTTATGTTAGAACTATAGTGTGTAGTCCGTGCTAGAACTATTCTATCAATCAAATTCTCACATTCAGTAGGTACCTATAGAAGTTTTGTTCCTAATACCTTTGTCGGATTTCGTCTTTTCCTAGTCAGTTTATGAGTAATAGGAAGGTGGACTTGTTTATTTACACAATGATACAAGTTGCAGTTGCTAGTAGTGACAATAAAATATCATAGTTGATTCCAAATGTTTATTCAATTCCAAATCAGTTGGGGAATTGCATAAATCTTTTCATCGAGTTTGATGGATACATTTTTTCTTTTTCTCCTCATGGCATTGGTGCATGGTACACTCAGCCAATTTTCATTAAAAAACAACAGTTTTTATATGGATCCATATGGGGTGTCAACATATTCGGGACCCTGATTCTCAATGTCATAACTAGCCAGTTTGAACTAAGAAGTTTTTACTTTCTCACTGTTATAACTGGCCAGCCAGTACTAAGAAGTCTAAAATAAAAAAATAAACTGAGCAACACTTATGGGTGCCCGTCAGCAAGAGTATACACATTGCAGTCCTCGTCCCCAGGATGGTATGAGTGGACATGCTCGGTCATCTTAACTCGCACCTTGGAGGGTCTTTGTAGATCTGTCTTGATGGCTGGAAAGGAGGCATTCGTTACTTGTAAATCATTAATAGTTAAATAATTTCGGCTTTCGCTAAACTAATTCTCAGTAGTGACGGGAGAGTTCTGTTATAAGAGAAAGGCATACAAAAGGACTCAACAGATGGAAGTACTATTAAGTAGTTATGGATCTCTCATTTCATCTTATTTATTTATTTGCTTTGAATTAATTGTACAAGGTGTTATATATTATTTTATGGTAAGGTATTCAGCTATATCTTATGTACTAATAGCAAATAATTATATTTATACTTTAATTAACATTATCCATTGGTGCATCGCTGTGAAGCAAGGTCTAAGCCTCCTGCAGATATTACAGTGGAAGAGACCAACAGTAGCCCACCTATGGGTTGAAGTTTAAACTTTGATTTGCGAGCTGAACTCACCAGACTTCATTTCAACTTATGGGTTTCAAGTGTAGTCCATCGTATTTGGACACACTCCATAGGCATAGAGGATGGGGACAGAGGAAGAAGTAACTAGTAAGTAATAATTGGGGAGCCATGGGCTCGTTTTGCACAATAAAAACGAATAAATTAATTAATAAATAGCTGTACTTATACAGAAAACAATTTAAAATTTTTACAGTTTGACATTAATTATTTATTGTTGATCGAGTTGACAGCTGACAGCTGCGTTCAGTTGCAGTTGCGCTGGATCTTATTATGTACTTCCATGATCAAGGTAAATAATAAGTCAATATATTAACGTTAACTTGTAGATTTTATTGAGAATAAATATGTTTAATTTTGGTGTTTCCGTACAAAATTATGAGAAATCGGCGAAATAATGGCAAAGTGTGGGGGTAGTCTGTGGTCAGCATCACCAGCATGGATCACGTGACGAGACAAACTGTTCTCACAGTAAAATTCTGCACCAGATAAATGGGTAAAAAAGGGTAAAACATGATCATTAATTTAACAATTTATCTTTTTTACTCTAATTCTTAGTTATTTTCCGTTAAATAAATACATGTGCGATATTTTATCTGTAGATGGCAAGAATCAAAACGGGCGGGCGGACATCGGATGAAGTCACGTTACCCCATCAATGTGTAAGTCAACGCCATCTATAGGAATACATAGAACAAACATATATTATTATATTCCAATAGATGGCATGTGGCATGGATATGTATCCAATTTTCAGAACGTTTCACTGTCAAATTGTCGTATATGTTTTTATGCTATTAAACGATAGATGGCGTTTTATGCCTATATTTTACAATTATTTTAGTATTTTTGACATGAACGTTTATAAATTATTGTTTCAGGATGTATGTAATGTAATGGTAATCATTTCTTACTGCAGTTTTTTTTCTGTTTTATGCTTTCTCCGCGGGCTTAAATGAGGGGTCTGGATTAAAATCCAATAACTTCTTCCAAAAAAATGTCACCTGTTGTAACAAAATAAATTCAAATTCAAATTCTTTATTGCAATCTGTTGGTAGTTGGTAGATGGTACAGTGTCAAATATGCTCCTTAACAGAAACCCTGTGCGGGTGTACATGGTTAGATTAATAAGTTTATACTAGGTATATAATATTTTAATTAATTAATTTTGATATACAATAAAATAATTTTTAAGGCACACAATGATACAATAATACAATAATTTACAATTTAATTAGCTATAGTCATTAATTTTACATTGAATATGATACCTACTATTTGTCTTGATGTACTATGAAATCATTCACTGCATAATAGCCTTTTTTAATTAGCCAGGGTCTTAGTTTATTTTTAAATTGTATTTAAATTGTAAAATAAGGATAACAATATCTGTAAGTGTAATAACGCATGTGAAGTCTCTCAATCCGCACTTGACTTGCGTGGTGGACTATGGCCTATAGCTGCAATCCATAGACCCACTGCTGGGCTCAGGTCTCTCCCACAGTAAAATCTGCGGGAGTTCTAGAGCATACTCCTCCACTGTTCCAATGCTGATGCAATGCACTGGGCTATCTGTGGCAAATAAAACGCACCTGTTTATTTTCAGGTCAAATACATTTTCTCCGTATCAACTTATCAGTATTTTATCGACTTATTTCCTAACTAATTCCCTAAGGTACATTGATCAGGAAACGAATCTAGTTTCGTAGTCGCATGTTTACAAACATGTTAGATCAGTGGTGGGCGAACTTTTTTAATGGCGGGCCACAAAGGTTTAGAAATTCTAGAGGAGGGCCAGAATTATAGAAAAAATGCATTTTGTGTTAAAGCTTTTAATATAATATTATAAAACATTACAGCATTAAACACAAATATTACAAAATATCTTTTACCCTAAAAAATAATAATCAATTTAACTTTTATTCGAAGGCTCTGCCTTGTTAGGCGTGTGAGACATATGGAATTGTTTTTGTTTTTCCATAATATTTTCGAAAGCTGTTTCCAGTTGTGTGGCGACTGAGTTCACTCGCCCCGCCGCCCGCGCCTCTCATTTCACCACGCTTTGCGCCCCGTATTCAGGGCCGGATTTAGGGGAGGGCAACCGGGGCTACAGCCCCGGGCCTCTACAAAAGAGGCGCCCCCACAATAGACTTCGGGAAAAAAAGTTTCATATTCCGACTAGTAAACACATGTAAATTGTAACTTTTTTTTTGTTTTTTTTTTTTGCTGTTTTGGAAGGTGGAGGGCACCTTTACCTTTGTACAAACATGATTATACTGTTCTTAAATATTAACAGAAATCATTTATCTATATTTTTATATGTTTGTTAAATACTAAAATAATCTACTCGGTTTCACAATAAATTATTGATTGAAAAACTCGACTGAAAAAAGTTGTTCAGCTCATTTGGAAAATAAATTGGGGCCAGGGGGCCTCCACTCCTTTGTTGCTCGAGGCCTCCACACCTCTAAATCCGGCCCTGCCCGTATTACGCAACACATGAACTACGCGGCTAGTTTAGCTTCACCTATAGGTTATGCATCTATTATTCTACTCTAGTAGAATCTACTTTTTCTTCTCGACCGTCAAAACGTAATTATAACGGGCCATATACTATCCATGTCGACGGACCCTCGGCGGGCCGGATTAAATACTTTCGCGGGCCGGAGTTGGCCCGCGGGCCGTAGTTTGCCCATCACTGTGTTAGATGTTTGTAAACATGCGACTTGAGGAAACTTGAGGAAAATTGAATGTGATCGCAGGAAACCCCAGCCGAGATCTTGTCATCACCATCGATCAAGTAATTGCGTGCTCTGATTATATTACCTGTAGCAGGAAAACCGTGTACGAATTTTAAAATTGTTGTTATTTTTCAAATTCTCAAGCGAGTGATTTATTGAAATCTAATTTCAATTGTTCAAATTGTCAAAAATAGGTTTATTATCTGTAGCAGGAAAATAATTTCTAATGAATAAAATGTCCTTTCCTTCTGTAATCTGAGGACCAATAGGTAGTAGGAAAGGTATTATTATTATTAATCATAGGTACTGCTTTAGTGTATTACGTTTTCGTAGGACAACATAATTATGCCAAGTGCGAGTCGGACTCGCGCGCTAAGGGTTCCGTACCATTATCTATAAAAACAGCTTAAATTCATATCTGTTGTATGTGAGCCCCCTTAAATTTATATTTTTTCTGTTTTTTTTTATTATTTGTTGTTATAGCGGGAACATAAATACATCATCTGTAAAATTTTCAACTGTCTATCTATCACGGTTCATATGATACAGCCTGGTGACAGACGGACAGCGAAGTCTTAGTAATAGGGTCCCGTTTTACCATTTGGGGAACCCTAAAAATAGATTATCTTATATGCCTCAGTGTACCTCATAAATAAATGGAATGCAAGTAGGTTGTCATGAATTGCGTAGCTTATTATTCGCATAAAATATTATACCACGAAAACAATGTGTCATGTCGACTGTTTAAATATTTTTTAATCTTGATGCTCCAAATACCGCGTTGGTTGAGTAAACGAAAATTGTAGAGACCTGTTGGCGGTAAATACGTTGTATTTATTCATCATCATCATCATCATCATCAAAACCCTTTCTTTGTCCCACTGTTGGGCACGGGTCTCCTCTCAGAACGGGAGGGATTATGCCTTAGTCCACGACGCTGGCCAAGTGCGGATTGGCAGACTGCACATGCCGTCGAGAACATTATGAAGAACTCTCAGGTATGCAGGTTTCCTTACGATGTGTCCTTCACCGTTACAGCAAGTGACATTTAATTTCTTAAATCGCACATAACTCAGAAAAGTCAAAGTCACAACACTGGGTTTTGAACCCGGACCGCTTGAGTGAGAGGTGAGTTCGACAGCCACTGGGCTGTCACCGATTTTTTAGATTTTAAATGTTAGCTATTAAATGACTAAGGCGGCCTTACTTATAACTGAGAGACGTGCTGCAACACGCTGCTCCAGTTAAAGTAGTCAACCCGATTGTCAGAAGTTTTTAGGCCGCCCGAAGGCTACGATAACAGCGGACACCCGTGTTACAGGCTCGCGCCTACTTTGGAGTCAGATGGCCGTGTGTGAGAATGTTCAAGATATTTATTTATTGTTGAGTTTTGAATGAACTATTATTGTGAGTAACTCGTGAGTAATGTCAATGTGGTTCAGAGTTGATGATTCTCCACCATGACTTGGCTTATGCTTGGTATTTTCCATCAGTCTTCGTATTTTCCATTCTTACTGTCATCGTACTCATGTATCAGTAGCATTGCGTTAATAGGTAAATCTACATAAGACTAGTGACCACAGCATTATGACGGGCGATTATTGCAAGGTTGTGGTTGGAAAGATTCGTGACAGAATTTCCTTGTTATCTATACCACAGAATACATAATATCCTTCTATATAAGAGGAAACATATGTTTGTAATGTTTTCACACAAAAACTACTGGACCGATTTCAAAAATTCTTTCACCATTAAAAAGCTGCATCTTTACTGAGTGTCACAGGCTTCATACTAGGTGTGAACGAAACTATTGTTATGTCATTCCACGCGAGCGAAGCTGAGGGCGTCCACTAGTAGATGATAACCCTGCTATAAAAATTACTTGAAGTTGTAATTAAATGTGGTCCTTTTATTGAGCTGTAAGTATGTATTGTTATTTGACTTATAACCTTGCTTCAGGATTAGGTTATCTCTGGATCGCCTCGGATTCTCTCAAGTTTGTAACCTACTTACTTACCTACCTGTCGCTCGCTTCAAAAACAGTCCACCAAACCACGCGGTCCTTTACCGTCGCGTCGGTCTGCAAGCTCATAGTCGTTCAGGATCGGAAGGAGTGGCGACAATTGAGGGAGGCCTGTGTCCAGCAAAGGACCCAAAAAGGCTGAATTTTTTGGATGGATGGACTAAGAAAAAATAAATGAAATGTCTGATTGAAAATACATTTTTAATTTATTCCATAACTTAAAGGGGGACTTACTTAATTAAAACTAACAAAATGTAACTTATCTTCCGCACTAAACACAGTAAAAGGTCGACTATCTTCAGATTCGTCTTAAGGCTTCCTTAAAGAGTAGTCGATGGGGAAGAGGTCATCCCACACCTTGAACCGGTCTTCGAAGAGGTTCTGGTGGACGGAGAAGGTGCTGCCGAGCTGGAGATAGTTCCTCCTCTGCGGGACCATCGGGGGCCACGACAGGCCTTCTAGCTCTGGCGAGTCCCCACAAGGATTTGGGTCGCTGTAGGAAATTAATGTGTGGATTATTACATCAGAAAATTGATAAATGAGGATTCCGTGGCGCGGTGTGGCCCTGACTGCCGAACTGGGGTTTGCGGGTTCGAGTCTCGGCAGGGGCAGATATTTATTTCGTAATATTTTGCACTCTAGTAATCGATGTAAATTGTATTGTTTTCTGCCTAGGCCTGCCGCGAGGCTGTGAGTAGCGTCTAATTTAAAAAATGTAGTATGTAGTTATCCATACTAATATTATAAATGTGAAAGTAACTCTGTCTGTCTGTCTGTCTTGCTACCACGCCAAAACTATTGAACCGATTTGAATGTAATTTGGTACACAGATAGTCTAGTCTAGAGCCTGAGAAAGGTACTTTTTTAATTGGAAAAAAGAGTTGTAAAGGGTTGAAAAGGGGGATGAAAGGTTGTATGAAAGTATTCTCATTTTAAGCATAAAAATTATATTTTAGGTTTGTGTGTTGGTACGTATGTATTCATTGATTGCGTGTGGGAGAGGGAGGTGCTGCGTGCATGAAGGTATGCATACAACACCATACATTTTTGTTCGCGGATTGTTGCAAGGTAGATTAATGCTTGTTTTGTAATAATGGAGTTCCGCAAAGTAACACCTGATAAAATTAACTATGTACTTACCCTTGTCTGGCGAAGTTGTATATGATGGCGGTCATCTTGTCGACCATCTGCGCGTCGGGGCCGCTCAGCCCGATGTCGGGGAACAGCGCGCGTATCGTGAACATGTAGATCAGGTCGTCGTGGTGGGCCACCCCTGGGAAGGATACTGTATTAGCTTGGTCTAGCACAGTGGTGGGCAAACTTTTTTAATGGCGGGCCACAAAGGCTTAGAAATTCTAGAGGAGGGCCAGAATTATAGAAAAAATGCATTTTGTGTTATGATATTATTACAGCATTACACACAAATGTTATGGCTTTTACCCTAAATATTAATTAATTTAACTTTTATTCAAAGGCTCTGCCTTGTTAAGCGTGTGGGACATATGGAATTGTTTTTGTTTTTCCCATAGAGAAAAAAAGACCCTCGGCGGGCCGGATTAAATACTTTCGCGGGCCGGAGTTGGCCCGCGGGCCGTACTTTGCCCATCACTGGTCTAGCATAAGCGGTGACAGCCCAGCTATCGAACTCGCCTCTCACTCGAGCGGTCCGGGTTCAAACCCCAGCGGCACGCACCAATGACTTTTCTAAGTTATGTGCGATCTAAGAAATTAAATGTCACTTGATATAACGGTGAAGGACACATCGTGAGCGAACTTGCATGCCTGAGAGTTCATCACAACGTTCTCGAAGGTATGCGAAGTCTGCCAATCCGCAATTGGCCAGCGTGGTGGACTAAGGCCTAATCCCTCCCATTCTGAGAGGAGACCCGAGTCCAACAGTGGGACAAAGTGGGCTGTGATGATGATGATGGTCTAGTTGCTACCCATAGACATCCCACAGCTGGGCTCGGGTCTGCCCACAAACACAGCTGCGGGAGGTCCAGAGCATACTCCATCACGCTGCTCCAATGCGGATTGGTTGAGGTGTTTGTGGCCACCCAGTGTCGAATGTTCTACGTAAGATTCAGATTCAGATTTATTTATTTTTAATTACACATTATGGTATTTTGTATACGATTAATGACGTCATAACATTTTCGTATCGACCGCTGGTTCACAAAGTTGATGCTACCGAGAAGAACACGGCAAGAAACTTGGCAGTTACTGTTTTCAAAATTTACAATTTTTATAATTTGATCAAGGTACATTATTATTGAACAAGTGGAGCTGGAGATACATCGCACGAAGCATTTCTATCGTTCATGTAGTCATTAACTAGTGGACGACCGCAGCTTCGCTCGCGTAGAATTAGAACGATTAACGACGTCTGCCCGCGTTCGGGTTGCCCACTTGACTTCAAAAACGGCAAAGTTTCATACTAACTTTGCACCCCCGTTTTACCCCCTTAGAGGGTGAATTTTCAGAAATCCTTTCTTAGTGCTCCCCTACGTTATAAAAGGAACCCCTGTGCAAAATTTCAAGTTTCTAGCCCTTATAGTTTAGGCCCTGCGTTGATATGTCAGTCAGTCAGTCAGTCAGTCAGTCACCTTCTCCTTTTATATATATAGATTAGTACATATTGTTATGGTATTTTGTATACGATTAATGACGTCATAACATTTTTGTATCGATCGCTGGTTCACAAAGTTGATGCTACCGAAAAGAACACGGCAAGAAACTTGGTAGTTACTCTTTTCAAAATTTACAATTTTTATAATTTGATCAAGGTACATACATTAGCATTTATATCGTTCATGTAGTCATTATTTAATTAAACTAAATAAAATCGTTGGACATGATTGACGACCATGGCTCACCAGTCGGTTTCTTGGTGTCAGGGTCCTCGTGGAAGCTGTGCGCGCCCATGTAGTCAAACTCGTAGTAATACACCGGCTGCTTCGAGTGCCGGCACATCAGGTTGGCTAGCCTGGCGGGACATGGGACATGATGATTTGAATGAATGAATGAATATAAATTTATTTCGTCAGTATTCAGTTTATTCACAAGTATATAATATAAATATTACAGGGAGATTCCTAATGCATTTATACAATCACTAGCTTTTACCCGCGGCTCCGCCCGCGTGGTCAAAGGGAATTAACAATGAGTTGTCTATCATATTTGTGGTGGATGAATAGTGACAATTCAATTCAATTTATTAGTTGCCTATGATATAATTAATTTACATGTAAGTATATCATTTGTTAGCGAAATACAGAACTTTCAAATGAATGTTACTAACGCCATCTATTAACAACATCCGAAACTAAACATCTAGCAAATAACAAAACATCGATATCTTCCCATGGGGATGTTTTACCGCGGTAAAAAGTAGCTTACGTCAGTCTCCACCCTCCTCACTATCTCCACACACAAAAACCATACCATATAATAGCTTCGTTGCGACGTGAAAGCCGGACAAACAAACAAACAAACACACTTTCACATTTATAATATTAGTATTAGTATGGATATGGAAGTATGGATTCTTAATCTGTACATATATTAGCCGTGCTGCGAAATACAGCAGACGAACAACAAAACAACTCTAGACTCAGATCCCATGCCGCCCTCACGGTACCTGATTCTATTTCTACCGTGTTATAATTGTTTGTAAGAAATTTTCCGGTTCTAAAAGTGTGGTTTCCGGTTACATTTCTTTAGAGACCATCTTAGTCCTCAAGGGTAGCAACGCGTCTGTGACTGACTTGGAGTGAGACTACTACCACTATTAACTGGATTATTAGTAACACTTACCAGCAGAGCTGACTATCGCTAACAATCTGCCCCAGTCCTCACATCAACTAATGAACTGACCAACTAATTGTTCGTATTAACTCTCTGCTAACCGAACTAACCATCTTAGTTCCTATTAGAGCATTCCTATTAGAAAGTCCTGCAAGCTCGTTAACTATCTTATATCTAAAAGTAAAATTTACGATAAAACAATAATAATAAGATGAATAGCAAACAATATAATAATATAAGGAAAATGATGATAAGAAAATGAAAACAAAAGATCTACATAATAATGTAAATAATAACTGAAACAAAAAATAAAATAATAAGCATGCGAGCTAACAAAGCAATAATTAATAAAGCGAAAATTAAAAACAGCTGGAGAAACAAAAATTTGCAGAAAGAAAAAGAGAATAATGTTGCGGCGCCATTTTGCGGTGAGTGTTTATTTTACTTTTGTTACATTACATTACGTATTATATTTAAAATATATACCTATATCATGAGATAGGTATATCTAAAAAAAATTAATATACGTATGTGTGTGTGTTATTTATAGTTTAAATATCTTAATATATATATTTCTTGTGTACGTGTGTATGACAGTGAACTCCTCCTAAACAGCTGGATAGATTTTGATGAAATTTTTTGTTTGTATTCAAGGGGACTTTATCTACTGGAAAATGTTTTTTATACACGATTTTAGTATTTTTATTTGTAACGTCGTTCATTGACGTGAAACGTCGCGTCACTTTGACATTTCTTAAGGCAGAACGTTTGCGGGGTCAGCTAAGTAGTATAGTTTAAATAGTTTCCTCTGTACTGTGCAGGCGATGATTTTTTTTTAACTTTTTTGTAAATCAAGTAAATATACTCGTAGCTTAAACTTAAGTTTACTATAAATGGAAGCTCATTCCTTGTTCCACATCAAAGTAAACTAAATGTTTCCTAATGTTTAGTCCTCCACCAATCCGCATTGGAGCAGCGTGGTGGAGTATGCTCTAGACCTCCCGCAGCATAGTCTGTGGGGGAGACCGTGCCCAGCAGTGGGACGTCTATGGGTCGCAGCGATGATCTGTACCTGTGCATAGCGAAGCCGACGAGGGAGTCTCCATACAGCTTCCCCAGCCCGTCAGCGGTCTTCGCGTCTTTCCTCAACGGTCCCGGACCCAGGAACTCCTCCCTCAGGACCCGCGCCGGCCGCTCGTCGGTCCGCGGCAGCAGGAACGATATGGGGGCCACTCTGTTCCACTCCTTATCCATGATGGCCATGCGTGTTGCGTTGTTCAGGATATCTGTCAGACATCGTGATAACATTGATTATTTTATTCTGGGAATGGAACAATAGAACCAGAAATAGCCAGCTTATAAAAATTAATTATCCATAAATCAATCAGCCTCTTGAGGTCCTCTGCTGTACATGCCTCTCTGGTCTGTCTTAAACGATAATACTCCGCCCGGTCTTGTGTTCTGTGTCTGTACCAATTCATCCAATTTAGATTTACGAAAACTAATATAATACCCTTTTTTGCTCATTCTGGACATAGTTTTCCACATTTACTACCCACCAACTTCCGCTTTTAGATATTCCATTAAATAATTAGTAATAGGTCCTCTATTTCACTAAGGAGGCTTGCCTACTTAATAATTGGCTATTCTATTTTATTTTTCTAGTTGAAAGCATGCAGTCTTCAGACAACTTCTACATCGAAGTTATGGTTGGTAGGTTTTAGTCTCTAGGTCTCTTAGCCACTTGGAGAGAGAAGTAAGACGTGCCTTCTGATACTCATAAGGATTTTCTTCAACCATAGAAAAAAAGTAGGAAGGCAGGTAGATAAGCAACGATTCAGGGTACACTGGTAAATGAAATAAAATTTTAATGTTACCCATTCACGAGAATACTCCTAATACAGGTCTAGGTAATGTCCTCACGGAGCCTGGACTTC
Organism: Carterocephalus palaemon; assembly: GCA_944567765.1. Taxonomy (NCBI): domain Eukaryota; kingdom Metazoa; phylum Arthropoda; class Insecta; order Lepidoptera; family Hesperiidae; genus Carterocephalus; species Carterocephalus palaemon. The sequence goes on along the minus strand of OX155662.1, from coordinate 9,323,919 downwards.
GACGCCAATCAAGAGCAATATAGTGAAGGAACAAAATACTTACTGTTTGCCATCCAGGAGAACTCATTCCTTGTCTGGCTGATGATGTACGGCATTGACTGCAGCTTGCCGTTACGCAGCATCTCCAATGGATGTTGTGGCAGGAAGCGCTCTTGTCCAAAGTCCTTCTCCACTATCGGTGTCCAGACCAACACTGGGTCTGTACCAAATTCCTGTATAGGAAAAGCTGCGTTAAGCTACAATTCATAGGCGTCGCCGTCGGGACTGGGTCTCTGTCTTTGTCTATAGTAAAGTCATCTTACAGCAAACCCAGGTAACGAATCTCCCAGCTTCTTCCAAGGCACGGTCTGGAGGCAGTCCATGATAGCCTGGCTGCTGGAGGTGGGGCAGCCGACCAGCTCCGCCTGCTTCTTCGCCAGATGCAGCTGGTCTCCCGCGATAACCACCTGGGAGAATGGTGATGCGCTCATTGATACTGCTCGATGAAAGAGTCCTGGGGGAAAAGTATTTAGTTTATACGTATTACCTTGAAAAAATAGCGTCCATAGCCCAATGGCACGCGTCAATCCTCTGTAATCGACTGAGTTAAGAAACGAAGGGCGCTGTAGATTTGTTGATGGGTGACCGCTAGAGGCAAAATTTCAATGGTGCTACCGTCGTTCTTGGTTGTTTTCAATGATGCAATTCGACAAGGCTTAATGTCAAAAAGCTTCGCGTAGCTTAAGAACATTTGTCACTGGGTTGAAGCGGTGTGGTGGAGTATACACTAGACTAGACCTCCCAAAGACACAGCTGCGGGAGGTCTAGACCTTGTAGCAACGTTGAAAAACTTTTGTTTGTGGAATTTATTTAACCCATGAATTTCCTATCTATATATATAAAAGGAGAAGGTGACTGACTGACTGACTGACTGACTGACATATCAACGCAGGGCCTAAACTATAAGGGCTAGAAACTTGAAATTTTGCACAGGGGTTCCTTTTATAACGTAGGGGAGCACTAAGAAAGGATTTTTGAAAATTCACCCCCTAAGGGGGTAAAACGGGGGTGCAAAGTTAGTATGAAACATTGCCGTTTTTGAAGTCGTTAGACGGGTAGACGGGTCTAATTCTACGCGAGCGAAGCTGCGGGCGTCCACTAGTTAGTAATAATCTCCCCTACCTTTAGACATGGGTGAAAGAACGTGCAGGCCGATGCTCAAGGAGCCAGCGCTGTAGCCCATGAGCGTGACGCAGCCAGGGTCGCCGCCGAAGGCAGCGATGTTGTCTCGCACCCAGCGCAGGGCTGCCACCTGGTCCTTGAAGCCGTTGTTGCCGGGAGCTAGCTTATCACCAGTGCTTAGAAAACCTGGTGGATGGAAAATTATTATGTAGCTGTGTATCTTGACACGATCAATATTATTCCCAAAGGTAAATAGTGGTTGCTTGCTTTTAAAGCATAAGTTATGGCTAATTAAAGTTAGTTTTGATTTACAGTTTTGAATGGACCGAGAATTGGACCTTGTGAGATCCCCCGTCTAAATCTCGCAGCTGGCTCAAAATACATATAATAATATATGTATTTTATTTCAATTCAAGCCATTGCTGATACTCGAACTGATACTGAACTGAATGTACATACAAACATGGTTGATGCATATTGACTGAGTTAACTTATTCTGTTTTTTGATTGCATGCTATCAAAACGCTTAAGATGAACCTGTATATTCTACCTCACTGGGTTTGAATTTAAATAATGGACTGTGGAATGAAAGTGAAATTCGTGAAAAGAGTAAGATAATGTGTTGGTATCGATGATTATGAACTTACCTAGAGATGCAAGACGGTAGTTGATGGTGACTAGCACCATGTCCCGATCCATGAAGTAATGGGGTCCGACCACATCGCTGCGGCCCGACGCAACGTAGAAACCACCGTGGTGGATGAACACCACTACGGGCAGGGGTTTGGTACTGCCAAGCATTCAAACTTCATTAACATCAAATCACCAATTCCTATGGAACTGTAGACTTAACATGTCATCGGGAATATTATGGAATACTTTATAAAGAACCCAGTTATGATGGTTTCCTTACGATCTGCTCCTTTACCGTTACAACAGGTTACATTCAATTTCATAAATGCACGTAACTTCGACGAACGTAAAGCGAAGAGAATTTGAACCCAGAACTCGTCGAGTGAGACCGGTGTTCCACTACGGATAGACAAAATATAGAGATTGGATATACCAATACCGACTAATACCAAAAATGTTTCCTTGTAAAAATCCAATGCGTAATCGATAATTTTCTCATTGTTCATTAACCTAAATGACTAATAATTGAGCACGCAATATTTACTTTGCCTTTTATTACACACATAATAATATATTGATAAGGAAAAAATTTACTTACCTTGTTTTAAGTAATTCAATTTTCCTTTGTTTGTTGAATACCATCGCCGGGTCATCGCCATTACGTCTGTAGCTCGGGACCAGAATAGTGCTACGGCAGCCCCTGCCTGTCGTAAAAGGCGACTAAAAGGGGACTTCTGGGGTTGCGAGCGGTGATAGGGGGAGCTCGAATCGTCCATCAAGTGACCCCGGGAAAGACGGTACCTAGTACTAGTCGCGTACGCGTCTTAAATCTCTCTGCATTACCTCTTCCTGTTAGGCGTGTACACGTTCAGTCGCAAGCAGTCCTCGTCCACATAGTACCCTGGGGTTGTGGGCTGCGGGCACGCCGGGCCCTCCTCCCGCGCGTCCACCTCCCCCGGATACTTGCTGATGGGCTTCGGGGGCTAGAGAGGAGAATGCTGTTTACAAATCAGAGAATACTTGGGGCTCGAGAACCTTAGCCGTCAGGGGTACACAGGGAATACAAAACAGGGAAGTTTCTTGCTATGTTTTCAGTAGTATCCACTTTAGAAGAATCATAATCTACTGCTAAACATAGGAAAGACCTCCACCCAATTCTGTGACTGAAATGATTATATTATGGTTCTGTAATCTGAGATGTAGACCATCACTTATATTATATGTAAAAAATTATATTTTCTTCTACATTTGCATGCCGTTAGGTAGAATAAGAGTTTCAAATTTTTTTACAACGTTATTTTAAGCAAATAAATAAATCCATCGGTCTACGGTATGTATGGATGGATGGATGTGTGTTACTCTTTCACGTAAAAAGTACTGAATGGATTTTAATGAAACTTTACAATAATATAGCTTATACATCAGAATAACACATAGGACTTGTACTATTATTCTGTGACATAGGCTACAATTTATAAAGATATTGTGTGAATGGTCCAAAATATGACGATAAGTGTCAAGTAAGTAGGAAAATAATATCTACCATATGCGAGCTATTCTGGCGTGCGCTGCCAAAACTACTGATCCGATTTCAAAAATTCTTTCACCATTAGAAAGCTGCATCTTCACTAATTGACATAGGCTATTTACTATTACTAGGCGTAACGAAACTATTGCAGCGAAGCTGCAGGCGTCCACTAGTTAAGGAATGAAAGTTTTCTTTAGCGTCCACCCATGTCATAGTCAACGAAACAAAGAGAGAATCCCAGTACGTATTGTAGGGTTGAAAAATCCTTACCTGGAACCTCAGCTCTCCCACGGGAGGCTGGGCGTAGCGCAGGCCGCGGTAGGCCTCGAAGGTGCGGCCTTTCCGGGACTTCATCCAGGAGCCCTTCACGGGACCGAGGGGAGTTACCGCCACGGGGTCTTTGCTTGGCGCTAGTTAAAACATTCTTGTTAGGTTCTGGGCTACGCTTGGAATGACAGTTGGAGAAGCATATTATGATTGGTAGTACCACAATAAGTAAGAAAGAAAAGCTTTTATTTCGCTGTTATCTGAGGCATGTGTAGCAGATAATATTGGAACACATATAAATGTTATATTAAACAACAAATAAACAAAAAACAGTAAGATAATGGTAAAATAAAAATAACAGTAGGTCGGGGTAAAACGTCGCACGCTATGTACACATGTGCTAGAGTGCCTGCAATTGGGTCTCACGTAGATATACTACAAATACAAGTCGACCTAATAAAAGCATGTTAAAAAGACAAGTGTCTCCCGACTAACTTTTAAAAATGGAATTGAAAAATTTCAGCTACACTGGTCTCGGCTGGTTGCAAGGGTGACCGCCGATGATGACAACATTTCTGGAATGCTTCCGTGCTTTGGTGGGCACGATAGGGCGTCGGTCCCGATTTTTCGAAAGTTAACAGTCATTAAGCTATCCCTTCGGGTGGCATAAAACTTCCTACTGGTTAGCCACTAACCCCTCCGCCAATACGCACTGGAGCAGCCTGGCGGAGTATGCTCTAGACCTCCCGCAGATTTTATTTATTTATTTATTTTACCGTGCCTACAGTGGGATGCCAATGCTTCATCACAAATTAACAACAGTTTTAATAACAGCTTGTTTTTTTAGTAGGTTTTTATATTAAAAGTCCGGCTGAACAACTGAGTAAGTATCACTGAGAATGCTGACTAAATACACGCATTTTATGTCATACCATAAATTTTATTATAAACAAAAATTTCAATGTGAATTTCTCTGCTCTAAAATGTACCAGCAACAATGTGAATTCCCCTTCAGAGACATTCTTAAACCGTGGTAGAACTTACCTGTTCGATCCCCTGCCATAGACAAAACAGCGTTGACATAAGCCGAGGTCTGTACCCCAGGGGTAGACTTAGATCAATCGCATCCACACACATGAAGGAGTAATCTAACTTTAGCTTTGAGCTCTTTGAAGCTTACCGTCCATAGCCCAATGGCGCGCTTCGATTCAATGTGATCGAAATTGTTAAGCAACGACGGGCGCGGTCGGTTTGTGGATGGGTGACCGCTAGTGGCAAAATTTCATGGACGCTACCGTGCTTCGGAGGGCACGTAAAACCGTCGGTCCCGGTTGTTTACAGTGGAAACAGTCGTAAAGCCTTGTCGAAGACCTTCGGGTGGTTTGAGAACATTCGACACTGGGTTGCTCACTAACCCCTCCACCAATCCGCATTGGAGCAGCGTGGTGGAGTATGCTCTAAACTGCAGCTGTGTCTGTAGGGGAGACCCGTGCCCAACTGTGGGACGTCTATGGGTCGCAGCGAGGGAAGCTTACCACCGTATTCGGTGACGCCTTAAAGGTATGTATGACCATACAGCATAATTTAATTAAAAAAACAAACTTACCTGTTGTACCCCCATGGTACGCGATCACCATAACATGCGCAAGCGCGAACACACATACACTGAGTGCGTGCATGTTGCCAGTGTTTTTATTACTGGCCGGTTTCATGCAAAACTGCGCTTATATAGGCACAAGACATGACTCGCTCTTTCTTATCAGGATAGTTGACTGTTTTCCTCATACGCTTGTTATTCTGTCTTTAAGATTGGTGGTCAGACACATAGAGTAACTTATTATGAGTGTCAGACAGTATTAACTACAGAAGATTAGTCATCACAATCCGTTCACTGGCACAGGTATTCGGAAGAGGGTTAGCCAACCACACTGTACCGCACTGGAGCAGCGTGGTGGAGTATGCGTGCCCAACAGTGGGATGCTTGTGAGTTAAAACTCGGAGCAAGAGGGGTAAGGTCAATTTTGGCTGATTAAGAATTAGCAGACTTTAATCTAGACTGATTTAGAAAATCTCTGGGGTATGTAGGTTTCCTCGCTAAGTTTTCCTTCACAGTTACAGGAGGTGATAATTAAAAAGTTATTGGTGCTGGATTTGAACCTGGACATGACTGGACATCACCACCGATGTCATAATATTAATAAGTGAAGCTAAAATTTTGAACCCCTTTTTGCGAAAATTACGAGGACGAAGGTGTATGAAATTCGGCACAGTTAAAGTTTATATGGAGAACAAGTACAGAAAGATTACATTTGTATCAAATGTGCCCTAAAAAGAATGAAACATGACACTACCAATCATAAAACTCAAACCAATGTAGTTGGTTACCTGTATACAATGGCACTACTCAAGAGTTGTAAAGACAATAAATAACAGAGATTTTGATTCGAGTGGTTTTATTTGGGAGGATACACTCTCCTTGGAGAATTCCATGTAGTCTATAAATAGAATGATTTATAGTATAGTTAGTATAGTAGTAATTTGTGAAGTATTTATTGTAGTAGGAATAAAAATTTGATGCGCCGGTTTTGGAGCAGCGAAAACGTTCGCAATAAAATAATGATTGTACATTTAATTATATTTTAATTAGTTAGTTTATTTTTTTTTCTTTTTTTTCATCCCAGTCCCTAATTGAGTCTTGTTCAAAATCAGTCACAGTTGTCATGGGCGGCAGCGGATGGGTGGTGCTGCAAGCTCGTTTGCTATCATGTATCCATAAAATAAAATAAAACTCCACCACGCTGCTATAATGCGGATTGGTGGAGGGGTTAGTGGCCAGCCCAGTGTCGAATTTTCCACCGAACGTCTTCGACAAGGCTTAACGACTGTTTCCACCATTAGTTATTATACATATTCTTATTCTTATTGAAAACAGCCGGGACCGACGGCTTAACGTGCCCTCCGAAGCACGGTAGCGTCCATGAAATTTTGCCACTAGCGGGCACCCATCCACAAACCGACCGCGCCCGTCGTAGCTCTGCGTAGAACGTATACTATGTACCTGTCGAGCGGTGATAGCCCAGTGGCTGAAATTCTCTTACTCGATAGGGTCTGGGTTTAAAACTCTAATCAAATATATTATACTAGATTCAATATTACTTGAAGTCCTGTAAACAGTCTCGTAGAAAATTTAGAGATCATATCGTACATAATTTATCCGTAGAGATATTATAATCGTATAAACAAGTAACAGATATCTATATAGAGCTGGATGTTTATAAGGTCATGTAATGTATTAGCGTGTTCATTTACTGTTGTAGTTAAATCTCTAATCAGCAACCAATATTATTTTAATATTCAGTGGAAATCAATGTTTAATTATCAGATTTTTTTAACTTTAACAACTCCATAGTAGAGATAACATTAACCAATGGATTAATACGAGATTCATTTTTCACTTCAAAGAACACCTATAATTGGTGGTAAACACTGTATTAATTGTGTAAAAATCAAAATACATACATCACATCAACTTTTTATTGCATCAATACACATTAATAAATGTATACATAACTTCATGTACAATGATTTTTGTGTATGTACCTACATACCTATTAAATAAATAAAAATTTTGGTGTACCTACCTAAAACATCGTGACTATCGTATTTGTTGTAACTATTTGTAACCCCTATACAATTTCCACGCCACAAAAAATATTCTGAACAAAACATTGACGGAATGATAAATATAGAACCAAACAATAATAAACTTCGCAAAGATACCTAATCAATCAATCATATCAATCATACTTGATACTACGATCTAATAAAGTAACCGTATATTTCAACAGCTCTATGTTGTGTCCTTTCACCGAATTACATTTCCCGCTCTTTCTCTCGAGGCCCCGTTTGCTTTGGACTGACCGTCAAGTCGCTCGAGACATCCGAACACGGTTGGCTGTATGATCGCGACGTTGTTGGATGCTTAAAAAAATAAAATAAAAGCATGCAGTGGTTTAAGAAAGCGCGCGAATTGGAAAGTTAGTTGTCAATGTCATTGCATATTTTTTTAGCGGAATTCAAAACTTTGTTACAGTGAATTGTGATTTAATAACTTTGTGTGTGCGAAAATTTTGGTTCATATCTTAAAGGAAGATTTCAAAAATGGCGCGGTTTATTTTTCTATGTTTGGTAAGTACCATCAATAAATACTGTTTAGCCGCGACTCCATTTCCCAACCGGGGACTAAGAAAAAATATAACTAAATAGTGAAATTAAACTTTATTGTCTGTCAAATAAATAAATTAAAATTGTGAAGTACCTACCTAGCTACCTAGGTGTTTATTACCATGATCTAGAGCTCTGTTCATTGACTCAAATATTTTATTATGCCTGCTATTGTTTATGGCTCTACCCTTCCCGAATGGACGTTATAGAGTAGGGGGTAAAATATAAATCGGTTAATCGGGGCGAATACATGTAAAAGCAATAAGTACATAATTCTTTCTGTCGTTTCCTGTAATGTTACTACATATAACGAAACCGGTTGATTTGATAATTGATCCTCAAATTCAGTTATATATTCTTTCAGTTTACGCACACGGGTTTTAGATATTTTTCTTAAATAATATTTCTTACGTTAATTTGTTGGCTGTCTTTCTTTTTCATTACCTAATTAAAAAAACCGGTATATAAATACTTAGTTACTTGCGCACTTTGTGTTTCGTGTTACTTACCATGAAGTACTCATGCCCATTTGTCTGTTATAAAAAATAGTGCAGTTGTACAATAAATTCAGATTCAGATTTAATCTACCTATTAATATTTTACTGAATCTTATTTGAAATGAAGAGCTTCTGGAATACAGGATGAAAGTATGTATGAGATTTTTCTCAAACATTCTCTGATAAAGAAATTTGCAGCAAAGGTTTGTTAGTTATTTAAATTATATAGAATACATGTTGCTCTGTTTTTTGTAAGAAGAAAAAAATAACAGTAAAAAAAAAACATTTCCTTTCATGAAGCTGACCTGGGTGTTTTTGTCCTGAATTTAAAACGAATGACACATACCTAAATTTTTACTCTCCAATAAAAATTCACCATTTTTGTATAATATCCAATCCACAAAGGGTTAAAAATGGAATATGTCAAGTAATTATTGTTAAGACATCATGAAAACCTGTTGCCGGATTTTGTCCAACGTAATACCAATATTTTTTGTTTAGGTACTATTGGTATTGAAGATTGCTTAAATTTAATTAATTGCTTCTTATTTTCAATGCATTTTATCCTGTTGAGTTCCCTAGGGATTAAGTTCGAAAGACATAATTCAATCGGTAGTGTCTTTATGTATATTAGACAAGCTACTATGTGTAAACGAAACTATTGTTATGTCTAAATCCACGCAAGCGAAGCTGCGAGCGTCCAATAATTAAAATTAAACTAAACCGTTGTTACCGTAAGACACTAGTTTACTATAATTATAGATTATACCGGTGATAGATTTGTTACTGCTCAGATACGTAAACTATTGTATATACCAGTGAATAACAATTAGAAAGCAGCAAGTCCTAGGGACCAGCGGAGTGCGAAATCGTAGAGAAACTCACAATCCCAACCAGCCCCATTCGGTAGCATTTCGTTGTCTGTTCTCCTCATCATCCACTTTACACGGCCCATTACCTTTATTCAAAATGCCTGCGCTGTCTAAATTGAGAATGCGTTTCTCTTGCTACCACACGGTAGCAAGTCTACACAGACTTGTTCGTGAAAACTCTATTAACTTCAAACTAGTGATAACTTTAACTTTTCTTTAAGTAGTTTTTAGTTACCTAGACTTTCGTTAAGCGTGTCTAATCACCTCATAGCGAAATAAATTATTTGACTTTGACTTTGAACGATTCCTCGACAAATATTCCTTGAGTGTCCATTTAATGAAACCATACAAATTGTTATTTTAGCTTGCAAAACTTACGTCCACAGCGAATAGTGGAATTAAAAATAAACTATATTCTTCGGGGTAGGCAAACGTGCGTAAACATACTTTTCACCATATATGTTTAGGCTCCATGTAAGCATGCGAGCTGTGAGCCTATTGCCCTAATGCCATATGGGCACAATTTTAACTAAGATCTAATATTGAGAATTTCAAGTAAGAAAAGTAAAATAATATTTGCCCGACTCGGGAATCGAACCCAGGGAAATGAGAACAAACAAGAAATATAAATGTATTTTTTTTATTTCATCAGTAAATTACAGCATTAATAAAAATCAAATTTAAAACTAGAAATATAACAAAAAAAACGCAAAATAACTAAAGGCAACAAGATACTACTACTTGTTGCTACTACCAGTGAAAATTAGAGCGCACTCAGCATTTGCTCAGAATATCAGATGCTGGTTTTCAGTGCGCCCCAGTTGACGTAGCTTTGGTAGCGGTGAAGTAAGCGTACCACTGTGCTGTATACAATAATCGCTGCGACCCATAGACGTCCCACTGCTGGGCACAGGTCTCCCCCGCAGATACAGCTGCGGGAGGTCTAGCTAGAGCATACTCCGCCACGCTGCTCCAATGCGGATTGGTAGAGGGGTTAGTGGCCAACCCAGTGTCGAATGTTCTCAAGCCACCCGGAGGTCTTCGACAAGGCTTAGCGACTGTTTCCAGCATTGAAAACAACCGGGACCGACGGCTTTACGTGCCCTCCGAAGCACGGTAGCGTCCATGAAATTTTGCCACTGGCGGTCACCAATCCACAAACCGACCGCGCCCGTCGTTGCTCTCTTTCGATCACATTGAAACGACGCACGCCATTGGGCTATGGACGCTACAACTACAACTGTGCTGTATACAATAACTAGTGGACGCCCGCAGCTTCGCTCGCGTGGAATTAGACATTCACTAACTTCAAAAACGGCAAAGTTACCTCCCTAGGGGGTGAATTTTCAAAAATCCTTTCTTAGTGCTCCCCTGCGTTATAGAAGGAACCCCTGGGCAAAATTTCAAGTTTCTAACCCTTTTTAGGCCCTGCGTTGGTCAGTCAGTCAGTCAGTTAGTCAGCTTCTCCTTTTATATATATAGATGTAACTATACATTTATCTTAGTTGAGTAATTATGCTCAGGGTAATGCTCCCAAGAGTCCTTTCCTCACAGTCACTTGGCTTGCTCAAGTCACGTATCGTTCCGATTCGTCTCTACATTCCGTTATGCTGTGACCGCTTGCTATGCTGATCCACTAACTACACCAATTCATACTAATATTATAAATGCGAAAGTAACTCTGTCTGTCTGTCTCGCTTTCACGCCAAAACTACTGAACCAATTTAAATGAAATTTGCACAGATAGTTCCTAAAAAGATAGATCTCAGATAGATCCAGAGACTTAATTAATAAGAACATTCAAAATGTTTGCTTATTATTTAAATCTAAAACCATTGTTCGCTCTTCAAACACGTTAAAAACTACACTGCCTTCACAACAATATTTGTGTGAAATATCTAAAGTTTTTGAATTATAAAGTAAATGTAAAAGTTTATATTACGATTATTGCAATAAAAATAAACTTGTATATTTTGATTTTTGCATTTTTTTTATCTATTCACAGATAAGATGCTTGTGGTATTCATTTGCCATTTAGGTACTGCATCTTGCAAATACTTGCCATTAATTTTTGGTAAGGAAAGTCCTTGGGGTGACCACGACTCGGAAAACGGAGTATTGTCCGCCCTCCGACGATGTGAACTGATGACCTGAAGAAGACAGCGGGAAACCGCTGGATACAGATGAAACAGGATCGGGAGGAGTAGTGTCGATTGAGGGAGGCCTATGTCCAGCAGTGGATCTTGAAAGGCTGATGGATGGAAAACATTATTTCAGCAATAAATTGAGTTTTAACGCAAATTATTGCAGTTTTTCCTATCTACTTTAAAATTAGCGCGAAAACGCTCGTAGGTGTCATGGCGTCCGCTTTGACGTCACGCCTAGATATTAACGGAAGATGCCGTGGTATTTTATAACAGAAGCCCTACAAGGTGAATATTACTGAGGCGTGACGTCGACCGCTCTGATTGGCGCCTCAGTTAACATGGCTGATTGATACTTATATTTTAATGAAAATCTGATTAATCTCAATGTTTATATTAAAACTTGACCATTTTTTAGGAATTATTCAGCATACTTCTTCCTCTAAAACCATTTCATCTTTATTTTTTTTAACACTGTCATCATGCCTATTGTGAGTGAGCTGAAAGATCAAAGAGAAAATCTACATAACTTCGAGGTAGGTACCTTAATGGTTAGCCTACCTACTTTTATCAGAGGCATCAAAAAGTTGGCCCTAATTGCTTCATGGAACAGAGTCATCGAACACCGACGAGTTTGAGAAATGTCCACAGACAACAACAGAATTGTTTTCGATGTTCTGACCTCAATGACCGCATTCTTTCCGTGTTTGGCGCGCGGGACCGCTCAGCCACATTATACAGATAATATACTGTTACGTGTTAGGGTTCGAAGGATTTGGAGAGAAAGACCTGCTGACTCAATGAAGACTTTATTCACTAGCACTAACACAAAGCACTAGGTCAAACACTAAACACTAGGTCCAACACAATGCACTAGGTCCAAACACAAAGCACTAACGATGTCCTAGGTCGTAAGCCAAGTCGTAGGTTTCACTCTTTTCACTCCGGTATCACTTGTTTTCACTTCGAAGTCGCCTCGAAAGCTCAAACTGAACTGAACTCGCGGCTCTCCCCGCGACTATTTATACGTGCCGTCGCGAGTACTAGACGATTCTGGAAAGATACCGCGTGTTCCCGAACACGCGAGAATACAGGCCCACTAACGCCATCTAGTATCGAGTCGGGGTATCACGTTGTCTATGCGTTCACTGAGTGGTTCCACCAGCGGCGCTAGATGGCGCTAGCTTCCCTGTGCCTTCGTAACACCACTCCCCTCTTAGCGATGCTCGTCCCGAGCATCGTTGTTACTGCCATGGTAACGCGCCAGACGGTCTATGTGTACCACTTTGAATGCTCCTCTTGGTTGCTTTTGAATCCTATAAGTCACATCATTCAGTCGGGTAACCACTTTGTATGGACCGTCCCACTTGGTCTGCAACTTTGGAGATTTTCCTTTCCGGCGAGTTGGGTTATGCAGCCACACCAGTGACCCTTCCTCGAAGCCGCTCGTGTTCGATTTCCGGTCGTATCTGGTTTTCATGTTCTCACTTGACTGTAACCCATTTTCCCGTACCAAGGCGTGTATATAGCGCATTTTTTCCCTTAAATTGCAGACATAGTCTTGTACGGTCTCTGGTCCCTCCGGTGACCCTCCTGTCAATAGATCTACTGGTATTCGTAGTTCTCTACCGTAATTGACATACGCCGGGGTAGCTTTTATGCTCTCATGCTCGGCGGTTCGGTACGACAGAAGGAAGAGTGGAATATACTTGTCCCAATCCTTTTGTTTGTGGTCTACCACTTTCGCCAAATGCCTCTCCAGAGTCTGGTTAAACCTCTCAACCATTCCATCAGACTGTGGATGGTACGCGGTGGTCCTCGTCTTATGCATGCCCAAAATTTTGCACACTTCCTGGAATACTTGCGATTCGAAGTTCCTGCCCTGATCAGAATGGATTTCTAGAGGCACACCAAAGCGACATATCACTTCTTCGACTAACTTAGAAGCGACTGTTGTAGCTTCTTGGTTTGGTATGGCGAACACTTCGGGCCATTTGGTGAAGTAGTCCATGACGACCATAAAATACTTGTTTCCCGATTCCGTTACAGGAAATGGCCCAGCTACGTCAACTGCTATTCGTTCCCACGGTGCACCGACGTTGTACAACCGCAGGTTCCCACGGCTCCTGGTCTGTGGTCCTTTTACAGCAGCGCAGGTAGTGCATTTGCGGCACCAATCCTGTACATCATCTCGACAATGCAACCAGTAGAATCGTTCTCGCACTTTTGTTAACGTCCTCTTGACACCTAAATGGCCTCCTGATACGCCATCATGTATTTCACGGAGCACATCTGGTACTCTCGTTCTTGGGACAATGATCTGAAGATGGAACTCTCTGCCGTTAGTCTTCTCCCATTTCCGGTAGAGTATTCCGTTTTGAAGTATCAGACTGTCCCATTGCGCCCAGTACGCCTTAGTGACAGCGCCAGTGGGTGCAACCTCACTCCAGATTGGTTTTACGTCACCCCGTCTCTTCCATGTGATGATGTGCCGAAGGTCGTCATCTCTTTCTTGAGCCTCCCTCATAGCATCATTCTCCCAGAGACCCAAAGGACTTGTTCTCGTTAGCTTTAATGTTATTTCGTTAGATTCCTGCTTAACACAATGTTTGCAGTCTTCCGAACACGGCCTTCGTGAGAGTGCATCGGCATTCCCATGTGTTTTTCCGCTGCGGTGTTCCGTCTCGAAGTCATACTCCTGGAGCTGTTCAATCCATCGAGCTACTTGACCTTCTGGGTTCTTGAATTGCAGTAGCCACTTCAAGGCTGCATGATCAGTTCGCAGTAGAAACGGTCTGCCGATGAGATATTTGTTGAAATGTTGTAGCGTCTTTACAACAGCCAAGAGTTCTCTTCTTGTCACACAGTAGTTTCTCTCTGGTCTGGATAAAGATTTGCTGAAATATGCAATAACAACTTCTCTTTCACCCTGTTTTTGAGATAACACCCCTCCAATGGCCGTGTTGCTTGCATCCGTGTCGACTATAAACCGACCTTCAGGTTGTGGATACCCCAGGATTGGTGTTTCACACAGATGTTTCTTCAGTTTCTGAAAAGAATCTTCACAAGTCTCATCCCAACTAAATTGTCGTTTATCTTCTGTCAGCCGATGTAATGGCTTGGCTATCTCTGAGAATCCCTGAACAAAACGCCTGTAGTATGAGCATAGGCCGAGGAATGCCCGCACTTCGGTTTTGTCCTTAGGGGTAGGCCATTTTTGAACTGCTTCCAGTTTCTCCGGGTCTGTCTGGATTCCATCACTGGATATAACATGGCCGAGATAATTGACCTTACTCCTGAATAAACGACACTTTTTCGGGTTCAACTTTAATTTGGCTCCCTCTATTTTTGCGAAAACTCGCTCCAAGTTTCGCAAATGGTCCTCGAAGTCACGGCCGACAATGATGACGTCATCTAAGTAGACTAAGCAAGCCTCTCCAACTAAGCCTGCCAGTACACACTCCATGAGTCGCTCAAATGTGGCAGGTGCGTTGCACAATCCGAAGGGCATGACGTTAAATTGCCATAAACCTTTTCCGGTCGAGAAAGCTGTCTTCTCCTTGTCCTTTGGATGAATTTCCACCTGCCAGTATCCAGATTTCAGGTCTAGGGTCGAGAACCATTTCATGCCACTCAAGGTATCCAAAGTGTCGTCGATTCGAGGTAACGGGTAACTGTCCTTCTTAGTGACATCATTGAGACGCCTATAGTCCACACAGAATCTCGTGCTACCATCTTTCTTCTTCACTAATACAACAGGTGAGCACCACGGACTTGCAGACGGTTCAATAATCTTATTCTTTCTCATGTCCTCCAAAAGGCCTTCAACTTCTTTTTCCTTTGCAATTGGTATCCGTCTTGCTCGTTGACGAATTGGTCTCTCGCTTCCGGTATCTATCCTGTGCTGAACCATCGACGTTCTTCCAAGGTCCCCTTCTTGACTGGAGAAGATATTCGCGTAGCGCTCTAAAAACTTCTTAGCTTTCATTTTCTGCGAATAAGTCAGATTACTCTTGCAGTCATCGAGTAGCTCAGTCACTATTCCGTAGTTGTTGCTGTTTGCTGAGTCCGTGCCTGTCATCGAACTACACTTTTTCATCCAGACAACTTCCTCGCACTTTCCAATGACGTCACCTTTGTTCACGCAGATCTCGCGATCACTAAGATTCAAAACCTTGACCACAGCGTTACTGCTTCCACTAACAAGGGTTCTCGCCGTCATCAGTTTTTGCGCCGATGTCTTGGTAGGTGTGTCTTCGATCAACACGCATCTGTTTGACTTTTTCTTTCCAGCTGGCGGCAGTTTCACCAGCACCCGAGCTTCCGCTCGTCCAGGTATAATGACTTTCTTTACACATGCGACTTTCCCGCAGGCGCCTCCAAGAATGAAGATTTCTTCTTCACCACACTTGAAAACTCCGTCAGCGACATTAATTCTGCAGTTGTGTTTCTTCATGAAATCCAAACCCAAGATGCAATCATCCATAATCTCAGCCACGATAACGTTATGAGAGTACGAGGACCCCCCTACATACATCGTAACTGACATTTCTCCCAGGACGGGTATTGGCTGACCGGAGGCAGTAAGAAGCCGACAGTTAATTCTCCTCTTGTGTCCCCTTGCGGCTTTTACCAGATTTGGGTTCACTATTGTTCTAGAGGCTCCTGTGTCTAGAGTCATTTTGCAATCCGTCCCGTTAATAGTCCCCTGAATCACAAGACTATTCCCGCTGCATGCCTGGGAGATAACAGTTATCGGGGCTTCCTCCGCGTCAGCCAGCACTCGCCCCTTAGTCCTGGCTTTTATTCGTTTCCCTGATCCCGGGCAGGGGACGAAGCCCCTTGCTTCTTCAGCTCCTCTATTTGTTCCTCCATCCTTTTCTTCCATGCCATCTGGGTCTCCTTCTGCGGGCAGTTGAGTTGAAGATGGCCCCTCTCGCCGCACTTGTAGCACATGGCTCCAAAAGCTTTCCTCGTAGGAGCCTTAACCTCCTTGACTTCCTCAGAGACCTCGCGGATCTTATGGGTCTGCCGTATATCATGGCGAACCGCCTCGACCTCCAAGGCATGCGCCAATGCTTCCTTTAGCGAGGTATGGTGACGAAGCCTCACTGCAGCTCTGACCTCCAGGTCTTTTATTCCGTCGACAAATGCTTGAACAATATTCGTGTCCACCATCTTGGTGTCGGCTCCTGGGTGTGCCTTCCTGACGAGTTTTTCAATTTCCAACGCCCATTGTTGTAGTCCTTCTCCTGAGCGTTGGACTCTGTCACGCAGTTGGGCACGGAACACGTGCTCCAGGTGTCGCTCCCCGTATCTGGATTCAAGTGCCTCCATCAGGTCTTGGAACCCATTTCCTGTATGTGCCTCCAGGACCGACAAAGCTTGCCCTCTGAGCGCAACAGTGAGAGCGGTCAGGCATTGTTCTTCCGTCCATCCGTTGGCAGAAGCAACAGTCTGGAATTGCTGCCGATAAGCGTTCCAAGAAGTAGTGCCATCGTATGGTGGCACTTTCACTCTTGGTCCTTGCACCACTCCGGTAGTTCCACTGGACATCGCAACTCCCATGGTTTCAAGGCGCACTACTTTTTTCTGTAGTTCAGTGAGTCCGGTTTTCACATTTTCCACATCCAATCCCAACCCGGTAACTCGTTCCTCCACTACGTCGACATCTTTTCGAAGCTTAATCACCGTGTCACTAACATCATTTATAGCCCCAAGCACTTTTTCTTGGAGGTCTCTTTGTTGCTCTTGTAAAGCGCCGAACTTGTGCTCTTGTGACTCTTGCAAAGCACCAAGCTTGCGTTCTTGTGACTCTTGCAAAGCACCGAGCTTGTGTTCCTGTGACTCTTGCAAAGCGTGCAAAGCACCGAGCTTGCGTTCTTGTGATTCCTTCATTTCCCGAATTAATACAAACAAACTTCCTAATTGAAGAGGGGCTGTAGAAGCTTCGGTGGCACCGGTGGGCGTGGCCTGTCTGGTAGGCGTATCCTGAGGGGCGTGGTCAGTGGGCGTGGTCTGGTATGCGGGGCCAGTGGGCGGGGCTTGGCCCACAGTGGGCGGAGCTTGGTCCCCAGTTGTGACCTCCGCAGCTCGTTGTGCCCTTGTCCTGACGCCCTCCTGTAAGTCCTCTCTCGGAGTCAATGGCATCTCCAAATCTCACTTCCGACACCAGTTGTTACGTGTTAGGGTTCGAAGGATTTGGAGAGAAAGACCTGCTGACTCAATGAAGACTTTATTCACTAGCACTAACACAAAGCACTAGGTCAAACACTAAACACTAGGTCCAACACAATGCACTAGGTCCAAACACAAAGCACTAACGATGTCCTAGGTCGTAAGCCAAGTCGTAGGTTTCACTCTTTTCACTCCGGTATCACTTGTTTTCACTTCGAAGTCGCCTCGAAAGCTCAAACTGAACTGAACTCGCGGCTCTCCCCGCGACTATTTATACGTGCCGTCGCGAGTACTAGACGATTCTGGAAAGATACCGCGTGTTCCCGAACACGCGAGAATACAGGCCCACTAACGCCATCTAGTATCGAGTCGGGGTATCACGTTGTCTATGCGTTCACTGAGTGGTTCCACCAGCGGCGCTAGATGGCGCTAGCTTCCCTGTGCCTTCGTAACAATACTATACTGTGGCTCCGCTTATATTGTACATTTGAAATGATCTGTCAACGTCATCTACTTGTACAAACAGCTAACTTTACGGATACTACTTACCGACAAATTTTTAGGGACAGGCGAGCTAATGCTTTAGCACGCAGCGATCTTTCTCCTTCTCTCTAACCTCCATGATACCACCACAGAATAGTAATTTCATTGACTTACAATACTATTGCTAATTTCGATTTATCGTCTGTGACGTTTGACATCTTATTGACTTCACATTTCACATACAAACCATATGCACCTCTCGTAATCCTATTCCATTATTGTGTATGTGTTTCCGAAAGACCTAATTAACTTGATGTTAGATGTTTTACATGTTATTAATTAAAAGCTTTTATTTAACTTTACTCATCTATGTCCTGGAATCTTGCAATCAATATTTCACCCACTTCCACTGAAGCTATCGAGCTGAAATTTGGCACACATATTTAGTTCCGATGACAATGCACGAAAATAAAAAAAAAGTTATAAAAATTTATAATTTTTTTTAATAATCTTAGTTTTTTTTAATAATATAGACGGACAAACAGACATTACCACCTGATGGTAAGTGGTCACCGTAGTGGATGGAATATTATATATTTCAAATACAAAATACAAATATACAAAAATCTTTATTAACTTAATGTAAATACGAGTACAATAAGTATTTACAGTTGGATCCCTTCCCTCCTTTTTAGCTTGCACTGTGTTATGGAGGGGAAAATACCGAAACAATCCTTCAATACAATACCCACGCATTCCTAATATAAACTTCGCTTCTCATAATGGAGTTGTTTACGGCTTACGGATTGGGAATTCCACTCCTCGGAAAGTTAAACTTTCACGTTATTCGTGCTAAGCGGTATCTCAGATTTAGCGGCTGCTCCATAAATTAATATTGCCCATAAAAGGATTAGCACAGTAAACCGGGTTTAGGAGGCCCCGTTAGATTTAAATCAGCCAATTAGCATGGGATTATTAGTACTTAGATTAGTTCCTCCGTATACTGGTGAAAGATACAGGAGATAGTGAGAAATCACAGGTAATGATGTGGACACATCACGCAATTATATCTACGGCAAGATCTCTTTGATTTGATATATAAATATGTATACATTTAAAGGCTTTAACACAACGCTTTTAACACCTCACAAAACCGGGTTTGGCCTGTAAGTATTGCTGTATTGGGTCCGCCCCACACAGAAAACATCACAATTTAAAATTTAATATATAGAACTAGTGGACGCCCGCAGCTCGCATGGAATTAGACATAACAATAGTTTCTTTTGCACCTAGTAATATTATATAGCCAATGTCACTTAGTGAAGATGCATCTTTCTAATGGTGAAAATGCATGTATGTATGTATGTCCTGGAATCTTGCAATTAATATTTCACCCACTTCCACTGAAGCTATCGAGCTGAAATTCGGCACACATATTATATCCGATGACAATGCACGAAAATAAAAAAGGAATAAAAAGCTTTTAAAAAAAATTAACAGTATAATTTTCAGTATATACTGTAAATTTGACGCGGGCGACGCCGCGGGCAGCAGCTAGCAGGTAGATAATTATGAACGGAAGGAATGGCGCCACGCCACAGGTATACACGGTCACTGTCATGCCGAGTAGTGCCGCGTGACCCTAATGCGGCGGAACGACGCTACACTTTCACGATACTTACACCTACGCGCCCGCTGTTCATACAAACAAACAGGTTCACTTTAACATTGATTGAGTGGAAGTCGTAGCGTCCGTAGCCCCTGTGGCTCGCGTCGATTCAATGTGATCGAAAGAATTTAGCAACGACGGGCGCGGTCGGTTTGTGGATGGGTAGGCTAGTGGCAAAATTTCATGGACGCTACCGTGCTTCGGATACGATACCTTCGAAGAACTTGTTCAAAATGTTCATGTTTGTGACTAAATGGTACATTTCTTTAAGCGTATTTTATGTGACTTGTTCAAGGCATGCTCGTTTACTACTCACATCACAAGCTACTACAGAGAATTGAGACTGCTAATAC
This sequence comes from Carterocephalus palaemon, assembly GCA_944567765.1. Lineage (NCBI taxonomy): Eukaryota > Metazoa > Arthropoda > Insecta > Lepidoptera > Hesperiidae > Carterocephalus > Carterocephalus palaemon. The sequence goes on along the minus strand of OX155662.1, from coordinate 9,303,911 downwards.
AAAATTGAATCGGGCTAGGCGTTGTCCTGCCACAGTTTAAAAAGGTCCTGGTGTCCCGCGCGGCAAGGAATGCGGGGTGAACGCCCTCGCGGCCTCGCCACTGGGCCAAGGCACCAAGGCACAGGCCAAGGTCATTAACGGACCGCGTGACGTCACCAGCCGCGCCATTAAGGCACTTTACACACACTCAAATATCTATATCTATACTAATGTTATAAAGAGGAAACATCTGTTTGTAATGTTTTCACATAAAAACTACTGGACCGATTTGAAAAATTCTTTCACCATTAGAAAGCCGCATCTTCACTGAGTGACATAGGCTATTATAATATTACTAGGTGTAAACGAAACTTTTCCGAACGAAGCTGCGGGCGTCCACTAGTATATTATAATCAGGCACAAGGTAATACCATCTATTATTTACAAATATTATATACGTTTCAAAAGCTTGTTGAAAGATAGCTTTCACAACCAATGACGTTTGTAAACTGTTTTAACAAATTGTTAAATACCTACTGTAACGATTATGAAGGGGAAAGCTTTTTTTCTTTTTGATTTATTTATTTCCTCTAAAATGGTACATAGCTATATATAAATTTCTGTCAAACTGTAGGCCAGTTTGTCGGCCGGTATTTTACAGTTCAGTTGCATGCCTGAGTTCTCAACGATCCAGTTGTCATTTCTTTGAAAGTATATCGCTAAGCGTGTTATCACATCAAAGATCTCATAGCGATATTTAAAAAAAAAAGCGTTTAACGATGGTCAAGTTGTCTTTTTCTTTGATAGTATTTTCTCGCTAAGCGTGTGTACACTTCATAGATCTCATAGCGATATTTAAAAAATAATTCATAGTGTGAACCAAGCCTTAGCCCGCAGCCCCACTTGTCCGCCTGTCCGCCCTTGCCCCTATTCAAGGCACGCCCGGCTTACGGTACTAGCGGTTTACTAATCTCTCTCTAATGTTTATTTAAATTCTTACGTACCTACGGTTATTATCAACTGGTAAGTAGTGGTAATGGCACCTATAGTAATATTTTTTTCTCGTACCTACTTACCCTGAGGATGCCTTGTTTTGGGGCGAAACACGTGTTAGTGTATGTTTTCATTGGTCGCGTGTGCATGTTTCCCGAGTGGGAGGGAGGGAGGTGCTGCGTGCATGAAGTTATACACCACCATACATTTTTGTTCGCGGGTTGTTGCAAAGTAGATTGATCTTTGGTTTGTATTTTTTTTTTGTTTTAAAAAAAAATAGAAATCTTGGACTTTCTCACACGCTGCCATCTGACCCCAAAGTAGGCGCGAGCGTGTAATATGGGTGTCAGAGGCTGATATACATACATAGATATTTTTAAATACATACTTAAATAAGAAGACTCGTTATAAGGCCCCATATAATCTCCTATCTTTACGAGTATTTTTGTATCACCCTGTATCTGCCATCCCAATTGACGCGAGTCACTCGACGACACGACCACAGTATTCTTAAATAGGTCACTAGGATCATGCCGAGTCGTTTACGGAATACCGCATGCGGTCACGCGTCGCCGGCGCATGCCGTCTCGCTCTGGTTGCCCGGCGCACGCGTCGATCTAGTAACGGCATCTGCGTCGTCTGCTTCGTATTGGACCAAATAATTTATGTTACTTTTCGCAGAGTTCTGTGACGCTGTAAATAAGAATCCATACATCCATACTAATATTATAAATGCGAAAGTAACTCTGTCTGTCTCGCTTTCACGCCAAAACTACTGAACTGATTTAAATTAAATTTGGTTCACATCACAGTCACAGTTGTCATGGGTGGCAGCGGATGGGTGGTGCTGCAAGCTCGTTTGCTATCCTGTATCCATAAAAAAAAAAATAAAAAAAAAAACATATAGTCTAGTAGAGCCTGAGAAAGGACATAGGACATAGGAAAGGACTACTTTTTAATTGGAAAAAAGTATTGCGAAGGGTTGAAAAGGGGAATGAAAAGTTGTATGAAAGTATTGTCATTTTCAGAACTAGAAGCATAAAATTTATATTTTAGGCTGTCGATTAGATATAACTAAATATGGCATTCAATGATTGTAAAAAAGTTACCCTTAAGGGTGTAAAATAAACATATAAGGGAATAACACATTTACGGATTCATTACAAATTTGTGGAGCTAAAGTTAACGCGTTAAGAAGAATCTATTATTATTTCTAATTCCACGCGAGCGAAGCTGCGGGCGTCCACTAGTAATAATTAAATGAACAAACACATGCACAGCCTGTGGCTGAACACACACAGAAAACATATATAACCCGAGTATAAATGTTCTCATTTCGAAATTCCCGCCTTAAACTCTAATTATTTTATCACTAACATTAAATGCGCAATTAAGAGTACCTAAGTACCTAGTTTTAATGCTCCAATTTCTTTCGTACGTAAGATATTTAAATTTTGTTAGGTTAAAAACATAATAAGTAATAACATAAGAAATATCAAGCCACTTAATCTTATTGCAGTTTGCAAACCCTGTTGGTTTTACTAGTGTTCAGTCTATACTCATAATTTCTCTTAATATAAAGAGGAAACATAGTATAATCAAAGGAGGAAACATTTGTTTGTAATATTTTCACACAAAAACTACTGGACCGATTTCAAAAATTCTTTCACCATTAGAAAGCTGCATCTTCACTGAGTTACATAGGCTATATAATATTACTAGGTGTAAACGAAACTATTATTATGACTAATTCCACGCGAGCTATGCTGCGGGCGTCCACTATTGTTTTAGCACGGACTACATACTATAGGTTTTAGTATACGTTTATCAAAAGAGTAAGAGGAACTCTATAGTTAGAGAACGATTTATATAATGATCGATAAATTATTCTAAATACCAAATTCAAAACGTGCCTCATTATATAAATTGGACAGACAGACATTGCAATGATAGTAATAACTTCACAATGACAGCGCGTTCAGAGGAAGTGAAACTTACTACATTATTGCATATGTAGCTGTATCCCGCTATTGGGAGAAATGGGGGCGAGTCGACATGCAACATTCGTTCGCGGAAAGCTATGTTCGATGTTCGATCTGGACAACAGTGCCGTATATTAAGACCGATACAGATACAAACATCTTTATTCCAAATGAAAATGTATATTTCTACTTCCTGCCTTTCCGCTTTAGCTTGTACTGTGGTGCAGAAGTCAGTGTCTTCCACGAATTGGCTTAGTAAAAGATACAAATCGAACAAGTTAGTTCACCTTAATTAGAACGAATCATAATATATAAAGTCTGTTTATTAGGCATGATGACAGTACTTATTAAAAAATAAAGATTAAGTACATGGTTTTAGCGGAACAAGTATGTTGAATAATTCATAAACAATGGTCAAGTTTTGATAAAAATAGTTTGTAAGTTTTCACACAAAAACTACTGGACCAATTTCAAAAATTCAATTTCAAAAAAAAAAAAAATTTCACCATTAGATTAGAAAGCTGCATCTTCACTGAGTGACATAGGCTATATAATATTGCTAGGTGTAAACGAAACTATTGTTATGTCTAATTCCACGCGAGCGAAGCTGCGGGCGTTCACTAGTACGAGTATCTATTAATTCCATGTTTTAGACACACTGATACAAGCTTATATATTCGTGGGAAAAAAATTTAAACTTGAAGATAATCATAGCAACACATCTGTGTCTGATTTAGAACGAGACTCCTACTAACAAGTACTAACTGGACTATTACTAACACCAACTAACATGACTAACTAGGTATCACTAACAGTCCCCAGTGCTCTTACCTACTAACGAAATGACCAACTAATGTTCTAATTAACTCTCTCAACTAATTTGCCTAACCATCCCAGTCCTTGAGTCTTGTTCAAAGTCAGTCACAGTTGTCATGGGCGGCAGCGGATGCGTGGTGCTGCAAGCTCGTTTGCTATCTTGTATCCATAAAAAAAATGTTTTTTTTGTCAAAAAGTAGATAATCATAGTTAGTGCTACGCTGGTGCGATACGCAGTCTGCGTTATACGGTAAACTGACCGTTAACGGCTACAGATAGTACGGACGCTACCGTGACCGCATACCGCTTACGGCTATTTCGCGCCTATCAGCCAACCAACCTTGACCATGTAATGTAATGTTGCTTAAGTATTATTATAGTGTAAGTATTTATTACACTAATATTATAAAGAGGAAAGATTTGTTTGTAATGTTTTCACACAAAAACTACTGGACCGATTTCAAAAATTCTTTCACCGTTAGAAAGCTGTATCTTCACTGAGTGGCTATATAATATTACTAGGTGTAAACGAAACTATTGTCATATCTAATTACTAGTCATCAATATTATCAACGTATATACCTACACGGGCTAAATTTAAATAAATCAAATCAAAAATTAATTTGAATTTAAAATTCTAACGTTTCCGTGCTTAGGGAGTGAAAAGATGTTAAAAACAGCTTGTTCTCATTTCGAAATTCCCGCCTTTAATTATTTTATCACTAACACTAAATGCGCAATAAAGAGTACCTATATACCTAGTTTCAATACTCCAATTTCTTTCGTACCAAAAGATAAAGCAAAAATAAAGGCAACATCACATTTTTTGATGTGAAACATCAATAGCCGCACGTAAAACCGATTTCTGGCGTGGCGACGCATGCCGTGGCGACACGTCGCCACGCTATATGATGGTATATTATATATACAGTCGTTAAGCCATCTCTCTCGCTCATTTTTTTTTTTTCTTATAATATGTTAAAGTTCCTGTCATAATCTGTACTTTTGTGCGTACCTATTACTTGTACAAAATAATTTCGACGTTTCACATCTGCCAGGCGTCCCGTGACGGCTCACATTTTTTTTATGATAGGTACTACGGGCGAACTAAATATCCTTGATGATGATAGGCATCTCAAACGGAGGCGTGTGTCCGTTACCGCGCCGCGGCCCACATACCGCGCCGATACGCATCGACATGCGCACGCGCGGCGAGTGAGCGATTGCACTCATTTGTCATTGCGCACTAAGAAAATGCTACCTTTTTTATGGATGTAAAATAGCAAACGAGCATCCACGGTCCTTAGCAACTGTGACGTCACACTGTCTTGAACATACTCTATTAGGAATTGGAATAGCTGCGACCCATAGACGTTCCACTGCTGGGCACGGATCTCCCCCACAGACATAGCCAGAGCATACTACACCACGCTGCTCTAATGCGGATTGGTGGATGGGTTAGTGGCCAACCCAGTGAATGTTCTCAAGCCACCCGAAGGTCTTTGACAAGGCTTAGCGACTGTTTCCACAATTGAAAACAACAGAGACCGACGGCTTTACGTGCCCTCCGAAGCACGGTAGCGTCCACGAAATGTTGCCACTAGCGGTCACCCATCCACAAACCGACCGCGCCCGTCGTTGCTTAACTCTTTCGATCACTGAATCGACGCGAGCCATTGGGCTATGGACGCCACAGGTCCATAGATTACTAAATAGTTACTTCTTTCATAACTATTACTGTTTGACGATGAACAATTTGATGTGATATGATAAAACCTTCTCTAACCAACTATTACCTACCTATTATTACTGTGCAACATGGACTGTTGCATCGAGATGAAAGTAATAACTAACGAAACTAGCGGCGAATACTTAATAACTTTCATTTTCCGCGAAAGTAATCTTGTAAGTGTCTTAATGTTGGCTTTGATGAAACCACAGCCGTACGCATCAAGTCGTGATGCAAATAAGTATCTATTAAAATGTTGCAGTGTAACATAGTTACTCTCTTCGGCTCACATCAAGTCTAGTGGCTGACTAGACCAAAGCTGGGACTGTGGGTAATCGCGCCTCTTGCTTGAGGACGTGTTGATGTATATTTTGACCGCGATGGCGCAAGTAGTGATCTTGCCTGTTGCGCCAAGGCGTGGGTTCGAATCCCACTCAGGACAAATATTCGTGTGACGAACACTTGTATTTGTTCTGTGTCTGGATGTTAATATTATCTATTTAAGTATGTATTTAAAAATATCTATGTATGTATATCAGTCTCTGATACCCATATTACAGGCTCGCGCCTACTTTGGGGTCAGATGGTCGTGTGTGAGAATGTCCAAGATATTTAATACTAGTCTATCATACAACCTTTCATCCCCCTTTTCAACCCTTTTTCCAATTAAAAATTAGCCTATGTCCTTTCTCAGGTTCTACTATCTGTGTACCAAATTTCATTTAAATCGGTTCAGTACGACCTGAAGAAGACAGCGTTAATTGTCAGTAACAGTCCCAATCTTGGTGGGTTCACCCACAAGCAACGCTTTGTGGTTCAACTTTTCCAGTCCTCAAACCCTTGAGGACTGGAAAAGTTGAACCAGTAATCTGAAGGGAGACCGTACTCTTTAGTAGGACATGGGTTGTATTAATATCATCCAATCTACGTGAATCCCACGACAAAATTACTTCAATAATATTGTAGACAAAACTTGTGTAACTTCATCTTAATGGTCCAATTTGTCCATTGTATTGTGCGCAAACAAAGTAGTAGTATTATTTCATTCCCAAACCAAGCTTTGCAATCCTACATGCTCTATTTATAATGCTTCGTACAAATTTTAAATTTCGTTGTCTCGTACCATGCTGAGGTAAAAAAAAAATATTGTATGAGATGTGTTCATTTTGTCCGTTCACGAGTTAGCGCCATCTATTATCAAGTGGAAGCAGCTATGTATACCACAATATTGTATAAGTTGGTTAACTGTCCGTTCACGAGTTAACGCCATCTATTATCGAGTAGAAGTAACAATGTACCAACCTTCTAGGCCCTGCTACCACTGCTGGCGGTCTGCGCCGAGCCGGCGACGGAGCCCGAGCCGGAGACGAAGGACACGACGACGGAGGCCGAGGAGCCCCCGGAGGGATACTACGCCTTCGTGGAGTCGCCTAACGCCACGCCCCCTAGGTAAATGTAAATACAACACACTCCTGCGGCAGGCGGCGTATACACAGAATACTTAAGTTAAGATAAGATAAAAATCATTTATTTCTTAACTCTAACACAATAAAGCATAAACATAGAAATTCAAAAACACAGGATTAAACAAAAAAACTTATATTAAACAATGAGGAAAAAAGAGATGAAAACATAAATAAAATTTAAATAATGGTAAATAAAGATTAAAATAATGGTAATATTTGTTAGATAGTATTAAGTGCCTATTTACTAACACTAGGGAATTATTTACTAACGCATTAGGAACCGACAGACAGACAAGTTCCTTTAATGTACACCAAAAGAATAAAAAAATAACATACAACAAGTACATACAAAATAACTTAATAGAGTGGTAGTACAAATAGGAACTCCTGTGCTGTTAGTAGAATTTTAATATAATAAATCAAAGAATAAAGTCTGTTCTCTCGAAGCATATCGCACCGCCAATTTGAAAAGGAGCGCAACGCGACGTCTCGATTAGGTCTTCTCTCGTCTCGATGTATCGTCGAGTGAAAGTAAGGCCTTTCTCCAGCGGCAAACAATCGTAATTATATTACTCTGCATCATCTGCCGCTGTTGTAATTAGCTGCTTACATACGTTCCGCACTCTTTAGGGTTCCGAACAGAGGGTGATAAATAGAACCCTATAAATATGCCTACGCTGTCTGTCTATCAGTCACATGGCTCTATCTCTTGAACGGAAATAGGTACGTAGACACTTGAGCCATCGAAGGTCTTCGACAAGGCTTAACGATTGTTTTCATCATTGCGCATTGAACACAACCGGGAGGTTGTGTTCAACGGCTGTTGTGCGACGGCTTAAAGTGCCCTTAGAAGCATGGCGCCCATGAAATGTTGCCACTAGCGGTCATACATTCACAAAACGACCGCGCCCGTCGTTGCTTCGCTGCGACCCATAGACGTCCCACTGCTAGGCACGGGTCTCCCACACAGACACTGCTGCGGGAGGTCTAGAGCATACTCCACCACGCTGCTCCAATGCGGATTGGTGGAGGGGTTAGTGGCCGACCCAGTGTCGAATGTTCTCAAGCCACCCGAAGGTCATTGACAAGGCTTAACGACTGTTACCACCATTGAAAACAACCGGGACCGACGGCTTTACGTGCCCTCCGAAGCACGGTAGCGTCCATGAAATTTTTAGCCACTAGCGGTCACCCATCCACAACCTGACCGCGCCCGTCGTCGCTTAACTCTTTCGATCACATTGAATCGACGCGAGCCATTGGGCTATAGACGTTACTACTAGGAATTGGAATAGTGCTTTATAAACAATTACTACATGACATTAGTGGTACCAGCTGACAGCTACCATGGTGGGCTGTGGTCCCTCGGGCGAACTTTGAATAAACCCTTATTGAAAGATCATACACATAGAGAAAACCTGAAAGGAAGCTTACTCCTTACTTTTTTAAGCTGGTCTAACTACTCAGAGAGTGTCATAAGCAACACTACATTTTTTTTTTTGGACATTCTCACACACGGCCATCTGACCCCAAAGTAGGCGCGAGCCTGTTTTATGGGTGTCAGAGACTGATACACATACATAGATATTTTTAAATACATACTTAAATAGATAATATTGACATCCAGACACAGAACAAATACAAGTGTTCGTCACACGAATATTTGTCCTGAGTGGGATTCGAACCCACGACCTTTGGCGCAACAGACAGGGTCACTACCGATTGCGCCAACGGGCCTGTCACAGACAGGGTCACTAGCGACAGACAGGGTCACTACCGACAGACAGGGTCACTACCGATTGCGCCAACGGGCCTGTCACATTGCGAAAAGCATGTTAGGAACGCCATTTAAAACTTCCAGAGTGCGTCCGCCGCCGTACCGCCAGCTGGCGACGGAGTGCGCGGGCGCGGGCGGCGCGCGCGCCGCGGTGAGCGCCAGCAACCTGTGCGGGGACCTCAACCGGGGCGCCATCCCGCGCAGCCCGCTCAAACACAACCCCAACGGGGAGCCCTACCCCTTGTGAGTGTATATCAGGATATCAGATAATAATCCTTTCTAATCTTCTTAATGTATAAACTAGTGGACGCCCGCAGCTTCGCTCGCGTATAATTAACGACGTCTGCCCACGTTCGGGTTGCTCACTTGACTTCAAAAACGGCAAAGTTTCATACTAATTTTGCACCCCAGTTTTACCCCCTTAGGGGGTGAATTTTCAAAAATCCTTTCTTAGTGCTCCCCTACGTTATAAAAGGAACCCCTGTGCAAAATTTCAAGTTTCTAGCCCTTATAGTTTAGGCCCTGCGTTGATATGTCAGTCAGTGCACAGGGGTTCCTTTTATAACGTAGGAGAGCACTAAGGATTTTTGAAAATTCACCCCCTAAGGGGGTAAAACGGGGGTGCATTTAGTATGAAACTTTGCCGTTATTGAAGTCAAGTGGGCAACCCGAACGCGGGCTGACGTCGTTATTGGGTCTAATTCTAATGGTTAGATCTGTAATCGATGCATTTTTATCATCGATTGGTCGATAACATCTAAATCTTAGTCTAGTTCTGAATGGATTTTAAATCTTACTAGTCAGTAAGTTATTTGTCAAAACTATGTATTATATTATTAAACTATTATACCTATATCTTTTGTATCTACCCAGCGATCTAAAACTGAATTAGAGTTCAGGTGAAAATTGGAACTAAAAATTATCCGACTCGAAGGACCAATTTAATCAATTTTTGTTTTTAATTTGATGTCTCTGTCCCCAGCGAGCTGATCCGCAACCACACGCTGCGCTTTCTCTCGCGCACGCTGCCGGTGCTGCGCGCGGACGACGCGCTGCCCCGCGTGGCCCACGTTGCCCCAGCCGACCTGCCCGCGCTGCCCGATGTGCACCACAACAGGTATTGTAGTGCTCCATTGGCTCGTTACCACACCAGTGCCCAGTAAACGTCCGTTCTCGCCCGTGGCTAATACGTGACTGTTTACGTCACTCCCGTGTGCTCGAGACAACGTCATGTTTAACAGATTATATATATATCACATACACTACAGGTATGTTGCGAGGCGAGCGGGTCGTAAGCGCGGATAGGTTTACCAGCCGTATATGCCCCCCGCACTGATACCCCATACGCAGCTATCACCTCTGGTTTTTAGAATCCATACTTTTAATATACTTTTATTAATATTATAAATGCGAAAGTGTGTTTGTTTGTTTGTCCGGCTTTCACGTCGCAACGAAGCTATTATATGGTATGGTTTTTGTGTGTGGAGATAGTGAGGAGGGTGGAGAGTGACGTAGGCTACTTTTTACCGCGGTAAAACATCCCCATGGGAAGATATCGATGTTTTGTTATTTGCTAGATATTTAGTTCCGGATGTTGTTAATAGATGGCGTTAGTACAATTTAGTTAAGTAGTTAGTATAGTGGTTAAGTAGTTAGTATCTTTTAATCGTGGAACTGTCACTATTCATCCACCACAAATGTGCCATGTATGAGAAACAACTCATTGTTAATCCCCTTTGACCACGCGGGCGGAGCCGCGGGCAAAAGCTAGTATAATATAATAGAATAATTATTTATTTTGCTTTGCACACAAACAAAAATTAATACAAAAAAAATACAGTTCACATTATCATGTAAGTAGATATTACAAAGCAAAATAGGACTGCACTCAGCATTTGCCAATGAATCATGACGCTGATTTTCAGTGCAGCCCTGTTTTGAGTTAGTTTGATCGGTAAACCTGTCCATTTTATTTTTATATACTAGATAGATAATGACAGACACTAGAAGACTAGTTTTCCCTTCCTTTGTCCCACTGTTGGGCTCGGGTCAAGTGCGAGCAGTTTTGGTGTGCGTCAGAGTCAAACAACTGCCATCACATAACATCACGACTGTAATTTCCCAAATGGTATGTAGAGGCGTGTATTACAGCCACATCTTCTATCTTCTATATATATAAAAGGAGAAGGTGACTGACTGACTGACTGACTGACTGACTGACATTTCAACGCAGGACCTAAACTATAAGGGTTAGAAACTTGAAATTTTGCACAGGGGTTCCTTTTATAACGTAGGGGAGCACTAAGAAAGTATTTTTGAAAATTCACCCCCTAGGGGGGTAAAACGGGGGTGCAAATTTAGTATGAAACTTTGCCGTTTTTGAAGTTAGTGAATGTCTAATTCCACGCGAGCGAAGCTGCGGGCGTCCACTAGTACATTATAATATTTTTTGGTCAAATTTTTTATTCATAAACCTACTAAGTGTTATCTGTTCTATTGTAGATTGGAGGAGCGCGCCAAGCGGTCCCTGGAGGGCGAAGTCCCCGCCAGCGAGCTGCCGGCGGAGCACCGCGGGGCGGAGGCGCCGCGGGAGTCCAGAAAGTTCTGCGACGGCGGCGGCGTGTGAGTACACATTCCACGGTATTATATATGGAGAAAAAGGCATATTTTAAATATTGCCATTATTAAATATTATTGATTCAAATCAATAAGCCTTACATAATGTGGAAGTAGGTACCTCAAAAACACATCACCATTAAATCAAGAAAAGAAGTCCACCAAAAAATCGCACGAATATTCGTGACGAGTTGACGCGATAAAAACATCGTAGCCACTCACGTCGCGACCAGTAATTCGTCTATTCGCGTGTATTCGGGCGAACTAGACCAGTAATTCGTCTATTCGCGTGTATTCGGGCGAACACGAATACTTCGCATATCAAAGGGGTCGCGACGTGAGTGGCTACGATGTTTTTATCGCGTCAACTCGTCTCGAATATTCGTGCGAATTTTTGGTGGATTTCTTTTCTTCACACATTTTCAAACATTTAATTTTATCGTGATAAAAAACTAACTTCCAATCGCCGCTTGTTCATGTATTTAATTTATGCCTAGCAACTGACACATATCCTGAGGCTTAGAAAGTCACTAGTCACCCTATTCCAAAATCTGGTAGCAGTTCTGACATCACGAACACATACCTACAGCGGTTCTGTCGGCGTTCGGCAAGTTAGTTGAATGTATAATCAATTTTAAACTTAAAACTTTATTTTATTAGATCAGGGGTGTGCCAAGGAAGCAATCTCGGCCCTACCTTCTTCCTAATTATCGTCAACGAATTGCCGAACGTCCTCAGTTCCTCTCGGTATCTGATGTTTGCTGATGACCTGAAATTGTACCATCCTGTTGAGAGTAGCACCGACTGCTTGGCTCTGCAAGGATATATTCAAAAGGTTTTGCAATGGGGTATGGAAAATCGGTTACAAATAAATGTGGATAAATGCAAATGTATTACATTTTCTAGATCGCATCCTCTAACCCATGATTATACTCTCCATGGCAAGCAACACACAATACGGGATCTCGGTGTATCTCTCGATTCCCGAGTAAATTTTAGAAATCATATATTCGATTCCATAATCGATATCATATCATTATGATATGACGTGATATTTCGATTCTCTTACACTCCAATTATGTTGCCGCCCTACATGGTTCATGATAAATAACATAAATACATTTAATAATGTAATGCTTGATCATGATTTCAATTAATGATATGAGTTTGAATATAATTTGAAATAACTTGTTAAGTTTGAATGTTTCTTACGCCAAGTGCCGTAAATCTTACTATATATAGTAAGATATCCATTTCAGTAGACTAATACAACGCTTTTAAAAGAAACTGTTTTCAGTAAATGAAAAATGATTTTAAAAGATTAGATAGAATTTTACTATAAGTAATTTTAGGAAAGTACAACATTTTTTTAAACATTTTTATTAACAATCTATATTTGACAGGTGCTCACAAGCTATACTTATGCGTGTCCCAGAGTGCACTTTAAATAAAACCATCAGCACAAGCACTTTACACCACTATACGAAATGAGTATACAGTTGCAAATTTGACAAAAATTGTATCTAAAAAAGTTTTTTTATATTATACTTACATAAACGAACATTTAATGTTTTAGACTAAACTAGTGGTTGCCCGCGGCTTCGTTCGCGTGGAATTAGACATTGTCGCAATATTTCGTGTTTGTTATCCTCCTCAAGGACTTTACCGGACAAACTCTACCCAATGGAACCCAAAACCAGCGTATTTTCCGGGTTCGTTGACCCGAATAGAACCTAATTTTAGTTAATTTAATTTCGTCCCTTTTTTTTTCAACATTTTGTAAGTTGAAAATACAAAAACGCTGAATTGTGTTTATTTTTCATCATTCGGAAGAAAAGTTACAATTATCTACATTCATTTATAATTTTTTTCTTATCCATCCCGATAGAAATTTTTAATGATTTTGTACAAACTCTTGAGTTTTATTATACGTATGGATGTAATTTGAACATCATCATCACAACCCTTTCTTTGTCCCACCGTTGGGCACGGGTCTCGTCTCAGAACGGGATTAGGCCTTAGTCCACCACGCTGGCCAAGTGCGGATTGGCAGACGTTGAATTTGAATATACTAACTCATACACACTACTCTCACTCTCGAATACTAACTCATATTTATCACCTGCTTAAGAAGCATTTATTTACCTTTGCATAAAACAGTCGATTACATGTTAACCAAACTGGCATTTGTCATAATTATAATATTGAAAATAAATATGTGTGTTTGTGTGTCCCTAACTAATCCGGGAGGCCCCGAGGCCGGCGAGGTCCCGCAGGACCGTCTCCAGGGCATCAGGCTTGGTCCCGTCCAAGATGGTCACCCGTCTGTCTCTCTCGATCTGGAAACGCATTCAAGTGACATAAATTTAATTCCTTAATATAGAATAGACATAGATTTATTGTTGAATTTGGGATACAAAATCTATACTAATATTATAAAGAGGAAAGAATTGTTTGTAATGTTTTCACACAAAAACTACTGGACCTAATTCAAAAATTCTTTCACCATTAGAAAGTTGCATCTTCACTGAGTGACATAGGCTATACATATAATATTACTAGGTGTAAACGAAACTATTTCGTCTAATTTCACGCGAGCGAAGCTGCGGGCGTCCACTAGTAGATATTCGTAATATGTATAAAGATATATGTATGTAGAATATATAATATCCAAAAGTAATGAATGCTTATTATCCTTCATTATTATCTATATTTCATTTATTATATGTAAGTATTGAATCGAATAAATAGAATAGAATAGAAATAGAAAAAAAAAAATTTGCAACATTAAGGTCAATTACAATAATAATAAATGTACAATATAAGCGGAGCCACAGTATACTCGTAGTATATTATCTGTATATTCTGGCGTCCACTAGTGTAAAATATCGCTGCGACCCATAGACGTCCCACTGCTGGGCAAGGGTCTCCCCCACAGACGCAGCTGCGGGAGGTCTAGAGCATACTCCACCACGCTGCTCCAATGCGGATTGGTGGAGGGGTTAGTGTCCAACCCAGTGTCGAATGTTCTCAAGCCACCCGAAGGTCTTCGACAAGGCTTAACGACTGTTTCCAGCATTGAAAACAACCGGGACCGACGGCTTTACGTGCCCTCCGAAGCACGGTAGCGTCCATGAAATTTTGCCACTAGCGGTCACCCATCCACAAACCGACCGCGCCCGTCGTTGCTTAACTCATTCGATCACATTGAATCGACGCGAGCCATTGGGCTATGGACACTGCTACACTACACTACTGAGAACATTCGACACTGGGTTGGCCACTAACCCCTCCACCAATCCGCATTGGAGCAGCGTGGTGGAGTATGCTCTAGACCTCCCGCAGCAGTGTCTGTGGGGGAGGAGTGGTAGATAGTCTATCGTGACTTAGAGCTTAGCTTAGTGGTAGGTAATTATTGTAAATTAGCCATAAGGCAGGTTAGGCACCTGTGTAGGATTAGCTATTCATTCAAGGATAAATAGCTCATCCTTTGCTTTATATTAATCAGTTTAGAATAGCATTATATTTATTTATTTATTTTATTTATTTATTTAAGCTTCTTGTACACATGTACAAAGGGCGTACTTAATGCCGGGCGGCATTTTATATCTCTTTAAGTAGTTTGTAGTTACCTAGACTTTCGTTAAGCGTGTGTAATCACCTCATAGCGAAATAAATTATTTGAAATTTGGAGACCCGTGCCCAGCAGTGGGACGTCTATGGGTCGCAGCGGATACTAACCTCCGCCCTGTACTTGAGGTGCTCGGGCCACACGCACTGGTCGAAGTAGCCGTCTATATCGGGCGGGTCGTACAGCCGGTAGCACCGCCGCGACTGGCACTGCTCGTACGTCAGCACGTGCTAGTACTAACCTCCGCCCTGTACTTGAGGTGCTCGGGCCACACGCACTGGTCGAAGTAGCCGTCTATATCGGGCGGGTCGTACAGCCGGTAGCAGCGCCGCGACTGGCACTGCTCGTACGTCAGCACGTGCTAGTACTAACCTCCGCCCTGTACTTGAGGTGCTCGGGCCACACGCACTGGTCGAAGTAGCCGTCTATATCGGGCGGGTCGTACAGCCGGTAGCAGCGCCGCGACTGGCACTGCTCGTACGTCAGCACGTGCTAGTACTAACCTCCGCCCTGTACTTGAGGTGCTCGGGCCACACGCACTGGTCGAAGTAGCCGTCCACGTCGGGCGGGTCGTACAGCCGGTAGCAGCGCCGCGACTGGCACTGCTCGTACGTAAGCACGAAGTAGTACCTGTCATCAACATCTATCATCACATATCATCATCTATCATCATCTATCAACATCTATCATCACATATCAGGCTGACATGACAGGCCCGTTGGCGCAATCGGTAGTGACCCTGTCTGTTGCGCCAAAGGTCGTGGGTTCGAATCCCACTCAGGACAAATATTCGTGTGACGAACACTTGTATTTATTCTGTGTCTGGATGTAATATTATCTATTTAAGTATGTATTTAAAACTATCTATGTATGTATATCAGTCTCTGACACCCATAACACAGGCTCGCGCCTACTTTGGGGTCAGATGGCCGTGTGTGAGAATGTCCAAGATATTTATTTATTTATATTAATATCATCATCTATGACCGTATATCATCACCAACCGAGAGTTTTTTCCTCCGGCTTTTTTCTCTCTCGGCCTACAGTCCTATGCCCGGATAAGGATATTTTTGATGTGAAACATCTTTAGGCGGAGGGCAAACCACATTTTTGGCGTGGCGAGCGTGGCGAATATGGAATCTATATATATAAAAGGAGAAGGTGACTGACTGACTGACTGACTGACTGACTGACTTATCAACGCAGGGCCTAAACTATAAGGGCTAGAAACTTGAAATTTTGCACAGGGGTTCCTTTTATAACGTAGGGGAGCACTAAGAAAGGATTTTTGAAAATTCACCCCCTAAGGGGGTAAAACGGGGGTGCAAAGTTAGTATGAAACTTTGCCGTTTTTGATGTTATTCGAATGAAATTGAGTACCTATGAAGGTTTTTTATTGAGTTTCGAAAATCATCTCTTAAAACCTACATTATTTCAATGAAATTTTGTATTTAGGTTATGTTACGTCTAATTTCACGCGAGCGAAGCTGCGGGCGTCCACTAGTATTATATACATACAGTTCCGACAAATGACGGTGGGAAATTATTTTAATAATAAAATTATAATAATTAAATATTTTTTTTGTTTTTTATTATTATTATTTTTTGTTTTTTGTTTTTTTTATATATTTTTTTTCTTTTATGTTTTAGTTCCTGTCATAATCTGTGCTTTTGTGAATATTACTTGTACAAAATAATTTCGATGTTTCACATCTGCCAGGCGTCCCGTGACGGCTCACAATTTTATTTATTTATTTATTTATGGGAAACTTACAGCTGAATGAAATACATTTACAAATACACATAGATACACGAAGGCCAATTAAAAAGAGTTTTTAGTGCATTCAATACGCAGTAAGTTTAATTTAATTCCATTTTATTACTGGTTTGTGAGCAAAGAAAAGGAAATATTAAGGCGGAACTAATATAAACCACCGATCTAAAGATGAATTTGGCTACTAACGCATTAATTCCTTAGTTAACTCCCTTAAATAAGTAAAGATTTTTGACTCACCTCAAGTTACAAATCTCCATAATAGGCTTATAGTTCATTACAGTGAACCCTTCGAGGATCAGAAATTTTTTACTCCCCGCTTCATACTTCCCCGCAGTCCGTTCCACGTTAGAATCATGTGACTTGTTTGCCCCGTCTATGGTCTCCAATATATCTTTATACATCAAATCCATGTTCAATGAGGATAGGATGTCATAGTTATTATGATCTAACCCTTCACACTTTATATGCTGTGGGCTGTCGTCCGGGTAGAAATACTTGTCTTGATGAAACACATATACTGGTACGAGTATGTCTTTTAGTTTGTTTGCTAAAGTGGTCTTCCCCCCACAAGTGACCCCGGACACTCCGATGACTATCCAGTCATTGGCCCCCTTTGCCATTGTCCCCCTCTTGAAGGTAAGGTTCCCCAGCGTGCTTGGTTTGTACCACTGGGTTAAGGGGTTAAGTGGGGTTTTGTACCACTGTGATAGGTTAATAGAGTTTTGGTACCACCAGGTTATAAGTATGGGTATATGTGGTATAGGGTGAATCCCATTAGACCCCCGATGAAGGAAAATCCCCAGAGAGCGCAAGCGAGTAAACCCCACTGTGGGTCCGGAATGTATTTGTAGATTGGAAGATCTGGAATAAGGAATAGGTGTTATACGTATTAAAAGAATAATTAAATACTAAACATTATTTGTTTATTTCTTTCTTTACTCAGCAATTTGTTTACAGTTGTTAAACCAGACAATCATATAGAAATCATAAAGTACCACCAGATAGAAATCATAAAGTACACAAGTTATAAAGTTAAAAAAAATATATAAACCTGCAGATTTTAAAAATTGAGGCTCAGTACAAACAAACATATTTAAGCCCCGTGTTTTGCTGCAATGTCGTTAATTATTCTTAACAGCGGTGCCCATGGATTAACATAGTTATTTTATATCCATCAAACCGTCCATCAGCATTTCGAGGTCCACTGCTGGACGTAGGCCTCTCTAACAACACCACTCCAACTGGTACTGAATTTCATGAATTGGTTCATTATTTATAAACTTTAACTTAAAAAACTTACCTTTGTCAATAAAAGGGTAAGAGTTGATCCAAACAACGAGAACTATAAAGACAGCTGCCGTGCACCCTAGTATCAATTTACCCAGCAACACATCGGCAATGTCCATATAATAATATATCCATTCCCAGCCACCCCAATATCGATGCTATTATTATAAGAATACAGTGCAATGTTAACTGCAGAAGTATTGGTTCTCAAATTTAGTGAAGCTTTCTTCTTCGGGAAACAAAATTGACTTTTCTTCTTCAACCTTGACTTCTATCTTCTCTAAGAGAGGCTTTCCCTTGATAGCTCTCTCTATGATCTAGAACAATTAGAGTTTAATTATAGGCATTATAGAAATTGTAGTTCATTCATTAGTTCATTACGTATTTAAGAAATTAATTATAGATAGATGTACGTACGTATTACAGTTATATGTACATATATGATAAATGTAATTTTTTTATAAACAAAACCAAGGTCAATCACATTACATTATTATTGAACAAGTGGAGCTGGAGATACATCGCACCAAGCATTTCTATCGTTCAAGTAATCATTAATTTTATAGAAAGCTTTATTATGGAGGTTTTGTTTAATGTAAGATTTAAATTTATTCTCTGAGAGACAAGTAATATTTCCGGGTATTTTATTGTAGAAGCGAATACAGTTCCCTATAAAAGATTTTGATACTTTACTTAGTCTAGTCTAGAGCTAGGTAAAATCAATTTATCCTTATTTCTTGTACTAAAGTTATGTACACTGCTTTTTTTGTCACAATTACTCAATCAATTTACAACTGTTGTCTTACAGCTGACTTAAAGTACCCTCCAAAATGTTGTTACTAATGATGTCAGATCTTTTTGAGAACTGTTGTCTTACAGCTGACTTAAAGTACCCTCCAAAATGTTGTTACTAATGATGTCAGATCTTTTTGAGAACTGTTGTCTTACAGCTGACTTAAAGTACCCTCCAAAATGTTGTTACTAATGATGTCACATCTTTTCGAGAACGGAACAGAGGTTAATACTATAACCCTGCTGATAATGTCTCAACCTGCTCTAACTATGCTGCATGGTGGGCCAGTATTCGGTTTGCATGATTATGGTGATTTGTTACCTTCCCAGCGATGGCTGCGTCAGCAGTCGGTTGCGACAGGGCCAACAGTTTTTTAATATTCTCCTCAGCTAGCTCTTCTCGAGACTTGTTGATCTGTTTGTTCGTTTTCTTGTTTTTCCGTTTGAGACCTATTACGCCTGGAACATGGATAAATAAAATAGTTTACAACAAAATTAACAAACAAACGCTATCCCCACACTAGGATACCAACTATATTCCAGGGGTCACTGAAAATACAATGATTGAAAGACCAAAGTAGAAAATAACATTATCAACTTGTCTAGGGCTTAACTTACACAAAAAAATAAACAGCATTGCTAGAGAAATTATTATTGTGATGATTCCACTTGTCACTCAAACAATGTTGTAATTACATACAATTGATAGACAGTATTATTGTACTGTAAATGATTCAGAGGGCACATTTTTTCCACGGGCAAAGCTGCAGGCAAAAGCTAGTTAAGGAAAATTTGATTATTGTTAAGGAACATTTCGAATTAACTGCTTATGCCATTACTGTCCAGGATTTAAGTAAATTTGAATGAGATGTAATCTAAAAGTACTCACTCAATACTTACTAAAATGATCAGTTAGTAATCACTCCAAGGTTACCATAAAAACTCAATAAAACAGCCATCAACACCGTTATCATGGTTCAGCCTCGTAAAAATGTTAGTGATACAGACAATGGGGATTTCGTAAGTGAAATGATGCAATTCATAACGTATTAGGAATGAGATAATGACAAACCTTGGCCTGGAGACGAGACTTTAGACTTATTGCGTCGGCCGCGCTTCTTCCCTGGCTCTAGAATAATACAGGAACTATATAATTAATAAGTTTACAACACTACATAAAGATAAAAGATAGGCGAAACGTATGTTTACCTTCCGGATCGACGAAGTTGAGGGCTTGTCTCAATAGCGCAGAAGACATTTTAATTTAATAACACCAAAGGACACATTGAGAGGAGTTTACACAAGAATTCTAACCTAAAACCGAGCGAAGCAAATAAATGCTTGCTCGACCTTTTTGTGAACTTTTTATATCAATCAAATTGCGGCGGCGACGAGCCGATGCGAGATATGACTTTGACAATTTGCTGAAGTCTCGTCAATATAGTTATGTATCAATGCTGTCATGTGTCAGGCTCAAGTAGACGGAAGCGTCTTATTCTTGCCTAGCGTTTTGTTAATGCTTGATCACAAAATTTTGAATTTGTTTTATTATGTAATAATTATTTAACATTAGCCCACAACTAAATATGGGGTTAAGATCTCTGTGACAAGATTAAGGCCTAAGTTTATCAAATATAATAGTCTAACCACCAGACACACGCTTACAAAAGCAAAAAATATAAAGGTGAATGATTATAATATTGTGATACTAGCCTGTATTACATACCTCTGCCTATCCCTTCGGAGTTATACTGCGTGATATTGTTATACTAGTCTAGGCCTAGGCTAGTACTAGAGCTAATCATTGTCGTCGTGCAACATTGGATCGCCAGATTTGCACTTTTCTCTGGCTTTGTTTTATTAATATACCCACTATCTCTATCGTAGTATTATAGCAACGATTTGCTTTAATACTACGATAGAGATAGTGGGTATAGTAATAAAAAACAAAACGATGTTTTGTTTCAGGTTCTGCATGCTATACCGCGCAATAAACGGCGACAGCGCGGGCCCAGAGCGCCGCGAGGACCCCGGGCCGCACGCCCCGCACACGCCGCTCACACCGCACACACCACACCGATACGAGGTACGTACAATAAGAAGGAACCGCGTGGGAGGCGAGAGTCGACAAGGCCAGCGAGTCCGAAGGGTCACTGTACCACCTCAACCGTGCACTTACCCGCGCTAGGCCTGCCGTTAGCCCGCTTTATGTTGGTTGGTATAGGCTTAAAGATTTTTATTTCTCAAATAAGACTACATTAAGTCATTTCTATGAGAACAATAAAACGAACTTATGCTAGACTCTTAGGCCCTATTGGTCGTCGTGTGTATCGAACAGTTTGCTCCGTTTACTGGACATTATTGGCCTTAACAGTGTCACCGATCTCGGAAGGGAGTCTCAAACTACTGCTCTATCTGCTGTCTGACTGCAATCAACGACCAACGCCTGCAATTAACGGCCCCCTGCAGGCATGTTTCCCTAAAAAGCCTACAAGCCTTTGGCTAATGTAACCCTTACATTGGGTGATGATGACTAATAAAATGACACAATCCGCGGAAGGTAGACCTTCCGCTGCAAATTTAAATAAATCTGCAAAATAAATAGACCAGGATCTTGACTATTAAATAGTGATGTTTTATGTGTGCCCGCCAACTGCAACACAGGCCTATGCCCTATGCCTATCCTGGAAGTCTAGCGTTACTTGTCTAGCTTTCCTATTTATATTAGTAAGATATTATGATGATATTGACAGGCCCGTTGGCGCAATCGGTAGTGACCCTGTCTGTTGCGCCAAAGGTCGTGGGTTCGAATCCCACTCAGGACAAATATTCGACGTGTTTGTTCGACGTTCGTGTGACGAACACTTGTATTTGTTCTGTGTCTGGATGTCAATATTATCTATTTAAGTATGTATTTAAAAATATCTTTGTATGTATATCAGTCTCTGACACCCATAACACAGGCTCGCGCCTACTTTGGGGTCAGATGGCCGTGTGTGAGAATGTCCAAGATATTTATATAATATTTATTTATTTATTATTATTAAGGATATTATGGATGTGTTATTAATAATATTCCAGGGTCCGCCAACGCCGTGCCCTGCGCGTGTGGAGTATGCGACGCCGGTGTTCGCGAGGAACTACCAGGGAGTGTGGCGATACGTCGTCCAGATCCCGTACGAGGGGTACTTCACGCAGACTGTTGAAGTCACTAGGTACGCGTGACGTTTATTGGGTAACCATTCCCTATTTCGGTTAGCTTTTCGACGTAGAGAGAGAGAGAGAAAGTGTCTACGCTTTTCGATGTTTTTTGAAAAATCATTCGTTTCATGTTTTTGGATTTGACATGGTTAACATTGACAGCTCAGTATCAAAGGCAAAGTCAAAGTAATTTATTTCGCATTAGATCTATTTTGGACACGCTAACGAAAGTCTAGGTATCTTGTCTATGGTGAAAATAACTTGATTTACAATTCGTGATACTGGCCAAGTAGGCCAATAGATACACTTATAGCACATTACCTGCCACTTTGTGTCTACATAAAATTTCCTTTCTTTGATCATTTTTGTAAAGACAAATGTCTCATTGTAATAAAGTTAATTTAACGTGGTATATCTTATTACAAATACATGTCTTAATACAACGATAAACCATTGAGTAAGTAATTTTATCATCTAAATTCAACGGCCCATTAGCTCAGTTGGTTAGAGCGTCGTGCTAATAACGCGAAGGTCGCGGGTTCGATCCCCTCATGGGCCAAGTTATTTTTAGATAGATTTATTTTATTTTTATACAATTTCTCATACAATCATTGTTTGCTTGTTAATCCTACTAATATTATAAATGTTTGGATGTTTGTTCAGTATCATCATCATCACAACCCTTTCTTTGTCCCACTGTTGGGCACGGGTCTCCTCTCAGAATGGGAGGGATTATTATTATTAATTGTTACTCAAACTAAAACTAACTTAACGGATTTGGATGAAACTTGGCACATAGATATACGATAATCCAAATTAGGTTATCGTCACACATAGGATACTTTCTATACAGAAACTATGTTACCTTAGGATGCTTTGCACATCGTCGTCACACACACAGTCGTCGAACACACGATGCTTGCTTGGTGTCATTAGTTATCACTATAAGGAGTCTCTCAAGGCACAAGTTTAGACCCACAATTGTACTCACTTTATACCCATAAACGTAACGAAAAAGCATAGTTTAAACATGAAATACTTAGTGTTTGTTACTATAAAATTTTCAGGTACAAATGTGACGAAAAAGCATAATTCTAACAGTTAGGAGCATTAGCTACCTGTGGTTATCTGAGAGATACTCGTATCAGACCTCGAAGGCGGAGCTGTCGAGGATCTGATCGGATGATGCCAAATTAGACCAGCTTGGCGAACTGGCTTCCCTCAGAGTAGCTGACCCCCCAAATAATGTAGTTTAAACATGAAATGCTTAGAGCATGTTACTGTTATGTTAATTCAGATGCATGCAGTCCCGCTGCCACTACCTGGAGGGCGGCTGCCTGAGCTCCCCGCGCTGGGTGTCGCTGCTGGTCGCCGAGCTGCACTACCCGCCCAGCGCGCAGACGCCGCAACAGGTATGCTATTGTTCAATAGTTGGAACTATTGTTATAGGAAGAGGGGAAAGACAGGCACTTCTGGTGTTGGCAATTTCTTTACTTCGATACTTCTGAAGAACTGAATTTTACAATATTCATAGAACAAACAGCCATGTTCTTAATTCTTTAATTTAAATAGGTAGTGTTATGTATTCGAATATTTTAATGTTATCTGTGGACACACCACTGTATCTTATACGAGATCTGTAGAGAATGTAAATTAATATAATATATTTATATATATAATCCCAATGTTATTGCCTCCACACAGCAGGAATATCCGTACCTGCAGAAGCGCGCGGGCGAGGAAGCCACCACTGAGAAGCCGCCGCACTGTGACGGGCACGATGAGCTGGGCTGCTACCAGGTAACCAGAGAGGGAGAGGGAGGGGGAAGAGGAGAGAGATAGAGGGGGAGGGGAGGGGGAGATGAGAGAGAGAGAGAGGGAGGGGGAAGGACGGGAGAGGATAGAGGGAGGGAGGGGAGAGAGGAGATAGAGAGATGGAGAGAGGGGAGAGAGAGATGCAGGGGAGAGGAGATGGTGGGAGGGGAGACAGGAGAGACAGAGACGTTGCACACCCAAATTAGCTAGCAAAATCGTTATACTTCATACGATATTTTATTTTAAGAACTATATAAATAAAAATAAACTAACGCAACAGATTCACACCCCCACGGTAGGCTTGAGCCTGTGTTGCTAAGGCGGGGGACGACATACACAGAAAACTACACAATTTAACATCAATGACCCAAGTACATTATATTTATCTGCGAAATATGTATCTACTCCGGCCGGGATTCGAACCCAGGGCGCAAAGCCTACTGCTAACAAAGTTTTGATTGATGTATTGTTTGTTTGCAGGTGCGCCTGTACTACGACTGGTTCCTGGTGCCCGGCTCGTGCAAGTGCTGGCGGCCGGACTACTTCGCGCGGTACGTGCGCCGCCACAGCGAGCTATAGGCTACTTGCTACACTCACTGTAGTCTGACCAGCGAGCTATAGGCTACTTGCCTCCCACACCTACTTTAGTCTGACCAGCGAGGTAATTGCACAGGTGTTAGAGCGAAGAACCAATTAAACATGTCACTTGGGACACCAAGTTGAATGACATGTGATTATGGTATGACAAGTATATTGCTATCGAATTTGACTGTAATTTGAACCAATACGACCAAAATTACATGCAAATTCACTGAATCTTGTGACACGGCAAAATACGGTGTATATGTTTGAATATTAAATACACATACGATCCGTTATCGGATCGGACGTCCGAGTATGTATTGCACGAGTGCCTTCCGATTGTCTGATCAGACTATCGGATCCGACTATCGGAGAGAAAAATCGGAAATCTATTGGGAATCAAATATGTATTTTACATCAAGGAAATTTGGCAGCCCATGTTCCGTCAAGATTGCTTAAATAAAAACCCTTTGGTTACCTTTAAACATAGAGGAAAAAATTTAATTCACTTATGTATAGAATTAATCATGAAGTTTCAAGAATCTAATTATTATTTATATAAATACTGTTCTAATTCAAAATATAAATTAATCAGCTTGCAATATTTATTTTTGTTAAGTAAATAAATTAAATGGATGATTTTAATGCTTATCTGTTCGGACCACAGAATCTGTTCTGTGGTTCGGACCATAGGTTCGGACAAATCCCTCGTATATAATTGAACTTCATGTAAAAGTATGTTCGTTTAATTATTAATAAATTATAGGATGTAATATTTATTGATAATATAGAGATAAGACTTGGACGGTGCTAAGGTGTTGTGAAAGGCTGAGAATCTACTTAACCTTATTTATTTTAGATTTACTAATTAAATAAAAATAAAATGTGCACCAATTGAGTTGTAGTATCATAAGATAATCTTGAAGTAATAAATTAAGAATACTTAACTGCTTATAAAATATTACGATCTCTACTAAGGTTAGAATAATTAAGAACCCAATACTTCGTTCAGTTACATAAGTAAAGTTATTTTGGAAATTGGTGGGAAAACTTAATTGGTTAATAGTGAAATAATTCGATTTACTGATATATCAACTTCAGTACGATAATTCATTTCAAAACCACGTTATTTTTATAATATACTTACTAAATGTGCTCAAACTGCATTTACTTATATTATCTATAAATAATGATATTGTAATTATGTAGATGGTTATTAGTTTTAATTGTAACAAATAAATCATATATGTACTTTTAATAAAACAATTTCGTTTTATTACATCTAAGTCCTTTATTTGAAATACGTAAATATATCCTAAGTACATGATTAAACTTACTTGGCAATAGTATCATCTTCTAAAAAGCATGAAGAGAACTGAGTTTTTAAAAATAGTATATAAATAGCAAAGGAATATGTAATATAGTCACATTATAGTAATTTGATAGGATCCTTGTATTTCAATGCTGCTCAAATATTTGTTGTTGATTTGAGGAATGGGATTAAAGCTCCCTATTTAAAAAAAATCCTGTTGTCCTGTTGGACTGAAACAATGCTGAAATATGTAGAAATAGTCATCAAAGGTGCTGCAATTATTGTGCAGGTCGTATCTAACCTATATTTATGTAAATATTCCATTCCAAATATACTTGATAAAATGTTTTCCTATTATATATCGTGGTTATATTATAGACACCGAGGGAACAACACAGAACTAAACAACTAAACATATATCCTGAGTAAATTTAAACACTGATCCAGGTAGCACGATCATCCTGGTAACTGCTTTTATTATTAATACTGATAAAACATATTATAAGCCAAATTTTAGGGTTTTCCCGAAGTCATATCTCTTTCTCAGCCTTTGTTTCCATCCATCCATCAGCCTCACATAGTCCACTGGACTGAGGCCCCTCTCGATCGGCGACACCCGATTCTGTGCCCTCTGTATCCAGTGGCTACTTCCGTACTCCATTTCCGGTACCCTCATTCTTCCGGTACTCCATTCTCCGGTACCCTCATTCTTCCGGTACTCCATTTCCTGTACCCCCATTCTTCCGGTACTCCATTCCATCTATGGAACTATCAGTTTTGAGAATCAATAATAAGATAGTTCCGATGCTTCTGGTCTTTGCTACCAGACTTCAGGATACTTAGAATAGGAGGACAATTAGGAAGGAGATGTCAAATTTTTTATTATTTTGTGAGTAATTTAACATCTAACACCAAGTTGCAAAACGATTCTGGTTTGCAAACATCATAATTAATGAACCTCCAATAGCGGTTCCGATTAATTGATTTGGGTGATCTGATCTTATTCTTTCTCTTCTTTTGTATTGGGACCAACTTGGTCATCGCTCTTTGGTTTTTCAACCTTAATATCCAGTGGCCCTTCCTTGTTTTCTTTCAAGCCCACGCCATCCTTGACGACTAAATCCAGACCTACAACACAGCCGCTGGCTTTTGCCTGGTCTGTGATTTTGATCACAAATTTGGATTTGCAACCGTTCTCCGATAAATTCTTCATGTCGGCCTTTTTAGGAAGGTTGATGAAGATCTTTGCTGGTTTCATGTTTTTGTTAGGCATTCCGTTGTCGGATGCTCCCAGTTGTTCCAAAAGCTTCTGTTTGTTGACGAATTTGGTGTTGAAGATGCGTAGTTGTGGTACATTGTTCTTGCCAGTCGTGAGATTAACGTAGTACGGCGGCGGAGCTGTAGAATCTTGTTGGTCTTTTTGTTCCTTTGAATCTTGTTGGTCTTGTTTTGGTTTTGTATCGTCGGTGGAAGGATCCGGGGACTCGAAGGCGGGTTTGTTGACGAGTTTGGTGTCGAAGATGCGTAGTTGTGGTACATTGTTCTTGCCAGTCGTGAATTTAACATAGTACGGCGGCGGAGCTGTAGAATCTTGTTGGTCTTTTTGTTCCTTTGAATCTTGTTGGTCTTTTTGTTCCTTTGAATCTTGTTGGTCTTGTTTTGGTTTTGTACCGTCGGTGGAAGGATCCGGGAACTCGAAGGAGGGCGGTGGAACTTTGAAATCAGACAAATCTTCCGATTGGTAGACAGTTATGCCAGTGTCAGTTTCATGGGCTGAACGACGTAGCTCTGGAAATTAAAATTAAATGATACTGATTATGATCTTACCTTGTTCTAAGTAATACTAAGGTCTACTAATTTTAATACTAGTGGACAAGTTTGCTTGCGTGAAATCAGGAATAACAATAGTTTTTGTTTTTATTCTAATTATCACCCTCTTGACAGCATCGTTGGTATAGTGGTCACAAGAGCAACTGCTAACCTAGAAGTTCGATTCTCGGGTTGCGCAACAATTATTGCGTTTTTCAAACTTGAATTTCCCGGTCCAAGCTGGAGTGTGAACCCGTGCCCGGTGTATGGCACTTATAACATGGGACCTAAACAAAACTAGTGAAAAGTGGGTGGTACTATGGTACTACAACACACCTACCTACCAGGCCTAACCCTTCGGGGAAATGCAAGCGTGGTGTTATGTATGTTATGTCAAATATACTATCGATCGAACCCTATCATGTGATTTGATTTCTAGGGAAATCACCGCGAAAAGAAGTACGAAAGTATCGCCATCGCGAAGAGAAGAAGAAGATTCAGAATTAATGGCCAACTGTCTTTGCCAAACAACCTTCCAATATACTTGCGAAACATCCCTTATTTTTTTTATTTTTTAAAGTAGTCTAGTGGATAGATTCTTGTGGTGTAAATATTGTAAGATAAGTAGATACTTACGATAAGTAACCTGGAGATGCCCCTTAACTGGGCGTCGTGCGCGGACTGAAACAAATATAACATCAGATCAATAACTTCATTCCGTATAGAGCACATAAGCACCTAATAATGTGAACAATTATTGTTGATGTAAAAGTTGTATGGCTTCTTAAGTTTAAGTTAGTTAAGCGGGGAAGTCACTGACGGGGTTCACCCCTGGAGCAATTGCCCGGATAGAGGAGATCTCCCCTACTCCGAATTCCCTCAGCGCAGGAGCGTTATACAGCGCCGCGTAAGAGGAGGAAAGGTCTGTCTGTCTGTAAACTAGATGGCGCTGTGCCTTTTTCTGAATCAATCCCGGAGTCTTAAGCTGAGGAGGGTCATCTAGGTGATTTTAGTGGGTGAAAATCCCACATAACCCAGCGTAACTCCCACGACATCCGAGTAGGTACCTTTTAAAGGTGTCCCACTCGTTAAACAAAAAGGGTGACTTACATCGCAGCAGCGGGCGGTAGCGCTCGACGTAGCGCACCAGCAGCAACAGCAGCAGCAGCATGCCGCTGCAGGTCGCCAGGTGGCGCGCGCCGTGCCACCCCAGCGACGCGAGGCTCTCCTGCGCCGGCTGCAAACACGCTCCAACTAACACCTTGACTCCGGTACGATTGGCTGTCTCGTGTCTGTCCTGATCATGTCATGGTCATACTGTACATTTTTCTGTACAAATCAATTTGAATTTTAAAAGAGTACCGAGAGTTTTTTCCTCCGGCTTATTTCTCTCTCTCGGCCTACACTAGGGATAAGAATATTGTAAATTCTTCCTAAAGCCGATGACCAGATAGATAGTCTATCGTGACTTAGAGCTTAGCTTAGTGGTAGGTAATTATTGTAAATTAGCCATAAGGTAGGTTAGGCACCTGTGTAGGATTAGCTATTCATTCAAGGATCAATAGCTCATCCTTTGCTTTATATTAATCAGTTTAGAATAGCATTATATCTCTTCTCTTTAAGTAGTTTGTAGTTACCTAGACTTTCGTTAAGCGTGTGTAATCACCTCATAGCGAAATAAATTATTTGAATTTGAATTTGAATTGAAGATCGTAAGAATAGTTCCATCTCTGAACTAAGAATAAACCAAAAAGTGCGCTGGAAAAGTGAAGCCACAAATACTACACTTAAATAGAGCAGTTGTATGTATATAAATATATTAAAAAAAAACAACTGGCACGAACTTCCCAACGAGGGCGTCCTGAAAGTCAGCAGCTGCGGGCATGCCACGGCCATTTGCTGAGGGCGTCCGATTTCGGCATCGCTAATTTTTACATAATTAAAATTGTAATGTTTTGTTTCACATGTATATCGAAATAAATTTTTGTCTATGTCTATGTCTAGTTATTCATTTTGGAGTTTTACGCGAACGTCAAGCGAAATTATGAAAAAAACTAACTAAGCAATCAGCCCTTGGAGGTCCGCTGCCATGGAATTAAGCATTCCTTCCCTAAAAAGGAGAATTAGTCATGTTCTCAAGCTTGTCCAAAAATTTATAGCCGCTTGTCAGAGCTATTTTCTGACCGTCCACAATTTTCTGCTTGCTGCGACCCATACACGTCCCACTGCTGGGCACGGGCTGCTGCGGGAGGTCTAGAGCATACTCCACCACGCTGCTCCAATGCGGATTGGTGGAGGGGTTAGTGGCCAACCCAGTGTCGAATGTCGAATCGTGAAGTCGCTCACCGAATCATCGTTAAGTCGCTCACCGAATCATCGTTAAGTCGCTCACCGAATCATCGTGGAGTCGCTCACCGAATCATCGTTAAGTCGCTCACCGAATCATCGTTAAGTCGCTCACCAAATTATCTTGAAGTCGCTCACCGAATCATCGTGAAGTCGCTCACCGAATCATCGTGAAGTCGCGAGCCTTAACTAACTCACAGTTCGAATGAGACCAGTCTGATAGCATTAGATACTTACCTCCTTTAAAGCTCCGAAAAAGTTGCACAGGAGAAAAGACGAATATTGTAATCACTCGAGAAAAAATAATATACCTAAGCATGTGAGGTGTTATCGAGGAGTTATACAAAAATGAGATATTTACAGTTACTTACACTCGATGAATCTCAACGTTACATTTTTTTCTTGCATAAATGTTTTATTTTAAGACTGCAGAATTGCCACGAATGTGGAAAATTGCGAGGGTTGACAAACGTACACATTCTCTTTGAGTGCATTATTTATGGGTGTGTTTTACATTTCACAGATGCATTGCATATTATTATTTGCAGTGCGTTACGTGATTTTAAATAAATTTTAATACTTTGATAAGCCGCTTCCGCTGTTTATATGACGAATGAGAAGCTCGCTCAAACGTATATAAATATTCTTTTTAAAAAAAGCTTTTAATTTTTAATTTTTATATTTTAATTTGAATTTTTTATTTTCATGCATTGTCATCGGAACCCATTAAGTGTGCCAAATTTCAGCTCGATAGGTTCAGTGGAAGTGGGTGAAACATTGATTGCAAGATTCCAGGACATACATACATAGTACATACGAGTGAAGTTAAATAAAAGCTTATAAAAATCGTTTGGTTTTACGCACGTGGTTTGGTTTTGAGAATTACTACTACATTAAGTACATGTAGGTACCTAGTACGATTTTCCAATAAAACATCAATATGTGACTAAACCGTTTTAGCTTAGGAAAAATTCAATATCTAACTAAGCAGTACAAAATTTTGGTTACTAATTGCAATTTAGTATGTACTCGTGCCTAGATTTCGTATTTGGATTTGACGGAGTCTGCGTGTGATAAAAGTATTATCAGTACAGTAACCACCATTTAATTGAAAAGGTTGTTAAGCTTTTCCTAATTAAAACACAGATGAATAAAAAGGGGATTAAAAAAATAAGTTTACGAATGTAAACATAAAGGTTTACTTACACCAAAGAAATATTGTTATTCGATAGGAAGGTACTTTAGATTTCTTGTGGTTACGAGCTACATTTTAGCATAAGAGTTAAAGATTTATCCACGCGTTTTTAAAGGACATCTTTTGAATAATGTTTAAAAAAATAATAATTTGGAAATCATTTAAGTAATTTAATTTCGAAATAAAATCAACCAGAGGTTTCAAACATATTTTTATTTAAAAATGAATAATAAAAGACATTGTTTTAAAGAAATATTTATAATTAGCCTTTAAGACGAACGAGCATATCATGCTCCGCCTCTCGGCTTAAGTAACATAGGTACATGATCGGAGGCAAAGGGAAGCCATCATACACTGTTAACAAGTTAATACACGAGCATAAAATTGAATAAATATTTGGCGGCCCAACAGTTTTGCGATTTTTATTAATTAATTAATTACCTATAATTAGATAACGTCATGTAATTTTACTAACTACAGTCTAAACTTGTAAAGTTGTAGAAATCCATAAAACGTGATCACAAAATCACAACGCATTACTTGCTAATAACAATACTGGCAGTATATTGACAATTTTAATGGTTTCATTAAAACATATAGCTGCGAAACTCTTTTCGTAAGCACTCGTGGTATCCATTCAGGATACCAATGATAAATTCATTGGTGTGTATTTGGTCAAGTAAGTATAGTGAAAAATAATTATATAATAAATAAAAGTTAAATTATAATGACGAACAATTATTAAAATACATATTAGAGTTAATGATCCCTCAGAAATTGAGTAGGTAACTATTACAATAATTCAATATACTACATAATTTGACACATTATTTTAATAATATTTACTTACTATAAATGCATAATATATTGATATAGACTATTAGAGTACAATATTTTTTTTTCAAATATAATAATTTAATTTCGTTAAGACAAGCTTATGTAGGTATGTGAATATTCGCATACTAAGCTTTATGCATGTTGAAGATAGATAACGCTGTTCAGTTAGGACAAGGCAACTGGTCTTTAATTCACCAATTTTATGATATGTCGATTAAGATACACATATTTTCAATGAAAATGCACGTAATCAGCCTCATAAAATTACGTGAATTTAATGTATAAACTTACAAGGAGCGACCGCTTACATGACCCT
This sequence comes from Carterocephalus palaemon, assembly GCA_944567765.1. NCBI lineage: Eukaryota > Metazoa > Arthropoda > Insecta > Lepidoptera > Hesperiidae > Carterocephalus > Carterocephalus palaemon. The sequence goes on along the minus strand of OX155662.1, from coordinate 9,271,653 downwards.
GAGAATGTCTTTCATTGCTGTAAAATCGTATTCGTTGTGAACATATTGAGGCCTCGGAATGGCCCCCGGTTGGTTGTACCAATTGAAGCTTTCGTTTTGCCCCACATAGGGACGGCCAGTCTGGTACTGCACCGGGTGGTGGTGGTAGCGCGGCTGCACAAACCGGGGCTGATGAGGGACCAGCTGGGGATGGTACTTCACCGGCTGGTACTGATATTGGGGATGGTAGTGGTGTTGATGGATGTGGTAATGCTGGTCGGGAGGCACCTCGTAGGCGACCATTTGCTGCTGCGGATAGGCGTACGGACAGTTGTAAGCGTATTGGGGATAGAAATTCGGTCCACCTTCAATCGCCCGTTGGTTTGACTGGTACACGTATTCGTTGGCTGGGATCGGGGCGACGGTTCCGTTGTCGAGTTTGACGACGGCATACGCCGGTTTGACCGCGCGAGCGGGGCGTAGCTGGTTGGTGTTGGGTTGGATGTAGTGGTGGTGTTCGTGGATGTGCGTGGGGTCAGGGGTGCCGGGATGGGCCAAGTAGGTGAGTTTGTTTACCGCTATGCCGGGGTCGGCGAGCCCGCCGTACTGCCAGGGCGCGCCGCGCGCAGGCGTCATCCAGATGGTCGGCAACGACTGCATGGCGGTCTCGCCGGGCCTGCGGGATAATGTTCTGCTGTCACGAGTGGTTTGAGGCACAGTACAACAAGGACTTTCTGTTGTTTTTTTTGAGGCATAGAACAACAAGGACTTTCTATTGTTTTGTTTGAGGCACAGAACCACAAAGACTTTCTATTATTTTGTTTGAGGCACAGAACAACAAGGACTCTCTATTGTTTTGTTTGAGGCACAGAACAACAAGGACTTTCCATTGTTTTGTTTGAGGCACAGAACAACAAGGACTTTCCATTGTTTTCAATATGCTTTTTTAAGGCGTGGTGTTTCGACGAATTCCTTCCCTTTCTCTCACATCTCCCCAAGAAGGCGTTAGAGAGGAAAGGAAGCGTCCTGCGGAAAGCGCGGCGGGCGCATCGTAGAGTAAAATAACAATTTAAGGGATAAATTCTCATTTTTTTTTAAAAAAAGTATCGGATCAAACCTTGGATATTGTAGCACCTTTTTAGTATCTTTTTTATTTATTTATTTTACTTTATTGTACACCAAGACTATACAGGAACAATTACAATACAATACCTTAAATTAAGTACAACAGGCGGCCTTATCGCTAACTAGCGATTTCTTCCAGGCAACCTTGGGCTAAGGAGTTAGAGAAAGAGATATTAAGTTAGCTTTAGTGTACTTTGCAACAACCCGCGAGGGGTGCTGCATGCATGAAAATCACCACACGCCTTGTTCGCGTTGTTGCAAAGTAGACTAAAACAAAATTTAATCTTTTCGATATTGTCTTGTCTTCGAAGGAAACATTACAAGTTTGCTAGGTCTTATCGACGTTGTAATTCCCCTGTATTTGTACCTCCGCAGGTTTTAATCGAAAGTTATTTGGACATAGAGAGTTCTTTGGTTCTTTGGACATAGAGAGTTCTTTGGAAATAGAGAGTTCTTTGGAAATATAGAGTTCTTTGGACATAGAGAGTTCTTTGGAAATATAGAGTTCTTTGGAAATAGAGAGTTCTTTGGAAATATAGAGTTCTTTGGACATAGTGAGTTCTTTGGACATAGAGAGTTCTTTGGACTTACCTGTGGTGGCTCGGCTTGTAGACCACGATCTCGGGTCCGAGCCCCGGCCACTCGAAGCGCAGGGTCCGCTTGGGCTCGCCGGGCTCCGCTGGCGGCCCCTGCGACTCCCGGGGCTGCGATATCACCTGCACCATACTCCTGGAAAGAAATTTGTTGCGTTATGGTGATAGATCTAAAGATATTTTATTGTAATAAAAACATTAAACAAACTATATAAGTCATCTATTTTTGATAGATAAATTATTTGTTGTGTTAATTTGATTGTGAAAATAATAATAATTATAATAAAAATCATCTAGTAAAATTAGAATATAAACAGAAGTGACAGGTGTATATAAAATACAGGCTCATTATTAATAACTAAAGACATAATTAGTTAATTAACAAACAATAACAAAGAAAAATTTGCACAGAACAGACAAAGGAGGTTTATCTGTTCTGTAAAAATTTGAAACGAAGTAATCACAAAATAAATATGTATAACAAACGCTATTGTAATTTAACTTTAATTTAATTAAATTTATTGATTTTGTTTGTGAGGAATTTTACTGGATGGCCGATTGGAGAAATTTAAACATATAATTTTATTATAGTAAGTAGGTAAAATGTATCATAATTCATTGCCACATAGTTTCAATCTACTTTGTAACAACCCGCGAACATGTTTCAAAGTAGATTGAAGCTATCTTTGAGACAGTATTTAGTGATAGTATATTTATATGCAATCTGATTAAGTAACAGTAGCATAAGCATAACAGAAGCTGTTTGTAATCGTTATTTTGTTTAAATAAAGTCTAACCATAGTATTGGTTACACCAAAGGAACACACTTTTGTAATCTTTCGTTTGCGTATAAGTAATTCGCGTTGCGCCTTTCAGCTATCATCGTAACCTAAACAGATAATAAATGGACAACCTGTCGATAAGTGTTATGTCAGTTTAAAACAAGGGACATGATTAGTACTTATTTGCAAGTTCAATTAGAACTGCATATTGGAACAAAGCATAGTACCTAGATAATTTTAAGTGCAATTTAAAAGGCAATCAATATGTAAGTAAACTTCTTTAATCGTGACTAACCTATCTGTGAGACGTTCCTTTCTTCGTTGGATCAATATGAAATGAAGTGAAAACCATTTAATATTTTAAATACTTACATCGATATAATGAAATATAACCAAAGAAATACAGTTACTATTATTATGTGGCAACAGTAAAACGTCTAAACCTAACTAGATAACAATTAATGTAACAGTAGGTAATAAAACAGTTTCAGCAACGCAAATATTGCATGAAGATTGCATGTCATAAAATGGCCGCCATGTTGAATCATCACGAAACGCATTTCCTTGACCTACGACAAGCTGTTATTTCCCTTGCAAGCTAAATATTGTCAACTATCCATGGTTTTAGTTCGTTATCAAAGTTAACAAAGCTGTTCGGAACTATTGGGAGATTAACAGAGTTTTGGTTGAGTGCAGTCTCGCTTTCGCCGCCGATCGATATATCGGACATTTTGCATACCTATCAATCTATCTAGGTATAATTGATTGCCTTGCACTAAAAATGCATTATATAGATACAAAAAGTACTTTTTCTACGCAAGCAAACAAATATAACAAAAAGGTAAGTAAATAACGAAGATATGAGCAACAGCTTGTTACGAAATTATAACTGACCTACTTAGTCGCAGAACAACGAAATGAATACTTACAGAAGTCAACCGGGAAGTTTGTGCACTTTTCCACCGAATCTATCGCCCTTGCCCAAAGGCAAGATGTTTTCGCACGTTTTCAACGCGTACAGACAGTTTAATTGATTTTTATTAGTGCCAGAAAGACGGAGCGCGTTTCCAGGGATGCTTCGATGGCGGAAAGGGGCGTGGGCCGTGGGGCGCATGCGTGGGGGGCAGCCGGGATAATGCGCCGCGCCGGTCTGGTGAGGGTCACGCCGATCGAAACTGGCAGACACGAGCGATGGATGCAATCGAGAGAAGGGTTGATTATGCTGTAGACTGTATGGTTATCTATTTAGTATCGGAGAACTATCCATACTAATATTATAAATGCGAAAGTTACTGTCTGTCGCGCTTTCATGCCAAAACTACTGAACCGATTTCATGAAATTTGGTATACAGACAGTCTGCCTGAGGACGGACATACGCTACTTTTAATCTATTATTATGTCTAATTCCACGCGAGCGAAGCTGCGGGCGTCCACTAGTGTTATAACATAAGGTCGTTGGAAGGTCCATAGTCAAAGGCTTCTAATATAAAAGTCAGATCTCGAAACGCAGCCAGTTGTAAATATTTTTTACTCCTTAAATCCATAGTTTTTACTACTGTATAACAGTAGTAAAAACTTACATTAATTTGTAGAGGCTAAAATTGATCTTTTGTCAGTTAAGTCTTTCGGGGAAAAATAGACCGCGTAACGCACCGGAAGATAGTTAACTGTCGGGTCGTAAAAACCCCGTAACGCACCAGGGGGAAGTTTTAACAACCGTAGCCGCAGCGAGGTGCTGCGCACCAACTTCGGCCTCATATGCAGCACCAACCTATATTTCAATCGTGTCATAGTTTCTTGATTGCATATAAGCTCAGTTGGGCTTAGCAGTTCTCAAGATTTAACACACTTTATTTTATTTTATTTATATTTGCGAAACAAACAATATTTAAACATAAAAATAATGATTGCATGCCTCGAGAGTGTTACAGATTGTTTTTAATGAAGTCTTTTTTTATAGATATAAGATAGCAAACGAGCTTGCAGCACCACCCATCCGCTGCCGCCATGACAACTGTGACTGACTTTGAACAAGACTCAATTAGGGACTGAGATGGTTAGTCCAATTAGTTGAGAGAGTTAATCAGAACATTAGTTGGTCAGTTCGTTAGTAGGTAGGTATGAGGACTGGGGACTGTTAGTGAAAGTTAGTCCTGTTAGTTGGTATTAGTAACAGTCCAGTTAGTACTTGTTAGTAGGAATCTCGTTCTAAGTCAGTCACAGACGTGTTGCTACCTTTTAGGACTAAGATGGTCGCCTCTAAAGAAGTGTAACCGGAAACCACACCTTTCCAACCGGACCATAATTACTTTAAAAACAATTATTACACGGCAGAAATGGTACTAGGTACCGTGGCGGGCGGTGGTACTGCCCCGGGCGAACTCTATGGAACCAATCTTCCAACGAAGTCTTCAAATCCGCATCTACTATCATCGCAGTCTAACTCTCACTGTATCATAAGCAGCATCCCGATACGCGAGAAGATTAGCCTCAATATTCAAGCCCGTACGCATTCGTATACATACTCGTATATGGGGACATATTGAGGTTAATATCCAATCTAATGCACCCCGGCAACTTGATATGTCCCTGCCCTAAATCCGGGGAATTTAGTGACCGGAGACTCGACAGCGCAAACAATGTACTTATTTCACGGGAGATACAGTTCGCGGCGCGAAAGTCTAGCTTTGAACTAAATCTGAGGGGTTAGCGTGGTTAGTCAGTGCGAGGGACAGTGGCGGGTTTTGCAGCAGGCTGAGTAGGCTGAAGCTTAGGGTGATAGATTTTAGGGGGCGGTAAATTTGATCCAAATTGTTGACAAAAAAAATAATTTATTAAAAGTTCATAGAGAAAATTAATTTAACAAAAAGCTTAATAACAAGTGAACAATTGATGAAATGTGAAAAATTTTAATAACAAGTGAACACTGTAGATAACGTCTAAATATGGAAAATTAAGAAACGCTCTGTAAAATATATGTAGGTAATTTTGTAACGCACTTAAATTACTAATTACAGCACTAAGTCATTATAAAGTTGCAATTTAATTGCCCCAATAAATGTAACTACTTTATATGATTGCAAACTAGGATATGGAATTTCGGAGGTTTTTTGCCAACCCTACTGGTTGGCAAAAATTGAATAGCCTAGGTACTGGCTAATTTGTAAATTCGCCACTGGCATACGTATGTAGATGGCGACAAACGCTTACGATTTAACTTGTTCGGCCCGCTCCAGACGATAGCTTAATTTTTTACAGAAGTCAAGCGCTCAAGGTCAGCTAGGCTTTGATGCCGGTTTCTATACCGCTAAAACTTTTGTTTGAGTTTGACGTAGAGAAACCTTCAATGTGTCGGCGCCTAAAGGGACTCCAACCGCCATCTAGCAAGCGAAATGTGAACTACGATGACGAAACTCGCTGGAAGACCCTCTCCGACCCCCGGCCGGATACGTCACACTTACATACGTTTTTCTACTCGTTACTGAACACGTCGACGTTATATGTATCATCGTCACAACCCTTTCTTTGTCCCACGGTTGGGCACGGATCTCCTCCTAGAATGGGAGGGATTAGGCCTTAATCCACGACGCTGGCCAAGTGCGGATTGGCAGACTTCACATGCCTTCGAGAACATTATAAAGAACTCTCAGGCATGCAGGTTTCCTCGCGATGTGTCCTTCACCGTTATAGCAAGTGACATTTAATTTTATATCGCACATATTTACTTACATTAGATATAAGATGTCACATACTAACACAATATGGATATATTCTGAAATAAACGATTATTATTATTATAACTTAGAAAAGTCATTGGTGCGTACCGCTTAGGTTTGAACCCGGACCGCTCGAGTGAGAGGCGAGTTCGATAGCCACTGGGCTGTCACTGCTTAACCGTGAAAACGTTATAGTCGAATAATATTCATAAAATACATAAAAACGTACTTTAGAAATAGACACCCGTTCCTGAACACAAGTATTATCCGTATATTATGTTTCATGGATACAAGACAGCAAACGACCATAACCAGTGAGTCGTTTTAAGTTAGTCACAGGTGCGTTGCTACCTTGGTGGATTAAATTCGTTAAGTACCACATTCTTTCAACCGGGACACAATTTGCTTTCAAAGCATCTCCCATGTAAAACAGATGATACTTAGTACTTTGTATGGCTATAGTACTTACGTAGTAACTATTGGCGATGGCGCGTACCGCTCGGATTTAAACCCCACCAATCCGCATTGGAGCAGCGTGGTGGAGAACTCTAGACCTCCCGCAGCAGTGTCTGTGGGTGAGACCCGTGCCCAGCAGTGGGACGGGTCGCAGCGAGAGAGGCACTGCGGCTGTATATAGGGTCTCGCTGCGACCCATAGACGTCCCACTGCTGGGCACGGGTCTCCCCCACAGACACTGCTGTAGGAGGTCTAGAGCATACTCCACCACGCTGCTCCAATGCGGATTGGTGGAGGGGTTAGTGGCCAACCCAGTGTCGAATGTTCTCAAGCCACCCGAAGGTCTTCGACAAGGCTTAACGACTGTTTCCAGCATTGAAAACAACCGGGACCGACGGCTTTACGTGCCCTCCGAAGCACGGCAGCGTCCATGAAATTTTTGCCACTAGCGGTCACCCATCCACAAACCGACCGCGCCCGTCGTTGCTTAACACTTTCGATCACATTGACGCTACATAGTAACTATTACTACGTAGTAACTATTGGCGCGTATTTCCGCATTGGAGCAGCGTGGTGGAGTATGCTCTAGACCTCCCGCAGCTGTGTCTGTGGGAGAGACTCGTGCCCAGCAGTGGGACGTCTATGGGTCGCTGCGAGGCACTGCGGCTGTATATAGGGTCTACCAGTGGATTTAAGTCATGGCTGCGGTCCAGCTCGCAGGATCGATGCGAGGCGACACTCCGGCGCCTGCAGCCTCCGCGGCACACCGGGCGGGGCGGGAGACCCCGGGGGTCAGGGGTCAGGGGTCGGATTAGTCTGACGATCGATGGGGTCCAGACGACCCCTTCACTTGTTCAAGGGAAAAATGTTTTATTGTATCTTAATGTAATTATGTTATTGTATGTAGTATTAGTTTAAGAAATACTATTATTAGGTAGTCAAAGTTCAGTTAGTATTTATTATAGTCAGTATCATATTATCACTCTGCGATCCATAATATTCAAAAAAGGAGTACACGTCACCCTTCAAGAATATTACGGAACTATCAGGCATGCAGGTTTACTTTTTTTTTTAAATTATCTTTACTACATAATTTAAATAAAATAATAAACCAATGACAGTTAAAGATCGTTTTGTGACTTTATTTCGAATTCTGAATCAAGTTTGAATATAGAAGATAAAACACTTTTTATAAATACTTAATCAATTTACTAAATTAGTTAATAAGTACGTTAAGCGTGATGGAAATTTATTACATAGCTAACAGAAAACATCATTATAATATTAGAAGACAATAACCTGACTGACTTAGAACGAGACTCCTACTAACAAGTACTAACTGGACTATTACTAACACCAACTAACAGGACTAACTATCACTAACAGTCCCCAGTCCTCATACCTACTAACGAACTGACCAAATAATGTTTGTCATTCTAATTAACTTTCTCAACTAATTGGACTAACCATCCCAGTCCCTAATTGAGTCTTGTTCAAAGTCAGTCACAGTTGTCATGGGCGGCAGCGGATGGGTGGTGCTGCAAGCTCGTTTGCTATCTTGTATCCATAAAAAAAAACCTAAAACTAAACGAAGAAATATTTAAAAAGTTAATAAATTAATCAATTTAACTAAATTTCAGAACAAAGAGCGGCCCGGTGTGCCCCCAGCCTCTCGCCGCCCGCCCGCGCGCCAGACTATTCCACTCGCTGTATACCGCGGGATTCCGCGCCGTTCACAAATCGGAATACTTTGTTACTGGAAAAAACCGGAACGAACTGGTTTATACGTCAATTTGTAGTTAGCTGATGTTGCTAGTGTTAATGTTTTAAATTTTTATAGAAAAGTGAAGTTTTGTTAGTGTAATTATTAACTTATATAAATATATGTATAGATTGTTTACAACTTGTGAACTGTTCGTTAAGTATCGGTATAAGTGTAATTGTGTTTATAGTTACTGAAGTTTTTGAGTTACTTTTAATAGTAGAAATGACTAGATAGTGTGAAAACGTGATCGCCGAACAAATAATTGTGGTTTCCAGTGCGTAAGTAGATTAATTTATATTCACTAATATAATGGAAGGTATTGAACTTTTCAGTAAACTTACTTTGTGTTGCAACAATGTTAAAAAGTTCATTTTAATTTAATAAAATCATTCAATAAATACATAAATGTCTTATGTACTCGTTCATGCTGCATGCTACTGCAATAGACTTCCCACTGCTGGGCACGGGTCTCCCCCACTGACACAGCTGCGGGAGGTCTAGAGCATACTCCACCACGCTGCTCCAATGCGGATTGGTGGAGGGTTAGTGGCCAACCCAGTGTCGAATGTTCTCAAGACAACCGAAGGTCTTCGACAAGGCTTAACGATTGTTTTCACCATTGAAAACAACCGGGACCGACCCGCTTAAAGTGCCCTCCGAAGTACGGTAGCGGCCGTGAAATTTTTGCCATTAGTGGTCACCTATCAACAAACCGACCGCGCCCGTCTTTGCTTAACTCAGTCAATCACATTGAATCGACACGAGCCATTGGGCTATGGACGTTACGTTATACTACAATGACATACTGCATAGTATAAAGTTACTATTACCATAGAGCTATTACTGTAGGATTAGCTATTCATCCAATGATCAATAGCTAATCCTGTATAACATTTCACGTTAGATCGTTTATGATTGTATAAAGTATCGGTTACTTTATGTAAGTCAATTTAAAATATCATTATAATATGTTTTCTTTTCAGTATCTACTAGTAACCTTGACTCAAGATTACCTACTAAATACTTGTAACTTGTTTAAGCGTAAAGAAATTTGAGCTGCTCCAATTTCTTTGGTTAAGCGTGCCCCATCACATTATACCGTAATAAATAATTTGACTTTAACTTTGTCTTTGACTTTAACTATGTCTTTGACTTTGACTTTAATTTTGACTTTGACTTTAAATTTTGATTTTGACTTTAAAGTTGACTTTGACATTTGAATGAATGAACCTACAAGCAGAATGTATACATTCAGAACATACATTATGCAGAATAAAACAACTTTGTCGGTATTATTTTATTTTCTAGTTTTATACAAACCATCGATATCGAAATAAGATTAATTTTAACCAAACAAAAACAAAGAGGACGCTCTGAGACCATACCTATAAATAAGGGAATTCAACCCTTTTGGGACAGCCCTGAGAGTGTCGAATAAATTTTAGATTTATGGTATTGTTTGGGGACTAAAGTTGTCTTTGCATTTTGAGCCAAAATGTTTTAGAAGTATGCTTGTACCTTGAACATTTATTAACGATCGAAGACAAGGACAAATCCTTCAGAAAGGGTTAAGGAATATTTAGATCGCGCTAGTCAATTGTAAATTACCAAAATACGCACATTTTTTATGTAAGATAACAGCCGTCCATTCTCCCATGACAAATGTGACAGATTTGGACTGTACAAAGACTTATAATTCTATTTAAGTACCTATGTATTTAAAAATATCTATGTATCTGTGACACCCATATCACAGGCTCGCGTCTACTTTGGGGTCAGATGGCCGTGTGTGAGAATATCCAAGATATTTATTATTATTATTATTATTTATAAGTGTCTCGTTAAAACTCGATCAGAGATAAGGCTCTTTTAATGTAACCGAAAAAACTAATAGTAAGTAACATTTAATAACAGATGATTTTTGTCAACCCTACACTTACAAAAAATATGATAATTAAATAAGTAGGTAACTGCTGACACGGTATTTCCTCACTCGTCGACGTCAAGCCTCAATCAACCATTAAATCCAATCATCCGTGACCCAAATCACGTACACAAAAGTGAACCACTGAGGTAAAGATAAAAGAACTTTAACTATGTTGATCGCAGAGACACAAACATTTCGCTGCGACCATAGAGACACAAACATTTCGCTGCGACCATCTTCCTTCATGGCTGCGACCCATTGACGTCCCACTGCTGGGCACGGGTCTCCCCCACAGACACTTCTGCGGGAGGTCTAGAGCATACTCCAACACGCTGCTCCAATGCGGATTGGTGGAGGACACAAACATTTAAAATCTTCTAAACGTCTTGGATAGGTACAAATTATCTCAGACTAGTGTACGACCGCAGCTTCGCTCGCGTGGAATTAGACATAACTATAGTTTCGTTTACACCTAGTAATATTATATAGCCTATGTCATTCAGTGAAGACGCAGTTTTCTAATGGTGAAAGAATTTTTGAAATCGGCCCAGTAGTTTTTGTGTAAAAACATTACAAACAAATCTTTCCTCTTTGTAATATTAGTATAGAAAGGAGAGCTTAAACATTTTTACAGAAAGAAAAATAAGACTGTTAGCGGCCATGCAGGGTCTCTTCTATATTATAACAGAGAAGGCCTCCACCACGTTGCTCCAGTGCGGGTTTGACGGGAAGTGGCCCATATCCAAATTGTTGATTGATTGAAGTCCCCGCCAATCCGCATTGGAGCAACGTGGTGGAGAATGCTCTAGGCTGGCAACTCTGGCTGTGTCCAACAGTGGGAGGTCTATGATGTAGCAGGTGGATGTGTCGAGTCTTCAGGCCACGGGCGTCTCTTCGCTTTGTCTATCCATCTCTGTCTCGCATCCTCGCTTTTCGTCCGTCTGGATGTTATGTCACAATTCAACGAACCCGCCAGTACACATTTTAATTACGTTGTACGTTGTTTAAGTTACGTTGTACGTTGCCAAACACAACATTTTGTGCATGGTTCTGCTTGCGATTGCTGCATGAATTAATAATATCTTAAACTTCGATCAATAATCCACTTGAATAATAATATCTTGGTCATTCTCACACACGGCTATCTGACCCCCAAAGTAGGCGCGAGCCTATGATATGGGTGTCAGAGACTGATATACATACATAGATATTTTTAAATACATTACTTAAATAGATAATATTAACATCCAGATACAGAACAAATACAAGTGTTCGTCACACGAATATTTGTCCTGAGCGGGATTCGAACCCACGACCCCTGGCGCAACAGGCAGGGTCACAGGGTTTATGATTAAATTTCATCTGTTTTCTGTAATTCCATGTGAGGGCGGGCGGCGCGATGGGCTGGGCGGGCGGCGCGGGCGCGGTGCTGGGCGCGGAGGTGTGCGCGCCGCTGCTGCTGCTGTGCTGGCTGTGCTGCTGGCCCGACGACAGCTCCGGTGAGTGTTGGGCGGGCGGCGCGATGGGCTGGGCGGGCGGCGCGATGGGCTGGGAGGTAACTTCCTACATATATCCACGAGACTACAAAAAGAGCTGGGCCCGAAGGTGATCTACGAATACCTCGCGCCGGAATCTTACAAAGAACTTGCTGTTGAAACATTGAGTCACTAGTTTGCTAGTAATAGAGTAATAGCTAGACTTTCTTTAGGTGACCAAAGGGCGGGCTGCATCTTTTTTTTAAAAGAATTAGCTTGGCTGTACAGAGAAGTAACGCTGCAAGTGGTCTAGGCATTATGCCACACGGGAAGTAGACGGGAAACGAGTATAAGTAGTATTTCTTATAACTTTTTTTATATTTAATATAACCTTTATATTATTATATCTATATTAATTATAACACTGTACTTTACATTAAAATCCTTGTTAATTAGGCAAGCTTATATTTTATATTGAGTAGGTAAAATTCTATAAAGCATATGAGTATGACAATAAGATAAGTAATATATGTATTAAATGTATTCACTAGTTATGTGTTTAATATATGTATACAAGACATCCTTTGTTTGCAGATTCTAGTTCGGAGAAACATCCTCAAAAGCCTATTATATCTATTGGTAGGTAACCGCTTTACATGTTAGCTAGCGGTTGTCATCACCATCATCATCCTGTCATCTTTCATCATCATCCATCCATCCATCAGCCTTTAGGGTCCACTGCTGGACATAGGCCTCCCTCAATCGTCGCCACTCCTCCCGATCCTGCACCCTCTGAATCCAACGGTTTCCCGCTGTCTTCTTCAGGTCGTCAGTCCACCTCATCTTTGCTAGGCGATATTCTTGTGCTTTATTCCATTAATATAGTTGTAAACATGTTATTTCCAAAAGTAAACTCTTTAAAAATAAGAAACTGGATTTAAATCTACTCGTACGAACGATTGAAAATAGTTGAAGAAACGAAAGAAGTTTATTAATATTTAATATCACGAACAATATGCATAGAAAATTACATACTTAATAGTTATTATTATTATAGTAGGAAGGTACTCGTAAGACATGTGTAAGACTTTTGATTTCAGATACAATAGTATCTGAAATTCCGCCATTAAAAGGCTTAGCACTCGTAGATAATCCAGTGCTGGAGTTCACGATATGAATGAACCCGTGACCAAACGGAAGACGAAGACTTGACTAAGTCTTATATACTATTAGTATATTACGATTAAAGTCAATTTCTTACCAATGACAGAATTCTCAAACTCAAACAGTCTTAACACAACCATTTACTAAAGCTTCAACTTTAATCCTTTAATGCTTGGATGTTTTAATTTCGATATAATAATTAGTGTGGTAGCTTAAAATGAAGCCTTAAAACTATAACAGGAAAGTCGGTGTTGGTATTGTCAACAGAGTCCACGTCTCGCGCGCGCTCCAACGAGCTGAGCGGCCGCCGCTTCGGCAGTAGTGCCGTCTCGCTCCACTTGCCGAGCACGTCTGGTAAGATTGCCGCGTTTTTCCGCCGACATTTGCAAGCTTTGCCGCGTTTTTCCGCCGACATTTGCTAAGCTTTGCCGCGTTTTTCCGCCGACATTTGCTTCATAAGGTTTTAAGGCATTAAGTCCACATTTGCTGTACATTTTTGTATCTGAGCATAAAGATTAAATAAATAAATAAATAGTAATAATCGTAGGGCACAGACCAAAGAAGGTTGGAATGACAATACCCCGAAGTATCCAGAAGTTCTATGATACCGTGTTTGGTGTTCGTGGGATCAATTCCTCCTACGATTGTTTTTTTGAAAACGACTGGGACCGACCGCTTAACCAAATTCCTAAGCACGGAAGCGCCCATGAAATTTTGCCACCAGCGGTCACCCATCCACATACCGACCGCGCCCGAAATTGCTTTCTATCTTGGTCTACCATATAATATCGACGCAAGTCATTGGGCTATAAACGCTTTATTATTATTGTTTCGTGGTATCTTATTCCTGTATGGGTTGTTAAAGTCAGTGTCTACCTTGAATCAAAGTTCGTTTAAAAAATTACAAGTAGAAGAATATCTGCTACTTGAAAAACCCTTTATGATAATGACAAAATTCTTCACAGGTCACACCAAGCAGCCGCTATCCGCGCACAGGAGCCACGAAGAAATCCGCAGCCGTAGGAAGTCTCACCACGAAACTGGAGATCAGGAGACGCGGTACCATTCCGCCCCGAGTGTCATCGACGAGGTCCTTCACCGCAGAGATTGGGAAAGATCCGCCAAGGAACTTTACATACCCCTCAAACCAGATAAGGAGGAGATCCGACGAGGATCAATCTCAAGCCACAGCTCAGACAGCCTCGACGATGCTTCCTCTATCGTCGAAAAGACCGACGAACAAATCATCGGTAGACCTTGCAAGAAACACTACACCAACATAAAGTCGTCTCAGAAGCGACTAGCTAATAAGGAGGCTAAAAACGAGGACGTCAAAGATCTGGATGCGTCAGAATGCGAGAATACCTCAAACTTTTACATAGGCGATACTTGTCAGCATAACGGGGAAGATTCTAGAATTGACAACGAGTCGGTCTTCGATGATGTTAAGTCAGTGAGAGCAAAGGAGACGAAACAGAGTTTGAATGAATGCATCAGGAATAAGGACAGGCCGAAGAAAGCTCTTGTGCCGGTCACGGAGTTTCAAGTGTCGAGTGTATTTCATGTGGATGACATGGCTGATATAGCGGTAGACCGGTCCGGGGCGGTGCATCATAGTGTAGAGTCACGGTCGAGTCTGTTTGGCACACATGCTATTCCATTCCCGCCACCGTCTGTTGGTAAGTCAGCTTTCCACCTTTCTTCCGAACTCGAGAATTGTTATGAGTCAACTATGCTAAATTCCGGTTCTTGGCATCTGACTTTTCTGTGCAGCTTCAATCGACTTTAGTCAACTTCTACCGCAAGCCGCGTTAAAGAACGGGTTACCACAGACACAGTTACGGATGGTCTAAAGCATACTCCACCACGCTTCTCCAATGCGGATTGGCAAGTCAACCGAAAGTCTTCGACAAGGCTTGACGATTTTTTACCATTGAAAACATTCGGAGCCGTGGCCTCCAAAGCACGGCAGCGCCCTTTAAATTTTGCCACTAGGTCACCCATCCACAAACCGACCACGCCCGTCTATGCTCAACTCTATCGATCACATAGAATCGACGTCAGCCATTGGGCTATGGACATAATTATCGTGTTACAGGTTAACTTAATATATATATTTCTTGTGTACGTGTGTATGACTGTGAACTCCTCCTAAACAGCTGGATAGATTTTGATGAAATTTTTTGTGTGTGTACAAGGGGATTCGAGAATGGTTTAGATTCACAATTTGGTCCACTGGAAAATGTTTTTTAAACACTATTTTAGTATTTTTGTATTTTTAACCGTCGTCGTTCATTGACTTGAAGTGTCGCGTCACTTTGACATTTCATATGGCAGAACAACGTTTGCGGGGTCAGCTAGTAAATTATAAATAATTAGTTATCTACCAGAGTAATTTTTACTCCTTGTGACATTTTGAACTCTGTATTCCAGAGGCAGTAGGCTACGAGTCGGACGCTTCGTACCTGGAAGAGACGAGCGTCCCCCCCTCCCCGTGGCGGCGCCCCCCCGCGTCCCCCCCCTGGGCGCGCCCGCGCCACGCCAGCGTGGGCGACGTGTTGGCGCCTTCGTTGACGCTTCGCCCCCAGTCGGGTGCTCTCTCAGGTCAATAAAGATAAATACAAATGTACCACATTTCCATAGCCCAATGGCTTGCGTCGATTCAATGTGATCGAAAGAATTAAGCAACGACGGGCGCGGTCTAGCTAGCGGCTAGTGGTAAAAATTTCATGGACGCTACCGTGCTTCGGAGGGCACGTAAAGCCGTCGGTCCCGGTTGTTTTCAATGATGGAAACAGTCGTTAAGCCTTGTCGAAGACCTTCGGGTGGCTTAAGAACATTCGACTGGGTTGGCCACTAACCCCTCCACCAATCCGCATTGGAGCAGCGTGGTGGAGTATGCTCTAGACCTCCCGCAGCTGTGTCTGTGCAGTGGACCCAAAAAAAAACAACCGGGATCGACGGTTTTACGTGCCCTCCGAAGCACGGTAGCATCCATGAAATTTTGCCACTAGCGGTCACCCATCCACTAGCCACTAGCCACTAGAATCTAAGCCATACATATTTTCTAATTCCAGAAAGCGACCTAGATTTTGAGCTGGAAGGGTGCGACGATCCGCCGCCCGCCTACCACGAGGTCCAGCTGTTAGCCAAATTCGACCGGAAGGAGACAGCCATATAGTGCTCTCGCTCGCACACTCACACAGACTCAGATTGAGAATGCTCTCATACTGCTGATGGCATAAAGATTATATAGTATTGGTCGAATCGCTAGTGTGATTTTTATAAGTTAGTTTGAATGTACCTCGCAACAACCCGCGAGCTAACCCTACGACGGTTAGTGTTTCTTAAACCAACCCCTTATGTGCATTCGTTCTTATATGTGATTTAAGTCGGAAATAGGCCGACTAGTTTCGGTCGATTACGATGATCATCTTCAGGAGTGAACGCGCTCGCGGCGGGCACGGCGTCAATCACACGTGAGTAAGCCGGTAACTTCAACTAAGAATACTCACAAATGGTGGTTAAATACAAAATGGTTTTGTATTTAAAAAAATTGTGCCTCAAACATTATGTAAACACAGCCTTCTAGTGTGATAATATAAAATGTTTTTTATGTAACAATCAATATTGGTAGAATTTGGCATTGAGACTACAATGCGAAAAACTTGTGCATTGGTTAATGTTAGGTGTTTTTAGCATGTGAGAAAGACTAGGAAACTATTTTTTTAGTATGCCATTAATATCTTTGTAAACGTACCTCATACCTAATATATAATTAATGTCAAACTTCAACTACATACAATTAAATGTATTTTAATGCTTAAAATGTATGAGTAATAAAAGTTAACTATTTTAAACATAATGCATTTAAAAAAGCAACGTATGCACTGGCTCTAGTAAGACTAACTAGAGCTACTGAATAATACCAACTAAAATTCAAATTGGCATAGTTTAGTTACAAAATCTTTATTATCTGCTTTATTGAGATACTTACAGATTTTTGATTGTAGGTATATATAATGTTCAACGATTATTATAAATACCAACGATTTTTATAATACTTTAACTTGAAAAAAAATCTACTGCAGGTGGGATTTCAACCCAAGACCTGGCTATCAGTATTGGACATGCTCTAACCGCTTAGCCACCGCGGTTCGTACAGCCCGCAGTGAAATTGTTCAAGGCATTGACGTCAGTATTACTCTCTAGAGACTAGACCGAACTTAGGCAGTAGTGGATCAACAAATCTTTCTTAAGGAAAGCATCAATTCGAATCGTAACACATACGCGAAATATTTAATGTTTTATTTTATTTTTTTAATAATATTTAATGGGTTTGAATTACTTTGAATCCTAGCTGCGGTAGAAATTTTTTCAAGGGAAAATTGTAAATATTTAAAATATAACGCTGTGAGTGTGGAAAATATAATTAAACGATTATTATAAATAACATCGAAGGCGCCAAAATGCATAGCACACTCACACTGTCGTGTCAGTCGTCAACGATTGAGGTACCTGGTACTTGGTACCTTAAGGTACTCAAAGTTGGTAAATTAATTAGGTATGTGTTAAGAATATTAAAGATAAGAAACTTTTAGTTCGCTTATTCCTTTTAGGTGGACGAATGTAGATTTACATTAACACTCATTTATTTATCTTAAACATGCATACATCGAACGATGATTTGTTAAGCTATGAAATCATTCATTTCGATCGGAAAACGTTTACCAAAGTGCTTGTTACTGTCTACTGAAAACTGTCTTACGGTACAATAAATATGCCTACAGGAAGAATAGTATATTTTTATACTGAATATGTTATTTTGTTACTCCAAGTTGACCCAAAATGTTTAGCTTCAAGCTAATACATATTTTCATTAATAATATATACTAAAATATGGAGCTTAGTCAACAAACAGTTATTGCAAAGTTATAAGTGTGATGTTACTAAAGTAAGTTTCAGAAATCGCATAGCGTTAAGATCTGAATTATATTACCTTTCTTATTAAGCAATCAATTAAACATTTGTCAGAATTTGTCAATTAAATAGCAAACAAACAAAACTAACGAAACCAAATTCGGTTTTGTAAATTAAGAATTTTAACATGTTATGCAAAATGTTTGTCTATAAGTCTACCGCTATGGGAAAGGTATGAAATATAAAGGGAATGGGGAATTCTACGGGACGTTTTTATCGTCGACGTCCACTTATATAGCCCGTACATTATGGTAGACGGTACCGTCCACAAAAATGTAATAGCGCCCCATATACACGAAATCCCACTGATGTCGAAACGGTAAAACGTACCGTTTGCGCGTTTTTGAATGAAGAGAAGAATGTAATGTCAATCTATATACTTGCTCACGTGTAGTGGTTATGGAAATAATAATTTAAGTAGGCTAGTCTATAAACTACTTGAAAATTATTAGTTATTCTTTTTAGTTTACTTACTGCAGCTGCAGATCGCCCTCATGATTTTTACTGAGAATGTTGTACAAAATTTAAAACATGTAATATGTATTGTGTTATCTTATAAAAGTATGACACCGATATTTACTACAAAATACATACAAAACAGTTCATAGCGCGGGAACAAACGATGGCGGGAAGAGACGGCCCACAGATAACCAAAGAGAGGAGACAATGTCTTTTTAACACTTGTGTTAAGGCGAAGGGTTTCTTCATATACAGCCTGCTAGTTTCATGTTTGCTTACGCTTGTCGTGACAAAGTCAATCCATGTTGTATTCGATTTTACGAAATAAAATTTATTCACTTATACGTCCTTACTTTACTTTAGTTAGATTTTTCCTCCCACCTGTGTATTGAATAAACAAAAGCACTTTGTTTATTGAATTTGTATTGTAGAACAAACATTGAGTCTTCAATCCAGGACAATATCACCTATATCCAGGAACGATTCTTGAATAATTAAAATTATATACATTCATGTAATTTTTTTCCTTATGTACTATAAAACACAGAAAAACGGAGAAATACGACTAAACATTTTTTATTCCGCTTTTTTTTTGGATAAGGGTACTTATAATATATACAAAAATACAACAAAATTTGTATTCAAGCACTTTATTCACGTTTTGATAAAAAATGGCAGTAAAAAGCAGATATACATATTAAAGTACGGGAATAACAATTGATTGATTTGTAATACGACCGTAATAATAGATAATTGATTGGTCTTTGCCGTGAACCGATCATTAGTCTGAGATCGCATATTGTATTTTTTAATATTTTAAACCTATCTACTTAAATTAATTATTATCATAATTTGGTCGGGTGTGATAAATTTGGCACGAATTTGGCAGACAATATGGAACAAATAACCAAATATGGGTCATAGCAGTTTTCGAGGAATGCCACTAGCGAATATTAAAATAGCCTAGTAGCCCACATTTAGCTACTTTTCCTCTATATGTGTGAAAGATGGCGTCACGATTTGCTTAATATCATTACTTCTCTATTCCTTTTTCGTTATAAAAGAACAAATTTAACAAACAAACCAATCGAAAAACCCAAAACACAATGTGTTACGTAAGAGCTACGACACAAGTGCTACGGAGCTACGGCGTAGCGTAGTTCTAACTAAATTGTATTCTTAAGAAAGGTTTTAATTTAATTTTATTAATAACTTAAGAAATATTAATACATAACATATACAGAATGTATTATTGTAAAAGTTAATGAATAAACTATATTCTCTACCTACTGTACAAAATTACAAAGCCTTCGAAGTATAAATTGGATACAAATATGTGGTAAAGTTACAAAAGACACATTCACTTTTATATCTAAAGTAGCATTCATTGTACAGGAAGCAAGCCCTTTAAGTTCTTTAACATTTACAACAGTTGATAATAGACATTCAATAGATTAATAACATTGATTATTACTTAATACAAATACTGATAAACAGGTAAATTGTTACAAATACTAACACTCTACAACTATTTGGTAATGACAGTCAAGACTCATGAGTTTATAAAAAAAATTAATAATAAAAAAGTTATGACATCACTGCTTACGCTGTCTAAAACATCAGATAGCTCGCTGATAATATAACAGCTCGACTCGTTTACTTTAGCTACATTCACAGCATCATGACGTGTTATTGTTTGGTTTGTATATCGAATTGCTCACAAACCATTTAGTAATAAATATAAATAAATATCTTGGACATTCTCACAGGCGCGAGCCTGTGATATGGGTGTCAGAGACTGATATACATACATAGATATTTAAATACATACTTAAATAGATAATATTAACATCCAGACACAGAACAAATGTGTTCGTCACACGAATATTTGCCCTGAGTGGGATTCGAACCCACGACCCCTGGCGCAACAGGGCCACCGATTGCGCCATTGGGCCCGTCGTAATAAAACATTAAATTCTAGTAACACTTCATTTCACTTCTCCACCAATCCGCATTGGAGCAGCGTGGTGGAGTATGCTCAGCAGTGTCTGTGGGGGAGACCCGTGCCCAGCAGTTGGACGTCTATGGGTCGCAGCGAACACTTCATTTGACTTCAGAGACAGATATAGCGGGCGTGGGTTGCTCGGGCATAGAGTTTGGTCGCCTCTTAGCCTGCGCTATGATCTTGGGAGGCTGTAGCGGCCTGCCCTTACTGCCCGGGGATCGTGCCAGCACCCGCCCGGTCTCGGTCACTGCGTACGCGCCGCTCGTGTACGCTACCCTGCGGCTTGCGTTGACTGGCGATCGAGGGGACGCCTGTATTGGGGATCGAGGGGACGCCTGTATTGGGGATCGAGGGGACGCCTGTAACGGCGATCGTGGGCTCGCGCATGTCCGCGTGGTGTACCCGTAGACGGGGGAGCGGGCGCGGGGGGCGCGGGGGGAGGTGCAGCGCGCGGGGGAGCGCGGGGGAGTGGGCAGCATCGTGGGCTTGCTGGGCGAGAGCGTGGGGTGGATCTGAGTGCAGAGGCGCGCCATCGCCGTGGCGCTTTCGCGGACCTCTGTGGATAAGAGAATTGACAGATTACTGACACATTGACATTATTTGTTTTTATGAGAATTTTCGGGATATGCCGAGACTAACGGGTACTCAGCAGTGGGACCTTGTCTATTAAACAAATGACTGATAAACGCCCTTTTTTGCGTCGCGGTCGGTAAAAAAGGCTATCGAATCTATGTACCATTATTTTCTTCTCTTTTTTTATATAATATAGATAGACGGACAAACAGACATACGGGCCACCGGACGCTACCGTGTCTTAGAGGGCACGTAAAGCCGTCGGTCCCGGTTGTTTTCAATGCTGGAAACAGTCGTTCAGCCTTGTCGAAGACCTTCGGATGGCTTGAGAACATTCGACACTGGGTTGTCCACTAACCCCTCCACCAATCCACATGGGAGCATCGTGGTGGAGTATGCTGTAGACCTCCCGCAGCAGTCTGTGGGGGAGACCCGTGCCCAGCACTGACGTCTATGGGTCGCAGCGATAACATTCTCAGTCTGTGAGGATCAATAGTGGAATGACGAAGTTCCTAAAGACCTTCCGAGCCCTATAGAGCCCGTTAACAGCGTGGAGCTCCGGTCGTCAGCTCTAGGTAAACTTACCCGGCTGCACGGGATACGCGGTGGTTAAGGGCGGTGGCGGACGAACTGACTTCACCGGTTCAGGGAGGGGCTGCGTCGCCAGCTCTGCAACAGCACCAAGTCATTAGAATAGCAAACGAGCCAGCATCTCTAGGTGATTCGCTCGCGTGACGTCTTATACGTCAGCGTAGATAATGGAATATGGAAATGGGGCCGCACTCAGCTATGGTCGCAGCGAACTAAGGCTGCTGGTTTTCAGGGCGACCCAGCGTATTTGAGAAGTTCGAACAGTAAATGAACTTTTAAACTTAATATAACTAAGTATATAGGAAATAAATTAACACTCCTTAAAATTAATTACTTGAATGGTTCTACAATATTACATGAAAATAAGAAGTTAAGCAAATACAAAAGTCATTAATTACACAGTTATTAATTACACAGTTACCCTACCCACCTACTAATTATAACTAATACTAGCGGGCAGATAAAGTGTACGTAAACTGACTTACTGGAGCAAATAAAAAAACATCGATATCGATATCTTCAAATGGGGATGTTTTACCGAGGTAAAAAGTAGCCTACGTCACTCTCCACCCTCCTCACTATCACCACACACAAAAACCATACCCTTTAATAGCTTCGTTGCGACGTGAAAGCCGGACAAACAAACAAATAAACAAACACACTTTCACATTTATAATAATTAGTATGGATTGCGCAACTTGATGTTCTAACTATTATAGTTGTAATTAGCTTGTAACTAACCTAACCTAACAAGAGGTAAAAACCCACTTTTCACCACATACAATCCACTGAAAACTCACATAACATTACAAAGCTCAAATGATACCTAAAGTATTCAAGGTGACTGACCTTTCACCCGCTTGAGGCAGAAGCAGAGGCAGTAAGCCAGCAGCAACAGCAGCAGCAGCAGCACGCCGCCCAGCGCCACGAAGTAGGCTGTGTGCGAGGGCGGGCGGGCGCCTCGCGTCACCCCCATTGTGATACTGGAGCATTTGAGAAAATAGATAACATTAATAATATAAAAAAATTGTGAGCCTTCCCGGGACGCCTGGCAGATGTGAAACATCGAAATTATTTTGTACAAGTAATATGCACAAAAATACAGATTATGACAGGAAGTAAAACATAAAACAAAATAAAAAAACAAAAAAAAACAAAAAAAAAAATAATTATTACCTATATTTTATCAATAAAATAATTTCCGACCGTCATTTGTCGGAACTGTATAGTACCTATATATATTCCATGTTCGCCACGCTCGCCACGCCAAAAATTTGGTTTGCCCTCCGCCTAAAGATGTTTCACATCAATAAAGATAATCATACTTTACTTGGGTAGTGTAGAGCCTACCTAGCTCTAGACTAAGTTAAGTATCAAAATCTTTATGGCTCTACAATAAAATATCTGAAAATATTGTTTGTCTCTCAGAGAATAAAATTTACAATTAATCTTTTTATAAAACAAATGATTACACCAATTCGCATTGGAGCAGCGTGTTGGAATATGCTCTAGACCTCCCGCAGATTTTTCTGTGGGGAAAACCCGTGCCCAGCAGTGGGACGGCTATGGGTTGCAGCATACAATAATGTTTCATACGCACCTTTTCAAATCCAATTTCAATGTGACATTGAATCGAACTGTAGACTACCGCGTCCTGCGTTTCTTCCTGCTCACCATTGCAAGTCCTCTATACCACTTTCGAGTTTTTATAGAGGTGATTCATGTAGAGACGATGTCTAAGTACCACCGAATCCAGACCATACAAAGCGTGTTCTTTAAAAATGTTGTTTACTAATTAAATAATTTTAGAATAAGAATAAATCCTCATATTCTTATTCTTAATAATTAATTAATAATTTTCAATTATTTTAATTCACTGGCTAAAAATACGTGTCACCAATTCATCAGTCAAAAATCTATGATTAATACACGAATTAATATTTATTCAATTTAAAAAAATATTGTTTAATTAATAGATGCTAGGTTCAACAATCATTTAGTTCACAAAAAACGGTTTTATTTCAAACTTGCGCGATCCGAATATTTATTATCCTTTTCCTCAAAGGTTGGAGTGATGTGAACCAACGTACCGACATATACTGAGTGAGGCTTTGATATCCCTACGACATCAACTGCCGCACACAGAGTTACACGAAGGAGTCTGTGGCAAAAGGCTTTGGAGATTTGTAAGGATATCGGGGCACTGTGTCTCGTGAGTCGCTAGCTGGAACGTGGCTCCTGAAATCTGTGAGAGCAACAAGTCTTGGCGACGCTCAGGCGCCGTCGGAAACGCAGGGTTGTCTCTCTGCTGGTCTTACAAGAAACTTGCTTTTTATTTTATTTCTTGAAACTTAAATTGAGTAGTAAAAGAGTTTAATAGACATAAAACATCATATGCATATTAAGCCAAATTCTATAATGATAGATAATTTCAATTTTTACTCACTGTTTTTAAATATTTGTACCTACGCCACTAAAGTGGTAGAATAAGCGTACCTGAAATGTATTTTACATCTACATGTAATTTTATTCCACAAATAAATAATTTTGAATTTGAATATTTAAACACAATAAGCTGAGGAGATTTTCAGGGCTCATCAGACCATCTTAAAGGTACACATTTAGCTACTAGGTACTCTGTCCGATTCAGAGTCCTGTTTAACGTTTGTTTCAGATGTAATGGAAAAATTGAAGAAAAAATTGGTGCTGCATTTAATTGTAATTGAAATAATTTTTTTTTTATTATTATGTAATACTTAGTTGGAAAACTTAGAAAAGTTTTAGCATTAAATTACGAATAATACTAAAATAAATGGTCACCTACATGATTTTTAAATTATCCATATAATATCCCGCAAAATTGTTTATTAAATAGGAGAAATGAAAATAACTAGTAGGTATACTTATTTCATTCACAGACAGTTTAGTGGCAGCCCTAGCATCGCCGCCGCGACGTCGCCAGCCCCGCGCACGCGCCTCACAACCTATTTCATATCCTTCCCGAGCCTTTCCCACCCTAATTTGCTTACCAGAAGCTAATATTGTTAGCAGACGTCGTAAAGAAGTCAGAAAATCAAGCTAAGGAGTTGCTCTCTTAGCGCTGGTTTATAAGCTCTTTTGGTGCCCCTAGTTAAAGAGGTCAACAACCTATTGACATGAGCATTTTGGATGCGATGACCAAAGAGTATATAACCACTACATTTTAGCAATGACAGCGGGAATACAGTTATACATATTCCATGGTGTTGTAGTTGTACAGGTATATATAGGTAGATACTTTAGTAGGTAGGTATATTGATTATATTTGGCCGTTCCCTTGTGTACAGTTTGTCATATCAATATGACCACGAGGATATAGGTACATGCGTCGCTTTGTCATTGAGAGACGCTATCCCAAGATTAGTTAAATAAAAACAACAATAGGTAACTGGATATCAGGTTTTCAAACGACAGGCTTAACGATTCCTATGACTTACGAGCTAAATTGGTAAATTACAAAGAAAGATTTGAAAAATAAGGCAGATAAATAAAAAACAATTTGGTTGGCTTCAACATTCTTTATTTGGTAGAAAACCGACATCACTCCCATCCATCCCATACCATACTAGCTCCTCCCTCCAATCCTCCTGCGCTAAATAAATATACATTTGGCGCCATTTGGGTTAGAGTGGAAAAATCTGAAGCTGAATACTACCACGAATGGAAATATCACAGCTTGAACTACTAGTGGCTTTTGTTAAATTATCAGGTCTTATTGATTAAAAAAACTGTATACACACGTAATTTGACATTCATGACAAGAGTACTAATATTTAGCTGAGAAATACATATTTTCCATGTTTTGTTTGTACAAATTTGAATTATAATCCGTAGGTATCCGCCATTTAAATACTAAATAATATAAAAAGACTATTGAGTCGACATATCAAATAAATAAAGTGGGAATTAGTTTTAATGGGAGATACCATGACGATATTACATTAATAAGGCTTTATAGCATTGATTGTAAAAATAAATCGAATTTTCCACCCCAACCCTTCGTGTGCTAACCTATATTAAATACTGGCTAAACCCATTCTAGCCAAAGGTCCAAAGGACCACTGGGACGTAATTCAAAATAAGGACCATAAATCCATAGGCCTAGTTCAAACTACTTTAAGTTTGAACTAGGCCTATAACCTATGGATACAAATTATAATATACATTTGAAAATGGAAGCTTTATTGGAATGGAAGTATAACATTTATTTTCATAATAAATTATGAATGTTTACAATTCTAACACAGTTATTTTTAAGTATTAAATTCACTTAATTTACAGTATTTTAAATAAAAAAATAATTAATCCAACTTTTTTACTAATTTTACAAAATCAGGCAATCAATGTTTTTTCAAACATTTTCAATCTTTTTTACAAAAGAAGATTACAAGTAAGATTAGAAAGTAAAAAGTGGTATAGCTAAAATGTTTTCATACAATATTAATATAAGAATACAAAATTAAACTAGTCTTCCGACTATAACAAACCAAAATAAAAAGAAAATATCATAAAAAATATTAAAAATATATTATTAATATGATTATATTGTACTGTGAGGCAAATGTTACGAAATTGAAGCTATAATTAAACCTCTCTCAGATCCACTCCTCAAACGCGCCCACAATATCACATCAACATGTCGTAGCAAGATGATACATATACATATATTCACAAATACATACATATATTTTTAAATGAAAACCAATCAATTCAATAGCGATTTTTTTATTTTAACATGATTAAAATAATCAGTAAAATTCAATACAGAATGTTTCAAGATATTTTTCAAGCCCCACCAATCCGAACTGGAGCAGCATGGTGGAGAATGCTGTTCCAGTGTGTCCTTGGCCACACTGGGACAGACCCGTGCCCAACAGTGGGCCGAACACATTACGGTACATATAACCATATGGAAGAGGAATTTTTTAATGGAAACCAAATAAATATAATAAAATAAACTAAGGTGCAATTTTTTTTTTATTATTTTTTATTTTAATAGTATTTGCAAAAACATTTAATAACAGTACCATCTCGCCACAACCACAAATGGCCTTTAAACATTTATATCTCTATACACATAGACACATGTTTACTCATAAAATGACTATTTTAGAACTAAATGGAGTCATTCCATGATAAATATTGGCAGTTATCAGAATTATGAACTTGTGAAAATTATTACTGAAAACAATAACCTTAAAAATGCGGGATTTGATGACCAATGTACCCTGTAAGGGCTTGTTAAGCATCATAGGAAACTACGAGGAATTGTGAAGTGTAAACACACCCTTCGTACCCAAATACCATAGATATTTAATACTTTTAGAAGAAAATTATAAATCAGTCAAAATTACATACAAAAATAATGAATCACATATCTTAAACTACAACAGGAATGACTCCGTATTAAGTTTGAATCAAAAATCACATTTATGTTAGGATACCATGTTATTATACACATAATATTATTATTATTATATATTATATTATATATATTATATATTATATATTATTATATATGTTATTATACACATATAATACTACAAGGAAGTTAGTGGTACGCTCGGAGTAAAAGCGTTTTACAAAGAATTAATATGTACGTTAATTTGTTTATGTATATTGTTATTTAATTAATTACTTTATATGACTATTATAATACAACTTAGGAAGAATATTTCTGGTAGACCAATTGACGGAAATAAGCTTGGCATACGCTTACAAAATCATTTATTATAGGAATATGTATGTTTATAAACAGACTTCTTCAATATATATGAAGCGATCATTTAGATAAAATATTCTAAGTTTAATACAGTTTGTAAATAATTCGTTCAAACATTTCAAAGAAAACCCTGTTTAAATTTAAAATCAATCCAAGTAATTTTAAAATCTCAAAATCGGTAACGTTTAATGAAACTTTCTACGTTAGATTCTACCCGTTTCGTTTCATAATTTCTGGCACTACGGAGTAGTTTAGGCCCAACAGTGGGCATCATTGGCCAGCGATGGAATTACAATAGGGAGAAGTATATTTGTAGTAAAATTCATCTACAATGAGAAGTAATTGTTAAATACATTTTTATTTGTATATTTATTTATCTAAGATGTAAGAGTATTATAAGTCTATGATAAATTAGTTTCTACATTAGAATTTCAATGCAATCTTATTGGTTATAATAAATTCCACTTGATAATCTTCTTTTGAACTCAAACGGTCGATGAAACCATTTGCCATTTTAGGGTTAGGACAGAGGCTATGACAAAAAAATTAGCTTCGACAATCAATTTATTCATTTATTCGGTTTTTATGAATTTTATGAATCAGCGTCATCAGCTTTTTTTTTTTTATGGATACAGGATAGCAAACGAGCTTGCAGCACCACCCATGACACTCTACTCTACTACAAGCTACTCTATGACATCTGTGACAAGTGAACAGGATAACATAATTCCAATACAATTTGACGAGTAAACGTTCCAAATGATGATCATCTAAATTTACCATAGCTAGACGGCAATGTATGCATTGGTATAGGTTTAGTTTTAAAAGAAGATTCAAGTGGAATCATAAAAACTGTGAGCATATTCAAATTCTAATTTTGAATTATTATTGGCTGAGCATATTTTAATTTAAGTCCAATTTATTCTACTAATTCTCTAGCTAAGTATATTTTAATAGACATTTAGACTACTATTTTTGGGACACCATTGTAACAGCAAGATCGTAATCCATTTAATATTACGATCCATATATTATAATCCACAAGCTAGGTATCATTCCGAAGGGTAGGCAGTTTGTCCACCAATCCGCAATGGAGCAGCGTGGTGGAGTATGCTCTAGACCTCCCGCAGCAATGTCTGTGGGGGAGACCCGTGCCCAGCAGTGGGATGTCTATGGGTCGCAGCGAATGGTACTGCCTCCGCTGCGACCCATAGACAGCTGCGGGAGGTCTAGAGCATACTCCACCACGCTGCTCCAATGCGGATTGGTGGAGGTAGCCTATTGCCATACCGGGCACAATTTCAGACTCCCAGCTACTAGGAATTTCTAGTCAGTACCCTAATAGTACTTTAACGGGGAACGAACTCTTGACAGGCCCGTTGGCGCAATCGGTAGTGACCCTGTCTGTTGCGCCAAAGGTCGTGGGTTCGAATCCCACTCAGGACAAATATTCGTGTGACGAACACTTGTATTTGTTCTGTGTCTGGATGTCAATATTATCTATTTAAGTATGTATTTAAAAATATCTATGTATGTATATCAGTCTCTGACACCCATATCACAGGCTCGCGCCTACTTTGGGGTCAGATGGCCGTGTGTGAGAATGTCCAAGATATTTATTTATTTATTTATTCTATCATAAGAATCTTGATATTCCCAATTCCAAATTCGTGTATGGCAATAGACTCTCCTATCTATATAGGTTCTCCTATCCTATAGGTTTAATACAGCTGTCTACCCTTAAAGGAAAACACAGCATGATATTATGATCAAATACTTGAACTATTATCGCACAAATGTTTAAATCGATTACGTAGATAAGTGGCCTTGTAACCAACAATATCGATACTAAATTCGATACGATTATTCGGTAACGTCAGTTATTTGTTAACTGACATAAGAAAATCGTTAAATTTCTGATAGTGTTGTGTGATTTTTGTTCTAATTACTAAATTTCTGTTAATTCTGGTGTTTTTGTTGTTTTTCGTGTACATGAATATATAAATTAAATAAATAAATAATTTTAAGAGTTTTAAGAAAAGTATTCTCAGTTATAATAATGTGGCCAGCACATTAACAAAATTAAAATAAATATGAATTTACGATATTAATATAATAATATTTTGAGGATTTCTACTAGACTATCTAATCAAATTCACATTATATTGATTTATTTCCGTGTTATATAGCTTGTTTAGGACATCTTCATGACATTACATTTAGGAGACTCTTAATGTTATTTTAATATTGTAAAAATATTAATAAACAAGGTAAGGTAGGTATGTAGATAATCACACTAATATTTATAAATAATATTTTATAATATTTATATTATAAAGGCGAAAGTTTGTGAGTTTGTTGTCTAAGTATGTTTGTTACACGCTCATACGGATGATGGACCAATTTTGATAAAATTTTGTAAGCTCTGGATTACATGATTTACATAGGTACATAAAATGTCACTAAAAGTCTCATAAATGTATGTGCGCTTGCTATGTATAACTTGAATTCGAAAAATGCTTACATTTTTTAGTTTTATACAGTGTTAAGAGTCATTTAAATCATATCCTGGGATATTTTTATGTAACCATAATTAGAGTTGATATTTTTACAAGAAATGCTATACCGGAAATACATACGAATATTATCAGTACAGCTTAAAAATGTACTTATAAAGAATTAGGTACGCTAGCCTCATTCGGACGTGGGGTCCCGTAGACCCCATGTGTTACGTGGTCGGTCGAGTGGGGTCCGCTAGACCCCGACAGAAGCTGGGGTCTAGTGCGGCATGCTTGGGTTGTAAGGCGCCTGTTTCAGTGCTTGTTCGTAAGATGGCGGCATCGCTGGAACAGAAATGCATAAAATATCAATTTTACATGCTTCGTTGCTTAGGATCTCAGCAAGTTCGAGGAAAAAAGGAAAACTAATTTATTGACAATTTATTAATGCTGTACACCTACTGTTGTAAGTCCCGCGAAAACAAAAAAAATGATTTCACCTACCTGACTTAAAGTAAAAAATAATAATTAAAATATGTAATATTATAGAAAATTCCTCATTAAATTAATTAAATATAACTTTTAATTAAAAATCAGGTAATGAATTTCAGGCAACTAAATAGGATAACTGGAATGCATTTATCTACTTAACTATATATTATATTTAATCTAATTTTTCATGTACATTACATATTTTAACTAGAGAGTCATGCAAATGCAACGATCTACATATCTCTATGTGCAAATGTTTCAAATCTATTTAATCGATAGATGATAGATAATAATTATGATCGTAATTGCATTTGCGACAGTAAAATAAGTCCTACGGGTCAATGTCATTGTCAATGTCATTCTCAATGTCACTGTCAGTGAGAACTATTCGACGGGAGCATTAATTCTTCCATAAAAGTTTTATTAATCATATGTAAACCTGTATAAGAGGGCAAGGGGGCGCTACTTGCGGGATTAACATAACAACACTTCTGTATCCATCTGATCTGATCACCTGATGTATACTAGCCTTGCCAGCGGCTACGCCTGCATTTTATCGATTACTGGATTTGAATCTCGAGAATGGCGCCCTCAGGGCTCACCATGTACATTCTAGATTTACCTATAATTACCGGCCAAGCGCTAGTCGGACTCTTACGAAGGGTTCCGTACCATTTTCTATAAAAACGGAGAAAATAAATCATGTCTGTTGTATGGGAGCCCCCCTTAAATGATTATATTTTCTGTTTTTAGTAGATATTTGTTGTTATAACGGCAACAGAAATACATCGTCTGTGAAAATTTCAATTGTCTTACTATCACGGTTCATGAGATACAGCCTGGTGACAGACGGGCAGACGGACAGCGAAGTCTTAGTAATAGGGTCCCGTTTTACCCATTGGGTACTGAACCCTAAAAATGAACGTGCTATCTGTCTGTATTTATAATCTATGTTTATCTTATAAAATACAACGCCGCATTCCTGGACATGCTGCACGTATAACAAATGTTGTCATCAGATCAGATAACAATAACATACCGTAATAATATTAACAGCTATCGCTTAGGGGATATTTTGCTGACAGTTTATGTTTAACGAGATAGCAAACGAGCCAACAGCTGTGACACCAGTGGCTATCGAACTCGCCTCTCACTCGAGCGGTCCGGGTTCAAACCCCAGCGGCACGCACCAATGACTTTTCTAAGTTATGTGCGATTTAAGAAATTAAATGTCACTTGCTGTAACGGTGAAGGACACATCTTGAGTAAACCTGCATGCCTGGGAATTCATCATAATGTTGTCGAAGGCATGTGAAGTGTCTGCCAATCCGGACTTGGCCAGCGTGGTGGACTAAGGCCTAATCCCTCCCATTCTGAGGAGACCCGTGCCCAACAGTGGGACAAAGAAGCGTTTGTGATGATGATGATGAATAGCAACGCCCTAGCAGGATTCCATGAGGTAATGTTACACTTGAGGCAATAAAGATTATGATTATGATTATGTTCCAATATTTCCGGTGTTGTATTTAACGGTGTAGGGACAGTGCAGAGTGAGTCACGCGCATCTTTCCTGTTCTCGAGTGACCGGCAGACGTAGTGATATGACGTCACGTTATCTCGAATCGCAGACGCAAAGTAAAATTAAATGGATGTATTATTTTGTACACAGAATACGAGCTAGGAGATTAGAATACTTGCAAATTTCAGTTTTAGTGACATTTGTTTCTTATACAAGGCTTAACGATTGTTTTTACCATGAAAACAATCGGCTTTGTCACTCCGAAGCACGGTAGCGCCCATTAAATGTTTGTCACTAGCGGTCATCCATCTAGAACCGACTGCCGCCGTCGTTGCTTAACTCTGTCGATCACATTGGATCGACGCGAGCCGTTGGGCCTTGCGATGCGTAACTATATCAAATCTCTGTTAATCTCTCAGTCTCTTCGGTTGTCAGGGTTAAGTCGTATCACCACGCTGATCAAGTTAAGATTGTCAGATTTTACGTCTTCGTGAAAATCATGCAGAACATTCAGGCATGCAGGTTTTCTTCACCGTTAACAAGTCAAGGTGACATCTAATTTCTTAAAAATAATTTCTAATTTTTCAAAGGGGGAACGCTGCCAGTATCTTCGGAACCTTGCCTAAGGGGACTCCTTTTAATAATATGTATTAGTTATTATTTTATATTTTTTAAGGTTTTTTAGTTTTAGGTTAATTTTAAAGTAATTATATTTTTATGTATTCGCAAATTTATTTCCAGATAAATATTTAACTTGACATTTCTTAAATATCACATCATTTCGTACGTTGGGATTTGAACCCTTCCAAATGAGAAGCCGAAATGCAGCCTCTGAGCTATTGGCACTTGGAAATGGATACCTACTTGTTATTGTAACCAGGCATACCTACGTGATAATAATAAACAAGCAATAAAGCGACGATAAGGCGCTGAACGATTATGGAGGGAAATCATTCATCTATACTAATATTATAAAGTGGAAAGATGTGTTTGTAATGTTAAAACACAAAAACTAATGGACCGATTTCAGAAATTCTTTCACCGTTAGAAAGCTGCATCTTCACTGAGTGACATAGGCTATATAATATTACTAGGTGTAAATGAAACTATTGCTATGTCTAATTCCACGCGAGCGAAGCTGCATTTATGTAATATGTAGGTACCTAGTGTATTTTACGATATACAAGCTTTAATTTTACTTAAAACTGCAGTTGCAGATGTATGGCAAATTAGGCAAACCAGGTGAATTTGGTCTAATAATTTTTTTAATAATTTTTTTTTTAAATATTTGATCTAGACCTCCCACAGCAGAGACTGGGGGAGACACGTGCCCAGCAGTGGGACGTCTATGGGTCGCAGCGAAACGAAGCGAAAATTAATTTACATAGGTAACGATTTCGACAGAATAAATAATGTTAAATGTGTATTTCTGCATTCTGCTACGAGTATGTCTATGTTTTCCTTGTATCAATATTATGTGGCATCAATATTATTTAATTTAATGCATAATTAAAACCAACACGCCCGATATAACAGTGTAATTTAAGTTTTAGAGGTAAAATTATTTGTAATCTTATCTTAGCCTTATAACCACAGAGTGCGATGAGTGCGACGAATGACGTCACTAATTCTGGCAACTCACATGGCTCTGAATCTACGAGAGTTGCCGACTAAAATTGCCTTTACACCAATGGTCCATACTAATATTATAAATGCGAAAGTAACTCTGTCTGTCTGTCTGTCTATCTGTGTCTGTCTCGTTTTCACGCCAAAACTACTGAACCGATTTAAATGAAATTTGGTACATATATAGTCTAGCTAGAGCCTAAGAAAGGACATAGGCTACTATACTTTTTAACTGGTAAAAAGTGTTGTAAAGGGCTGAAAAGGGGGATGAAGGGTTGTATGAAAGTATTGTCATTTTCAGAACTAGAAGCTAAAAATTTATATTTTAGGCTGTTGATTAGATATAAATAAATATGGCATTCAAAGTTTGTAAAAATTTCACCCTTAAGGGTGTAATATAAACATAGGGGATAAGACATTTACGGATTCATTACAAATTTGTGGAGCTAAAGTTAATGCGTTAAGAAGAATCTATTATTATGTCTAATTCCACGCGAGCGAAGCTGCGGGCGTCCACTAGTTTTTAATATTTATAAATGCAACAATCACTTATGTCAAATATATAATACCAAAAAAATGTCATAAAACTAAATTTAAAAGAGCAATCAGAAATAGTTAATCTAAGTAAACGTTCTTACTAAAATAAGCATAAATTTAAGATGAATAACTTATAGGAATCTCCATGTGTAGTGCCGGCGGTGTCATAATATTGACTGTTTGACACTCGATGAGGAAAACCCAGGTGGCTATAGATATAGTGATGTACGCAACGAAGCGAATCAGGATTTAGCAAGGACGGCGACAGTGTAGCGAATAATAAAATGCTTATTGCTAAACAATATCATGCCTATATTTACTCGAAGAGGTAGCCAGGTATAATGTTTTTTATATATTTCTAAGTATGTATGTACTTTTTAATTTTTACATACAATATGTATGTATACATATACATAGTATAAAAATATATAACAAAATGTAGCATTGTACGCATGTACATTAGGAAGATAACAAATACTTATAATCATATCTACGCTATAAAGTAAAAGTACCTAGTAGCAATAGAACAGATAGGTACCGAAATAAACTCCTAGGAAATATAGAATCCAGGAAGACGTATCCAAATGGGGTCACAATTCCACAGGAAGGAAAACAGAGTAACTACACAGGTAGATGATAGACTAATCCACAGACTAACACACAAGACTAATCAGTTAGTTAAATACCTTGAGCGTTCCAACCGGGCGGCGGCAGTCCGTAGAAAACTATCGCATTACATACGGGTTAACATATTACATTATATACACTTGTTATATACATATGTATATATATGTTAGTTACGTATATACGTTACGTACATATATATGTATGTATATATATGTTAGTTTATATATGTTACTTACGATAGAATGAGTAAAACGACTATGATGGCTCAAACTATGGATTTGATCAAATTATTTATAATGTTGTTATTGAAGGTGTGGTCTTACATACATAAACATAACTTCACGCCTGTATTTCACCAAAGGGGTAGACAGCGGTGTGTATATACCCACTTTTCATTTATGTTTAGGTCCCGTGTTAGGTAGTGTGCCTATCATACAACCGGGCATAAATCCAGACTCCGAACTGCTACCGGGCATTTGAAGTTTAAAAAAAAACAATAGTTGTTGCCCGACCCGGAGATCGAACTCGGGACCTAGCTTAGCCAAGGTTACAACAACTTGTCTTAATCTGTGATCTCTTTTGGAGCATACTTCACACTGCTCCAACGCCGTTAATCAACTCTGTCGATCACATAAGATCGACGCGAGCCATTGGGCTATAAGCATTTGAAATCGATTTAATATTGCACCACAAATTATAACTCCAAACACGTCAGGCTTACGATATGGTTGAACCTTGCGGCTCATCGCCTTATAAGGCTTGCAAATGATTACAAAAACGATACACGATATAGCAGCGATATGATATACCATTAAGCAACTTTTTTTGATCAGTAGTCGGATGAACCGTTGGATGGAAGTCTTGATTTTTGTCCCACTGTTGGGCACGGGTCTTCTCTCAGAATGGGGGATTAGGCCCAATTCTACCACGCTGGCCAAGTGCGGATCGGCAGACTTCACATGCCTTCGAGAACATTATGAAGAACTCTCAGGCATGCAGGTTTCCTCGCGATGTGTCCTTCACGTTTATGTTGGTGGTAGTAACATTTACTAGGGTACATGTACATATATACAACATACAAAATAGGTACTTATTTTCAAAATAGATAAGAAACGATTTATCTATGAATTACGTACTTGTTTTATAAAATATGCTGTAAAATTAAAATGTGTGACGTGTCTGTGGTACAGTGATGTACCAATTTCCGCCATCCGACCTACATCTACACTATGGCTATCGACTTGAACGATTGCAGCCGTGATGTTTTGCGTACTTTTTTTCCATGACATAAATCGCTAATAGTTTGAGCCAACATAGTATTGAAATTATTGAAATAAATAGTAAACAAAAACCTGATTAGTAAATATCTGAGATTAATTAAACTTAATACAACACAAATTAATTTTATTATAATAAATACGAAAATTACGGTTATTTGAATTTGGCATAATTAAAAATTCTTTTATTCCACATATACTCACCATTAGCATCGGGAGCACTGGGAGCGGTAGGGTATGGCGCGGCGGCGGGGTATGGCGCCCGCGCGCCGGGGTACGGCGCCCCAGTCGGGTATGGCGCCGCGCCGGGGTACGGCGCCCCAGTAGGGTATGGCGCCGCCGTGGGGTATGGCACGCTAGCGTTCTGCGTCGGGTATGCCGTCACTACGACCGAAGCTGCAGGGCAATGTGATTTTTTAATTTATCTTGTTGAAAAGGTCTTAGGTATTTTATTATGTGCTTTAACTTTAGCTGTTACTGTTATTTGTTTAAATTTTGAATTAAGGATATAGTATTGAAAACAATATAACTATGTAGTCATTTTAAAAATTTATTACTAAATTTGACCCAAATAAATAAACAGGGCAAGTTAAATAAAACCGTTTAAAAACATGTAAGAACTTTACTGTATATTATAATTATCGTCAACTAAATTGAGTTGTTTAGGGTATATCATTATGGTTAACTCATTTATACCTATAATACTTTTATTTTTATGGATATAAGATAGATAACGAGCTCGCAGAACTTTTGGTATAACATGGTTAACGCATTTATACCTAAATAAAAATAGAATATAAAAAATAATTGATAGAACAGATAAAAAAGAACTTCGATTTACCTGGATAGTGCGCAGGCGCAGCATACTGTTGCTGGGGGTACGGCGCCTGGGCCGCCGGTGCTGCTACCGTCACGGGCGGGGCTGGAAGGAAACAGCGTGTTATGCCCGCGGGAGTTAGGTGGTTAACTTATTATTATTAACTGGTTAACTGGCTCGGTTAGCAGTGACTGCCACACGTATAAAGAAGCTCACTGACTGACTGACTGACATATCAATGCAGGGCCTAAACTATAAGGGCTAGAAACTTGAAATTATGCACAGGGGTTCCTTTTATAACGCAGGGGAGCACTAAGAAAGGATTTTTGAAAATTCACCTCCTAAGGGGGTAAAACGAGGGTGCAAAGGTTGTGTGAAACTTTGCCGTTTTTGAAGTCAAGTGGGCAACCCGACGTCGTAAATGGGTCTAATTCTACGCGAGCGAAGCTGCGTGCGTCCACTAGTCGTTTCAAATAACTTTACCCGTGTTCCTCCGTGACCACGTCCGCTGGTTTTCAGCACGATCCCAGTTTTTAAGCAGTTCGGAGAGCAGCATATGTACTCGTATGTACAGATTGTACAGTCATTGCACCTATAACTATCTATCTTTAACTATGTTAACTACCGTACAAATTAGGTATAATATAGGTATTAATTATAGTATATCACATAAACGTTGCGTCCGTAGCCCAATGGCTCGCGTCGATTCAATTTGATCGAAAGAGTTAAGCAACGACGGGCGCGGTCGGTTTGTGGATGGGTGACCGCTAGTGGCAACATTTCATGGCACGTAAAGCCGTCGGTTCCGGTTGTTTTCAATGCTGGAAACAGACGTTAAGCCTTGTCGAAGACCTCCGGGTGGCTTGAGAACATTCGACACTAGGTTGGCTTCTAACCAATCCACATTGGAGCAGCGTGGTGGAGTATGCCCTAGACCTCCCGCAGCAGTGTCTGTGAGGGAGACCCGTGCCCAGCAGTGGGAGGTCTATGGGTCGCAGCGATCTCACAAAACTATTAATACTCACGGCTGAGCACCTGTCCCTTATTCTTCTTTCGACAGCAGCAGCCGAGCAGCATTGAAAATACCAGGATTGCACCGATGATGAACACTATTGATGTCACGTCCATCTTGGATACCTATACAGTCAGATGTTTTACTATTTTATATTTACAATATTTACATCCATACTAATATTAAGCTGCGAAAGTAACTTTGTCTGTCTGTCTATCTCGCTTTCACGCCAAAACTACTGAACCGATTTAAATGAAATTTGGTACATAGATAGTCTAGAGCCTGAGAAAGGGCATAGGCTACTTTTCAATTGTTAAAAAGTGTTGTAAAGGGTTGAAAAGGGGGATTAAATGTTGTATGAAAGTTTTGTCATTTTCAGAACTAGAAGCATAAAATTTATATTTTAGGCTGTTGATTAGATATAAATAAATATGCCATTCAAAGTTTGTAAAAATGTTAACACATTTACGGATTCATTACAAATTTGTGGAGCTAAAGTTAACGCGTTAAGAAGAATCTTTTACTATGTCTAATTCCACGCGAGCGAAGCTGCGGGCGTCCACTAGTACAATATAAGTAATTTATATAGATTAGATTTATGGTATCTACAGTAGTTCAAATCGCTATGGCATAAAAGGTCGTTAACCTTTCGGTCGTCCGATCAGGGGGTCGCAAACTACACTACACTACACCACAGACTACACTTGAAGTTACCGGCTTACTCACGTGTAAATCCCACGTGAGGCCGATAGGCCGACTAGCGTACGCCGCGAGCGCGTCACTCCTGAAGATGGTCATCGTCATTGATCGAAACTAGTCGGCCTATTTCCGACTTAAATTACACGTGAGTAAGCCATTAACTTCCTAACACATAAAAGGTGACCATTGTAAATTTTGAAAAGAGTAACTATCGAGTTTTTTGTCGTGCTCTTCTCGGCAGCATCAACTTTGTGAACCGGCGGTAGAGCGGATTTTGTTTTGCCAAACAAACAATATTACTGTAATCTCGCCATGATGACTTCCGTTGTTTAGACTCTCGTGAAATATTTGAAGATGTTTGATAAGATAAGGTTTCTTTATTTGCTTAGAATATGGTTGTTACAATGATGGTACATATAAAAAATTTGAAACTCTCTACCTAACGGGCATGCAAATGTAGAAGAAAAATCTTGTAATTAATAAATTAAATCTTACATTAAGCAAAACCTCCTTAATAAAGCTTTGTATAAAATTAATAACTACTTGAACGATAGAAACGCTTGGTGTGATGTATCTCCAGCTCAACTTGTTCAATAATAATGTACCTTGATCAAATTATAAAAATTGTTGTTGTGTTCTTCTCCGTGGCATAAACTTTGTGAACCGGCGGTAGATACATATAAAAATGTTATGATGTTCATTAAGCGTATACAAAATACCAGATAATGCTTTCGTCTTACAGTTCTTTTTATCGAAATACTGAGGATATTTATAGACTGATAACCATATTTCCTTGATATACATTGAGGGCAGCGGTAAAATATTGTTTTTATAAAAATCAGTCTGCAGCTATCCATATTGTGCATGTTACATATAGCCCGTAGTCATTTTTTTTGGATTCTAAAAGTGAATGGCATCTGAAGAGGATTACACATAGCCACGTGTTATGCACACCACACCATGCAGCTGCCATCATGTGATATTGTTAATAATAATGCCTAAATGAATCTATCTAACAGTTTAACTTATTACAAATTGATTCGATATGTTCCTTCCATTTTAATTGTTTGTCAATAACTATACCTAAGAATTTAGTGGAGTCTACCACATCTATTTTTTATAGTCATACATTATATCCAGTTTCTGTGCATTTCTTTTGGTTGTAAATTGTATTAAATTAGTCTTAGATAATATGTTAAGCTTCAATTTATTGGTTTTTAGCCAGTCCGTTACATCACATAGTGCTTAATTTATATTCTTTTTTAAATCATTTATTTCTTTGTCTTTAATTAACAATGTATCTGCAAACTAACATTGTTGACGGTTATCTAAATAATTTTTTATCAACAAATGTGCATTTCCCCTCATTCTGACAAACAAAGTCATATGCTTTCGTCATATGAAGGAAAATACTAACTATAGATGCTTTTATTTAAGCTTTCTGATATAATTTTTACTAAATTAAAGGATGCAAGTGAAGTTTGTCTAAAACCATATTGCTATTGACAAAGTAACTATGTTGTTTTGATTAAAGAAACTTTGAATCCGAATTTTTGGAAAATATTGAAATAAGGATAATAGGTTGATGGTTATTCAAATTCTAATTCAAATAAATTATTTCGCTATGAGGTGATTACACACGCTTAACGAAAGTCTAAGTAACTACAAACTACTTAAAGAGAAGAGATATAATGCTATTCTATACTGATCAATATAAAGCATAGGCTGAGCTATTGATCCTTGAATGAATAGCTAATCCTACACAGGTGCCTAACCTGCCTTAGTTATAGCTAATTTACAATAATTACCTACCACTAAGCTAAGCTCTAAGTCACGATAGACTATCTATCTGGTCATCGGCTTTAGGAAGAATTTACAATATTCGTATCCTATGCCCTAGTGTAGGCAGAGAGAGAAAAAAGCCGGAGGAAAAAACTCTATTATGTTATTGAGTCACTCTTGTCACGTTTTTTATGAAGAAGCTTTACAACTGATTTCTTGAGTCTCTAAAGAAAACATCCTACAAAACCATTATTTTCGAACAATGCAAATGATCAGCTATATTTTTATAGGAGCAATTCTTTTCAGGAAGTTTTAGTACAACACATGCAAAGTCATCTAATGCTATATTTACATAATTTACAAACGAGCTCTTATCTTAACCCAATGAGGCATGCAGATTATCCTTACTATTTAATCATATATTATTATTATTATTAAAACTAAAATATTGTGTGCGTAAAGAGATCGACATTCATGAGATCACCAGCAGTGATCAAACTGACCAAGTGCTGGTGCAGATAAAATTGTAATAGAACTTTATATTGATATCAAGTACAATATTTGTTATGCTTACTACAATGCAGTGTAAGTACCTATATTAACTTATGAACTTTTGTATAACTTTATCATTTCAAGGTAAGTAAGAGCTCACTATCTACAAGGTGTGTGACAAATAGTCTATTCTGTATGATATTATATACATCTAGGTAATAAGATTATTTTGTTTATTAGGGTCATGGACAGTTCCAGCTACTTCCAATTCACTGGCAATGCTAAAGAAGAGTGACATGACTTACCTCTATTTGTTACGGTCCGATAAAATTATATCACCATGCAAAAACAACAGTATTTGCCACAGCACAACACAAACGGCACTAACTACAATAAAATAAAATACAAATCAACTTGCAACAAGTGGCTAATACCAAATTAAAGGAACATTAAAAGCTACGGCAGTATTATGTTGACTCAACAGTCCGACAAATGACTCACTTTAAAAAAATAAAATTCGTGATCGTCGTCTTCGTAATCTATTTCGTCCTCGTCTCTCATACTGAGTGCCTTCGCATTTCAAATCCGAGGCACTCGAGCAATCAGCATTTTAGGCTATTAGCAATTAAAATAACTGGTAGGTTGGATTTCGTATGAGTCAGGGGCTTTACCGCTTGCTATCAAGGAAATTTTAAACCCAATAATTTATTATACTTGCAGTACAATTTGGAAACAATCCGATTCAGCAAATTATTACTACACCATAGATACAGAAAAAATTGACTTTGACAGCAATTCTGTTTTGAATTGAAATATTGATTGATCACAAACTAGGTAGAGATACTGTTGATTGATAGGGATT
This sequence comes from Carterocephalus palaemon, assembly GCA_944567765.1. Taxonomy (NCBI): domain Eukaryota; kingdom Metazoa; phylum Arthropoda; class Insecta; order Lepidoptera; family Hesperiidae; genus Carterocephalus; species Carterocephalus palaemon. Next base: position 9,230,061 of record OX155662.1, on the reverse strand, counting down.
TGAGTACCAATACAATGAGTACGATTCTTTTTAATGGCATTTGCTGTATGGTCATACAGAACTTTATGGCGTCACCTAATAAGGTTTGCTGCGACCCATAGACGTCCCACTGCTGGGCACGGGTCTCTCCCACAGACACTTCTGCGGGAGGTCTAGAGCATACTCCACCACGCTGCTCCAATGCGGATTGGTGGAGGGGTTAGTGGCCAACCCAGTGTCGAATGTTCTCAAGCCACCCGAAGGTCTTCGACAAGGATTAACGACTGTTTCCACCATTGAAAACAAGCGGGACCGACGGTTTTACGTGCCCTCCGAAGCATGGTAGCGCCCATGAAATTTTTGCCACTAGCGGTTACCCATCCACATACCGACCGCGCCCGTCGTTGCTTAACAGATTCGATCACATTGAATCGAAGCGAGCCACTAGGCTATGGACGTTACTAATAAGGTTTACCACCACCAAAAGGTAAAGGATTAACTCCTTCAAGTGTGTGGGTCCGATTTATAAAGGTATGCCCCTGAGTTATGGACCTTGGCTTAGGTCATCGCTGAGTTTGTACTATCGAAGGGGATCAACCATTCAACCCTCAAGCAAACGGAATGATCGAACGAGGACACCGCTCATTCAAGACAGTACCTAAAAATCTAAAAATATTAAGAACTCACTAAAAAGAATAGGCGGTGGCTACTGGACTTTAAAGCGTAAAAATGTATTTTTACTTTTGTAAATTATTTCTTACTTTTAGAAAAAAGAAATAATTTACTATTGTTTCATACTTTCTAGATTTTTTAGGTCGGTTTCTTGATATTTTAGTGTTATTATTTTTAACCTGTCAAATAGTTTATTGCAAATGAGCTTTGAATTTTTTTTAGAAGCTGGCAACTCCAATTGCTTTGGTATGATGTCAAATTTGACATTTTATTATAACCTAAAACAAAACAAATGTCAAATAGAAGTAATGAAGTAAAGAAAAATAAGTTATTTTTTAATGTTTCATAACAGAAGTTATTGTTGATAATTTAAAAATGTCTATTTTACATAGCTCACTACGTATCAGCATTTCAGCAGTAACAAAACTTGCATTACACCCGTGCAGTGTTTTGAAAACCTCTACATTGAATATTCACACATCAGTTACCGATTATGCCGTAATGAAAAAAACTACATCTGCTGCAGGAGGTAAGCTAATTTCTCACTGTATCAGTAATATGAGCTGCATGTTACACGGCTGTAGGTGCAACAGTTAGTTATTTCCCTCCGAGCCAAAGAAAAAAATTATGTAAATATTACTCGCGCCGCATAAGTTCAGCGCTGACCGAAATCTAGAAGGGATAGCTGCATGGGGTATGAGTGGGGTTGACATTATGCACGCCAAATACTATTACTATTTAGCCTAAAGTCTAATAAATAGTTTTGGTTTGATCGAAACTTATACAAAAGTTATTGTTTTTATATAAGATTCTGTACTTATTGTCTATTAGAGTGTAGTCACGTGCAATAATTAAGAGTACATAAAAGGCTGGTGAACCAATCAGTGTTTACAACTGACAACTTGCTGGTCCCACGCTAGTCAATTAATTTTAAACCTACGATTCGAGGTCTGGGTTAGGTTCTGATGGTCTTTATACTTTGATCCTTTATTTATCGACCACCTGTAAGTTGACGGATGGCATATATATATATATATGTATATGGCATATTCAACATATAAAAAACTACAAAAGTTTGGTTTCCAGCTAATATGGTCAATGTTAAGGTCATACACACAGAAAACTATACAAATTAACATCCCAGTGGGAATCGAATCCTGGGATCCTGTTTGGCAGTCAGGGTCACTGACCAATGTGCTAAATTGTCATCATTTTAATCACAGTATCTCTTATATCATGCTGTCACGGTACCTAGTACCATTTCTGCTGTGTAATAAGTGTTTTTAAAACAATTATGATCCGGTTGGAAAGGTGTGGTTTCCGGTTACACTTTTTTAGAGGCAACCAGCTTAGTCCTCAAGGGTAGCAACACATCTGTGACTGACTTAGAACGAGACTCCTACAAACAAGTGCTAACTGGATTATTACTTACACCAGCTAACAGGACTAACTATCACTAACAGTCCCCAGTCCTCATACCCACTATTGAACTGACCAACTAATGTTCTAATTAACTCTCTCAACTAATTGGACTAACCATCCCTGACCCTAACTGAGTCTTGTTCAAAGTCAGTCACAGTTGTCATGGGCGGCAGCGTTTATCTAGTTCTAAAATATATTTTTTTGTATATACTCACCTACTATTTTGATACAATACAAGCAATGTTATGTTATGTCAACTTCTATATTCCAGGTGTCCTGGGTCTGGGTAAAGGTAAGAAGAAGATGGGAAAGCTTGGGCCAATGGAGAAGAAAGAACTTCCAGTGGAGACGGACCCCGAGAAGCTCGTGAACTATGTATGCGGCTCAAATATATACCTCACCGGGGAGGATGTCAAGGTAAGCTGAATCCACAAGTTGGCTCCAATGCTGGAACCAACATTGGTTTTCTGATTTAGTTGAGTGTTAGTTGGTACTGTGAACTCTTAGTGAAACTTCCTACTACTAATAACAATACAGTGATAGGTCAGTGGCTGAAACTCTGCCTGTCACTTGAGAGGGTCAAGGTTCAAATCCAAACAGCGCACACCAATGACTTTCAAGTGACATGCATTTTAAGAAATGAAATGTCACCTTATATTTATATTTTTCACAACAAATTAGATAATATTTATGTATATGGTAATACTTATCATTTAAGTAAAAATCGACGGACTGGTGACAGTAAAGACGCGTGTCACGAGTAAAAGCGAGTACAAGTGACTGAGAGATAGAAATGGTGCCTAATCCTCGTTATTCGATTCAGATTAGTTTTATTTTTTTATAAAATAAATAATGCGTATGGAACTAAAGAGCCGCAGCTTCACATTCAAAGAGCCGCAGGTTGCTGACACCTGGCCTAGGTAACTACAAACCACTATAAGAATTTGAAAAAAAAAATATTAAAATAAAATATTATGGCCCACACAGGGGGTGTGTCCTACAAATACTAAATAAAAGAGATATAATGCTATTCGATTCACTAATTTTGATTGTGGTTTGTGATGATGCAACTTTCTGGCATATTGACAGATTTCGCTGCGACCCATAGACGTCCCACTGCTGGGCACGGGTCTCTCCCACAGACACTTCTGCGGGAGGTCTAGAGCATACTCCACCACGCTGCTCCAATGCAAATTGGTGGAGGGGTTAGTGGCCAACCCAGTGTCGAATGTTCTCAAGCCACCCGAAGGTCTTCGACAAGGCTTAACGACTGTTTCCACCATTGAAAACAACCGGGACCGACGGCTTTACGTACCCTCCGAAGCACGGTAGCGTCCATGAAATTTTGCCACTAGCGGTCACCCATCCACAAACCGACCGCGCCTGTCGTTGCTTAACACTTTGATCACATTGAATCGAAGTGAGCCATTGGGCTATTAGTCTAGTCAACAAGTGCCTTTTAGGTCAAAATTTTTGCGCCTTCTCCGAAAATTATGATTGAGGTGTCATTCGATTCGGAATGGCATGTAGATAGTTTTTGAGAAAATTCGAAGCCCGCTCGCAAAAAATGCAATAGTTATAAACAATTAAGTGAAATAAAAAAAGGGGGTTTGGTATTTCGTTAATATCTCAAAAACTATTTGAGAAAATTTAAATTTGAAAAAAGATTCAAAAAGAGGAAGAAATTTCCTAAAAAAAGTCTTGACTCCCAAAATTGTCGGACTAATGTTTATAATGTTCCCAGAGGGTTGAAAATACGCTCGAAAACGGGTACTCCGGCTTGCGTAAGCCACGGCCCCATCGGACCTGTAATGAATAAATATTATTTAAACTTATTAAATATGAAAATTAAAAATTGAAAAAATTCAGGCGCCTGTAGGATAGATCAATGAACAATAATCCGTAATCAAAAAATTTTTATCGCGATTTTTCAAAAAGTTATCCATTAATTAATTAACAATTTTTTGTAGCATGAACATTAACATTGCAAGTGCGATAATTGTTAAACTATTAATCTGAGATTTTTTTCCTTTCGTGGAGCTATTTCTCAAAGGTCTTAGAATAGATTCCCGTTGGAAAAATTCAAAAATTGTTAATTTTCGTTTTGTTATTAACAATTTACTGAGGGAAAAAATTATAAAGCTTAATTAAACATTGAAAAAAATTCTTTTTTTGTAATATTATTATTGGTCCATTTTCTTATGATCAGAAGCTACTTAAAAATGATTTTTAATAATTTTTATCTCCTATTGTTTAAAAAATTGTTATAAACAAATGCGTTGTTTATGAGATAATTAAAATTTTTTTTTTGATATCATAATCTTTGATGATAATTATGATTTTTTTTTAAAAAATCGTTTCTCTAAAAAAATTTTTTATTGCTTAAAAACGCATTTGTTGAATAACAATTTTTTTTTACCACTTATGATGAAAATTAAGGAACCATTTTTTTAAAAAAAATCATTGTTTATCTTGATCTTTGATAGTAAAATAGAAAAAACGATTATTATTTAAATTTTCATTGTTTATTTAATACACAATTTGTTATTAACAAATTAATTATTTCTTTGTATTTTTTTTCTTTTTTTACTTAAAAAAACAAAAACAACCATGTATTATTTTTTGAAAAAAAAAATTGTTTATATTTTTTATTGAACGAAATATAAATAAATTTTTTTTTTCCAAAAAATAATACATGGTTGTTTTTGTTTTTTTAAGTAGAAAAAGAAAAAAAATACAAAGAAATAATTAATTTGTTAATAACAAATTGTGTATTAAATAAACAATGAAAATTTAAATAATAATCGTTTTTTCTATTTTACTATCAAAGATCAAGATAAACAATGATTTTTTTAAAAAAAATGGTTCCTTAATTTTCATCATAAGTGGTAAAAAAAATTGTTATTCAACAAATGCGTTTTTAAGCAATAAAAAATTTTTTTAGAGAAACGATTTTTTTAAAAAAAATCATAATTATCATCAAAGATTATGATATCAAAAAAAAAATTTTAATTATCTCATAAACAACGCATTTGTTTATAACAATTTTTTAAACAATAGGAGATAAAAATTATTAAAAATCATTTTTAAGTAGCTTCTGATCATAAGAAAATGGACCAATAATAATATTACAAAAAAAGAATTTTTTTCAATGTTTAATTAAGCTTTATAATTTTTTCCCTCAGTAAATTGTTAATAACAAAACGAAAATTAACAATTTTTGAATTTTTCCAACGGGAATCTATTCTAAGACCTTTGAGAAATAGCTCCACGAAAGGAAAAAAATCTCAGATTAATAGTTTAACAATTATCGCACTTGCAATGTTAATGTTCATGCTACAAAAAATTGTTAATTAATTAATGGATAACTTTTTGAAAAATCGCGATAAAAATTTTTTGATTACGGATTATTGTTCATTGATCTATCCTACAGGCGCCTGAATTTTTTCAATTTTTAATTTTCATATTTAATAAGTTTAAATAATATTTATTCATTACAGGTCCGATGGGGCCGTGGCTTACGCAAGCCGGAGTACCCGTTTTCGAGCGTATTTTCAACCCTCTGGGAACATTATAAACATTAGTCCGACAATTTTGGGAGTCAAGACTTTTTTTAGGAAATTTCTTCCTCTTTTTGAATCTTTTTTCAAATTTAAATTTTCTCAAATAGTTTTTGAGATATTAACGAAATACTAAACCCCCTTTTTTTATTTCACTTAATTGTTTATAACTATTGCATTTTTTGCGAGCGGGCTTCGAATTTTCTCAAAAACTATCTACATGCCATTCCGAATCGAATGACACCTCAATCATAATTTTCGGAGAAGGCGCAAAAATTTTGACCTAAAAGGCACTTGTTGACTAGACTATATGGACGCTACGACGTTACGACGCTACGACGCTAAAATGGTGCCTAATCCTCGTTAATCGATTTAGATTCGTTTTATTTTTTTATAAAATAAATAATGCGTATGGAACTAAAGAGCCGCAGCTTCACATTCAAAGAGCCGCAGGTTGCTGACACCTGGCCTAGGTAACTACAAACCACTATAAGAATTTGAAAAAATTAAAATAAAATATTATGGCCCACACCCCCTTCCTACACCTACAACTACTAAAAGAAAAGAGATTCAGATTCATTTATTTTTCACTATATGGTATTTTTTTATACGCTTAATGAACGTCATAACATTTTTTATCTACCGCCGGTTCACAAAGTTCATGCTACCGAGAAGAACACGGCAAGAAACTTGGTGGTAGTTACTCTTTTCAAAATTTACAATTTTTAGATATAATGCTATTCACTAATGCACTAATTTTGGTTGTGGTTTGTGATGATGCAACTTTCTGGCATATTGACAGATTTACCGTCAAATAATTCCAGTTAAAAGAAGACAGCGAGTACCCCGAGTGGCTGTGGCAGATGAACACGGGCGCCGCGCCGCGCATCGAGGACCTGGACCCCAGCACCAAGCGGTACTGGCTGCGCGTGCGCGCCGCCGGCATGCGGCGCAACAACCGCCTGCGCGCGTTCCGGAGGAACTTGTGATTGTTGGTGTAGGTACAGTTGGCGGCACGGAAGTGTGGCTCTCACTCTCTCTCTCTCTCACCATACGGGTGAGTCTGTTTGTCCGTCTATATCTATACTATAAAAAATTGTAGGTACAGTTGACGGCACGGAAGTGTGGCTCTCACTCTCTCTCAACCGTATATCTGTTTGTACGTCTAAACTATAAAAAAAATGTAGGTACAGTTAGCGACAAGGAAGCGTAGCTCTCACATGGAATGCGTAGAAATCGAAATTTACCAGCATGCGGCGCAACAACCGCCTGCGCGCGTTCAGGAAGAGCTTTTGATTATAAGTAGGTAGGTACAGTTGGCGGCGCGGAAGTGTGGCTCTCACATGGAATGCGTAGAAATCGAAATTTACCAGCATGCGGCGCAACAACCGCCTGCGCGCGTTCAGGAAGAACTTTTGATTATAAGTAGGTAGGTACAGTTGGCGGCGCGGAAGTGTGGCTCTCAGATGGAATGCGTAGAAATCGAAATTTACCAGCATGCGGCGCAACAACCGCCTGCGCGCGTTCAGGAAGAACTTTTGATTATAAGTAGGTAGGTACAGTTGGCGGCGCGGAAGTGTGGCTCTCAGATGGAATGCGTAGAAATCGAAATTTACCAGCATGCGGCGCAACAACCGCCTGCGCGCGTTCAGGAAGAACTTTTGATTATAAGTAGGTAGGTACAGTTGGCGGCGCGGAAGTGTAGCTCTCACATGGAAAGCGTAGAAATCCAAATTTACCAGCATGCGGCGCAACAACCGCCTGCGCGCGTTCAGGAAGAACTTGTGATTGTTGATGTAGGTACAGTTGGCGGCGCGGAAGTGTGGCTCTCACTCTCTCTCTCACCCGTATGTCTGTCCGTCTATACTATAAAAAAAAAACTTAGGTACAGTTAGCGGGACGGAAGTGTAGCTCTCACATGGAATGCGTAGAAATCGAAATTTACCAGCATGCGGCGCAACAACCGCCTGCGCGCGTTCAGGAAGAGCTTTTGATTATAAGTAGGTACAGTTGGCAGCGCGGAAGTGTAGCTCTCAGATGGAATGCGTAGAAATCGAAATTTACCAGCATGCGGCGCAACAACCGCCTGCGCGCCTTCAGGAAGAGCTTTTGATTATAAGTAGGTACAGTTGGCAGCGCGGAAGTGTAGCTCTCAGATGGAATGCGTAGAAATCGAAATTTACCAGCATGCGGCGCAACAACCGCCTGCGCGCGTTCAGGAAGAACTTTTGATTATAAGTAGGTAGGTACAGTTGGCGGCGCGGAAGTGTAGCTCTCACATGGAATGCGTAGAAATCGAAATTTACCAGCATGTGGCGCAACAACCGCCTGCGCGCGTTCAGGAAGAACTTTTGATTATAAGTAGGTACAGTTGGCGGCGCGGAAGTGTGGCTCTCACTCTCTCTCTCACCCGTATGTCTGTTTGTCCGTTTATAGGTACTATAAAAAAAAATTGAAGTAGGTACAGTTAGCGGCACGGAAGTGTGGCTCTCACTCTCTCTCTCACCCGTATGTCTATTTGTCCGTTTATACAATTAAAAAAAAAGAATGCGCATTGATTCCGAGCCGTATTATGTATTATGTTCTCCGCACTGATACTCCATTCCATGCGCAGCTATCCCCTACGAATATCGTTCAGAGCTACACTTTCGTGCCAATGTTTATACTCTAAACTACTCTAAAGTGTGGCGTCATAGCCAAATGGCTATGACGCTGTATATGACGTATGGCCTACGTTGCTAGGTCGATGCCGTACGAGCGAAGCGAGCCGTAGGGCTATGAACGTTTCGGTCGATATATACTCGTGCCTATTTTTATGTACTCGGTGAGTATTTAAACGGAGCGTTAGAAGAAAAATAAGCATAACAAACCAGTAACAGATCCAAGGGGTTCCAATTTCTGCAACCCCTGACCGTCCTTGCAGGGCACGGGTCTCTACTCACAACTGCGAACTACTGCGAAGGCCGGGAGCGTTCTCCGCCATGCTTGCTCCATGGCGGATTGGAGGAGGGGTGAGAGGACTATTATTGGGCGTTGATTGTACCTAATTCGTATTCATAATTGAATTTGAAACAACTTTCAGCAAAAGTCACTGTACAATATGATGTCAAATGATCATTGGTGGGAAGTGTAAAGATATTTATAATTTGTTGTAATTAAGTAAGATTAGAATTAGTAATTAAATGGTTTGAAATTATTGATCATGTATTTTATTAATGATATATAGTATGTTCCTGCTTTGTCTGTTTCATATTATACATTATGCTCACATGAAGCCAAGTCGTTATCACGAAACAAATATTATTATTTTTTGTAATTTCTTCATTTTTTAACTGTACGGAATCTTAATTTCCCGCCAAAACATAAGTACATTCTAATTTTTGAAAGCCGTCAAATTCAAATTGCGTGATGTTTCTAAAATTCGCCAGTGTTGTCATATCGCGGATCTTATTTTTCTTTAAATGGAAAAATAAAACAGCATAAACATTAAGAATAAATTAAATTGAATGTAATGCAGGGTTGGAAATAAAATAATCTTTAAGGTACTCAATGTTTTTATATAATATTATGCTCACAATCTAAATAGAGTGTACAGTAATTAGCTACAGAATAAATAAAACATCGGCATTCTATGGTAGTCAGTATTTCAGAATAATATAGACTTCTGCTATTGCACTGAGAATGTTCAATTCAAATTAATGTTGTTGATTATGTAGACTTAAATTAAAATTCATCGTCAAATGTTGAGTTAGATTGTTTGAAAAGTTTCTCATCTTTCGCTAGTTAGTTCAGGCTATCTTCGCTCACTCGAGAAACAAATACCCAGCATACATTTGAAAATTGACTGTTTTCCCAGTGTCTATCTCAAACTGTTCATGACATTGATATATTATTGAAAAATTATACTATGAAACAATGACTGACTGTGCTTCAAAATTGGAAATTTACACTTGTATTTTATTTGATCTTATCCTACACTTAAAGAATAATTCGTAAGTAAATATTTTTGTTACATTCATATTTATACAGTATGTACACGAAATATATGTACAGTTAAACAACAGATCTCGACATTAAACATAAACATACATAAATTTAAAAAAAGGTAAGTACATATGTATTATAAAATAAAACTAATGGTAAACATCACATACAATCGTTTTAGTAAAAATATCTTCTATTTGACGCCTCAACTCATCGATAATACCAGAGTAAAAAATTAAATGCACCAATAAAACTATCCCCGTACCCCAATACATCTGGCAAGCTTGCGTACTCTGTACAATTATTCTATCATATTTATATTCATGTTAAAAGGCAGCTTAATTAACATAAAATATAACTTTGCTATAAATCATTAAGTACCTATTGGTAATTTCTTAAATAATTTAATTTGCAACGATAACAAGCAACAAATAATAATAAAACAATATATTTTATTTGCATTGCTTATCCTAATGATTCATTGCAAAGTTCTTTACAGATGATATTTTTATTGTTCATAGTTATTATTTTGATCGGATGACGAATGCTGGGCTTTTTTTTAAAGCGACGGTGCATTATAAAAGCAACGCTTCCTTACATCCGTGGCGCGAATCATACAAAGCTAAGAATTGTACTCACTAAATTGTACAATACTAAGAGATACTGTAAAAATCACATCCGCTCAATACAGGTATTCTGTGACAGTTGGACTAAAGTTCTAGATCCATGGCGCACGCACCTGACTGACACGTCACTATAAAGCCACATCTGTAACGTAACAATATTTTTTTCCAAATTTTATACCTATATAAAGTATAGCATAAAAAAGGTAGATGTGTTATGTGCGCTCTGAAAGTGTACCTTTTACTTATTTCGCGTTATTACGTGACCTACATATTCCATTGTCAACGAACACTGAATGCTGTAAAGATAACATGTCTTCTATTTACTTGAAAAATGAACGTAAGCTGGTAACATTTAAAACCGACAGTGTTGCCACGCTTCTCCCGCTCCCTATATTAAAGTAAAACTCGCCCGTACCGTGAGCGGTGTAAAGTTCAATGTCCGTCCCTCTCGCGTGGAGGGGGTTAGTTGAGACGGCACTAGGGCGACGGCGGCAGGCTGTCGTCGCTCTCGAGGTACGTGACGTAGTTGTCGTCGCCGTGCGCGGCGCGCGGCGGCGGCAGCGACGGCACGTCGTAGCCGTGCATCTGGATAGATACAATTATCTTAATACTATATACTATACTATAATATTATAAATGTGAAAGTGTGTTTGTTTGTTTATTTGTTTGTTTGTCCGGCTTTCACGTCGCAACGAAGCTATTAAATGGTATGGTTTTTGTGTGTGGAGATAGTGAGGAGGGTGGAGAGTGACGTAGGCTACTTTTTACCGCTGTAAAACATCCCCATTTGAAGATATCGATGTTTTTTATTTGCTCCAGTCTGTCCAAGTCTGTATATATATTATACTAGCTTTTACCCGCGGCTCCGCCCGCGTGGGAAAAGGGAATTAACAATGCCATCTATTAACAACATCCGGAACTAAATATCTAGAAAATAATAAAACATCGATAATATCTTCCCATGGGGATGTTTTACCGCGGTAAAAAGTAGCCTACGTCACTCTCCACCCTCCTCACTATCACCACACACAAAAACCATACCATTTAATAGCTTCGTTGCGACGTGAAAGCCGGACAAACAAACAAACACACTTTCACATTTATAATATTAGTATGGAAGTATGGATTTCTTGTGTACGTGAGTATGACAGTGAACTCCTCCTAAACGGCTGCATAGATGTTGATGAAATTTTTTGTGTGTGTTCAAGGGAATTCGAGAATGAATTAGATTCACAATTTGCTCCACTGGAAAATGTTTTTTAAACACGATTTTAGTATTTTTATTTTTACCCGTCGTTCATTGACGTGAAGCGTCGCGTCACTTTGACATTTCATATGGTAGAACAACGTTTGCGGGGTCAGCTAGTAATAATAAATATTAATGTGGGCACGAAACATTAGCTGTGTACGAAATCTGGAGGGGATAGATGCGCATGGGATATAATACGGCTAGCGAACCAATCAGCTTCGTTTTCTCCGCACCAGACGACACCTTAATTTGGATTTTGAATACAGTAAAAGCTCTTTATTCGCGGGGTATACCTACGTTCCGTAAATGTGCCGCGAATACAGAAACCGCGAATACGCAAAGGATACCAAATGCTTTTTAATAATATCTATGTACTAGTGGACGCCCGCAGCTTCACTCGCGTGGAATTAGACATTCACTAACTTCAAAAACGGCAAAGTTTCATACTAACTTTGCACCCCCGTTTTACCCCCCTAGGGGGTGAATTTTCAAAAATCCTTTCTTAGTGCTCCCCTACGTTATAAAAGGAACCCCTGTGCAAAATTTCAAGTTTCTAGCCCTTATAGTTTAGGCCCTGCGTTGATATGTCAGTCAGTCAGTCACCTTCTCCTTTTATATATATAGATATATGTACCAATGTACTAATTAAATCCGCGAATAAAGAAATCTTTACCCGCGAATATAGGAATTGGGTCGCATTTTTTAATCGGCGAATAGTGAAAACACGAATAAAGGAACCGCGAATAACGAGCTTTTACTGTACGTAACTTTAGTTAGGACATAGGTAGGTACAGTATGTATGACAGGAAGAAAATGGTAAAGGGTACTACTTATTTCTTCTTTTTATATATAGATTGAGAATTGAAAATAAATAACAGGTCCTTTTTTAATAACCCTATTTTGTCCTTACGTTAGGCAATTGAAACGCACCTGCGATCAACCTCAAAAGAGGTCTGTTTGAGGTTGGTTGCAGGTGCCCGGGGGTTGCAGTGGCCATCACGAGGGTTGCATGCCCGTTTGCCACTCATGCAATAAGAAAAAAAATATACTTATGATATTATTTACTAACTGGAGAGTTATTCGACGGGATTCATTAAAAAAAAGTTCAATCAAGTTCATCAAGTTCTGTGGTGTAGTTTCAACGTGATGAATTGCATAATTAAAAAATATTAAAAAAAAAAAACATTTTATAGCTTTATTTTAAATTTTATTTTCGTGCATTGTGCTTCAATGGAAGTGGGTGAAATATTGATTGCAAGATTCCAGGACATACGTACATACATACATACATACGAGTGAAGTTAAATAAAAGCTTTTAATTAAAAAATTCACCGGTTATTTTTCAAGCACAGAGAATTGACAAGTCTTCCACACTATGAATTTGAAATATCGGTCGTAACTCGTATAATATATTTTTTTTTTTAACATATCGCCATTTGTACTACCACTCTAATATTTTATTATTTTTGTATGTACTTGTTGTATGTTGTTGTATCTTTATCTTTTTGGTGCACAATAAATGAACTTGTCTGTATCTTTTTTTTAAAATAATATAGACGGACAAACAGACATACGGGCCACGGTAAGTGGCCACCGTATGGACACGTGCGACACCGGGAGTATCACAGGTGCGTTGCCTGCCTTGAAGGAAACGTTTCACATTCTTTTTGAAGCGCTCCATGTCGTAGCTCGAAGGAAAAACCTCAGTCGGAAGCTCATTCCACAGAAGACTAGTTCGCCGTAAAAAAGAGTCTAGTCCGTCTGTAACTCCATCCATGAAAACTTTCGCATAGCGTTTACTTACGAGTACATTACCTTTACCCTAGTAGGGTTACCCCGACCCGATTTATGCATAACTAGCTTTTACCCGCGGCTCCGCCCGCGTGGTCAAAGGGAATTAACAATGAGTTGTTTATCATACATGACAACGCCATCTAGTAACAACATCCTGAACTAAATATCTACCAAATAACAAAACATCGATATCTTCCCATGAGGAAATTTTACCGCGGTAAAAAGTAGCCTACGTCACTCTCCACCCTCCTCACTATCTCCACACACAAAAACCATACCATATAATAGCTTCGTTGCGACGTGAAAGCCGGACAAACAAACAAACACACTTTCTCATTTATAATATTAGTATGGATAATATCCAGTAACGTACCTGGTTGACGAGCTGCTGAAAGGCGGCGCTGTGGTGCGGAGCCCTGTCCAGGTCGGCGTGGAGGGCGAAGTCCGAGAGCGCCTTCCACGGCGGCTGGTAGGCGGTCACCTCGAGCGCGAGCGGCCCGGCGGGCTCGTGGCGCACGGGCGAACCGGCCACGAGGGGCACGCCCATGGACATGTAGCCGAGCCGCCGCCCTTCCTGCGGACGGTTAGGAACCGGTCAAGTGCGTGTCGGGCTAAGGAGGCTGCGGCGGAGATATAGGGGAGATGTGGACACGGGTTAGGAACCGGTCGAGTGCGTGTCGGGCTAAGGAGCGGCGGAAGAGACATATAGGGGAGATGTGGACACGGGTTAGGTACCGGTCAAGTGCGTGTCGGGCTAAGGAGGCTGCTGAAGAGAGATATAGGGGAGATGTGGACACGGGTTAGGTACCGGTCAAGTGCGTGTCGGGCTAAGGAGCGGCGGAAGAGAGATATAGGGGAAATGTGGACACGGGTTAGGTACCGGTTAAGTGCGTGTCGGGCTAAGGAGCGGCGGAAGAGAGATATAGGGGAGATGTGGACACGGGTTAGGAACCGGTCAAGTGCGTGTCGGGCTAAGGAGGCTGCGGCGGAGATATAGGGGAGACTCCTGCCCGAACATAGACGAGCATTCTAGAAGTCGCAAGGGGTTCAATATAATAATATTTTCGGCTGTTTTTTATTATGTAGTTTGTATGTGTATATAAATATTTAAATATATATTATTGTTATATATATCTGTGGTGTCGGGGAGAGACCTGTTATCTCCAAAATGGTCATTTTTCAGTAGGTATTAAACATTAAAGATTCAAATGGGTATAACGAATAGGACAGGATATAATTAAAAGCAAACTTGCTGTATTAATTACTCATTGTTAATGAACTTTTAATTACAATCAAAGGCATAAACATAGCCATTTTGACAAAAATGGCCCTTATCAAGTTTAGATCAAATGAAACCGTCCTACCAAAAACAGAACAATAAGAGTTAACATTAATCAATCACAATTGGTTTAATCGTAATCTTCATCACTATCGCTTAAATAGTCGGAACATGTATGTGACGTGTGCAGAGTATTATAGAAGTCATGGTAACCAGTATGTACCCAGGATCTCTAGCTTAGCAGTCAGTGGACCAACGAGACAGCTCTCTGCTAACTGTACTAATTTATTTATTTATTTAATGTTCATGTCACCTTATAGGCTAACATAGGGCCAACATAATGCCTAATGGCATTTTCTACCAGCCAACCCAGGGTGGATATAGAAAATTTGCTGGTGGCTAATACAATAATCAGCCCAGTCTTGTTCAGAGTCGTCACAGTTGTCATGCGCGGTGCTGGAAGCTCGTTACTCTATCTTATATCCATACTAGCGACCCGCCAAGGCTCCGCACGGGTGCAAAGCTGATACTACTATATTATGCATGTTATATACCTACATATAATATCTGGAACCGTTTTTAGTATGTACCTAACTGTGTAATCCATTTTTGGCCCTAGTATAAAATATCGTATTATATTGTATAACCTATTGTACTTTTATAACACTGTTGGATTGCATAATAAATAAATAAATAAACTTTCCTCTTTAATCACTCTATCTATTAAAAAAAAACGCACCAAAATCCGTTGCGTAGTTTTAAAGGTTTAAGCATACATAGGGACAGAGAAAGCGACTTTTTTTAAACTATTTAGTGAAAAGAAGAAATGAGGTCTACAACTAGGTACCTACTCTTATCCTAAAAAACAATCAAATCGACTAACATGAATTACCTTCTCCTGCTGCATCTGCATCTTGAGCTGGATGGTCTTCTTCTTGTCCTTGCAGCGCTTGTTCTGGAACCAGACGCGGATGACGCGCGGGCTGAGCCCCGTCATCTCCACCAGCTGCTCCTTCATGAGCGCGTCGGGCCGCGGGTTGGCCGCGTAGCACGTTCTGGGGGACGACACATTTATTTATTTATTTTATTTATTTATTGAATGCACCAACAAGATATACACTAATAATTATAAAATATACAGCACTTAGTTGAAGTTAGACACGTTAGACACCTGTGTAGGATTAGCTATTCATTCAATAATCAATAGCTAATCCTTTGCCTTATATAGATCAGTTAGTAGTTTAAGTAGTTTTTAGTTAGTTAGTTAAATTATTTGACTTTGACTTTGACTTTGAAGATACATGTAAAGTGTTACCTCAATTACAGGCACATATAACATTCATAAATAGACAGCGTACATGAATCAAATCTATATATATAAAAGGAGAAGGTGACTGACTGACTGACTGACTGACTGACTGACTGACATATCAACGCAGGGCCTAAACTATAAGGGCTAGAAACTTGAAATTTTGCACAGGGGTTCCTTTTATAATGTAGGGGAGCACTAAGAAAGGATTTCTGAAAATTCACCCCCTAAGGGGGTAAAACGGGGGTGCAAAGTTAGTATGAAACTTTGCCGTTTTTGAAGTCTTTAGACGGGTAGACGTCGTTAATGGGTCTAATTCTACGCGAGCGAAGCTGCGGGGCGTCCACTATTAAATATAAAAGTATATCATTAGATTAGAAAATACAAAATTGCTACATACACATATACACATACATACTACTTTCAACGCCACGTTTTTTGCCTATGTATAAATATGTTAGTTCTAGTTATAATAATATATAGTAATAGTCCTATGTATAGACTGTGATTTCTTATTTCTTGTTCATTTTTTGCGAGTCCACATACTCTTTTTATTTTATTTTGTAAGTTTATATTTTCGCCGCTGGAGGAATTACTTACATTAATGGGCACACTGAAAATCAGCAGTTGTGGTTGCTAATCACGACACAGGCTGAGTGTGTCCATTTTTCTTTCCCCAGTGCTGCAGCTCCAAGATGTGTTTTTTATTTTATTTTTATTTTTATATTAATTTTAAATGTTGTTCCTTTTTTTATTTCTCTTTTTATTTTCTTGTAATTGTTTATTGTAATGTTGTAGCATAAGGAAAGAAAATAAATTATTTTCTATTTCTATTTCTATTTCTATATAAGATTGCTAGTCAAAATAAACATTGTTGATAACAGCGCCATCTATGAACAGCTATTGTACATCTTCTGAGTTAGTAGCAGCGCCAGCTATGACCATGTCATTGTGTTCTGTGTATGTTATTTATTATTTATTCTGTTCTGTGTATGTACACAGCCATCTTAAGGCACTAGGCACAGCCTATGGATGTCCGAGACTGATATACATGCATACTTAAATAGATAATATTAACATAGTAAGAGGCTTTCTGATTTATAATTCATCATCATCGCAATCCTTTCTTTGTCCCACTGTTGGGCACGGATCTCAGAACGGGAGGGATTAGGCCTTAGTCCTGGTGAACTAAGGCCTAATCCCCTAAGCGTGGTCGCTGGCCAAGTGCGGATTGGCAGAATTAGCATGCCTTCGAGAAAATTAGAAGAACTCTCAGGCATGCAGGTTTCCTCACGATTTGTCCTTCACCGTTACAGCAAGTGACATTATTAATTTCTTATATCGCACATAACATAATATCAGTCAAGTTTGACAGATCGTGGTCTATAGAATATCTACGATCGTACATAATGATGCCATATATGTATATAGCCAACAGATGGGTGATGATGGGTGATAACGGTGGTGATGGGTGATGACAGACGTACCTGAGCGTGTGCAGCTGCTTCTCGTTGAGCACGGTGCGCACGCGCGTCGGCTTGCCGTCCGCCGCCGCCGCCGTGCGCGCGCGCCCGCTCTTGTGCGAGCCGGACTCGCTGCCCGAGTCTGGAAACAATTGCATTGCACAGATTAGCTACGCCTATAAGGCTCTGCGCAAACGGGCCACCGACCACAGCCACCGGTGGCCAGCGACAGCCACTTAACATTAACTTTTGGTGGCCGCCACCGGCTACACGTGTGCGGCGCGTCTATACAAAATATGAAAAAGTTTATGTTAAGTGGCTGTCGCTGGCCACCGGTGGCTGTGGTCGGTGGCCCGTTTGCGCAGAGCCTTACCCTTAAAAAAAGGGCTACGCTGAAAACCAGCAGCCGCGATTCTCTCAGCACCACGGCACAGGCTGAGAGTAGTCCTATTTTGTCTCTTTGTAACATAGGCTTATTTTTCTTTTGTTTAAATAAATATACATATTTAAATATCTAGGATATTGTCAAACACGGCCATCTGACCCCAAAGTTAGTGGCCAACCCCGTAGATTCACTAGCCACCAGAAGATCTTCTAGGTACAAGGGTTAACACTGCGGGCTCACCCTTGTAGAAGACCTTAGTAGAGGCTTAAGCCATAGAATAAAGAGTCGCTCCGCTCTACCGGAGCGACTCTATTCTATGCTTAAGCTGCGGGCGTCCACTAGTCTACTTAATAAACCTTAATTCGAAATATCTACTTACAAAAAAAACCAGTTCGAATTATCGTCGTCAGTAATTTCTCACGATAATATCCTGCTTGCCTAACGTACCTACCTCGAGTTCCTACCTACTTGCACTTTGATGTTTGCCGCTTACAGCGCTACACGCAGATATCAATCAGCGGAACTGTTATAATACAACTAGTGGACGCCCGCCGCTTCGCTCGCGTGGCATTAGACGTAACAATAGTCGTTTACACCTAGTAATATTATATAATAACTAGCTGACACCGCAAACGTAGTTCTGCCATATGTAATGTCAAAGTGACGCGACGCTTCACGTCAAATAAAAATACTAAAATAGTGTTTAAAAAACATTTTCCAGTGTACCAAATTGTGAATCTAAACCATTTTTGAATCCCCTGGAATACACACAAAAAATTTGATCAACATCTATCCAGCTGTTTTGGAAGAGTTCACTGTCATACACACGTACACAAGAAATATATTATATTAAGATAATATATATAAATTATAGCTCACCCGCCGCGAGCGCGTTCACTCCTGAAGATGGTCATTGTAATTGACTGAAACTAGTCGGCCTATTTTCAAGCAACCGTCGCACCCACGATGTACCTACATTAAAAAGCTTTCCCACACGTATAAAACGTGTACTGGACGATATATTATAATATGACAAAGGATTTAGTTATTCCAAAGTCAAAGTCTAATAATTTATTTCGCTGTGAGGTGATTATACGCATAACGAAAGTCTAGGTAACTACAAACTACTAAAAGAAAAGAGATGTAATGCTATTCTAAACTGATCAATATAAGGCAAAGGATTAGCTATTGATCATTGAATGAATAGCTAATCCTACACGGGTGCATAACCTGTACTGTTCCGTACACTACGTTAACCCTAAAATGCAACACTCGGCCACAACGTCGTCCGCTCTAAAGCCGGGCCGGGCGGCATCAAAGGGTTCATTAATCAGTAATTGCACCGGACATTCTGAGCCCACTTCACACCCGCCCTGGCCACTGCGAGGCTCGCCTTTGTAAATTTGTTAGTAGCTAGTTCATTTTACACTCCACGTGACACTAGATCTCATTCAATAATAAACATGTAGATTATCATTTTTTAATCAAACTTGGAAGACAAGACTTACGGCTTTCATGAGTGATAATTATTAGTAGCGTCCATAGCCCAATGGCTTGCCTCGATTCAATGTGATCGATGTGTTAAGCAACGACGGGCGCGGTCGGTTTGTGGATGGGTGACCGCTAGTGGCAAAAATTTCATGGGCGCTACCGTGCTTCGGAGGGCACGTAAAGCCGTCGGTCCCTGTTGTTTTCAATGCTGGAAACAGTTGTTAAGCCTTGTCGAAGACCTTCGGGTGGCTTGAGAACATTCGACACTGGGTTGGCCACTAACCCCTCCACCAATCCGCATTGGAGCAGCGTGGTGGAGTATGCTCTAGACCTCCCGCAGAAGTGTCTGTGGGGGAGACCCGTGCCCAGCAGTGGGACGTCTATGGATGGCAGCGAATTATTATATGCTAGTCAAAAAATACCATCTTTTAGTTCGTTCTACATATAGAAATAAATAAATATCTTAACACTTGCGATCACATTGAATCGAATCGAGCCACTGGGCTATGGACGCTACAAATTTTTGAATTCATATGATATGTAGTACGAATAATTAGTGATTGAATTCGTCCCCAGGCAAAGCTCATAAGTCTGCTATGATTCCATCAAACAATTATAACGCGACGCTAATCCGTTCTCGCCACCTCTATCCGCTCGGCCTTTGTACATTGCCAATTAGCCGGACGCTGTGTGACATCACTGATGTCACAGTGGCAGGTCGCAGTAGAGTAACAATTTGCATTGAACGAGGGATTATCTTCTGTTTGCGATGAACGACGCGCGGCTCGCCTTGTTTGTGAATGTTAAACAAACGGACAGGTTTCACTAAACCATTGATTGTAACTTTTGTAACCATAGACTATAGAGTAAAGAAGGGGAGAGGAGATGGTCTATACCAGTAACCTTCGATAAGTTGCCAGCACTTTTCGCGGTACAATTTAGATTTTTGCAAATCATCAATTTAATTTGTGCGTACTATGTTTATTTCACAGCGGAGACGGCCTAGTGGCTATCGAACTCGCCTCTCACTCGAGCGGTCTGTGTTCAAACCCGGGTGGCACGCACCAATGACTTTTCAAAGTTTTGTGCGATATAAGAAATTAAAATAGACTTGCTATAACGGTGAAGGACATCGAGAGGAAACCTGCATGCCTGAGAGATCATAATGTTCTCGACGGCTTGTTAAAACTGGCAATCCGCACTTGGCCCACAAAAGAAGTCTTAATTAGAGTATCAGCAAGTAATATGGTATTCACCAAACCTTACTTTGTGAGAGCTTGGGGCCTAGCACAGAATACTTAATAGTAATACTTAATAGTAGTAGTTAGTTAATAGTTGTTAGGTAAGAGTCTCGTTCTAAGTCTGTCATGAATGCGTTGCCATTGCTACCCTTGAGGACAAGTCGCCTCTCAAGAAGTGTAACCGGTTACACTTATTGTGTTTTGTGGTAACCGTAGAAATAGTACCTACTAGGTCCGTGGCGGGCGGAGGTACTGACCCGACACTGTATAAATGGTACCATCTGACCACAGAAACAAAGTGTTCTTTTGACCTGACTTTTCTGGATGAATAAATGGTAGCACCTGACCACAGGAACAAAGTATGCTTGTGACCTGACCGTTCTAGATGAAGGCCAGTCCAGTTGGTCAGCCGGATCACAGCAAGCGAACAGTGCTGTGATGACTGACTGATACCACTGGAGTGCCGTCAAATTGGAGCGGCGTGCTTTGGCGGCGTTCTTCAAACGCTGATACCGCGTACGGTGGGCGCAACGGCGTGCGTTTGGCGGATATCGACCGCCCGTCGACTATTTCCATCCATCTATATTTATAAAAGGAGAAGCTGACTGACTGACTGACTGAATGACTGACTGACTGACATATCAACGCAGGGCCTTAACTATAAGGGTTAGAAACTTGAAATTTTGCACAGGGGTTCCTTTTATAACGTAGGGGAGAGCACTAAGAAAGGATTTTTGAAAATTCACCCCCTAAGGTGGTAAAACGGGGGTGCAAAGTTAGTATGAGACTTTGCCGTTTTTGAAGTTAGTGAATGTCTAATTCCACGCGAGCGAAGCTGCGGGCGTCCACTAGTATTTGATATTCTTCTTCTTCAATTCTTTCCTCTCCTGCCCTAGTCTCACCTCACTCACTTGGTCGCTTGTCACCCCATGGCAAAGAAATATCTTAAATAAAACTTCTACAGGTAAGTATAGACGTGTACCTGTAGAAGTTTTATATATTATACTAATATAATAAAGCTGAAGAGTTTGTTTGTTTGAACGCGCTAATCTCAGGAACTACTGGTGCGAATTGAAAAAATATATTTGTGTTGGATAGTAATTTTATCGTGGAGGGCTCCAAGGTATATAGCATCACACTACGACCAATAGGAGCGGGGCATCAGGGAAAAATGTGTCAAAAACGGAAAATAATATTCCCTTTTTATGAGCTTTGAAAAAAAAATTTTCAGGAAAACACTTCTATGAATCTTACTTCTATACTAATATTATAAAGAGGAATAATGTGTTTGTAATGTTTTCACACAAGAACTACTGGACCGATTTCAAAAATTCTTTCAACCAGCTGCAAGCTGCATCTTCACTGAGTGACATAGCCTATATAATATTACTAGGTGTAAACGAAACTATTGTTATGTCTAATTCCACGCAAGCGAAGCAGCGGGCGTCGCCTAGTGAAAAATACACTGGCCCCAAGCCAACTTGCGCGGCCCGCTGTACACAATCAGTGCAATCGCGGCTAATCGAGAGATAACTGACTAATAGTGGATGTACCGGCGATAGCGGGGACATTGCAATTTGGTTGAGTAACATCAAAATGAGATATTCCACGCTACAATTGTTAGGTACTTGTCCACCTAAAAACCCTTTGTCCCACTGTTGGGTACGGGTCTCTCAGAATGGGAGAGATTAGGCCTTAGTCGCTGGCCAAGAGCGGATTGGCAGACTTGACATGCCTTCGAGAACATTATGAAGAACTCTCAGGTTTCCTCACAGTGTGTCGTTCACCGTTACAGCGGGTGACATATTACTTAGAAAAGTCATTGGTGCGTGCCGCATGGGTTTGAACCCGGACCGCTCGAGTGAGCGGTGAATTCGATAGCCCGCTTGTCACGCTTGTTACTTCTCACATTCAAAATTTTGCTAATAAAAGTTAATATTGATAAAGTAACAAGAAATGGCTGGCATTTGACCTCTCATTAGATAGGGTCTGGGTTCGAATCCCCGCGGTCCACTATTTATTTTGCTCTATATTTTAAGGTGAAGTTGATGGCAAGCGAAGGTGATCCCAACTCATGTTAAAAAAGATAAAACAAAATCTAGGTTTCCGATTATCTAATCATGATAAGCAAACAAACATTAATTTGATTTGATAATAAGCTGATTTAAGATTTTTATATCGCTTAAGAATTACAATAAAATTCATAATAACAACATTTTGCCGCTTAGCGGATTTAGCTCATTTATTATTAAAATGCACTTGCAAAGTATATAATAAGGATACTAGCTGACCCCGCAATATGAAATGTCAAAACGACGGTTAAAAATAAAAATACTAAAATAGTGTTTAAAAAACATTTTCCAGTGGACCAAATTGTGAATCTAAACCATTCTCGAATCCCCTTGAACACACACAGTTGTTGTTGCTGAGCGTTGTGTTGTTGTTGCAGAGTGTTGTGTTGGTGTTGCCGAGTGTAGTGTTGTTGTTGCTCCCTGGAAGTACTCACCGGACATGGAGCCGAGCTCGTGCGGTAGGTGCGAGTTGTTGTTGCTGAGCGTTGTGTTGTTGTTACTCTCGCCTCCGCTCGCCGCGCCCCCGCTCGCGCCTGCACTCTGCAACCGGTGCTTGGCTTTACGTTCAACATTCTTAAGGCACAGAGGAATTATAGGTAGGTAGGTAGATAATGCTAGGATGAGGTCGGAGTGGTGTCGTTTAGGAGAGGCTTATGTCCAGCAGTAGAGCTCAAAAGGCTGATGGATGGATGGATAGATTCAGATTAAGATTCATTTATTTTTCATTATATGGTATTTTGTACACTCTTTAAACGTCACAACATTCTTTTTATCTACCACCGTTTCACAAAGTTGATGCTACCGAGAAGAACACGGCAAGAAACTCGGTTACTCTTTTCAAATTTCATAATTTTTACATGGTTATACTTCTGTATAGACGACCTGTAAAACGCAACTGTGACTAGCTTTGAACGACACTCCAATGAGATTTGGTCCGTCACAGTTGTCATGGCGCAGCGGATGGGTGCGCACCTACAGCAAGCTCGTTTGCTATCTATGAACTAAATAAAAAAAAGTTACTTACCTTTTCTAAAACATCGTGATCTTCTCTACAATATAAGGCCCCGCCTTCTCTTAACGCGAATTCGTCACCTGTAAACATAAACACATACACTATAAATAAACCATTGTAGTTACCTGTCAACGATTACTATCTGTCCAGTTAGTTAATAGCCCTTTGATTTAGACATAGGTAACAATAGTTTAGTTTACACCTACTAATATTGTACAGCATACGGCACTCAGTGAAGATGCAGCTTTCTAATGGTGAAAGAACTTTTGAAATTGGTCCATTAGTATTTGTGTGAAAACATTACAAACAAACGTTTCCTCTATAAAATTTATTTATTTATTTATTTATTTTGTCTCTCCCCACACTGTCCTTACAGAAATAAAATCCAATTCGACAGGGAGGGCACTTAACATAATCGACACGTTTAATACAATTCACAATAATAATTTAAACTTAAAATAATAATTTAAATCTAAAGACTAATTACCACCACCTACTTAAAAAAAATAAAAAAATAAAAAACAACAATAAAATAAACAATAAAGCACATCATATTTCATAATAACAAACCATTTTTTTATTATTTTTTTTATATTACTCGTAGCATATTAAATGACATGTCACTTTTTTGAACTCACTCAATTTGCATGAAAATAAATCAAGCCTCTCGTGTACTTTATTTAAAATATTAATGGCTCGCGTCATAGGCGACTTGGCCAGAAGATTGGTCCGAGCATGCGGTGCGGCCAGCAGCGGCGGGCGCCGGCGCCTCCACACGTACCCGTCCGGCGCGCGCAGGGCCAGGCCGCGCAGCACTCCCGGGTTGTGGGCTACACCTCGCAGTAGTTTAACTACATACTCGGCCAGCGCATACTCCCGGCGCACTCGCAGTTCATTGTATCCCACCATTCCCAGTACAAAACGAGTGGGGTACATCAGAGGATAAAAGGGGTATACCCCATATAATTTATGGTACAGGTGCCTTATGAACTTGTTTTGGACACGCTCCAACATAACCACGTATTTAGCTTCATAGGGTGACCATATGACAGCGCTGTGTTCCAGATGACTCCTGACCAGTGCATCATACAGTACCTTAAGCGCAGTTATGTTAGTGAAGCCTCGCGATTGTCTCAAAACAAATCCCAAGTTCCTGTACGCCTTTCTACAAATGTTTACAACGTGATCCCGAAACTGTAGATCGCTCGTCATACCGACACCTAAATCACGCACCCGGGAAACTCGTTGAAGCGGAACTGTATCCATCGAGTATTCATACTGAATAGGAGTTTGAGCACGCGTAAATGTTATGACCGTACATTTGTCCAGATTGAAGTAGAGTTTATTCTCACGACTCCACCGCCAAAATATTAGTATAGAAGTACAGACATACAAATTACCTACATCTACGATCAAAAACTTGTATGTGTAGACTCTTAATGAAATACATACAGTCGAACATACTCCTAGAACTTCCTCCTTTTTTTTTCAGTCTCTAATCTTTCCTCTTTATAATATTAGTATAGAAATATAGATATAGTTACTGACCAGGTATGAGCTGTCGTGCGCACGCGCAGCACCGGAAGCAGTCGATGTGGTAGATCTTCGTCTTGGCGCGCATCACGAAGTCGTTCTTACTGAACGACGCGCCGCACTTGTCGCACTTGGTGCCGAACAACCTGCCCGGAACAGTTAATGAACGAATTAACGAATGATTTTGTATAAATAAATATCTTGGACATTCGCACACACGGCCATCTGACCCCAAAGTAGGCGCGAGCCTGTTATATGGGTCTCAGAGATTGTTATATGCTATAAAGGTAAGTGCAGACTTCCTTTCTGCCTTTGAGAATATTACAGAGAATTCTCAGGAACATAGTTAATCTCATGGTTTCCCTTCACCGTTAAGACATTTGACTGCTTATGATGTGAGACAGAACAACCTTTGGGCATGAATTTTATCCTCTCGAGTTAGAATTCTCAGACACCTACCACCGCATAACTTATTTTAAACAAAAATATTAAAAAATCGGATTTAATTACTCTGCAAATGTTTTTCGCCTTTACCACATAACAGTGCATAGGTAGGTAGGTGCTCTCCCACCGCTAATACTGCTAAAAGCATCAATACGGCTAGCTATGGCTGTCTATGGGGTAGCGTACCCCCGACGTCATAGCGTGGATGTTCCTACATTTTGTTAACCTTTTATGTATTGAAACATGATGGCACCTAAGATTTTTAGACTCTGTAATTATTTATTGAAGTAATTATTTGATTAAAAGTTATTGAGACCAAAATGTTCTAATGAAAATTTATTGTTAGTAGGCTTAAAACGCTATCATTTCTATGTGTATTGTCTCCACTACATGTTAAAAATATATTTAACGACATATCGTTTTCAGCTGTAGACAAAGATAATAAAATTACCACTATCAATTAAATCATATAAGATACTATCAATTTCTACAAATTATTGCACCTTTTTACTAGTAGGTACTTTATATGTACAATAAAATACAACATACTTTATTTTACGTACTTATGTTTTGCAACTATATAACTTCTACCCTATAGTTTAAAACCGATTTTTACAGCCCTTTTTGATATTGAAACGTATGTTTAAAAAATCCATATCTAGTATCCGCATGGACGGATTTTGGCGGCAAAAATTATGCTGTCGGAAAATGCAGATGCAAAATAAGCGCGTTACGTTGGAAAATATAAATTCAGGTAGCACATCCCCCTGCCGCGGGGTGTATACAACCCTAGCTCGCTACAGGCAATGCTTTTAGCGGTATTGGCGGGAGCGCCTCATCCGCTAAGTGCCGGTCAATAACCCCGGGCCGGGATGTACTTACTTAGCGGGGTTTCAGCGCTTTCCCGCGCGTCACGGTTTGGCGGGAAACGCTTTTCCTCTTTCGCCTTTGTTTATGGTGCTCCCTGCGTGCACAGATTAAAAATCTTTCTTTTTATTTTGGGGATAAAGATTTACCTAAATATCCGTTAGATATATTTTCATAAATGACTGTTTCATTCTTTTTTTTCGTTTGAATGTTAACTACATGTACTTTAATGATTATAAAAATAGTATTAACATCTATATCAAACAAATGATAACTTTGTGGTAAAAATACACACAAACACTACGGAAATTTAAATGTCTGATTATTATTTATTATAAGTATTCACTAATGAATTTTCTTATAATAAACATAAAACACTACATTAATCTAAGTGGGAGTTTTGTTTCTTATAAATCTTTTGTTTATTAAATTGTGCATTACCACATGATGTAGCCACATCATGGCTTCTTTGTGTTATACATATATTAGATGAAATCCGGTAAAAATACCTTGTAAAAAACAAGGTACCTACGACCTCATGGTGTACCGTGTTTTTTAACCTTACTACCTACTTCGTAATCTTTATTTTTTATGTAGGAAATTGCATTGTCCAGGAGAGACAGGCAAGACTATTATCATTCAATTCTCCCCTGAACTCCCTGATACAATCTGATGATAAAATCTAATCTGTATAATCTTTAATCTATAAAACATTAAAACTTATAATACGTAATCTATGGTCTGATTTTTATCTGTAGCAAAGGCCCGCAATCGAAATGGGGTGTGATTTATTGTCTTTATTTTATTATTGTGCAAGTTGTAATGATTATAATGGCAATACAATAAAGATTAAAATAATTGCAAAAATAGCCATGCAAGTTTAATCAACGTTAAATTACTTATCTAAAAATACACGATTAAAAGCAGATAAAGAAAAAAACTTTCAACATTTTAGTCTAGAAGCAAACGCAATGGGAAACATTGAAGAATATTGATTTTTTAAATTCGAATTCATAGACAATTTCAAGTTTCGAACAAATAGGTCGTCGTAGCTTCGTAGCCAGTCGTAGAGCTCTTAACACTGACTACATAATTAGTACTAAGTATGTAGGATTATTATGACGATTTATAGTATAACGCATCTAATAAAAGGGTCACTAAGAATTAATTTTAAAATTAAAATTATTTTTAAAGTTTGATGTCTCCTCAACTCTGACCACAATCACTGTTAAAAGTTGTTTTACGAGCAACCAAGCGAAACCAGCCACTCTTTTCTCAATAGAAAAACACGCTTACTTTTTAAAACTCAATTTATCTAGTTTACTAAATGAAGCTCGCACATTCGCGAGACACGATTGACGGCTGTCAAGGTAGGCACAGCTGCGAAAACAGCGCGGACCACACAGTGTGCGCTCGGGTTAATTTTGGCGACGCGATGTATTTGCGCGGCTCGTGTTTCGGATGTAGTTATCTATATAAATAAATTATAGCCAAAACAAAGAATAAATTCTTGATATATTTTTAAATTGCCTTTCATACAAAAATATTTTGATATGTACCTATGTAAAATTCGTTTGAACTAAACATGACAGCGTCGATATATATGTAGGTATAGAAAAATCTAATCAACCTATCAAAACAATAAATAGGTACAGAGCAATATTTTAAATAGCTTAAGTTTGAAGAAGGGGCCTACCTAATTACTGGGTGATGCAGCTGACTAGACCTGGCTGCTTATAACTGGTATTCATTAAAAATATGAATAAATATCACACAAAGAAGAGGTACTTATTCCTTGTTTGAACACAGTACTTTTACTTTTTTGACATAAATTTTGACACTTATGACCTAAAATGATTTCGGGGACAATATCTTATTAGGTACGCCCTAATTTAATATATTCCAAGTGCCTTCAAACTTGCAAAGGTTAATAAAATCTGCCCCTTGGAATGCTTCAATTAATCCTTCAATTAAGAAATATTCAGCTTAATAACCGTTCATTAAATATAGTACTTAAGCAACATTGTCACTCCCAAAGCCTACAAACAGGAAAGAGAAGATGCCTTTTGTCAATCAAAGCATAAACAAGGAAAGTTTAAGCCCCTGTCCTACCAACCCCATGCCTCCAGGTGGGACAACCCTTCCGTCACGTGTACATAAATAGCTGATCCCAAGCTGAAGGGATCAACTGACAGTGTAAATACGCCACAGTTTATAAGCGAACAGTAGGTCAACCCTTATTTAAAGATACATATATTAAATAGGTATAAATCAATAAATACTCTTTTGACGTTAAAACAATGTTCATTTCTTTTTTTCAAGCAATATACGCTGCGACCCATAGACGTCCCTCTGCTGTGCACGGGTCTCCCCCACAGACACAGCGGGAGGTCTAGAGCATACTTCACCACGCTGCTCCAATGCGGATTGGTGGAGGAATATAGGATTGAAATTTTGTATCTTAATTTTCACATGCCAAATATGGATAATATTCTTGGCAATGTAGTGAGCCTCATTATCATCCACCGGGCACACTTCCTAGTCTACGAGCTACTACTGGGAATATGAAGATAAAAACCCGATTAATACTTCAGCCGACTCTGGAATCGAAGCCAGAACCAGGACCGCTATCTACCCTAGCACAGTAGTCACGCTACAACAAGAATAACGTTTACAATGAGATAATTATTTCAGAAATCAATTATCAAGTGTGTAACGTTGATGATTTCTAATTAACAAAGTTTGTTTCAGTTTGTCGAGCTCGTGGCGCGGCGGTGAGACCTTGTGGAAAATGAAACTACCGATTTGTACAACTAGTTTTTTTTTTTTTGAAGTAATTTACTATTAGGACACACGGTTTGAGAGCATAGGCGGAAAGGGATGAACCACAGACAAAACAAAAAGTACCTAAATTTGACATTTTTACACTTATGTCTTTAAGGCGAAAATCACATTCAGCTAACAGACCTTGGCTGTAGAACCGATGGATAGATATTTATTTTGCAGATCAGGTCATTTATGTTTAATTGTGTTGTTTTCTGTGTGTGTCCGCCACGAAGCACTGCCGTACTCTATACTACTGAATAAGCAGTAATTGAACCAATATGAAAATACATGTACAATTTATTTATTTTTCTCACACTGTATGTACCTATAGCAATGAACGAGCATTTTCGTACTGTGTTTTGTGTGCTAGCGCGGCGCAGTAACGGGAGTCGGGCGGAAGGTATCGCGTTTCGCTAATTGCCCCGCGCCAACTATGGACGACCCCGCTGCAGAGGCAGAGATAGGTTACACACCTATCTCTGCTCCGTCAGACATACCCCAGTAATCCCCAGATTTTAATAGTAATTAACCTACAGTAACATACATGTGAAATTATTATTTTTCAACAAAAACGAAAATTCCAAGCGTGAGTTGTAAATGTTTTTTTTTTTTCATTCCAAGGTATAAGACTACTAACTCCTTTACCTATTACCAATTTGCCACGGACTATATTACTACAGACACTATTAAGTTTACAAAATGCCCCATGATCGCTTTTTGTGATTTAAAGCCGCCTATTTAGATGGGTCTGTGGTCGGAAACTACGAGTCGAGGGATCCCTGTTTCGCGCCAATTTTTGAGCACATCATTTCCATTTATGACACAGGCTCGAAAAAAAAAGAAATAAACGAGTGTGTATAGAAATAATATAGCACCGGGCGAACCTTTTATCTGTTCTGTGGGGCGAACAGTATACAGGTTTTGTCTATGTAGGTAAATAAACGTAGATACAGGTATAAGCGATGCAGCGGAATGTAAACGGGGTCTGTCACTTATCGACATCATCAGAAAAGAAAGTATGGTCATCCGCCATGGCAACGATTTCAATCCACGCCGTTCGTAATAGGACATCCGGGTAATTCGTCAATTAATTTGTGCTCCGGAAAGATTTACGTACCTACTCGCGTTTCCGATGTTTACGTAAACGATATCCGATATTATTCCGGTACGGACAGCGGTAAACTGTAAACACTTGTTTCCGTTAATGATATATTTGACTGGACAGCTATTTGTCCAGAAGTGGTGGATTGTCAGTTGAGAGGTCATAATCAAATAGAAAAAGTAATTCAATTCAATTAATTCCTTATAAAATCTACAGCCGCTGTGTTATTGAAATAGGAATTAACAAACATATAATAATATAAATCGGCAACAAGGTCACTAAACTATCTTCTCGATTATGAAGTGGTGCGTGTTTATACTGTCATTTCTGGAACTCCTTGCCAAAGCGTCTTTTTAATTTATTTTGTTAAACCACCTAAAATAGGTTGATTACACCTTTACACCGTAGTAAACAAATTTAATTAACAAAAAAGTAATTTAATCAGTTTATTTCTTGCCTGTAATTTGGCTGAGGCTCAACTGTCGGAATTGAATCAAATTCCATTGTACAATACAAATATTTGGAACGACACCTAAATCCGTGGACATCACTACATCAAACATTTCGTGAGAAAATAAATACGTAGATACGTGTCGTCGACAGAATTAACCGTAAGAATAGAAAATAAAAGGTACATTAGTAAAATAAAAAAGCGTAATCGAAAACCCGCTTATCCGGGCCGGTGTAAACGGGAACAAACATACCATAGACATATCGGGTTCCCGCCGCCCGCCGCGCTGTCAAAGTGACGTTTGTTTTGGCGCCAAAATACATAATGCTGAGTCGAATCCAGTTTGTTTTCTTGACGCATCACTGTATAGTGCCATCTTGTTGTACCAGGCGAGTATAATTTTCGAGGGAGTATAAGCAATTTCTCGTCTTACGCCAACGGGTTAGAGTTATTGACGGCCCGTCTAGTAAAAACATTGGCGGCAAAACGTGTTTGTCGATGTGTAATTCTATATTTCAGCCGCGAGAGATGGTGGAGTGAAAAGGTAAACATATGGAAGTTATTTTAGTGAATTCATCTTTGGTGTGTTTAAAAAGAGGCGCCGGCATAGCTGTGTGATTGACGGTGCGTTGTGAATATTTTTTTGATCGAAGTCTTAGGTCCTTGCTTGTAAACTATGACTAAATGCGTTACTATAAACTTTCTAATTTTAACGTGGAAGTATATCAACGGTGCGTCCCTTGATGTTCATTTGTTAATTGTGTTTGATTTTATTCGAGTTCATCCGAGTTGATTTATGAGTTATGAGTTTGGTGTCTGATTCATTGTTTTCTTTTTTAATACATGTCCTCATTAGAAATTCATTGGTTTAAATGAAACCCAGACCACAAATGCAGTTGTGATCGTTAATTCGATAGACGTATAACTTACGGATGACGATTATCAAGTATTTAACTAACACAATGTAGTGTTTGAGTAATCTTACGTCAAAGACAAAGCAACATAGCGATTAGCGACTAAAAAACTGTAAGTGTCTAGGATGTAGATTTTAAATACATTAGCGCGTGAGTTATAAGTTATTATAACTAAAACTTAACTTACTATTTTAATTTGTGCTTGAGTACCTACCTACACGTCATGTTATAGAGTTTTTATAATTTCATAGTTGAAGTTACCGGCTTACTCACGTGTGATATAAGTCGGAAATAGACCGACTAAGTATATAGTTTACGTAAACAAAAAGCTTTGGCTTCTAGATAGGCTCTTACAACCAGAGGGGATCAGAATTGAACTCTGCCTCCTACTCACTAGCAGTTGCCTTGCGTGATGGTATTAATTTTTTGGACTACCTGGGCAATTGCTCCAGGCAATTCCTCTTCGGTATAATACGCAGGCTCTTCGGTGTCACTGGGTTGGCCACTAACCCCTCCACCAATCACATCATAGCGAAATAAATTTGACTTTGACTTTGACTATGGTTTTTGCTAATTAGTATCTCCTCTATACCCGGCTCCAGCTAAGACGATATCGTCGGTACAAAAGTCAATTGGCCAAAGTGTCATTTTGGCAGTAAACTAAGTAAACTAATCTCACATTGATTAGTTTACCTATGTAGAACTTTTGCTTTTTTCAGTTATGCAGAAAAACGATTTGTAATATTAACATTTATATTTGACATGCCACATGTACCTACAATATTTTGCCACAGTATGCGTTGTGTCGAGATATTGATTTCATGTAAAAACTGCCAAAATTACACTTTGGCTAGTTGACTTTTGTACCGAAGCTATGCTCACCTAGTATAGTCTCGTTTGCAATACGTCTTCCCGTCCCTCACGAAGCACGTGCAGGACTCGTCCAGGAACTGCCTGCACTCCTGGCACTTGAGGCAGGCCGCGTGCCACTCCAGGTCTGGCGCCACCCTCAGGATGTACTGGTCGTGGATCTGGCCGCCGCAGCCCACGCACAGGGACAGCCGCAGTTTCTCTGGAAGTGAGAGCGGGTTTAGTATACTGTCACGGTGAAAAGAGGCAGTTGAGAGGAGGTGGAGAGAGTAGAAAATCTCATACTATTTCGTGAAGAATCACGAAAGAGGATGGTTTGAAAAACAGTTAGCGGCACGAAAGTGTATCTATAACTACACACACACGCACACACATACTGGCATCGGCTAGTTACAAATTTCATTTCACTCAATAGTCGTTTTCGAATTTCATTTTCTGCACAAGACATGACTTGAGGTGAGGATAGATCTAATAAACAAATAATCTTTTTAATTAATAATTATTGTATACAATTATTAAAAAAGTGATTTTTAAGAAAAAGCTTTTTATAACTTTTTTTTTATTTTCGTGCATTGTCATCGGAACCAAATATGTGTGCCGAATTTCAGCTCGATATCTTCAGTGGAGGTGGGTGAAATATTAATTGCAAGATTCCACGACATACATACATAGATACATACGAGTGAAGTTACATAAAAGCTTTCAAAAGGGAAAATCCACCATGGTAGCCAAGTATCTACAGAATACATAAGGTTAAGTAGCAATTTAGAAGTCTTATTTCAAACCTTAATTCCAAATGTAGCCTATATTGAAGCCTAAATAGCTGTAGACATAAGACTGGCAATTTATTTTATTAGATAGAAATTTATGACAAAAACAACATTTAAAAACTATAAAGTTGCAGTCTGCTTGATTTAAATATAGAATCTCATCCATCCATCAATGCTATAACTGGCGCATTTGTATAATTAATAGGAGATGATTCGCTTACAAAATGTCGTTGACATTCTAGCAACATCCTCGACAGCATTGCTAAAATATGGGCAGTTTAGATAACGCGCATCTGATTACGCACCTACATCGTGGCTCTATGTAAACTAGTGGACGCCCGCAGCTTCGCTCGCGTAGAATTAGACCCATTAACGACGTCTGCCCGCGTTCGGGTTGCCCACTTGACTTCAAAAACGGCAAAGTTTCATACTAACTTTGCACCCCCGTTTACCCCCTTAGGGGATGAATTTTCAAAAATCCTTTCTTAGTGCTCCCCTACGTTATAAAAGGAACCCCTGTGCAAACTTTCCCCTTATACTTTAGGCCCTGCGTTGTCAGTCATGTCAGCCAGTCAGTCAGTCAGTCAGCTTCACCTTTTATATATATAAAATTGAATAGCAAATGGGCATGCAACATAAACTAGGCTCGGTCTTAACGACCAGCCGGCTTCGACCTTGGTTGCTGCCTGACAGCTGATTGGCATGCGAAGGTTAAAACAATCAATTCATTCTGACGGATGTTGAGTAGGTAGGTATCTTGATGTGAGTGCCTCTACATCTGCTCTATGGAACAGTATAGGTTAGGGCTGCCACCTTTTTAACGAAGGTTTTTTTTAATTTATTTTATTTATTTATGTACAAACATTACAATGAAAGATCTTAAATATTAAAGGATATGTACAAGGGTACTACTTATTTCAAAGTGAAATGTCTTCCAGTAGACCTGTTGGTGGAGCAGTCATTATGAGAGGCAAACAAGTGTGTCCAATTAACAAATATAGGTACCTATACTTATAATAGTTAAGTAAGTTTTTTATTTATTCAACAATGACATACCTACTAAAATTCAAACACTTTTTTATATTAGCTGTTGGTACATGACTATTTTTGATTGAGGCAACGTGTAAAATTATTAATAAATGGGAACTAATAATCAAATATTTACTTATTCCAATTTATGTTGATAACTTATAATCTAAAGGTACTAATATTATAAAGAGGAAACATTTGTTTGTAATGTTTTCACACAAAAACTACCGGACCGATTTCAAAAATTATTTCACCATTAGAAAGCTGCATCTTCACTGAGTAACATAGGCTATATAATATTACTAGGTGTAAACGAAACTATTGTTATGTCTAATTCCACGCGAGGGATATACCTATGGACTGATCTGAGGAAGGATTGAAACGGCGGATCGGGAGGAGTGGTGTCGATGTGGAGGCCTATGTCCAGCAGTGGACCTCAAAATCCTGATGGATGGATAGATGGATGGATGGAACCTATATTGAATTACTTTGTAATTAGATTAGGTTATTTTAACATGAACTAATTTATTTGTATTTGAAAAATTATAAATTAAATTACCTAACAATTGGCATTGAGCTGTACAGTTTGGGGGGGCTACGGATGCCTTCGAGAAAGGTTTCCTCGCTGTTTTCCTTTAGTACCTTTACAGCAAAATAATTCATTGCTTGATACGTAGGTACCTACATGTGGGGATGTGAAATTGAGAACGGACCCCCTGTAGCGGTCAAGTCATCTTCAGACCAAAATCATCGATGTGGCAGCCCTAGGCCAAGACCAAATGCCTACACACACTAGTTCGAAATTTCTTAGTAGGTATATAACAACACTAGCCAGCATAACGCATAATTTTTATATCTTTATATTCTTACGACAACATTAATTTTTACTACAAAACCAACATCGTTCGACACCCATTTTGATATCCCGCTATCTAAAGCCCGCGGTTTTCTTGGAATACAAATTCGAATAAAGAACGCGCAAATCCAACCAATAACAACGGCCCACGGCCGCTATTACGCACAGATTAAAAATAATAAAGCAAAATCCAAAGACAATATTCCCTTTAACGGTTATAAAGAGAGAATAACAATGGAATTATGAATAAATTATCTGTGTCAGACAAATCGATATGCGGGTGGGCGTGGCCGCTCGCCCCACCTTGTGGGCTAGCGGAGGCAATGCGGTCATCTCTTTCTGGTGGCAGTCTCTTTCGCACCATGTAAGCTATTCAGGGTTCTGGGATGGTTATTTTTCTTTCTTAAAGTAGATTAGATCAGATTAGATTCATTTATTTTTCATTTTATGGTATTTTGTATAACGCTTAATGAACGTCATAACATTTTTTATCTACCGCCGGTTCACAAAGAAGAACCGATAAGAACACGGCAAGAAACTCGGTAGTTACTCTTTTCGAAATTTACAATTTTTATAATTTGATCACATACATTATTATTGAACAAGTTGAGCTGGAAATAAATCGCACCAAGCATTTCTACCGTTCAAGTAATCATTAATTTTATAGAATGCTTTATTAATGTAAGATTTAAATTTATTCTCTGAGAGACTCTTTAGAGAGAGTGGTATTTTAGTATTTTGTTAATTGACCTAATCACATGGTAGAGACGGCTACAGCAATGAAACACTCACGAGGTGGGCATATGTATCAATATCAATGTGTGGTTTCCGGTTACACTTCTTTAGAGGCGACCATCACAGTCCTCAAGGGTAGCAACACATCTGTGACTGACTTAGAATGTGACTCTTACTAACAATTACCTACTAACTTGAACTAAACTAAACTAAAAGTACGTAAGAAAAGAACTAAAAGTACTATCACTAACAGTCCCCAGTCCTTATAGGTACCTACTGACGAACTGACCAACTAATGTTCTAATTAAGAATTAATTAGCTAGTAAACTGGACTAACGTAGCGTCCATAGCCCAACGGCTCTCGACGATCCAATGTGATCGAAAGAGTTAAGCAACGACGGGCGCGGTCGCTTTGTGGATGGGGGACCGCTACTGGCAAAATTTCATGGACACTACCGTGCTTCGGAGGGCACGTAAAGCAGTAGGTCCCGGTTATTTTCAATGCTGGAAACAGTCGTTAAGCCTTGTCGAAGACCTTCGGGTGGCTTGAGAACATTCGACACTGCGTTGGCCACTAACCCCTCCACCAATCTGCATTGGAGCAGCGTGGTGGAGTATGCTCTAGACAACAGTCTGTGAGGGCCGTGCCCAGCAGTGGGACGTCTATGGGTCGCAGCGTACAGATAGTTACCTATATAAATTAGAAAAGTAATCGGTGCGTGACGCAAGGATTTGTACCCAGAGACAGAGAGAGATATATGTAGAGAGGGAGAAACAATATCAATTTCGATAGCCTATCACTAGGCTATCCCACTGCCACAATACGTAGCAGGTAGAGCCTTATAAAACCTACATAGAGTTCGCCCGGGGCAGACAATTCTTTAGAACCTACATTAAGTTCGCCTTTTAGAACCTACATAGAGTTCACCTTTTAGAACCTACATAGAGTTCACCTTATAGAACCTACATAGAGTTCACCTTTTAGAACCTACATAGAGTTCACCTTTTAGAACCTACATAGAGTTCACCTTTTAGAACCTACATAGAGTTCACCTTTTAGAACCTACATAGAGTTCACCTTTTAGAACGTACATAGAGTTCACCTTTTATAACCTACATAGAGTTCGCTCGGGGCAGAGATTAAAATCGATCGATAATTCTATTCTCACTCAATACAGTAGACAGTTGTTTTTATCCTAACTTATAAAAAACTAACTGAGTACCTACTTCTATAGTAAAAAAGTCTTAATATACCTACGCTGTAAACACAAATATGAATTGTAAACAACATATTATTTATTGTAAATCTAGTCGAAGCTAGAATATAGCCTCTTACAAGGCGTAAAAATGAACATAAGTAGTATTGATAAGTTTTTCAATCAGTTCATTGTCATGATAACTGCAAGGTGTTTAACCTCACAATCTCACACGCGCTATCTGACCATCAAATCTTGCGTTGCGACTCGTACACAGCGAGTGGACGGCGGTATGCCAAAGTGAAAGTATTTTACGCATGTATGGTAAATGTATGTATAAAATTAAATGTGTGTATGTTAAATGTTTGTTATACAATACAAAAATTATTTCATTATTCGACCATAGTGATTCTTAACACTTTGAGTAAATATAAAATATATAAAAATAATAAGTATTCTTAGGTCAAATAGTTTCACTTCATTGATTTAATCGTTTAACATTAAACTTTCTTTTTTTATTCTTTAACTCTTATTTCATATTTGAATTATGCGAAACTATAAGAACTTAATAACGTCATCATACGACAACTACCTACTAATCCATTAAATAACAATAATTAAACGAACTAAAAAGACTACCTAAATCACATTAATAACTATCATAATCATAAAAGATGTTTAGCTAGCTGAGAAACCATTTTCTAGAACTTTGTTCTTACATTTGTAGATATGTAAAAGTTTGTTAAAAGTTCTTCTCAGTGTCATAAGGTTGAAAATTATTAACTGTTCACATTGAACTTCAGCACAAGGGCAAAAATACTTTCCAACATCGAAGATTTTTAGGAATCCAGCTGGAAATGATCTAGTATTTTATATCAGACAAATTGTAGAGGTTGGGAATGGGCATTACGAATGTCCATCTATGAGCATCTATCTCGACTATAAGCATTTCAAAATGGACATTATGACATAATATTTTCCATGATCATACAAAAAACAGCAATAATTTTAACAATATATTTAAGATCCCTTAATATAAATTAAGAGCAGAAATAATTGGCAAGTCATAATAAAATTTAATTACAATAATTCAACGGTACATCTCGCATAAAGCGACCCAGTCGCTCGTAAACCAAAACACCGTATCTGAAATCTGCATTGTCTTAATAATTTCCGCATGCTCACAAAAATGTTTTTTATTGCAGAAATGCAGTTTATTTGCACAAAAAAACAATGAGTTTTATTGTAAATACACGTTTTATAGCCGAAAGTCGCTTCCGGGATGGTACCTGAGTGTGTAATAAAAATTTTAATTATTTATCCAATTACTTGTAATTAAAGAACTTTAATAGGATTAACTCCAGTGTCAGATAAGACTAATTTACTTGGGAGATATACGAAGACACGTAGGTACAAACTACAAACATTGCTTTCATACGTGCTCACGAGCCTACATAATGAAGGATTAAAACAGGAAGTAACGGCTAAAGATTTTTTATATACTACGTAGTTAATTAGTATAATTTAAAATAAGTATTAAGATGTATAGTTTGTGAATTCTTGTTATGATGAACATAATAATTAGTATGTAAAATCTTTTTTTAAACTTGTAATGTAATTATTTTATTTTAGATCATGTTATGGGGTTCTCACAGATAGTTATCTGACTTATCACATCCAAAAACCCTGCCTGATTGTGGGCAATGCAATGGGTAGTGTCTCTGTACGCACAAACACTACCCAATACCCAGAGGTAGTGCTTTCATTCTGACATTCTTCCTATTTATATCATAGATAAATTTAATTTAATTTTAATTTTTTAAGATTTTAATGCACAGACGCGGACTCGTTAGAGTTTATTATCTGTATAGGTACCTATACCTAGAATCCACATTTAAAATAATTAGGTACTTATTTTAAGCCTTTCTTTATAAAGAGGAAAGATTTGTTTGTAATGTTTTCACACAAAAACTTATGGACCGATTTCAAAAATTCTTTCACCATTAGAAAGCTGCATCTTCTATGAGGTATAATTAATATAACTAGGTGTAAACGAAACTATTGTTATGTCTAATTCAACGCGAGCGAAGCTGCTAGTCTAAAATAAAATAATATGTCGCGTTTTTGCCACTTGTCTAGGCGCCCATGTCCGACATTTCCATGTCCGATTTTCAAAATCAAGCCACATTATTAGAAAGAAAGAAAGAAAGAAAGAATCATTTATTTGCCAAAATCGTTCATGCAACACAGAAAAAAATATCATGTAAGTACATGGTATGATAAACAAAAATTACCTTAAAAAAAAAGAAGAAAAAAAAAGTTCTATGTTGCAGTGACCACTCAGCAAATAGGTCTACACTCAGCATAGCTGCAGTTGCTCAAACTGCAACACTGATTTTCAGTGCAGCCTGTAGTGTGTAAGGTATTAAGCTATTCTATATAATAAAAATGAATCGCAAAATGTGTTGGTAAGCGCATAACTCAACAACGCCTGGACCAATTTGGCCAATTCTTTTTTTAAAATGTTCGTTGAAGTTCAAGGATGGTTTTTACGGCGAGAAAAATTTGAAAATTCATCCCCTAAGGGGGTAAAACGGGGGTGCAAAGTTAGTTTGAAGCTTTGCCGTTTTTGAAGTTAGTGAATGTGTAACGCGAGCGAAGCTGCGGGCGTCCACTAGTAATTTATATAAAAATGAATCGCAAAATGTGTTGGTAAGCGCATAACTCAACAATGCCTGGACCAATTTGGACAATTCTTTTTTTAAAATGTTCGTTGAAGTTCAAGGATGGTTTTTACGGCGAGAAAAATTTGAAAATTCATCCCCTAAGGGGGTAAAACGGGGGTGCAAAGTTAGTATGAAGCTTTGCCGTTTTTGAAGTTAGTGAATGTGTAACGCGAGCGAAGCTGCGGGCGTCCACTAGTAATTTATACAATTTTGCAAACTTTGTGACATAAGACAACCATTTGCATCATAAGCGGTGGTTGCATCGCCCCGGCTACCTACCTACCTACCTACCTACCTACCTACCAACGCGCAACGTTCCAAGTACCAACTCACTAAGTTGTTACAATAACAAATGAAAAGTGTCAAACAGACAGCCGAATCCAACAGCTATCGTAATATACGCTATCGATGGACACAGCGGCATCGCGTCGGTGGATAGCTGGGTACGTACAAGTGCGATCCTACGAGCCACTTTAGACCTCACGACACGACTACGACACGACTCGATGCGACCCATAGACGTCCCACTGCTGGGCACGGGTCTCCCCCACAGACACTACGGGAGGTCTAGAGCATACTCCACCACGTTGCTCCAATGCGGAGGGGTTAGTTAGCGACATGACTACTTGATAATTTTACTTAGCAGACTTTTTTATAACTTCGTCAGATGACCGGCTCAACTTACTGATCGTGATGATTTATTTATTTTATTTTATTCTATTTTTTATTTATTATTATTGTTTGTTTCCTAAAAACAACAAACAATGTTACATGAACACATAGATGATACAAAAAAAAAATGGACGCATAGGTAATCAATTTAGTTCACTCACTCACATTCACTTATAACTATTACAGATATTATAGTAGACTACTAGTTTAAATTATATTTAAGAGCAAGAAAATATTATTTTATTATCGAATCACAAGTCTTGGATACTATAGTGAAGGAATGAGAGCATATGAATTGCACCGATCAAAATTCCTGTCAGTTTAAAAATATCAATTCGAAGCGCTGAACTGAAATACTTAGCTAGAATTAGAATTGAATTAATATCTCTGTAATGAATGAACGATGTTTACCGTTGACCATATTAATATCTCTGTAATGAATGAACGATGTTTACCGTTGACCATATTAGGTTCTTTATTACGCCCATTACAAAGATTACATCCGAGTAAAATAAATGACGTAGTGTCGTGTCGTTGTCGTGCCGTGATCGTACTCTATAATGAATGAACTGTTGACCATATTATGTTCTTTAATACGCCTATTATAAAGATTACATCCGAGTAAAATAAAAGACTTAAGTGTCGTGTCGTCGTCGTGCCGTGATCGTAACGTCTAAATAGTTCACATCTCAGTGCCCGTACAACACATTAGCATGCGTGTGTGTGAGCGTGTGTGTGTGGATGTGTGCGCGGTGCTGGTTTAAGAAACGAGTGCGTTAGAATTTATTGTGTCAATAATGAACAGGACGCCGACCGCGCTTGCTGCAGGGCTGCCACTGATCCAGTTTAATGTGAGCGCTCACCTCCGCGTTTGGTCTAGACCTGTTGTAAATTAACCTTAAGCTATTAATGTAAATGTAAAATGTAAACGTAAAATGAAAAATGTAACTGTACCTAAAATAAAAATTTTGCACGCCATATGAAATGTCAAAGTGACACGACGCTTCAAATCAATGAACGACGGGTAAAAATAAAAAACATTTTCCAGTGGACCTAATTGTGAATCTAAACCATTCTCGAATGGATTAGATTCTGAACACACACAAAAAATTTCATCAACATCTATCCAGCCGTTTAGGAGGAGTTCACTGTCATACACACGTACACAAGAAATATACATATTAAAATGTATATCTCTATGTTGCGGGTGGTGGACACACAGAAACCAACACAAGGTTCCATGAACAGAGTAGGTACAAATATTTAACCGCGAAATAAATATCTGCGCTTAAGATTCCGCCACTACCAAACCTAACATCATTCACAAATCAAACGAAATCTATGGTCTACTATCTACCTAATCGCTAGTGGCATAATTTCATGAGCGCTACCGTCCTTCGGAGGCCACGTTAAGTCGGTTTTTTTTCAATTGTAAAAACAATCTTTAAGCCATGTACAAGACCCTCGTGTGACTTAAAAACAATTGACACTAACCCCTCCACCAATCGGCATTGGAGCAGCGTGGTGGAGCATGCTCTAGAAATGCAGCAGCTGTTTATTTATTTATTTATTTTCAGTCAACATCTTGTTTACAGTTTAAATCTAACCAAACACAAGTGTGAATACAAATTCATGCTGTCTGTAGGGCAGACAAATGGCCAACATTAGGTTGTATTACCGCATTTTTTTTTCGCACGAATTAAACGAAACTTTTAATTAGCAGTTGGCAGCCCTATCGCCGATAATGTAAATCGGAGGCGGCGTCTTTGCGCGGCTCAAAGGTGCCGCCCGGGACATGCGCGCTTATCTCCCGATTACCATCGGGGTAGCGGCTAGGCCTTGCTGGGGACATGGGCAGTGGAGTACCTGCCTTAGGAGTCCGTTCAAATCCTAGCTTTTATTTCGCTGGAAGATACTCGTTCGCACAAGCCTGAGAAAAACTAAATAAAATTATACCGTAAATTTTTTTTTTAAAAGAAAGCGTTTTATTTGCTTTTTTTTTATTTTCGTGCATTGTCATCGGAACCAAATATTTGTGCCAAATTTCAGCTCGATAGCTTCAGTTGAAGTGGGTGAAATATTGATTGCAAGATTCCGAACATACATACATACATACGAGTGAAGTTAAATAAAAGCTTTTAAAAATTAACTAATATAAATACACACACTCACAATACAACTAAACCCGGTAGGTCTTAGCACTGCACAGACAACAGCACAATTCAACAACCTTTACCTGAGTACAATTATTTGTCTAAAATAAAAATTTGCCCCGGCCGGGATTCAAACCCAGGACCCGCAGTTCGGCAGTCAGTGTGGTCAGGGCTCAGTTCACCGCCGAGTTCCGTCAAAGAAATTAAAAAACAGAAATTGTACATGTAATCTATACTAATATTTTAAAGAGGAAACATTTGTTTGTAATGTCTTCACACAAAAACTACTGGACCGATTTCAAAAATTATTTCACCATTAGAAAGCTGCATCTTCACTGAGTGACATAGGCTATATAATATTACTAGGTGTAAACGAAACTATTATTGTCTAATTCCACGCGAGCGAAGCTGCTGGGCGTCCACTAGTATTTGATAAAAATACACGGTTGACACTATTCATTCAATTATCAAAAGCTTATCCTATATAAAATTTCACGTTAGAGCGCTTATCTATAAGTAAATAAATGTTTTGTTGTTTTATATTAATACATTTATAATAGTATTACATTTCTTTCTGTAAGTAATTTGTAGTTACCTAGACATTCGTTAAGCGTGTCCAATCACCTCATAGCGAAATACCTTATTTGACTTTGACTTTGACACAGGCGAGCTACCCAGGACACGTAAAACCTGTTAACGTTTAACAGACGTGCTAAACTCCCTGGTAGTGTACCAGGCACCCATAAGGCGCCACAGACCTCCATGACAAACATCCACCAACTACTCAATTCCTTCGCTAACTGCCCACCATACACCGACGATACCAATGTTTAGTCTTCTCCGTTTACACAAACTATTATTCCCTCGGAAACCTTTGCCGCAGCCGCGGTAGGACTCGCTAATTCAGTCCTTTCCAAACAGCGCTAAACCAACAACCGCGCCCACGACTCAAAATCCTATCCACCCAATCCGTTAAGCCCGTACGAGTTGGTTGAAATAACCTATTCTTTTCAAAGGAATACAGGCCTTAGTGAACTGAATGAGTGGTGACGTGTTTGCGCAGTCACTTAAGCCGTTGCACAGTTTGGTTGCTATTGAATCGTTAATTTTCAGAGTTGGTTAACCGGCGGTAAGTAATGATCTCTTACTTGCTGCTCTAATTGTACGGTTTAACGGATAGTAAACACCTTCATGGGATCAAATCTGACGCATGTCCTAATCCTTCTTTAATAGTCAGCATAACGATATCTAAATCCATTTACATTGATGGATGAATACTTAAATGGGATAAATTGACGGATGAACACTTAAAAATGTATGAGTTTTTAAAGAATTTCTTCTTTCAAAATTAACGGGCCTTGCTTCTACACTCTCCATACTTCTAACGATATAACTGATTATCCACCATCCATCAATCCATCCAAAGGCAACATTAGCAATTGTATTAACCGGACTAACTCTGAGTCCTAGGCTAAGTCTTACTCAGTGTGTCAATGATCATGGATGGATCATTAATTAAATGGATCATTATATGGAACAAAATTCCGTTCCCTGTAGGCACAATACGTAAAAACTTGGTCCAAGGAACTTTTCATGGCTAGCGCACTAAAAATTTTTTGTAACTTATCACAACATCACGCCGATATTTCCCCGAGGGTAGACAGTGGTGTGTTGTGGTGGAAAGTAGGATACATCCACTCGCCTTTAAGACTTGGTCCGAAGTCCAAGGAACTTTTCATGGCTAGCGCACTAAAATTTTCTTGTAACTTATCCCAACATCACGCCGATATTTCCCCGAGGGTAGACAGTGGT
Organism: Carterocephalus palaemon; assembly: GCA_944567765.1. NCBI lineage: Eukaryota > Metazoa > Arthropoda > Insecta > Lepidoptera > Hesperiidae > Carterocephalus > Carterocephalus palaemon. The sequence continues at coordinate 9,185,567 of OX155662.1, read as the reverse complement.
GTGTTGTGGTGGAAAAGGAAACCACTCGCTTTTAAAACCCACAATATTCAGTAGTGACTTAACTGACTGGTGACAACATGCGGTCACATCCTCCGCACAGCACTTTCTTAACTCAACCCTACAGAAGCAAAAGGACGGTCGAAGAGACCGTGTTTGATCAATTCAAACACCGTCGCGGTCGAGAAGGGCCGTAAAACTATTTTTTAAAACAAAAAACCTCTTTCCTGAGGAAAAAATAAGAGGTTATGTGTTGCCGGCCTTTGGCGGTTCTCGCGTGTCCTTTGTAAAGGACGCGACGCACTCTTGTGATCTTCAACGACTTACTGTTTACTCAGTTTTGTCACTGATTTCAATGGCGGCAGGGATGGAGGTACATATTCGTTTGCTAATCGAGTTCATTCAAAGGCACATTCACAGATGATCCGGGTTCAAATACCTTAGTTAATTTTAAGTTAGGCTTAATGTAATTAAATTTCACCAATACACCCGCCACCCCACCAATAGGTGAGATACTAAAATTTATTAATTATTAAATTCATTAAATTCATTGTTACTAGATTAACGAGAGTTATGTACGTTTAATTATTTTTTTTTAATCTTTTTTTTTTAGAGGGGTTTTGTCATTGAATGAACGTTTAATTTCTTAAAACGCACAACTAAATACCTAACCTAAAAATAACTGTTGAAAAGTAGGTCTCCCTACCCCTTCAAGGAAGTACACGCGTGATGTATGTTATGTACTGTTATAACGGAAAACAACGAAGGAAAAAGGCCTGCCTGAGCGATCTCAAAAACGAAACAACATTAACGATAGTAAAGTCCGCCAATCCACACTCGGGCAGCGAGGTGAATCTGAGTTTCACCCTCCAATTCCAAGAAGAGAATCGTGCCCAACAGTGGAACTACGTGGGAAAGATTATTTAATTACCTAGACATAAAGGTCATTAAAAAGTTACCTGTTGAAAAAATGTAATGTCGGCGGTCGGAAGATGGGATAACACATTTACAGTTCCTTCTTCAAGATTTAGAATACATAGTTTAAAAATAACTGTCACAATAAATAGAATTTCACAACAATTTCACGCTGGCTAGAAGACAAGCTGTCTATAAAGTTAACTCACAAATTAATTCCACATACCATCTCGCGTCAACCGTGAAGCGAGCGTACGGAACATTCAGCAAGGCGCGTGAGAAGAAAAAATTACAAGTCATTAGATATCAATCAATAATATCTATGTTCAGCCGCGCTACTGGGTTGATTGGTTCGAGTGCGAGCGGGCGGTGTAGCGGAAAGTACTAGCGGGCATAGCGGGGCGTATTAGCGGGCGGAGTAGCAAAGCTGCAATCAATAGTTTCTGGGATCAATTCCCAGCGAAATGCAATAATTACTTATCTAAGATGTTAAGTAAGTTGATAAGTTACATGGTTTCCCACTAAGATTGACGAAGACAAGTTACTTATGTGAATTTAATATAAAGTTACCTGCTGCTATAATTATAGAATCATAGAAATCTATCCTAATATTATAAAGAGTTATTATTATAAATTGTTTGTAATGTTTTCACACAATATTTTGAACCGATTTCAAAAAATCTTTCACCATTAGAAAGTTGCATCTTCACTGAGTGACATATGCTATATAATATTACTAGGTGTAAACGAAACTATTGTTGTCTAATTCCACGCGAGCGAAGCTGCGGGCGTCCACTAGAAACTAAATAATGTAAGTAGGTAGGAAATAATAAAAAAGACATATCCTGACTGAGGTATTCATTCATTCACTACATACATACATACTGTTCATCTTAAATCTCTAATAAGCTACACCTAATAATGTAAAAACTCCTTTTATGTTCATCAAGGTGATTAATTTGAATAATTACGTAATCGCCCGATCTACATATCATTACACGGACTGGCCCATAAATAACCCGCTCATAACGCCGACCCACCTCAAGGCCCTTTCTCACCATCAAGATAAAACTATTCAGACGCGCTTTGACGTCTATATTCACATATCTGCCGCCATCTTGGATCGAAAAATAAAAAGCATGGCGTCTCCATAAGTGTCAAACGATCTGAGATTAGGCGGGAATATGATGTCGATGAATCATTGATGTTACCAGTATTACGTGGAGTTACCAGTAGTAGCTTGCTTGATTTATACAACAATTTCAAATATTTATTTCATTGAAATAAGTGATCCTAAACTATACTGTCTACCAGCTGTCCTATTAACTGTTTGGATAAGTTTGTGCTAACTAAAATAGAATGCCTTCTTGGCCAAGTGGTAGTAAGTGTGACTGCTGAGGTGGAGGCCCTGGGTTCGGTGCTAGGGTCGTTCAAAGTATTATTGGGTTTTTCAAACTAAAATTCCTAGTCGGCTCGGAGTCTGGATATGTGTCCGATGTATGACCGCCATTGACTTACTAAAACCATAAAACTGATGTGTAGTCGAGAGCGCGGTCGTACAGTGACTGACGCGGAATTGTAGGTCTTTTTGCATTTTGTTGGTCATTTGTCTCGGACATTTTATAGCGCGGACCCTGCGTCCGTAGTAATAATAAGTCAATAACGACCGCCTATTTATTAAATGAGCCTAAACATAACTGATGAAAAGTTGATAGACTACAAAGCCGCTGCCCTTCCCTTCGGGGAAATGCAGGCTTCTAAAGCAATGCTCTAATTTAGTTAACATAAAATAACATCATGTTAAGTTAGTTAAATTAGAGCATTAAAGCTTAATTAACTTTATCAATCTGTCTGTGATTTCAAACACGTTGTAGAGTTGGTAGATAGGCAGGAATAAGAAAGAAATATTACTTAAATATCTTCTTTTATTCTATGCCAAGTAATTATAGATAGATATCGTTAGGGTACAGTGAAGTATGTATGTACCTATGTAGCACGTATGTATGTGAAGGTCATGATGAACTCTCAAACGCCCATCGTTATAAGAATATATTTTAAGTTACTTTGAACAATACTTTGAGTCGTATTCAGGTCCTGCCACAGTTGTTCTCAGGCGGCATCAGAATTTGAAAGAATAATTTATATTAGAATAGCTTATTTGCTCTCGTAGATATATCTCGTAGATATTGTAGGTGGTAGAGCCTATAGGGAACCAAATAGGTTTTATATGAAAGCTAATTGGTTCCATATAGAGTTCGCCCGGGGCAGTACCACCGCCCGCCACGGTACCTAGTACCATTTATGCCGTGTAGTAATTGTTTTTAAAGCAATTATGGTCCGGTTGGAAAGGTGTGGTTTCCGGTTACACTTCTTTAGAGGCGACCATCTTGGTCCTCAAGGGTAGCAACACATCTGTGACTGACTTAGAACGAGACTGCTACTAACAAGTACTAACTGGACTATTACTAACACCAACTAACAGGACTAACTATCACTAACAGTCCCCAGTCCTCATACCTACTAACGAACTAACTAATTAAGTCTTGTTCAAAGTGAGTCACAGTGTTCATGGGCGGCAGCGGATGGGTGGTGCTGCAAGCTCGTTTGCTATACTGTATCCATAAAAAAAAATCTATAAAAAAAAATTAGCAGCTTTTTACATTCGCTCATTTAATATAGCTTATACTAAGCAACAAAACGACTGTGCAAAATATGATTCGTAATTCATACACTACTTACATAAGTTACGAGCGCGCAATAAAATTCACGGCGTGCCCTGCCTCTCGGTCCACTATCATAAAGGTATCGATTGACCATACAAAACACTACAAATGCGTAGGTTCGGGCCCGGTTTATGAGTCGAAGCGACGTAATATACACATAAATATAATGTGTTTGTCTGTGTGCGAGCACAAGGCCGGTTGAGCGTGAGCTGACGAAATTTTCCACTAGCACGAATTTAATGACACGCTAGAATAGCACGAGTGAGTCCAAATGAGTTCTATTGGTGGCGGTGACTTGAGTTAACTATTGAAAATTCCGTGTCTTGCTCAAGAGGCCCAGGTTCAAATCCTAGGATAAGAATAAGAAGAATAAGAATACATAGTTTATTTTGACAAATTACATACAATTACAACAAAAATAAAAATTAATTAACCTTAAAAAGTTAACGAATCAAGTATGAATTTGTCAAAAAGGGGCCAGCATTAGCCGTGGCAGACCACGCTGGTTTTCAGTACGACCACTGATTCCGTGCAGTTCGGACAGCAGTATATACGTTGTGTGTAAGCAATTACTATATGAACCTGGGTAGCATGTAGTAACCTACCCATAATTCTGGCAATATATAAGCCACGCTTCTGATCTACCGCACTGTAAATGCTAGTGTACCAATGCATGCACGGTATCAATTTTAAACATTGCATGCATATTTGCCACTTACTGTTTAGGTATATCATAGAAGGCTTAATTTCGGCATTTTATAAGTTTACTAGTGGACGCCCGCAGCTTCGCTCGCGTAGAAAGCCCGTGATTAGACCCACCCGCGTTCGGGTTGCCCACTTGACTTCAAAAACGGCAAAGTTTCATACTAACTTTGCACCCCCGTTTTACCCCCATAGGGAGTGAATTTTCAAAAATCCTTTCTTAGTGCTCCCCTACGTTATAAAGGGAACCCCTGTGCAAAATTTCAAGTTTCTAACCCTTATAGTTTAGGCCCTGCGTTGATATGTCAGTCAGTCAGTCAGTCAGTCAGCCAGTCAGTCAGCCAGTCAGTCAGTCAGCTTCTCCTTTTGTATATATAGATAAACTCTATCAATTAAGGTCTTGATTATGAGAAGAAAATAATTACAAACAATTACTCAAATTCTCGGATTGGGATGATCTGCAAGGAAATATGTTCATAATATAAAAGTAATGGATGAAAATCATCCAGTGGTTTGATTTATTGCTTTAAAGAGAATGCCAATGACATTTCAGTATAGTATTTATTGCATTCATTGCATTGAAGTCATTGCAGACAAAAGACGTGGCTTAAAAATATATACCTCGATACAATTAATTTTAATCTGTCGTAAACATAATTCTTCCTTTTGTCTCCAACTTACTAATAAGATATCAACGAGGATCCGTAATCGTGTTTTAAAATAGCACCTTATCTGTACGTCATACAGGCTATATTCGCTTATGATTTTGTTTTATGATATGCGGAGATACATCGTTTAAAGAATATCACACGTCAGATTATAGATCCTGAGTAGGATTATATTGTAAGGGTTGTGGTATAGCAAGAGCATATGTAAAGTGACAAAATGGAACAATGTGTTCTGTAGATAATTATGACGTAAAGCCAGAAAAGAAACAAACACTCATAAACTTACACCCATTGCTAGACCTAGACCAGTGATTGCGAGTGACGCAAGAACACGATTTGACATTCATGACCATTGTAAATTTATCTGCGAAATAAATATCTTCCGGATTTGAACCCGGCAACTGCGGTTTCAGGGTGATTCACCGCGCGCCACGGATTCGTCGAATAAATAGAACTGAAGTCACTTGGAGCACAGATTACTAAATTGTTATTACGAACATGAAACATAAATCGATATGAAAGTAAATTACTTACCTAGGTAGGTATAATATGTTGCAACAATGCTGATCTATCTATAATAATAAATTTATTTTGTTTATTTATTAAAAGCTTTTATTTAACTTCACTTGTATCTATGTCCTGGAATCTTGCAATCAATATTTCACCCACTTCCACAGAAGCTATTGAGCTGAAATTTGGCACACATATTTGGTTCCGTTGACAATGCATGAAAATAAAAAAAAGTTATAAAAACCATTTTTTTTAAAGAGTTTTTTTAATTTTATTTTAAATGATGACATATAATATTCATCGCTTTCTACTGCAAAATCGTTTTTAGTGTCCGCCACTAACAATAATACTCACCGCGAGAGGGCTTAGATACTTTTGAAAATGTTCTCAGTGTAAAACGACCCTAAACCAAAAAAGCTTAAAAATCCCCGACAGAACCGAGCTACTGTGAGAGCTTTATGACATTGTGAATGATGCTTAGAAAAAATTGTAACCCGACCTGCAAGAAGATTATAAAATCGTATACCTTCTGTTTATAACCGCGGCCTACGCCCAATAAAACTGTATGTATGGGAAAAAACGCCAGAGTGCCTAGTGCAGTTAGAACGAGGTCAGTATACAGGAAATGAAGACTTTTATCTATCTACTTGGTTAGTAGACTTCCTAGAAGTTAGTAGGCTGTCTAACAGCTAGCGTCTCTACTGAGTTGGTTGTTGGATTCCAGGGTTGTGCAAAAAAATATTATGTTTTTCTATCTGGAAATTAGCATTAGGTACTCTTAGCTTGGCTCAGTTAAAGCTTGGCTCAACACCTAGGTATGACATGGGTACTAAACATAACTGTCCATAGCCCAATATTTGGCGTCGATTCTAAGTGATCGAAAGAGTTAAGCACCGACGGGTGCGGTCAGTTTGTGGATGGGTGACCGCTAGTGCCAAAATTTCAAGGACGCTACCGTGCTTCGGAGGGCACGTTAAGCTGTCGGTCCAAGTTGTTTTCAATGTTGGAAACAGTCGTTAAGCCTTGTCGAATAACTCAGTGAAAGATCTTATTATTGTACAAATGTATTTAGGAATCCTCTACAACTAGAAAATAGCATAATCTGCTAACCACAACCATGTTAGTTGAATATGACGGCATATAAATGTTAAATCACGTCATGTAACCTAAGCCGATCTTAATTAATCTGTTTGAATTATCTCCTTACGCTACTTGACTTGGGTGGATGTGACAAACGCGCAGTGATTCACGCGGTGGGCAAATGAGATGTGGACTATATTAATGTGTTGCTAATCTGACATTCTTTCATTCAAATGTCGAGGTTAGGTTACTATACTAGATATCCAAATCCTACTTGTGATGTTGGATACTGTGGTAGATAGAATGTCCTCTGTCGTTCAGGTACTTTATGGGTCCATAGAATCATTTTGGGGAGCTCTTTGTCTTATATATATCGTATCTTAATCATTATTTTTGTTCTATGCTTGATACTCTCATAAAAAAAAAAGAATTTTTCGATTATCCAAACATAGTTTTATCAGCTTCGAAAGAAAGTAAGGTGATGGAAACCACCTACCTAAGCTTAACGTTCCTGAGAAGGAATGAAATGATGTTACTGACATCACATTTTACAATTTTTATGAACTTGGATACTGACAAATCTATTGATACATCGCAACATCAACAGTATGATTAAAGCCCAAGCAGACCTATCATTACACTCAACTGAACATAATGGAATGGAATAGGTACGGAACAGACAATGGCAGTATCGACCCACTCGAGGCAAAGCACATGGCAGACAAAAGCGGTAACTTCCGAAAACAAAAAAAAATGTGGCGTCGAAACGTCAGCTAAGCGACAAATGCTCTATAAATCATTGGGATAGGATAGCGACGTAGACGCCATATTTCAAGCATGGTCACTGACCTACCGGGCCCCAAAGGCCTCAGCTTTTTATTTTTTTTCCTCACACCGGATATCAACGTTGGCGACAAACCCGTGGCGCCTGTTTCGGACATCACCGGCCGATGCAAAACTAACCGTACACGCAATAGATAAAGTTTATTTTCCTGTATTTGTTTATAGCTCGGAATTGTCGCTGGACCATTGTTTTTACGCGTTTGACATGGCTGTGAACTCCTAAATCTCAGCCGTAGCGGCCTGTGGCGATCAATAAAAATTTCAATGTGTTGGACAAAAAATTAAATTTACTTTTACTCCTTTAGCCTCACCTTATTGTGTGAAATTCACATTACAATTTATAAGGCTTACATAATTCTGCATTAGGGTACAGAGAGCTCGCGGCGGTGATTGGGGGCGACCTGTCGCTGCCGGGCGTCGTGAGAGCCATGGTCGGCAGCGACAGAGCGTGGAAGGCGGTGCTCCGATTCTGCGAGGCAGTGATGGCGCAAAAGGAGGCGGCGGAGCGGGTGAGGGAAGACGACCCTCTGTCCAACCCAATCCGCCGTAAAAGAGTGGGCCGGAGGCGCCTGGCGCATGAGCGCCGCCTTCCCCCATAAGGTGGGTCTCCGGGCGGTGGAACCGGGGGGTACCATCGCCCAGTTGGAGGAGACCCCCGAGACGGCTGGCGTGTCCCGTGTTCCGGCACGCCAGGTTGAATGGTGAGTGGCGCCACAAGATGTGCGCCCCACAAGATGGGCCCCGAGTCCCGGGCAACCGTCGGCGGAGCAGCGGAAGTGTGCGAAAGCGTTCCCGCAGCTCCGCCGGAAGACGGCGAGGAGGAACACCGCTGGTTTTTAGCCGGTAAGAGTCCGGCATAACCCGACAGCGCCCCCCCGCGCCTGTCGGGTATCCATGAGGATTTTCCAGCGATAAAAAAAAAAAAAAAAAAAAAAAAAAAAAAAAAAAAAAAAAAAAAAAAAAAAAAAAAAAAAAACAGAGAGCACAGGAAATAAATAATCTATTAGTTTATAAATTTGGTTGCCCTCCATCGCATTAGTCATTCTCCAGTCAAGCTCCATGAAATTGTTCAAATATTTATCTCTAGTAGCCAAATGTATCGATCTATAAGTTCTATCTAGTTCAGCCTATAGTCATGAATCTACTATGTAGCTCATTATTGATTAAACTTTTTGATGCACATACGAGTAGCTACCCATACCTATATATCTACCTTAGCTTGATTTAAAGAAAAGTATTCAATTTCCTGCGTAAAAATAAAATAAAAATCAGTTCTAAATAAAGCGGTTAGCGGTTAATAAAAAAATAAGCGGTTAGTACGAGATGTTCTAAAACATGAGGTTTTAGGATAATACAGCGATGTAATGCTTCGGAAAAAAATATAAGTATTTGTTTCAAAGTAAACGTAGGTACTTACAGTTTTTATTGAACCGTAGTATACGCGAGTCGTGGACGAATCGGAAAAACTCAGCCGCCAATACGCAAATACAAACACTATAAGCACACCAGATTAAATTTGAACACGAGGCTAACCAAAACAAAAGCCGGCATGATTGACTTGGTACACTTCGGCGCCAGCTTATCAAACCGTCGCTAAGATAATAGCAAATATTTTGCGCCTTCGTCACCGTGCCACAGGAATTTTGCGCTCGACGGATACGAAAAAAAATCTACTGTCAAAACAGACGCCAAAAAGGCGGTCTATGAAGATGTTTCACTTTTACTTGACAGCTGTCAAAATGGGCGTTGTTTGTGGCAAATTGTGATTGACCGTTCGAGATTTGAAAATATTTTTGGGACAACACGCGTGCGATTGTGCCGCGTCATTGTATAGCAATTTTCGAAAATCGCACGTAATCTTGCAAACTGCCAATCAATACGAAATCGGAGCGCGGATTGTGAATTGCATTTATTTTTGAATAACGAACGCAAACTGCTCATTAAGCACAAAGATTATTTTACGAATTCAAATCCTTAGATTATATACGAACGGGTTCAGGTTGAAAAAACTAATCTCAACGTTATCGAGTGTCCCCCATAAAAGACCTATAACGTCCGCAGAAGAAAAAAAAAAGACAAAAGAAATGTTCGAAAAAAATCCAGCGTTATCTGTGGCCGGCGCCATCGAGCCAGTGGCAGCGAGGCGGACTCTTTTTTAATTTTATTCTTTTCAAAGCGAAAATCCTTAGCGTTCAGCCTGGTAATTGACAGAATTTACGCATCCGATAAGGGAAAGGTTTTATATTATTACGAGTATACTGGTTTACTTTCAGACGCGTAGATTGAAGCCTTTCGTTCTAACCTTTTTGTATGTTGAGCATTGTGTATCAGCTGGATTTATAACATTTGTGTGTAGGTTACGTTCCAAATGTTCCGATGGGATCATGCTCGTTGCTGAGGTGATGTTGGTGCTTGGATTTTTGGATCTTTCCGGTTTTTTGCTACTTAGTCTTTTTTCTTATCGGTTAATATTTTACCCTTACCATAAGATATTAACAGATTATACAGATATAATATGGTAATAGATTAAAGGATATTAATGCGCATAGAGCTTTTAATATTAACAAGTTACTCAATTATCCTTGTCTCAACTTGAACTTGTTACTACTTATTTTGCTAAGAATGAATGATTATCCATTCGTTCTTAGCAGCACTTATCATATTAATTATTGATTTTTGATGATTGATTTGAATTGTTACCTAGGTCCTTTCGTCCCATAGTTAAGTTGTGAAAAATTGCAAAAATAAAAGAGGATCACTCACACATCAAAATTCAATCATTTTTATTTCGTATCCTACGAAATATTTATCTACAGTTTCAGGTTTTTGACAAGGAACAGAAGAAAACATTTTAATCATTCCAAAAGTTAATTTTGAATTCGGAACCGTTAAAATTCTCGTGGCTATGCAACTTTGATACCTACGTATCTGATAACTTGATCACTACATAATTACTACATGCAAAGCAATCTCATATTCAAATAAGGAAAAGTGATTGCCATGCGAAACTAAGGCTGGCCTTATCGTTTGTCGCCGACCCGTGATTCTTGTTAAATGTAGTGACTGGTGATGTTGGATTTTAGGATTAAAAAAAGAAAGGGGCATTATGAATCACCGTACATTCTCAAACTTAACCTACATCTTCATACTAACATTGCTGAAAGGTCTGCCATCAGCTATAGGCAGACACAATAGCTTAAACAGTCTAGATACACTCATAGTACATATATGATAGAAAACGTAAGTAAAATTATTAAGTATCTTCTGTTATGTTTTGAATTTGAAGTCTTGTAATTTTTTTTAATTCAAAGTTATTAGTTTATAATAATTGTTTGTGTCAACATTCATATTTATATACTAACGGGCGAGCGCGTCACTACTGAAGACGGTTATCGTAATTGACCGAAACTAGTAGGCCTTCAACGTGAGTAGGCTGGTTAGTTGCTACAATGCACTAGAATTTGGCCAAGAATATGAATATGTGAATATTTTGCAGTTGTGGACTTTAAAAGGTTGATGGATGGATGGATGGATAGATGGGCACTAATCCAGACTCCGAGCTGCGGCATTCAAGTTAGAAAAAACCAAGTAGTTAGCAACAGTACTTAGACTTTATACACTTAGAATTTCGTTAAGAGTACCTAATCTCGTAGCGCAGTAAAAGATTTGACTTTGACTTTGACCCGGGTTTCGAAATCAGGACCACTGGGCTAGCAGTCGCTTTTGCGACCACTACGCCACAGGGTATCCTACATAACCACAATGCTTATTGATATCAAAGAAGTGTGAAGTCCGGTACTTGAGCGTTGCTTGAACAAGGCCTCATTGAGGGAAGATTCGTTCCCAGCAGCACTCCCATCTATGGTGAATAATGACGATACATCGACAGTAGAATCGGTCAAATAAGTAGAATTCTGGCCCCGTTCTTATTAGGGTTCCGTGGTGGTCAGGACGATGAATAAGGACCCTGCAATTGGTCTAGTGACAGGCAGCGGTAAAAAAATAAAATGAAAACTGATCGGAATTCAAATGTATATTTAATCTAATACCAATTTAATCACATGATAATTAGGTAATTGTATTGCACTTTAATTCTAACACAAAAGGTTTTCTTCCGGGAGCTCTGAAGATAAAAAAATAAAAATATACAATTAGGAGGAGTACGAGAGGCACCGACTAAGGGCTCCCTTGTATAGCGGTGGACTACGAAATACTGATGGATGGAAGGATGTTTTTTTTATGGATATAAGATAGAAAACGAGCTTGAACTGTGTCTGACTTTGAACAAGACTCAACAGGGGCTGGGGATGGTTAGTCCGGTTAGCTGAATGAGTTCGTTAGTGACTGAGTGAAACACTTTAGAGATGGTGAAACACTTTACATATGGTGAAACACTTTAGAGACAATGAAACACTTTAGAGATGGTTAAAAACTTTATTTATTTATTCAACTTTATTGACACCTTTAAAGAGATATACAATAGGCGGACTTAATGCCTTATGGCAGTCAAACCCTGGTTGAGTGGCGAAAAGTTGCGATAGAAAAAGAAAAAAAAAAACTTAATTACTTAAGAGATGGTGAAAGACTTTAGAGATCGTGAAACACTTTATACAGGTTCCACGACCTACGAAACCCACAGCCCGCCGTGGCTCGCTCTTGCCATATCAAATCGGTGTTTACCTTTTTAATGTGTTACATTTTTTACGCGTGGGCCGGGCCGGGTGCTTTGATCCCCTGGACCCTGTCCTCATTAGGACTTCCGTGTCGGCGCCTCCCGCACCAATTAGGGGGAGCAGTGGCCATCGCTGCCCACTTCGCGTCGGTCAATAATGATTCAATTCATTTTCGTCATCTTAGCGCACACTGTAATGGATCTATTTTAACATGTGGTATAGTGAAAAAGCTATAATACTACAGGTTTCACTTGGAAATGTAGGTCACACTTATGTAATGCGCAAGTCCCGTGGCGTTAAAAGACGATGAGGGTACCGCTGGGTTTTAGTGGGTATTTTAGAATAGAATAGTTTATAATAAGTTTATTTTGACAAATTACATACAATTACAACAAAAATAAAAATACATAAATGGACCTTAAAAAGCTAATTAACCTAACGAAGTATGAATTTGTCAAAAGGGGGCCGTACTCAGCATTAGCCGTGGCGTACCACGACCGCTGGCTTTCAGTACGACCCCTGATTACGTGTAGTTATGTATTATTACTGGATATAACTAACTATATAACCCTATTTTGACATGGTTCGGCGAGTCCCACATATCCTGCCTGCTTCTTACTGGAAGGGCGGGATGCGTGAAAGCATTTCCCAGCGAGAAAAAAAAAGAAATTCAAGGATATTATAATGAATATAGGGAGGTTAGTGCAATTTGAACAAAATTGTTTTACCTACACGGCTGAAATGGTATTTACTTGAACTTATAACCTATTTACTACCTCCCTGCGTTTTTAGTCAATACGTGTTACTAAAAATTATTAAAAATATCTTTCACATAGGTACATAAACAAAATGTAAAATCTACTGCAGTTTTAATTTTATGTTTATAGCCGAATGCATGCAAATGTATGCGCTACACATTTATATTTCATGTTTAATTATACATCTCCCGGTCGTAAATTACCGAGCATTTCTAGTCAAAGCGAATTCTAGACCGGACTACATAAGGCCGCTTTCATAGTCACGCGTACGGCAGCGGTGAACTGTCTCACGTTAATGTTACACGCTAAACGTTAGGCTTTACCTAAAACCTACCCTTTTGTTATCTTTTAAGGAGACATCAATTAAAACTAAAAAGTCACTTTTAAGCTTTTCTCTCAAGTCAGTGTCCTAAATATGTATGTGTAATATTATGTTATGTATTTTTTTCTGTTTGTTTTTCTTTGGTTCTACTATATTAATTCTTGAAGGTTTAATCGGTCACGATATGCCATTTACATTGGGTAGACCTGAGAAATGAAGGATATTCATGAAAGTTCACATAATTTAGTATCGACAGTAGTATTCCAAAATCAGGCGATTAAAAGAAAAGCTAAACTACAAGCGAATTTGTATACCTTGGAAATCCACTTTTTAGAGATAGTGAGTTTTTTTATAAACGTAGCATCGAAATAATCGAATAGCTCTGAAAGCTAGCAAGCTGAAGTGGCAACGGGCGGGCCACATTTGCCGGAGGACCGACAATCGTTGGCGTAAACGACTGCTCGAGTGGAGACCGCGAATAGGCAAACGTAGTGTGGGACGACCTCCTGCTAGGTGGCGCGACGATCTGCGCAAGGCGGCGGGGAGCAAGTGGATGAGGAGAGCCGAAGATAGGGCTCAGTGCGTGTCTTGGGAGAGGTCTATGTCCAACAGTGGACTAATGTGGGCTGAAGAAAGAGATAGAGCATCGAAATAGCGATTCACTCGCGAGACTGTGAAAGCCGATTGGATTATACTTACTCTTACCATCACAAATAATTAGGAGCCCATTAATTGAAAGCCCAGACGCAACGTCGCGATGTTCACATATAATTTAGTGTTTTAAAATGCAATTTTGACATTTGCGTTTTATAATCTGTGCAGATATCTTTTTAATTGTGGACGGGTTATTTTTACTCCTCTTTTAAGTACGGTCCAGGCCAGCGATGATACAATGTTGGCTCGTAAAACTCGTCGAATGTGATTCGAAGCATTAATGTGATACGTGGCGGGAAAATACTGCTATTGACGCATGCATTATGTAGTAATGAAAGTTGTTCCTTGATCCAACTAAGCAATGCTAAGGTTTAAAAGGCTGGCTCAAGTAAGTTTGTTTCCATTTCGCTACGTTAATTCTGTGTTTTAATTACCTTTGAATCACCGCAAATCACTAGGTAACATATTATTAGTATTTATGTCTATTATTAATTATTTATTAAAAACACAGTCCTGTGATCACGGATTTTGTATTCCTTTCGTCACATTGTGTGAACTATTAAATTGTACGCTGCTGTCCTACTTTTTTTTTCTTCGATCAATGTATCCGTTAGGTTAAAGTTGATTGCCTGGAAGAGATCGCTCTAAGCGATAAGACCGCCAATTGTTTCATCTAGATGTCTTATATTCGTGTATCCATGTGTGGCTTTCTTTTCGGTGTACGATAAAGTATTTTTGTATTGTATTGTTTTGTAGATACCTGCCGATTAGAAACAGTCGTCTACAAAACGGTTTGTTGAATCATTTTTGCCGCGAACATGTAAACTCTTTACTAATCATTTAAAGCTTGGGAGCATTCCTCACTTGTACGCACACTTTTTACATACATTTATCAAAATTAAAACCTAGGCTTCGACAAGGTTGACAGACGACCTGAAGAAGACGGCGGGAAACCGCTGGTTTCAGTAGGCACAGGACCGGTCGGAGTGGTGTCGTTTAGGAGAGGCCTATGTCCAGCAGTGGACCTCAAAAGGCTGATGGATGGATGGATGGATGGACAACCTAGTCTTGAAAGTCTTCATTTTAATTGAATCAAGAAATCTCTACTCCGTAGAAACTTAGAGGCTTGTGGCTACAGGATTGCGCCCGCATAGAAATAATTAATATATTTTTTCACCTATCGTAATTGCCGTTTAGTGTTTACATATTCTTATCGTCTCTGTGTTATCTTATTACTTTGTTAGTATATTATCATTAATTTATGACGTCCTTCAGTTAAATCATGGTTAAATAAGTAAATTTAACCATCGGTTTAATTGAACAGATTCCACCGATACTTATTTCTGAGTGACGCTGTAATACAAGTTCACTGTTAAGCAAAAAAATTAACATTGGTAAAAAAAAAAATATTTTTCTGAAAATTAGTTAGTGAATATTATGAAATAAGATCTAATTAACATTAACATTTAAATTTAAAAAAATTAACATTATATATAACACAGAGATAATATTATGTATTACAAATATCATGATAAGTATATGTTTAATACAGGTTACAAAACATTTGACGTTTTACAAGCTCGAAAACTATAAAAGTTACCGGGGATTTGAACTTTAGACTTGTCAAGTCAATGTTGCTCGCTGCGACCCATTGACGTCCCACTGCTGGGTACGGGTCTCCCCCACAGATACTGCTGCGGGAGGTCTAGAGCATACTCCACCACGCTGCTCCAATGCGGATTGGTGGAGGGGTTAGTGGCCAACCCAGTGTCGAATGTTCTCAAGCCACCCGAAGGCACAAGGCTTTACGACTGTTTCCAGCATTGAAAACAACCGGGACCGAGGGGCCTTACGTGTCCTCCGAAGCACGGTAGCGTCAATGAAATTTTGCCACTAGCGGTCACCCATCCACAAACCGACCGCGCCCGTCGTTGCATAACTCTTTCGATCACATTGAATCGACAAGAGCCATTGGGCTATGGACGCTACAATAGAATAGAACTACTAGTACTTTATACTTATAATTGAACAGCTCCTATTATAAGGGCGCAGTCTGCTGTATTTAAAACATCATGTACCCTTGTCGTATTAGCATACGATAGATATAATTGCAGGCTTTATCGAATTAAATGAATTATTTATTTGCTTGTGATATGCATTGATCATGTCTTTACTGTGGATTATTAACGAACAACAACAAAAAAAATGCTTAGAACACCTGCAATGTAATGCCAAGGAGAGAACTTATGATAAGGTCTCACGCACAGCGAGTGCTCTAGAATCGTATCTATGATGCCCGTATCTATGGTCACCGTTAAATGTCAGCCTATGGTAAACAAGCTTATAAACTACAAGACTAAATAGTCTCTTGTTATTCCCACCCATCATACCTATTTAACTAGGATATAAATAAATCTATCAATAACCCTCGGGCTCAAGAATTCTCTTGGCACGTGACGTCACGCACATTTTTTTTTAAATAAACAACATAAACATACTAATGAATGTTTTTTTGTTCAAGTTATCGCAATCGATCCTGGTTATTATCGCAAGATAACAATCGTTGTCAGAGACCTTAGTAGGGCTTCTGATAAATGGGTTGGCTATCCCTCCACCAAACTGCACTGGAGCAGCGTGGAGTACGCTCCGGGCCTCCTCAGTTCAGAGACCCTTGCCCAGCAGTGGGAAGCTAATGACTTGTGATTAAATATACATAATTCAAATCAAAATATATACAGGACTGCGCTATAATTGCTAACTATTGTCGTTAAAAATGGAAATCGTCATCAACTCATGGTGCACTGTAAGACACAAATATATTAATAGGTATTTTTCATACAGAACAGATAATGATTTTTCATATCTGAATTTATTTACTACTGTGTCAAGTTGGAATCTTGTATACCTAGACGGCCAGTTTAAAACACGAAACATATTTCATTTCATTTATATCTGAGACTGCAGTTGTATCAGTGATTTGACGTAAATTATTAATCATTTAGATTCCAGCACACAACCTGCGCAGGGTTGGAAATGCGTTTGTATAAAATTAAATTAAAATAGTCGAGTAAAACTTGTAACAAGTTGGCATCTAAGCCATGGTGCAGGAGCGATGTGGTGGGGAACTTTCCAGGGCTTCTGGGGCTTAGACCAGACCAATTCTCTATAGGGTTGTAGGACTTTTACACATAGTATGATATTTACTTTGTGGTTGAACTGGTTGAAGCTGACTAGTTAGTCGAGACACGAAAACTACAACAGCGACCGAATATAGAAATTTTTATTGGTCACAGATGAATAGCAGCATCACTTACAGTAAAATTATACAGGGAATTTATCTATACTTTTGTATTAATATTAAAGAGGAAACATTTGTTTGTAATGTTTTCACACAAAAACTACTGGACCGATTTCAATAATTCTTTCACCATTAGAAAGCTGCATCTTCACTGAGTGATATAGGCTATATAATATTAATAGGTGTAAACGAAACTATTGTTATGTCTAATTCCACGCGAGCGAAGCTGCGGCCGTCCACTAGTCTTGAATAAAATAAATTTAACAAAATTATTGTTTTGAAACAAACGTTGTTTGGACTACTTAGAAATAATAACGGCGTCCGTTTACAGTGTTCCGAGGCAACCATTTTAGTTCTTATGGGTAGCAACACATCTGTGATATGCTGCATGCTTCTTTGCTATCTTATATCAATGACTAGTGGACGCCCGCAGCTTCGCTCGCGTGGAATTAGACATAATAATATATGTTTATTTTACACCCTTACAAAATTGAATTTGAATGCCATATTTATTTATAGGTATCTAATCAACAGCCTACAATATAAATTTTATGCTTCTAGTTCTGAAAATGACAAACCTTTCATAGAACCTTTCAACCCCCTTTTCAACCCCTTACAACATTTTTTTCCAAATAAAAAGTAGCCTATGTCCTTTCTCAGGCTCTAGACTATCTGTGTACCAAATTTTATTTAAATCGGTTCAGTAGTTTTGGCGTGAAAGCGACACAGACAGACAGACAGACAGACTGACAGTGTTACTTTCGCATTTATAATATTAGTATGGATAAACGAATACGATACGATACGAGTGAAGCCAAGCATGGCCAGGTTGGTTGGGGAGCGGTTAGTATAACATGTGTCCGTAGATTACCGGTATCGAGCAAACATGTCGAACATACTGGTAGTCATATCAGTTGTAACAAGCTTTCGCTTCCATATGTCGGCTTGTTTGCTATGCGATGGCCACTGAAGGCCGTGTACACCTGGGACGACCAAGTTGCTATCGTAGATTGTTGTGAGCAAAGCGTCCATAGCCCAATGGCTCGTCGATTCAATGTCGAAAGAGTTAAGCAACGACGGGCGCGGTCGGATTGTGGATGGGTGACCGCTAGTGGCAAAATTTCATGGACGCTACCAAGCACGTAAAGCCGTCGGTTTCGGTTGTTTTCAATGGTGGAAACAGTCGCTAAGCCTTGTCGAAGACCTTCGGGTGGCTTGAGAACATTCGAGACTGGGTTGGCCACTAACCTCTCCACCAATCCGCATTGGAGCAGGGTGGTGGAGTATACTCTAGACCTCACGCAGCTCTGTCTGTGGGGGAGACCAATGCCCAGCAGTGGGACGTCTATGGGTTATAAATATAACTAGTAATAACTAGGCCTTTACTATGGGTGTCAGAGACTGATATAGGTACATACGTAGATATTCTTAAATACATACATTAAAGATATTAACATCCTGACACAGAACAAACACAAGTGGGATTCGAACCCATCACCCCTGGCGGAGAAGGCAATGTCAGTACCGCTTGCGCCAACGGGCCAGTCATAGCTTAGCTTTTTTTACAAACGAATGAAACCGAGGGATTAGTGTTGTATCATAAAACATGGCGTCACTCGCACGTGTCTGTCTCTACATCAGGCGCATTATATAGTTTACAACCGGACATAAGCGAGTCCACATTTTTTCCTGTTCCGTTTTTTGCGTTTTGTTGAGACGTTTCACATAGGCTTTTAGAATATCAGTGGCAAAGCATGCACCACTAACCGCTACAGACCTAAAACGAGTCTTGTTCGAAGCTAGTAACAAATGCGTTGACGAGTCTTGTTCGAAGCTAGTTACAGATGCGTTGACGAGTCTTGCTCGAAGCTAGTAACAGATGCGTTGAAGCGTTGACGAGTCTTGTTCGAAGCTAGTAACAGATACGTTGCTACCCTTAAGAACTAAGACGGTCGGCTCTAAAGTGCAGCCGGAAACCACACTTCGCTAACCATTTTCGAGGATATGGCACGTCGGATACGGATACAGCAAGGTTAAGAAACCGCTTTGCGTATTCGATGTTAAAGGATACGAGTTTTGTAAAGTGAATTTTTATGAGATCTAGTGTGTTTTTATAGACCGCGACTGTGCTGTGTATACACAGACTGTATATTGGTGAAAACTGCATGAAAATCCGTTCAGTAGTTTTTGAGTAGATTGCGTACAGACAGGCAGACAGACGCGGCGGAATTTGTTTTATAATATGTATATGATTCAACGCGTCCCATAAATGAGTAACCCAAAGTATTTCCGACAAAAACTACGGCGTTTTTTGTCGAAGCCGCCCGCTGGACAGAGGTGCGAGCTCCCCGTGCTACCGACTTCGCACCATAAAACTTCCCATGGTGGTCGCTTCCCGTGCCTCGAACAATATGGAAATTCACTAATATTGACGTAAGATTATGGGCTATTAACTCGACCAGCACTCCACCGCGTTAAATAGTTCCGTGCAGAACTTACCATTATGATATGGTTGAAAATACATACATCAAAACTAAAGATTACCACTAAATCAATTTAAAATATAGCTTTTAACTGCTTTATTTAAAGGTCTCATTGCTCTGAACGTTCCACAGTTCCACCGATCAGAATCCGCAGGGCCAAATTTAGAAGTCTGGAGGCCTCGGGCAACAAAGGAGTGGAGGCCCCCTGGCCACAACTTATCATCCAATTGAAATGAACAATTTACTAGTCTTTTCCATAGTCCCATATTCTGTATGAGTCGATCAGAGACACAAATTGAACCAACTCATTACCAAGACTAGGTTAGAACCTGATTGCCTGATTGGAGTAACAAATATAGGTAGATCAATGATTTCAGTTAATATTTAAGAACAATATAATCATGTTTGTACAAAGGTAAAGGTAAAACAGCGAAAAAATATCAAAAGAAATGGTTGTTTAGGTAGGTACTAGTGTTTACTAATCGGAATTTGAAAAAAATTTCGGGAGAATCCGATCAAAATTTAGATTTTATCGATCAATCGACTGAATATGTATAGTTAGGTAGTTAAGAATCGATAAAAAATCGAACAATTGTATCTAATGTTTACAGCCTTTGTCGGGAACGGAACCGTGCAATTGAATAAAAAGTAGCCGTAGTAGGAGTGATATTCCAGGCCATAATATGCTATCTTTGCAAAAGATCACATCGATCTATCATTCCGTTGAAAAGATTAGGTAAGCTGCACATCCTGACTTGTTGCCCAGGTTATAGCTGGTTCAGAGCAAATCAATTACAGTGTCGAATGATCTCAAGAAACTCGAAATTCTTCGCGATTGTTGTACAATTAAAAAAATACGGTGACCTAAAGTTGTATAGCGGGGTCGCCTCCGGTGTCGGCTTGAGGGTCACATGACCAAAGCCATCTTCAAGGCAGGTTTTAGTCTACGGACATAATCAGTACAGCCGGCTGTACTGGTATGCATGCGGTGCATTTTCTGCCTCCCAGGTATTGCCCGGTCTTGCCCGGAGGGTAGTCCTTTTCCTTTCGTTGTCTGGACACAAAACAAAAAAAAACCTACGAGGTTCTTATCTTGAAATATGACGCCTGTTCTTCCACAAAGTGGCAGGAAGAGGTGTGCAGTTCACCCACTTTTCAGCTGTTATGTACGCGACTCATCTATGCTTGACATAGGTTAATACACTGGAACCACTACAACTAGAGTTCTTTCCTCCGGCTTTTTTCTCTCTCGGCCTACACTAGGGCATAGGATAAGAATATTGTAAATTATTCTTCCAAAAGCCGACGACCAGATAGTCTATCGTAATTATTGTAAATTAGCCTTAAGGCAGGTTAGGCACCTGTCTAGGATTAGCTATTCATTCAATGATCAATAGCTAATCCTTTGCTTTTTATTGATCAGTTTAGAATAGCATTATACTTGTATCTCTTTTCTTTAGGTAAGTAGTTTGTAGTTACCTAGACTTTCGTTACGCGTGTCTAATCACCTCATAGCGAAATAAATTATTTGTCTTTGACTTTGACTTTGACTAACTACGACCTACCCAGCTAAAGAATAACAAAGTACATTGTTACTAATACTTCCTAAACGCTGTACCTACTGCAGGGGAACCGCAAACCCCCATTCAGATACTCGGCAAAGTCAATATGGTATTCTGTTACAGCTCGCGAAGTATTTGCGAAGTCCGTCTGGCTGGTAATAAAACGAGCCGGGCTTGGGGGCAAACAGAGGCTACGCCTTGGCCTCTTGTTTATACAACGAGCGAGTATGGTCTAGGTATACCTAAGCGTAAAGTAGGTATACATCGCTGCGACCCATAGACGTCCCACTGCTGGGCACGGGTCTCCTCCACAGACACTGCTGCGGGAGGTCTAGAGCATACTCCACCACACTGCTCCAATGCGGATTGGTGGAGGAAAACCCTCCACCATATTTTATATCACTCATCAATTCTAAAAGTAAATCAATAATAATACGGATAACATTTAATTTAACCCTTTACATACAGATGATTCTCAGAAAGCATCTTCTCACTGTGTTATTATTAAATTATAATAATCCATCCATCCAGACCGTTCGTTAATCAAATTCTGGAAATCCATCCAATCTTGTATAAACTTAACCAATAAGCGTAATGCAAGGGGCCTCCTGATTGATTTACAAACGGGGGTCGCAACTACCCCACATTATTTCTGCTAATGCAAGCGCAACCGAGCATTGGAGGGTTAGGATTTATCGGCATTTCGGGTTTAGTGAAAGTTTATTTATGAATAGGAAATGTGAGTTTACTTACTAAGGAAAAAACTAGTGCCTATTGTCAATTATTATGGAGAAAATTATGTTTTGATATTAAAAAAGTCAAACCTTTTTAATTGCAGAGCGGAAATCTTACTAATATAATTGTAAGAAAAAGAGATTTAGATTTATTTATTTTTCTTTATTTTATAAAATTTATATTTAAGATGATGAAACGTCAACTGGTACCTACTTAAAGTACCTAGTAGGTTAGGTACCAACATCCGGCTTCGGCTATTGAGAACATTTTTCTATGATGCAGTAGTATTATATTTCATCGTTTACATTGTCGAAACATACTTTTTTTATAACCCTTTTATTTTATTTATTTAAAAAAAAAAATTAGACCAGACCAGCACAACTTTAATTTCATGCAAAATCTTCTTGTTTAATAAAATTGTGTTCTTGGGCCAAAAAATGTTCTATTTCGAAATGTTTTTGAGAAGTGCCTGTAAGATAATCCACTCAAGAAGTAAATTTCGCTCCTTATTACAGGAGACACTAAGTAATTCCTTAGTTTTCGGGTTAAAATTTTACGCACTGCTTTCAAATCTCTTTTGAAGAATAAAACAGTTATTTATTATATTTATACTGTAGGCAGGTGAATGGAACAATTATAAGGGTAATTGTACATTATCCATATAGGTAGAAGGGTGCAATTAGAAATAGCAAATTTCCCTCACAGCTAAAAAGGCCTGGAGGGTCTATACTGTTGCCACGTTGCTCCAGACCTGATACTTTCTACCTATCATCATATCAGATAATGATGATACGACGACAATATCAGATAAATCTAGAAAACTTCCAGAACATCTGATGCTAGCGTGATAGACTGATTTAGTTTTTTGGGAAACTATAAATTTATTTATCTAGTGCGTCTAGTCGTTTGCAAAGATTGTTAGCTATGTGGAATATATATTATGCTTATAGGCAGACTATTTTTGTGCATTCATACACAAAATAGTCCTTTTTCTAGTAGGCTAACAAAGGAGAAATAAATAAAAGAATAAGATTAAATGCTTAGGTCCCTATCATACCTATCATAGGTATGTGGGTTCTTTATACTAATTAATTACTTAGTAATTATTATAAAAATATTTACAATTAAAATTCATTTAAGCTTCATAAAATAAATACCTGGGAAGTCTAGGTAAATTCACTGGTACTTTTACACTTAAATTCCACCCAAAAATACATATATGATTTACAGTTCCAGCCTATATGCTGAAGTAAATTTTCCATAACTGCAAAATTTACTTCAGCATAGGAGTAGGTAAAAGACGAATAAAAGGCATTTGTCTAGGCCTCTTTGTTCAACCCGTTTAAATTTATAATACCTAAACCCATCACGGTGTTTTACAGTAACAATACTCACTGGGCATCATCTCAACATGCGACGAGGTATCCATGATGTTGTGGTGGTGCAGCATGTCGGGTGGGGACTGCACCAGCCCGCCACCGCCACCGCTGGCCATCACCATCCCTGATGATGAGGGGCACTGGACCACCGACCGGGGCTTGTGGCACAAGCGATTCAAGTTTGCACTGGCTGGTTTTTATTTAAAAAAAAAATGTTTTTGTCTATGTATGATTTTATTTTTCTTAGTTTATGGTTGCTGTCAATTTCATAAAAAGAACTTTGTACACAAGTTTACAATTCCTTTTTTACTACTTTTCCAATTAATTTATAGATTTATTCTTTGATTTATAGTTACTAATTTTAATAAAATTGTACTTGATTTCTTATTGGCGTGTAAATTGTACCAACAAGCAGTCAAAGGGTTAAACGTTGTCATAAAACTATCTAATTAATCTAGAGTTCAATCTATACACAATTCTATCACAAATGCACTAAAACTGTTGAAGTTACATACTATCGAACGGAAAAACACAAAATTTTGTCCGCAGGCACTTCGACATATTTTTACAAAAAAATGTTAGTGAACCGTCACACACATCCTTCCGCGGCAGAGACCAAGCCCATACTGCCGTATTATATCTATAATTCTATGGATCGACGCCAAAGCGCATGAGTGGATCGGCCTTCTTACCGATTGGTGGGAATTTAGAACGCCTTTTCAAACCAGCGAAGCGGATTGGCCCCAAGCTTCCCATTTTCCCGCCCTTATCGACCCTTCCCTCACAAAATGGCGCCCCCCTTATAGCCTTTTGATGCTTTTTTGAACATTTTCTTCGGTAAAAAATAATCCTGTTCGAATATAATGAGCATGATTTATGGTTTTGATCCGCTGCCTCCTTTCTGGCCTTATTTTTTAATCTAGCCATGTTAATCTTTGCTGTTTTAGGTAGGTACCTAGTTTGTTTTTGAACTTGCTTCGATTCTAATTTAATATTGTATTTAGAAAATGTTTTTTTTTTATTACGAGTGTGTTTTCGTATGCCAAATATTTCAGTGTTTGTTTGATTAAACTGTTTTGTTCGTAGGTATTTACCTACTCGATTGCATAATAATATCAGTAGGTAACAGAAAAAGGACTTGGTGATGTAAGATATTTCTTTGCTGCTTCTTGTTTTGTTCTTCCTACTTATCTACATGTCTAGTGGATAAAGAAAGAACTCCAATTGCGGGTAGGTATGTATGTTTGTACCTAGATACCTAGTGTCTTATAATCACTGTACCTCTATAAAACAAGATATGAACCTGTAGTAACTTACCTATCTATAGTTAGTTTGACAGAAAATTAATTTTCTTAAATTTATACCAACATTTCTAATTAATTTTGCTCCAATACTCGTAGCTCTCTATCTAAGGTGTGGTAGCGCTTATTTTCTAGGAATAAATAATTGACGCTTCAACAACTTACGGACAAAAAAATTAATAAATTTCAATCAATCAAAACAATAAAATTTAACATGTTTAACAGCCAAAATAAATGTTGGTGCGAATATAAAAAACATGGGGTAATTTACGACCAGGTACTACGGTATAATTAATTACATTTTTTCTTGACGTCGCATTCGCAGGGTTATAAATGACCTCACTCGAATGTGAAGACGTCTGCCGGTGAATTAGATTTTTATGCTTACCTACCTATACCTATATGTTTTACCTACCTACTGCTTTGTTGAGATGAGGATAAATTAATATTCCATCTATCCATCCACCATCCATCCAGCAGCCTTTTGAGGCACATCACGAGGGCAGGGTGGATAATGGTGGGTGGTTAATGGCCAACCCAGTGTCGAATGTTCTCAAACCACCCGAAGGTCTTCGACAAGGCTTAACGACTGTTTCCAACATTGAAAACAACCGGGACCGACGGCTTTACGTGCCCTCCGAAGCACGGTAGCGTCCAGTCCATGAAATTTTGCCACTAGCGGTCACCCATCCACAAACCGACCGCGCCCGTCGTTGCTTAACTCTTTCGATCACATATATTAAGTTATCTACTTTTATTCATTTAGGTAAGTTATCTACTTTAATTATTGCATCATCTTAAACATATATCTTATTAAATAATATTAGGAACTTAGTTCCATATTATGATTTCTGTCAGGATGCGGCAGTAGGTATTTAAGTTTTTAGCAAACGCGCTTGCACCCATCCGCTGCCGCTCTTGACAACTGTGACTGACTTTGAACAAGTCTCTATCTCAAGTCTCTACAGTACAGACTAGGATGGTTGGTCTAGTTAGTTAGTTACCTATTTATGTTGTGTAGTTATAAGTTTTATTTAGGTTACTGTAGGTAGTTATAAGTTTTATTACTGTAGTTATAAGTTTTATTTAGGTTAAATACTGTTTAATTAATTTTAAGTTCTGTTATTTCGACCGCAGCAAAGTATGATTTGAATATGATTACGGCAGTGCAATGACATAATTTTTTTTTAAATTTTGATAACTGGTAACTTGTTATTTTGGTTTGGTAAATGGTTGGTAAGTAAGTCCTGCCATTATACGTCCGGTGGACTACGAAACATTGATTCAAGATGCGGCTCGAAGACCACTTTGTAATTAACTCAATTGTTTGTAGGTTAATCAGTGAAAACACGATGAACATTACCAAATAACCAAATAAGAGGCTTTTATTTTGACTAAAGTTTGTGCTTTTTTTACATACAAAACGACATATGGCCAAACGAATCTTCCAAAATTAACCTCCCTTCAAAATCACTCTTGACAGCGTCAACCACAGACTGCCTTTTTTTTTACACATTAACAGCTAAGTAAGCGTCGCCTACAGTTGGTAAGTAAGTTCTACCACGATGATAATTGTGATGTACCTACCGTACTCTTCTGCGTACCTATCCTGTGAATCTTGATTGGCAACTTGAAGCTTGGTCTCAGAACCAAGCGTAGGTAATCCTACCCTTTGATGGCTGGCCCAGCCAAATTTTGTCCTAAAATAAAATACCTAACATAAGCAAGTTTTCGATGCTACACTCAAATTTAAGGTCGTCGGAAGAATTTTAGGGGACAATCCTTTGGATAATTTTCGATATGAGCTTTAACGAAACTATTAAACTTAAAGTAGGTGAAAATAACATAAAACATTAGAGTTCATTGCCCTACATTTACTTTTTCAGTGTCTCTTTAAATAACTCGCAATATCCATTAGGTGTGCTTCTCTCTAGTATATACTTACGAGCTGACTTCTAATTAGGCAAATCACAATTAACTATAATAATAGCGAGAACGAGCTAATTGTCATGTCAACGTGTGAGGCATGGAATTAATAGATACTTGTGTCAGGTTCTATCGTGCGCCTGTAGAAAAAAAGAAAAAAAAATGGCGCCAAATGTTCGTGCCAAACGCCATTAGAGATAAAAAAAAAAAAATAGTTTCAGTTATCTATGGGACAGTTTTGGCAGATGTTCCGATGAGAGAGCTCGGAGTGTTTTCAGCTTTATTTTAACGACTTTGCAAAAAATCAAGTGTTTTAAGTTTTGAGGAAGGAAGTGGTCTCGTTAGAGGAACAGATGTGAGATTCACAGATACGAGATGGAAGGAGATGGAGACATCTAAGATGTGATAAAATGGAGACGTAAGTAAAGTAGGTACTTAAATGAACTACATTTCTTGCATTAAAAATTATTGTATGTAGGTATACCTAAGTCTTCCTGCTTCTACGTCTGCCTGTGTAGTGATTTTCGCAGAAGTACCTACTAGCAGATACATCCAAGCTAGGATAAGTAGCAATTTAGGGGACTAAACGCATTAGGTTTTTAAAGACCTGTCATGTTTACGTAATGATTTAAATAAATAAATAAATATCAGACCTAGATTTGTCTGTCTGTATTATATCTAGTATAAAGTAGTAAAAATGGAGGTCCTTGTTAACTCCATTAGTTAAAGTTGATGCGCAGTATACCTAAGCCAGCTATGACTACTTAGACGCGGAAGTGAGTCTGCAGTAGGGTATCGTTTGCGTTTGGCCTAAATCTTACTCTTATTCATAACAAGCTTTGTAGATTATAGCAAGATGGGGCTAACGTTTTGACTAAACATCTGTCTTATCTTATAATGCAACAAATCAAAATTATCTAAGAATTTTGAAATGAGAATTCGATTGTATTTTACCAAGATATTATCGTAATTGCTTTAAATACTTGACTTGGTGAACCAAGCGAGACCGAATAAAAAAAACCTTTCTTTATATAAAAATGGATGAAAAATAATACGTACAAAGTAAAATCTAACAGCCTTGCTACTACCCTGTTGGTCATAAATAGGGACGTCACAGCCCCGTCTGAATCGGTCTGCGCATGCCCGTGCACCCCTCGTTCAAGGTATTGTAGCTTAGGTAGGTTATAGCTTATATATATGCATACCTACCGCAGAACTCCCCAGGGATGTAAGTAGGTAGGCTGCCGGGATTCACTCGTAGGAGACTAAATGTTAAAATCAAATCAAATCAAATCATTTCATATTTGCAAGATAAGGTAGATACAAGACAAGTTACAATTTGTCCTCCTATCTTAGCCCTTAAGGCATGCAAAGTTATCTAATGCTATACAAATATTATTAAGTATAATTACCTAATCATTCATTTCATTTTAAAAATACCCAAAATGAACAATAATAAACAAATTTAATGTCAGAATGTTATTTTATGTTATCGCCCAGAAATTCTCTGATGGAATAAAATGCTTTACCTAATAAATACCTCCTTAAGGTCTTCTAATAATTATAAGTATTTTCTTGTTTTATATAAACAGGTAATTTATTGTAAATTATTGGTCCCATACAGAAAATGCTGTCGCAATTTATTTTAGTCATGGATTTGAGGGGTAATTTGTCGTTTCGATTAGATGTATAAGTTTCGTAACTATTGAGATTGGTTTTTACCATAACTGCTACTTCGTATAGGTATTATACATAGTCAGGTCATAAATTCTGTCACATGTTTAATATAAAATAATTGAAACATGTTTATTCATTATGTAATCATTTATATACCAAAATGACCTTAACAAAACATAGATTCTTATGACAATAAAGTTTATTCAAAATGACCTCCGTGATTTTGAATACAGGCCTTCAATCTGCGCGGCCAGTCGTCTATCGCAGCACGAACGAGGTCCATGTCAATATCGGCGGCTGCCTTAATCAAGGATGTCTTGAGTGACTCCAAATTGGGATGAGGCTTTGAGCACGCCTTTTCCTCCAAGTGTTGCCATATCTTGTAATCTAACGGACTCAAATCTGGACTGGACGAGGGCCAGTCTTCGTGCCGGATGAAGTCGATTTCACGCGCCGCCAGCCAGTCTTGTGTGCACTTCGCTCTATGAGCTGGCGCCGAATCTTGTTGGAATACCCAGTGCCTGTTATTGAACATGGTATGAGAAACAGGTTCCACAAGGTTCATCAGGACTGTATTTTGGTACACAACTGCATTCGTTTTTACACCTTTCTCACAAAAATGTACCTCTGTTAAGCCCCAATAAGAAACTCCCAACCATACCATGAGCGAGGATGGAAAATGACCTCGTTGGACACGCGGAATACGGTTGCTCGTTTCTTCACTACTGTGTGCGTACACCTTATCATTTTGTTTGTTGTAGCTCTCTTCTACGGTAAAAATTTTTTCATCCGAAAAAAGAATTTCCCGATATTTTTTTCCCGCGTACCGCTTCAACAAAGCGCGGCATCTCTTCAGTCTCAGGTCCATTAGACGAGCATTTAAAATTAGACGAGCATTTAAACGATGTCCTGTTTTTCTTCGATATGCCCGAAGCCCTAAGTCTTCATTTAACACCCTTTTCACCGTGGTTCTGCTTAACCCCATCTGAAGGGCCAACAGTTTCTGCTTACGTTTGGGATTTCTTTGAATTCGCGCCTTCACAGCTTTTATCAATGCTGGAGTCCTAACAGACCGAGGGCGACCACTTCTTAACCTATCATCTACACTAGAGTCTTCATTGTATCGTTTGATGGTACGATAAACGAATCTTTTGGTTATATTCAAATTTTTCAATATGTCAAAAATTTGAATTGGCGCGTAACCGCAAAGATGCAACGCAATAACTGCAACACGGTCTTCTTTAAGCGTCCACTCCATATTTAAAAATGAGTAAAATTCTAAAAAGCATACATTTTTATTTTCAAGAACAATTCGAAATTCGAATTCAATAAACTTTTTTATGGCCAGCATTCTAAAAGAAAAGTTTTTACTGTGTGACAATACTTATGACCTGACTATGTATATTGATGGTGATTATATTTTCGATTGGGAAAATGTAATATTTCGTTCTTCGTCGCTGGGAAGAAGTGATAAACTTCCGTTTAGGAAAAATAGGTCAAATCACAAACCGTCGAATTAAATTAAATTCATTTATTTATTTGCAGAATAAGGCTACAAAGGTGTCACACATTAAGGTATGTACTCTTATTATTATTACCTCTAAAGCATGCAAATATTTATTGTTACATAAAAATGGTAATCTAATGTCAGAATAATTAACTATAAAATAATAACAGTCAAGAAAAAAATTACAAACATACAAATAACAATGATTTAGCCTTTAGACCTAAATATTACATTACATTGTAAAAACATAAACGGATTTTAACATGTAACGGAACCGAAACATAGTTCATAGTTATTTTATTTGTAAAATATTTTTACAAGAACAGAATAATATCCTAGCTCAGGTAAACCTGAAGAGTTCGTCATCCAAATGACATCCAGTTCTGAAGCGAACCGTTTTTTACTGATTGCTGTTAATCACGATACCGCCAGTACCTACAGGTAGACCGCTATCAGAATCAGGTGAACCTACATTCGTCTCCAACCTTTACTTACCCATAAAAATACCATAAATATCTCGTGGAATGCAATGAAAAAACTCACCAAGTTAGACACCGGCTCTCAAACTTTGATCAACTTGTCAGGGATCGCGCGGGACTAACTATTTAACAATTTAGTTGCTTAGATATTTAATAGTGCTCTTTACTGCAGTGTTTTAGGAATATGTACCTATTTATTTTACTTTTGGTAACAAAAGTACAAAAAGTTTAAATAGTAAGCGTAATGGAATTTTACAATTACTGTCACATAAAATGTCGACATGACTAATATTTTTTGGAGCGGAGCTCATCGTGGGAATTTCCTAAAGAACATTAAAAACTACGTTTAATAATGCGCGCTTAGTGTTAAAAATAACATAAATAAATAAACGCTACACACTCGCACCCCAGCAGTAGGCATATAATAGGCCTATAGGTACATTATATGCCTACACACAGCGGAAACACACAGAAAACAATATAATTTTAACATTCTACATCCGAGTATGGATGAATCTGCGAAATAAATATCTGCCCTGTCCGGGATTTGAATCTCGGACACGGCAGTCAGGGTCACGGAGCAGAGACGATATAATCTATATATATAAAAGGAGAAGGTGACTGACTGACTGACTGACTGACTGACTGACTGACTGACATATCAACGCAGGGCCTAAACTATAAGGGCTAGAAACTTGAAATTTTGCACAGGGGTTCCTTTTATAACGTAGGGGAGCACTAAGAAAGGATTTTTGAAAATTCACCCCCTAAGGGGGTAAAACGGGGGTGCAAAGTTAGTATGAAACTTTGCCGTTTTTGAAGTCAATTGGGCAACCCGAACGCGGGCAGACGTCTTTAATGGGTCTAATTCTACGCGAGCGAAGCTGCGGGCGTCCACTAGTTTATTATAAGAGTCTGACCGACTGGCCACGAATGGTGACACGCCTTCTCTCTTCTCATTCTCTGAGAAGACAGCATTTCTATCATCACAACATACAGGTAACCGACACGCTTGTCTTGATGTGTCGTATCAGTTATGTGTTGTGACGATATTTATTTACTTAATAATTTATGTACACAATTTAGTTAGGAAATAGGTACAATATATAAGACAAGAAAATGGTACAAGGGTAGAAAAGTTTTTGCAAAAATACTTTGAGAGCCACTGCCATAGACTGAAGAGTTGGGTAGATAAACTTTTTATAAGCCATTTTACGGTCGCCGGCGCCGCGTGCGCAGCTAATCTCGTCCCTGCGACAGCCCTGCGGCCCGCGCGACCGGGTTTAATTAGTACATCGTATAATGCTGTCAATTTGAGATCATTAAATACAAGTTTTTGAAGGATTAGGCTACCGTGTGCATATAAGTAATAATGTCATTGGTATTCATTGTTAATTCTTTTTTAAATTTAACGTCACACCTGTTTTCGTCGTTAGGGCAAGCCTAGTAATAGTAGGTGACGTAATAGGTGATGAACCTTTTCAGGCTTTACTCAAGGGCCAATCCAATCTCCAAGCGAGAGGGAATTTCATGTTAAAAGAGCTCCATCCATGTGAGACAACTGATTTTACAATTTTCAATCCGACATTCAAATGAATGTAGGTATGTAAAACACGGAATGTATCTAAAATTGTAAAAATAAAATTGAATTCGTATTTGAAGAAAGAAACAAAGAAAGAAAATCTTTATTTTGTGTCAATGTACGCACAATAAAATAAAAATAAGTAAATAAAAAATAAACAACAACAAACAAAAATAAGCCAAACATAATAATATAATAAATTTAAAAAGGCGAGAGACATTTTTTTCACTACAATTTGCACTATTTTCTTGCCGCTAAGTGAATGCTTCATTCCCACACACCACAACCCTTTCTTTGTCCCGCTGTTGAGCACTCTCAGAATGGGCGGGATTAGGCCTTGGTCCACCATGCTGGCCAAATGCGGATTGGCAGACTTCACATGCCTTCGAGAACATTATGAAGAACTTTTAGGCATGCAGGTTTCCTCACGATGTGTCCACCGTTAGAGCAAGTGACATTTAATCCATCCATACTAATATTATAAATGTGAAAGTGTGTTTGTTTGTTTGTCCGGCTTTCACGTCGTAAAGAAGCTATTATACGGTATGGTTTTTGTGTGTGGAGATAGTGAGGAGGGTGGAGAGTGACGAAGGCTACTTTTTACCGCGGTAAAACATAACCATGGGTAGATATCGTTGTTTTGTTATTTGCTAGATATTTAGTTCCGGATGTTGTTAATAGATGGCGTTAGTAAATTTTATTTGCAAGTTCTTATCTTAGTATCTTTTAATCGTGGAACTGTCACTATTCATCCACCACAAATGTGTCATGTATGATAAACAACTCATTGTTAATTCCCTTTGACCACGCGGGCGGAGCCGCGGGTAAAAGCTAGTTTCTTAATAAATTAGAAAAGTCATTGGTGCGTGCACTTGGGTTTGAACCCGGCCGCTCGAGTGAGAGGCGAGTTCGATAGACTGGTCTGCCACCGCTTACATTCTTCATTCCCACCGCATCCCATTGATTGTTTATTACCTCTCCCCGAACTAAGGATTCGTCTTCGATCGGACCGGAAACAGCGCTGACCGGAACCGGACCGGAACCGGACCGGACCGGACGGAAGCGGCTCGGCTTATTGATTGTGGCTAATTCATTTCAACCCCAGCCGAAGGGTGAATATTACTTGGCGATTGCTTAGTGAACAATATTTGTGAGTAAAATTTATGACTGCACAAGAAATAAACTTATAATAAATTAGTGGACACAGCTTCGCTCGCGTGGAATTAGACATAACAATAATTTCGTTTACACCTAGTAATATTATAGGTATAGCCTATATCACTCAGTAAATGCAGCTTTCTAATGGTGAAAGAATTTTTGAAATCGGTCCAGTAGTTTTTGTGTGAAAACATTACACACAAATCTTTCCTCTTTTATTTATTTATTTAATATTTATGCACATGCACAGACATACTTAAACTAAACACATTATTACATGAAATTATGCACAAATTATTTTTATAATATTAGTATACTTAGATTATGAGTAGGTTCTCTCGATACGTGTTGTCCGAGTAGTTATGGGTACGCTACGGCTCGAGTTGCTCGTACGTTCTCGCCAGAGTTAAGCAACCGAGTATTTCCCACTGGGGTGCGTTGCAATTGAATGTGAAAATTTAAAATTTTGCCATTAATTCGACTGATTGAACCAAAAACTGAAACACGGTATAAGCTCTGCTTCACGCTTCGCTCGATAATTCCGGTAGCAAAAGATTTGGTGACTAAAAAAGAGCAACGACAAGGCGGCAAACGGTACAAAAGACGACCATAGATTCCATATCCATCCATCGCAGACAAAGAGTTTGACGGACCGGCAAAGGCTTTCCCGACAAAAAGACATCTTATTTTCTTGTGTTATTTTCACATTTACTACAGACAAAAGTAGCGAGTAGATCACGAAATAGCATATTACGTGGCTGCCATAGAGACAATGTGCCATAGAACTGGCGATTGGTAGATAGGGCCCATGAAACACAAAATGATTTTATATTTATTTATTTAATTTAGTTGTTCTCTTAATTAGTAGGTAACATGTACTATGTGTATGCATGACAAAATAACAAAAATTAGAAAGACCCACTAATACTTAGTACTCCCGAACCAGGGGTCGAACCCTGAACCATTTAATAAGCGGTCGCACTTTTGATCACTCTACAAACGAACTAAAACCACGTGTAGTCTTTGTTTAACAACACAATTCAATTAGGAATTTTTCATAATCTAAGTAGGTAATCAAACATGAACACTAACTTATCCACTTGCTTATCAGCTGCCTGTTATCTATGCTTTTGAGTTTTTGGTTTCATTGAATATATGTAGTCAAAAAATTCAATCAAATTCTAAAATCAAAATATAATCGAAACCTTATAGAAAAGACGCGGCCGGTCGGAGTGGTATAGTTAACTAGAACCCATTGTCCAGCAGTGGACCTCAAAGCAATGGTGGACTCGAATTTGGGAGATATGTGCCCCACTCATAAAACATCACGGTACCAGGGTAGTTTCAGATTTTTGGCAGCAAAAATTTGGAACGATTTACCACCTCCAATGAGAATAAAAATGAGTTCTGAATCTTTTAAGACTAAATATCGATTGGCATTGTTAAAACGACAATCTGCTGCAGAAAATCTGAACCATGCCTACTGGAAACTGATTGACCTTAAAACGTTCTTCTGATCTCACACAAACACACACACACGCACACACACACACACACACACTCACACTCACACTCACACTCACACACACACACACACACACACACACACACACACACACACACACACACACACACACACACACACACACACACACACACACACACACACACACACTGGGTGACCAAACTTTTACTTTTATTTTTATTTTTAAATATGTTTAAGTTTGTTTTTACAATTTCTTTTTGGTTAAAATTTTTCAAAGAGTGTAAAGGTAGCAACACTACTTCTACTTCCCACTCAACATCTCAGGGGGTGGCTGAAAAACAGCGCTGCATATTCCTATGTCAGCTAAAGCTGAGCTTCACCCCCTATTGCCCATTTAATGTGTTTAGTTTTTTTTTTTTATAATTTAAGCTGTAATTTATTTTTTTTGTGTGGCAATAAATTATTTTTTGATTTGATTTGATTTGATTTGATATGGCCACAGTAACGTATTGGAATTTTTACTAGATATTTTGATCTATAGAAAAGCCGACAAAGCATCCCCGGCAGCATGACAGCACACCTTTGTCAAGAAAAAACATTAAAAAAAAAGTAAAGCAGATTATATTAAAACCTCCTTTGTCAAAATAGGGCGCGTTTAACACTCCGATTGGCGCCATTTCTATTATCGATCGGATCAAGATGGTCGATACAGATTAAAAATGCATTTGGATGTTCGTGCATTGTCTATGCGTCTAAATTAGTGGCAGAGTGAAAGGTTTATTTTTTATTGGTACGAGAATAGATTTTTTTTATCTGAAGTCGCAATCTTAGTATTGCGAGCATTGGTATTTTAATGCGAATGACTAATGCTATTCTTAAAAAGTGATAGCCTGATTGCAAATTCGTGGTAACAAATGTGATTTACTGTTACTTAGTCTTGGCAGATTGGCCATCAGTATCACGGTGTTTTATTACCTAGTCCCTACTTTATTTTATCGCCTAGCTCTTGCCACCAACATACATAGGATACTTTTGTAAATCAATAGAGCATTTGTTATTTTCATTTCTTTTACAAATCATGTTAGGTACAGTGAATCAGTTAGGGGTTTTCTGTATGTTGGTAGCTTCTGAAAAACCAAAAAATCTTTTATTTTTACTCTTGCTGTAGAGTAAGCAGGAACATGTATTATTAAATACTATTTTATGAAGATTATCTTCATCAAAAAATACCCATCTAGCCCCTGATACTAATATCTAGAAGATCTAGCCCTACCTACTAAACCGAGGTATTACCTACTGAATACGGGTTTTCTTTCAGAATAACAAAGGCCCTTACGTCTTAGTCTTAGTCTTCACTAGAGTTTTAGAATGTTTCCACTTTTTAATAGACCCTCGCTTAAAAATATTTTGCATTCATGACATTTGTACCCGAACCTACCCACCCAGTAAAATGCTAAATGTATTCATAACCACTGGACCATCATTGCTAAATATCCATGCATCTTAAACACACTAGTGCTTCAGACATATCCTACAGTTAACTTCCAAGCCGCTGATCCGCTGAGTATATATTGTGTATATGCAGAACAAATCTTAGGAGATTTCAAATGAACCTTCCAATGTTCATTTGAAATCGAAAAGAAATCGTATTTTTAACAAAACCAGATAGTGTCGCTACAGTCAACATTGAAGACCAGTGTTCCGTGCACCTTTTGTTTGGCTAACAAAAGTGTGATATTGCACAGGCGGCAAATGAACAACTGTTGGTCGCCTCAGACACTGATTATTATTGTGACAAAGAATACAACCCACACTGTTTTAGTCTGCAGCACCACCGATTGCGATTAAATACACGCGATTCATTGCAATTATAAGCTACCGTGTACCTACTTAAAACAGGTATCTTAATAAGTTATAGAATAGTGGTTGGATTTTTTTTTTTATGGATAAAAGATAGCAAGCGAGCTTGCAGCACCACCCATCCGCTGCCGCCCATGACAACTGTGACTGACTTTGAACAAGACTCAATTAGGGACTGGGATGGTTAGTCCAATTAGTTGAGAGAGTTAATTAGAACATTAGTTGGTCAGTTCGTTAGTAGTGGTTCCTATAAATCAATATGTGTCTGTGATAATTGGAAGTTTTAACATTCACACAAGCTAAGCTAAGCTAAGAAGGGCCACAACTGAGTTAGATCTAGAGCATACCACAACATTGCTCCAATGCGGATTGATGGAGTGGAATATTTACATAACTTTTTACTAATTGGCAATTAATAGTAAGAAGAAAAGTCATCTATACACACATTATACATCATTATTTATTTTTCCTTCTCAATGTCCCTACAAAAAATGTTACATCAATTACATTAGTTGTTAAGTAGGTACTTTATCTATTTAAGGTGATGGGTATTTAAGTTGTTCTAAGATTGATTAGATGTGGATTCAATGAGTGTAAAGTTATTCTTGTAGTGGTATGTTATGTAATGTTATCAAATAATGTTTTCTATTCCATTCTATTGTTCAGCAATCTCGTAATTTTTGGTTTAGCCAACAACCTTCAAAACCACTCTTCTCGTTTCTCGCTCGCGATCAGACAGCTCCTATCGGGGTATAAACCCATTTTTTGCCGGCAACACTACACCGGCTCAGCGCTTAGATCTGATCCGGTAATCGCATCAGATCAAGGCGGAAAATCCTTGCCGGCTTTCAGATTACGCTACGTGAGCGGAGAGTTGAATCACTATGATTTTATGTGACTGTATCATCGTTTCATGGGCAGCGCACAAGTAGGCAGCCGTTTTATGGTGGCACAAACTCAATAACTAAAGGCACGATGGTTTTTCTTAATGTAAGTAATAAGATTAGCAAAGAAGCATGCACTAGGTATCTACCTCACCTCCGCTACCGCCCAAATCATCTGTTTGCACCAAGTCTGATCGATGTTAGGTTATTTAGATGAGTCCCTGTGAGCTCGGGACCAGAATAGTGCTACGGTAGCCCCTGCCTGTCGTAAGAGGCGACTAAAAGGGGGCTTCTAGGGTTGCGGGCGGTGAGAGGGGGAGCTCGAATCGTCCATCATGTGACCCCGGATGTTCTCAAGCCACCTTGTCTTCGCCAAGGCTTAACGATTGTTTCCACCATTAAAAACAACCGGGACCAACGGCTTAACCTGCTCTCCGAAGCACGATAGCGTCTACATACCGACCGCGCCCGTCGTTGCTTAACTCTTTCGATCACACTGAATCGACGCGAGCCATCGGGCTATGGACGCTACGGCAGGGGATACCATAGCTCTATTGGTGCTATTCTGCAGCTCTATCCGGGCACATACCTAGTACCTATCCATCGTATCTGCGTAAGTACTCATAAACCGTAAAACTCGGTAAGTATAGCTCAGTGACATCAAAGCGATAACAATGGAATGTGATCGCAGTAGGTGGGGCGTAATGGACTCGAACCCACTAATCCCCTAATGCCTCGATAAACCGGGCGAGGTGATCAGCGCACTGTGAGGCGTCCTTAACACGTTCAGTGCTTTAGGAGATCTAAAGGGTCTCTTACGAGACTTTCCGAGACTCCAAAAATCGTGTTACACCTCAGTGCGGGGGGCCGTAATTTCTTTATTTCTATGTGTATGATATAGTCAAAAATACATATGTGCTTCTCGCTTCAAATATGACTTAATAACTAGTAAAGAAAAAAAAATTGGAGATCGAAGAGGACCTTAACGCACTAAGCAGTGATTTTAAACATTCGGTGAACTAGAGTTTGAACCCGGACCGCTCGAGTGAGAGACGAGTTCGATAGCCACTGGGCTGTCACCGCATATCTAATACATACAATTAAATGTAATATTTAGTGTAATTTGTACAGAGAACAGTAACGAAGTGTAGTGGCGACGGCGTGACGGGGGCTGGCCACGAAGTACGGAATGGGGAGGAGTCATGCGACTGCCTTGTTGCCTTGCTGTGCCTTGGCCTACGCCTCGTTTTTAACTCCTGGCGAGGAGAAGCAAAACTATCCATCAGTTCTTTTCTTTGACGCCAGGGCCCTAATTTAGATAAATACTAGATGTTATATGGTCATACTAAAAGTAAAAATTTAAACTTGATCATTTCCAGTTGCCATTTACTACACAAAATCTATCTTAGATCGAGTAATTGAGTGGTAAGGACCAGTCGATAGATAAGTCGTCAGGTCTATTTTTTTGTGTGCGCATGAGATAGGCCTAGACCCAAATATCAAGGCCCTGTGTGGATTTAGAAAAGCAGGTGGAATGTGAATGTTATCAGCAGTCCGGCGTTGAACTTGCGCGCGCTCGCAAGATCATTTATTGACCTTTGACACGATAGTGTAATGAAAGAAAGAAAGAAAAAAAGTTTATTTTGCTCTTAATATAACTACAACACAATATTCGTACCACTTACAATATCTAAAAAAAACGAAAACATATATCGACACCTGCAAGGAAGAACATCGTAACTCATTTTTAGTAACTTTACAGGAGAGCGCGTTAAAGTTTAAAAAAATTCTTAGTCAGTTCTGTTATGTCCTAACGCCATTCACACTAGAAAGTTGTAGTCAAAAAGGGATAATTTATATTACTGTATGATTAATATGCTATTACTACGTTCATTTTACTACCTTTTATGAGTTACAATGAGTTTGCACGTTATAAACTTTATAAAATGACATTGTAACTCAGATTTACAATTCAAAATTGTACGCCTATGTTTGCTTCATAGAAAAAAAAAATTGTAAGTCTGACATACAATGCGCAACATGTATTTTAATTTGATTTGAAGTTACCATATAAGTAAAACAAGTGAAATAATTTAATTATTCATTATTAATTCCAAAGTGTTTGCTCGAGATCAATGCATTGGGCAAACGGCAAAGCCAGTTATCAAGGTTGAAGACAGAATCCGGTACCATAGTCTCGTCCAAACCTGAAGTTTTGATAGAAATTGAGAAGTATTACGGACAACTGTACACTTCCTCGCAAGCCCCAGCTCCAGCTGGCGCTCACGATAAGCGAGCTAGATTAACCCGGCACTATACCGAAGATATCCCGGACGTCAGCCTGTACGAGATTAGGGAGGCTCTCAAACAACTGAAAAACAACAAAGCACCGGGTGATGACGGAATCACAGCAGAGCTGCTAAGAGCTGGTGGGAAACCTGTCCTAGTGGCGCTCCAGAAGCTGTTCGATACTGTCATCAATAGCGGAACCACCCCAGAGGCGTGGCGCGCGAGCGAGGTTGTGTTGTTCTTCAAGAAGGGCGACAAAACCCTTCTTAAGAACTACAGGCCCCTTGCGCTCCTGAGCCACGTCTACAAGTTGTTTTCGAGAGTCCTTACTAATCGCATTGCGCGCAGGCTTGACGACTTCCAGCCTCCCGAACAAGCCGGTTTCCGAAAAGGCTACAGCACCATGGACCACATACAGACACTGCGGCAAGTTATACAAAAGACCGAGGAGTATAACCAGCCGTTGTGTGTCGCGTTTGTGGACTATGAGAAAGCCTTCGATTCTATCGAGACCTGGGCAGTGTTGTGTGTCTCTGCAGCGGTGCCAGATTGACTATAGGTACATCGAGGTGTTGAAGTGGATATATGAAGCCGCCACAATGACAGTCCGAGTACACGACAGAAGCACGAACCCCATTCAATTGCAGAGAGGTGTTAGGCAAGGGGACGTTATCTACCCGAAGCTTTTCACTGCTGCATTGGAAGGCGTGTTTAAGCTGATGGAGTGGAAAGGACTAGGCATCAACGTCAATGGCTAACGCCTCACACACCTTCGATTTGCCGATGATATAGTTATCTTGGCAGAATCGCTGGACGACCTTAACACTATGCTAGGGGACCTCACCAGTGCCTCACAATGGGTGGGTTTGAAGATGAACATGGACAAGACTAAGATCATGTCCAATGTGCATGTCAAACCTATACCAGTTGTTGTTGATGGCGCTGCACTCGAAGTTGTTGACGAGTATATTTACCTGGGACAAGTGGTCCAGATGGGTAAGTCCAACTTCGCGAAAGAGGTCACTCGAAGAATCCAACTCGGCTGGGCAGCGTTCGGGAAGCTACGACATATCTTTTCATCGAGATTACCTCAGTGCCTGAAGACGAAAGTTTTCGAACAGTGTGTGTTGCCAGTGATGACATATGGATCCGAGACGTGGTCCTTTACCGTCGGCGTCATTCGCAAGCTCAAAGTCGCTCAGTGTCGCTATGGAAAGAGCTATGCTCGGTATTTCGCTACGAGACCGGATTCGAAACGATGAAATCCGTAGACGAACGAGGGTTACCGACATAGCTCGTCGACTAAGCACGCTGAAATGGCAATGGGCAGGCCACGTCGCTCGTAGGACGGACAACCGATAGGTTAGAAAGGTCCTCGAGTGAGAAAGAAAGGGCTCGGGAAACGGAGCACAGGCCGCCCTCCAACCAGATGGACTGATGACCTGAAAAAGTCAGCGGGAAATCGCTGGATTCAGAAGGCACAGGATAGGGAGGAGTGGCACCTATTAAGGGAGGCCTATGTCCAGCAGTGGACTCTGAAAGGCTGATGGATGGATGGATGGATGGTGCCCATATCATAGATCGTAAAATTATATGTAGCAAGTTTTCTTTTATAATAAAACAGAGATACTTCCGACTGTGGAGTATTCAAGATCTTTTGTAAGTCGAAACAAGCTGCTACAACAGAATCAGAGTGCTTGGCTCGGTGTTTATCGCTATCTTTTAAAATGTTACAATTTTGGAATCGAAAATATTAATCTTCGTTTGAGAATGAAAACATTGTAACTAAGTTTGCAATGAAAGATTGTTTAACGTTCACGTTCACGTTCACAACATCTTGCGAAAGACAAGAGGGTATCTCGTATTGCAATTTTTTCTTAGTAATATTATCAATTACTGGCAAATTATCAATAAGTAACTAAATATACATTTTTATCATTTTCTGTAAACGTTGACTTACAATGCTTTAATACTGGCTAAAAACATAATTAGAAATAATTCAGATATGGGAGTCAGTGCAAAAAATAGAGCTTTTTTTTTTAATAAAGAATATGTTTGTAACTCAAATTCATCAAAAAGTGAGTTACGATGTTCTTCCTTGCAGGTGTCGATATTTGATAATGTTGTAGTACCTACATAAACAAAATAGGTCCGCGCTCAGCATAATTGTCATGGAACAAAAAGTAACACGACGCTAATTTTCAGTGCGGAGTAATGCGTCAAAAATATTGAAATGCTCTTAATTAGCCCCGCTCACTTTAATCTACCTACCTACTGACCTACATCATTTCTGGTAAGAAAGAAACTCTTTATTTTGTTTCAAATACTTAAAATAACAAAATATTACAACAAAAAATGACCACTCAGCCTGTTCCATGGTACAAAGAGAACCACGGCTGCTGGTTTTCAGCGTAGCCCTCTATTTTTCGCGTAATTATTCTAGTACGCAAAACAATCAAAGCAAAACTCCTGTATCAGCTAGTTTTGTATGAATGTGCGGCCGCTCCTTTCCCCTCCGTGCTTCGTGGCACAGAACAAGGGCAGCCTGTGGCTGCGCCAGACGCTGCGTGGCGATAAGCTGAGCACGTCCGATAAGATGAAGTGGAACCAGTGGCATTCTCATACTCATCTCCGAACTTTATTGAATTTTGATGTTGTTATTGACGAACGAATTTTTATTACAGGAAAGTAACCAAATTATATACATATTTCTTATGGGGACGGATGGATGGATAGTGCTATAGAACTTCTCGTTTCCTATATTATACTCACTCATGTGTCTGTGGGGAACGTGCCCAACAGTGGGACGTATATGGGTCGCAGCTAGACGTTAAACACTATCCATCCGTCGGGAGAACGTCTTAAACAGATACAACATTTTTTTCAGTAGTAGGTACATCATCCATCCATCCATCAGCCTTTTGAGATCCACTGCTGGACATAGGCCTCTCCTAAACGACGCCACTCCGACTGGTCCTGTGCCTTCTGAATCCAGCTGTTTCCCGCCGTCTTCTACAGGTCGTCTGTCCACCTTGTCGAAATAGATGGATTAATGATTAATGATTCCACCTAAGCCTCTGAACTATTGGGCACAGGTCTCCTTACAGAATGGGAGGTGTTAGACCTTAATCCACCACGCTGGCCAAGTGCGGATTGGCAGACTTCACATGCCTTCGAGAACATTATGATGAACTCTCACGCATGCAGGTTTCCTCACGATGTGTCCTTCACCGTTATTGCAAGTGACATTTAATTTCTTAAATCGCACTTAACTGAGAAAGTCATTGGTGAGTGCCGCTGGGGTTTGAACCCGAACCGCTCGAGTGAGAGGCGAGTTCGATAGCCACTGGGCTGTACATACTGAACAGTAATAAAATGCCGAAATAGATGGATCAGAATATATATAGTTTATAGCTCATCCGCCACGCGCCATATGGCGCGCCGGTACCATTAGTGTCGTGCTTTTAGCGATGTTTGCTCGCATTAGTAGCGATAACGTATCGATAGCGTAATAAAACACTATTTGGATATTGTTTGCTTAATTCACCTGACACTGTCCTCGCTATTTAAGTACAGGCTAAAAGTGGCTACAGCAAACAGATGTCCCACTGCTGGGCACGGGTCTCCCCCACATATACGAGGTCTAGAGCTCACTCTATGCTGCTCCAATGCGGAATGGTGAGCAACCTGTGTCGAATGATCTCAAGTCACCCGAAGGTCTGACAAGACTTAACTGTCTACAGGGTTCACTGAAAACCAGCGCTACAGCTGAAACACCTTTTTCGGACAGGTGGTGCAGAAACCACAGAACGAAACGCTTGAAATGTATGTTTTTTGTTTTTCTCGCGAATGTCAAAGAAAACATCCAATACCGAGTGACTTATTACCTCGAAGTAACAAGTACGGGAGCACAATTTTTGTTAGCTACGGCCAATGGCGACGGGTATATTTATATGTCCTTACCTCAATACTATTAGGCAGGTAAGACAAGATTTATGGAGGCCGCCGCACCGGCCGACACTTGGACAATCGTGAAGGCGGGCGATAGACGTCGCCAGCGCGGAATGTCCGGCCGGACGGACAGACCCACTAATTGTGTTCGTAATTAGTCACCGCTTATCTTGTGGGAACATACTAAAAAAGGATTTTGATTTTGGATTCGTATTTCACAACAATTTATACCTTTGTGGCGACTGTCAAATCTACTTTATCGGTAGAATTAGTTATTAAAATCTCGAGTCACCATGATGGACTTACAATGGATCTTGCTTAGCAAAATTAAGCTTGTAAAAATTGTGTACTATTTGTCTACTGCTATAGGATACTTTTTACCCCGTTCTGTTTTGTTTTCTTTTTTACTGACAGTTGCAAATTAAATAAAATAATTTAAACCGACTGCGTTAATCGAAAAAAAAATTCAAACTGATCAACTGAATAGATGCAACTCTAGATAGATTTCTATTTTGTTATCGAATGATGCCTTCAACTGTGTTTGAAAGAAAGAAATAGAAAGAAAATTATTTTATTTTCATCAGCAATTACAATTACATACACTAAAATACATAGTACAAGTACTAATAGATTTAGAACGATGAACATTTGTGAACACTGTTAGGCATAATCGTTCAAATAAAAAAAAAAGTTTAATTTTTCAACTTTTCCGTT
This sequence comes from Carterocephalus palaemon, assembly GCA_944567765.1. NCBI lineage: Eukaryota > Metazoa > Arthropoda > Insecta > Lepidoptera > Hesperiidae > Carterocephalus > Carterocephalus palaemon. The sequence continues at coordinate 9,141,451 of OX155662.1, read as the reverse complement.
CATTTCCTAAGTAAGTTTGAAAATAATTTTTTAGTAAGCGCAGTCGGTTTTTTTCATTCAATAAGAGGTAGGTATTTACAGGCTTCATCTTGTTAACAGGTATGAACTAAAACTAAGAGTGAATTTATGTGAGTACGTTTAAAATACGACTATTTTCGTATTTTTGCTCAGATCATTACTGCACCATTCAGTAAAAGGGTGCGAAATCATTCCGCCCTTTGCCACGGAGGTAAAAAGTGCCGTGACTGGCGCTTTCCTAACTAGATCGCGGACCATTTATATCAATTTATAGGTTATCATACTTTTTACTGGATCGCGAGGAGTGACTCAGCGCTTCTGGCAACATTTGTTATGATAAAGCTTTTTGCATTACGATCATGGACACCAGTAAAACTAACGATGAATAAATATGTGAGAATTTTATTCTATCATGGCATCCCGTGCTGTATTTAAAGTATTATTCACCTCCAATAGTTTTAGTATGTTACTTCTTACGAATGCCAAGGAAATTTCAGGATGTGGACTAATATAATTCACTTTTAACCGTCCTTTTCGTCGTTTATCATGGATTTTATAACTTATAAGTAAGTAAGTTGAAATCCGTAGGGTTTATAGAAGGTTTCCTACTGACTAGGGTTTTAGAAGACGGCGGATTAGATCTTTTTTATTTGTGCTTACGTGTCCAGCAGTGGGTTTATGGGTCGATGGGTGTAGTCAATCTGAATAGGTAGCCACCTAATATTAAAAGTTTTCCATAAATAATAACTACAGAAATAGGGTTATCTCTTTAAAAAAATAACAAGAAGGTGAATTTATTTATTAAGTAGCAAATATTTTGATTTACATTTAGAACACAGTTTCAATATCAAAGATCAGTAAAAAAGCTCTTTATTCGCACAACAAAACACCTATAGACTAATTCTAAAGTAATATTCAAATCCGCCCTCTAACCCTTCGCGTGCTGTTATTGAATAATTAAATGAATAAACGAATAAGTTCGAAGTGAACAGCATCACAATGGGCATATTCGGTGAATTATGTTCTAATAATTAATATTCATATGAATACAAAATATTTTCTTTTAGGTGTCCGTCAACCAACACTACCCCAACGTAGGGAGCTGACTGTGTGTGGTTGTAATCATTTTGATACTTGCATGTAGTTTTCACGTACGTCGAGATGTTTTCCAAATTTAGTTTTATTTTCATCATTAAAATATTCATTTATGTTTGCATTTTAGTAACAATTTTGTAATTGTAACGTAATTTAGTAAGCGTATTTCACGACATTTTTATAATAATTTTCAGACAATTTAATAGAACCCGAAAATAATTAGATTACATTTTACTTGTTGTGACTGTACTCGTAAATACCTACCGTAAAATTTGTGTTCGAATATCTTAATATATTATTATATACGAGTATTTCTTGTGTACGTGTGTATGACAGTGAACTCCTCCTAAACGGCTGGATATATGTTGATGATTCACAATTCGGTCTACTGGAAAATGTTTTTTAAACACTATTTTAGTATTTTTGTTTTTAACCGTCGTTCATTGACGTGAAGCGTCGCGTCACTTTGACATTTCTTATGGCAGAACAACGTTTGCGGGGTCAGCTAGTTTTATATAAGTTATTCTACAGTGTGACACCCAAATAGTCAAGTATCAAGACTCCTAATCTGCATTCAGGCGGCATATGGCGCTGCAGTGCAGAGCTCAGCGCGCCTCGTTGCACATTGCATTATTGCATTACACTTCATTATTCAAGAGCACTTTAGTGTTGAGCGATAGCGCAGGCAGATTGGTAGGGAAGACGGGAGACTAGCTGGATGAACAAGAATGTTTGAATTTATAAAAATCTTACTAATATCGCTAGGTGTAAACGAAACGGCACGGAAACGAACGGAAACAATATCTAATTCCACGAGAGTGAAGCTGCGGGCGTCCATTAGTATTTTATAATTGGGAGAACCTGCGTAGGTCGGTACGGCCTTTCATAGACAGCTACAATAGCCATAGCCATTTCCACGCGGTGATAATTGTTAAAAAAGCATTTCCAGTTGGACAGCTAATAATTTTTTACAATTGTAACAGGACGGAAATGTATTTGTACTTCAAACACAATCAGGTACGGGTACTCTCAGGTCAAAACTGTATTGAGGGTTACTTACCAGCTACAACAGGTGTGGAATAATGTTTACAGTAATTTTTAGCTGAGCCCTTGACCGTTTAGGAATAATGTAAAACACACCCGGCAACGCAAATGAAAACCAAGTGTCGTACGTGTCATTGGCGATGATGATCACTTACCATCAGACCCGTATGCCTGTTTGCCTCTCAGCCTGTATTAAAAAATACTTACGGTATCCATTCTAATATTATAAATGCGAAACTAACTCTGTTTGTCTCGATTTCATGCCAAAACTACTGAACCGATTGAAATGAAATTTGGTACACAGATAGTCTAGAGCCTGAGAAAGGACATAGGCTACTTTTTAATTGGAAAAATGTGTTGTAAAGGGTTGAAAAGGAGGATGAAAGGTTGTATGAAAGTATTGTCATTTTCAGAACTAGAAGCATAAAATTAATATTTTAGGCTGTTGATTAGATATAAATAAATATGGCATATAGCAGTTTGTAAAAATGTTACCCTTAAGGGTGTAAAATAAACATAGGGGATAACGCATTTACGGATTAATTACAAATTTGTGGAGCTAAAGTTTACGCGTTAAGAAGAGTCTATTATTATGTTTGATTCGCGAGCGAAGCTGCGGACGTCCACTAGTTTTCCAATAAAGATTACCAAATGAAACCGAGAAATGTATCGCAACATGGCCAGAGCTACAGTTGAGGTGCGGAGCATGCCCCCAGCGGCACTCCCCATCACATTAACGCTGGTTTTAATCAAAAAATCGTGGGTGTGAAACCCAAACAGCGGGGGAAACAACTTTCCCATATCGATAATGAACTGACAGGGATAGTAACGAAAAAACATGTTTTTATACCAGCTTTTTAATCAGAAGACAATCACAGAAATTGTTTTGTGTCAATAATTATTTTAGGGGTGGTGCGACGGGATGCGACCGAATGCCGGATATCCGAAATATTGCGTCCGTGATTGAGTTCGATAAAATCTTGCGTGTACTGAACTGGCGAGTTTGTAATTAAAATTTTTTAACATAATTTTTAAATATAAATAGAATGATAGCAGGAAGTTATAGGTTATTAATATGTATATATCATTTATATAAACCAATTTTAAACCTATACATATTTTCAAATAAATGAATTCCTTAGTATCAATTTTTTGAATAAAACATAGTTTCACCCCTAAATATAAATTCTAAAATCTAACCAATCAAATCAATTAGGTACAACATACAACTACATCTGGGTAACTTTTGATAACGGGCAAACTTGAAGATCAGTCTGATATAAAATAAGGGCCACGTGCTTCCTAGGTATATACTTACATATACTTATACTTAGGGAACATACCCATACTACGTGACCTATTTTTTAAGTTTTTTCGACCCCTCCCTCCCCTCGGTGACCATTCGTAGTATATGCCAAGACCCCCCCCCTCCCCCTTGAGTTTTCACGTAGTAATTCATAATTATGATTTTTAATCATTTCACAGGCAAAAATTGAAAAAAAAAAAAATTTGGCTCATACTCGTCTTTATTGCATAAGACTGACTGCATGCATACTTAAATTACTAGTGAATTATGTATTATGAAAAAGAACAACATTTGTGAAAACATATTGCTATACAGTCTGTAACTTACAGTAACTTAATTTACGAACACAACAATTATTTTCTGTTTAATCACATTAATATTCATCTCATACGTCTTCAACAAATTTATACATTTGAAGAGATTCCTCTCATTAAAATCGACTACGTGACAAAGACCTGAGCCCCCCCCCCCCGCTCCTGTGACTGACCGTAGTATTTTAAAGACTCCGCTCCCCCCCCTAAACGGGTCACGTAGTATGGGTACGTTCCCTTACCTACATCCTGCATTACTGGATATCCGAAAAATTGTCATGCAGATCCGAAACATAATATCCGTAACAGCCCTGATAATTATGCGGATTGTGGGGACGTCGGTGAGTCTGACTACGCTGATTGCTGCAGGGCCTGCAGGGGAGAGGATGCACTTCGCCGCGTCACCGGCCATTGTTATCGCCGGTTGTCCGTTATTTGCTGAGGTAGATTATACGTATTGTTTAATAACATAATTCATTGGGAAATTAAAATGACAGGAACAATTTAAAAAAAATCTAAGTAACTTAGAAAGCAAAAAAAAAATTCTAAGCAAAAAAGAATTACTGCATCCTACCCTGTCGATGAAGATATGAGTCTTAATTTCTCACTCGTCGGGCGGCGAGTGATTTAATAATAGAGTTTGTTGCATTTCTCTTGTCACAGCGAAAGTTCCGGATGGCCGTGTGTAAGAATGTCCAAGATATTTATTATTTATTATATTTATTTAATTGTTATTAATTTTGTTAGCTCAATAACTACAATATAACTGAGACGATTTTTTTTCATTGATTGACGTGAAATTGAATGATATGTTTACGTACGAGTAAAGATAAATTTTACACCTCCGGATACGGCATACCTACACGTGCGTGGACATAATAGATATAGAATACTAGATATAGAGTAATAAATCTATGGTGGACATAGTATCTGCGTAATTATTACGTACCCAACATGTTTAACTTTCCTCGCGTTTACAAATGTGAAGGATGGAAATGAATACGCATGCAAATGCTAAGCCAACATACAGTACCGTTAGACAGCTGGCTGGGCCACGCGCCGTGCGTGCCCCAGGGGGCTCGGACGGCAACGATACCGTCGCATATCTACAAATCCTTGGGGAGATTCGCTGACTACTATTTACGAGCGACTACTAGAAAAAAATTATAGCTAACGGTTAACAGAGATGTTACTGTCAACTGCTAATTTGGAGGTTACGTTCACTAGAGTTTTTCACAGTGATTCTCTACGTAACAACCAATACAATGTTCAATTCTGTTGGTACATTATGTTGTTGACTTTTTTATAGTTTCGTATAGGTACAGTTCGTTAGCCGCGCGACATAGTGATGTCAAGATTATTCCGACATCACACCACCTTCAATTCCACTAGAGGTCTAGAGCATACTCTACCACGCTGCTCCAATGCGGATTGGATGAGGGGTTAATGACCAACCCAGTGTCGTAGGTTCTCAAGCCACCTTCGGTCTTCGACAAGGCTTAACGACTGTTTCACTATAAACAACCGGGACCGACGGCTTTACGTGCCATCCGAAGCACGGTAGCGTCCATGTTTTGCCACTAGCGGTCACCCCTCCATCAAACCAACCGCGCCCGTCGTTGCACTCTTTAGCCATTGGGCTATGGACGCTACACAGACCATATACACCAAACAAACGGAAAGAGAATACCTACCCATCAACGAACATGATACATTCGAGCCAATTGCGTATACAATGCTTCGACGCTTACAATTAGTGCGCCATTGATCCAACGGATACATTAAGCGCGGCCGGCTCTCCTCAATGTTTCTCTTCCGAAGACCAAGTTTGAAAACTGGAAAAGACCGCACATTAATCTAATCAACACAAAACATTTCAACGTGCGCCGCGTGCGTGCCCGTGCGTGCACGTGCGTGCGTGTGCCGGCGCGTGCAGCCAAATGGATACTATTGTTTCCATGCTTTCCAAATATCCCCTATATACCCATTAGCGTAAGGAGAATGAGCTTTCGTGTACCGGAATAAGGTCGATGTAGCCATCGCCGATAGATAATAGTGACAATTAAGTAATACAAAATAGAATAATTTTAAAATTGCAGTTAACTTCTGTGCTACAGTTAATGTTCTTTTTTTAAATGGAATCATTCTGTTGACGTTAAGATCTAAGAACTTAAGTGTTAAATACGGTATATCTCTGCGATTATCGTCCAGACATTGAGGGCATAATATATGTAAGGCTATTGCGATATACCGGGCATAAATCCAGAGTCCGGGCTAGTATTAGGAATTAATTAGAAAAACCCCATTACTTAGCTCTACTCGGGGTTTGAACCCAGGATCTCTAGCCTAGCAATCGCGCTTGTGACCACTAGACCATGCAGCTTGTAGCTTTTATTTATTAATATTTTCATTACAATTTTAGTTTTTAAGTTTGTTAGCACAGTTAAGTATAGTAATATTGTTTCTTGTTTTGTTACTAAAAGATCCTCTTGCTACTAAGTTTATCTTAGGCAGGTACTCTGTATTATCGCGCCTTAGTAAATATTAGAGCAAATATTTGTTTTATTCTAGTCTAGTTCTTGCCTACAAATCGTCCGCGTTTTACTCAAGGGAGTGATAAAACATTTAGCACAAAAAACGGCACGTGTCATGTCTTCCGCCATATTGCATTAATATTGGCGGGAGTTTCGGCCAAAATGGCGGCTTTTAAGCGCGCTTTCGATGACAGATCGTTCCGGAACACTTCCGGATTGCGGACAGGGATTGATAGTTCGTTTTTTCGGTCGTGGATCCGCTTTGTGAATGAAAACGACGCGCTTATGGTCTCGTGGCACGTGGCAATTTGAACCGATTCTTGGATTCTGCGAAATATTGCAAACTCCGGCTATAATATATGGGCTTACTTATACTTGCAATTGATGTGTGTATGCTTGGTACCACAGACCTACACTTCTAACTGCCACTCAAAATGCTGAGCTTAATATTTTTAACATAAGTACCTATTAAAAAAGTCGTTTAAGACCTTTGAAACTCTTGAAACATAATCCACATCGTCTTATTCATATAGCATTTCAACATTGTTTTATTTGCATCTCACATATAAAAGTACCTATCGTAAATTTGAAGTGGGATTGTTAACTTTTAAAAGAATTCGCAAAGACAATTCTACTATTTTATCTGCCTTAGACAAAAAGAATAAGAACTACAGCAAAAGAATTTTCCAAATTTATTGTCTTTAAGGATTATTATTATTAAGAGGATATCAGTCGACCGTCACTTTTGAAGAATAGGTTTTTACCAAAAATATTGCCGTCGCGCTGAGCCCCTTAGCGTGCGATAGAGAGAAGTGCAGTCTCGAACTGATTTTACCTACGTAAAATTAAGAAAATCGTCCTTTCGTAATCCCCTGTTTCCTCCTCGAAATCTAGACCGATTTCAATATTTCTTTCAGTTAAAATGTAGAACAGGGTCTAAGCTATGCCCGTACGTTTTGCTTTTTTGGGATATGTTAGTAATTACCAGTTTGCTTGATGTTTGAAAATGTATGTAAAAAAAGTCGATTTTTTTTATTTTAAATGATTTTTTTTCTCTTCTATTAATCAAATTATGAAAAAAAACAAAACGTACAGTCATGGCAGAGGTACGTATAAATCGTATGGTATTTTTTTCTCTTCTGTAACTTCTTTATCCTAGGAGGAAACAGGGGACTACGTTTGTATGGAAAAAGTGTCGACTTGTTCGCTTGTGATATCCTCTTAAAGAACGGCTTTCAGCTTAAAATAAATAGTGTATGTACCCCTAAGTTTGCTTAAAATTTTCCATAATCCGGAATTTTCCAGATTAATCCCTAAGTCACTTTAGGGTCGTAATACCTAGTAGTAATAGGTGTAATGTGATGCGCAAACAGGACTCGAACCCGCGACGGATTAGCCGATGTGTCATACGGCTGTCGACTTAGCGATATCGTGGCTGGAATTGGAAATTATATCGTGGTTATGCAGAAATGAGCCAAGATATAATAATGTATTATTTTTTATTCAGTTGTCCTTCGTCGGAACAGCCCAATTATTATTCATCTTTTGAGATCACATTAAGTAGGTATATACACATATACAGTCGTGGTCAACTAATTAGGGACACTCTTTGGTTAAACCGAATTGTGAATTTATTTTTTATTTTCCAACGAGTCTAAACCATATTCCATATCTCTTACATGTAAGTATAATTAGTCATTTATGTGCCCGATTATACAAACAATAACAACTTCTTAAACATTAAACCTCCTTACAGTATAGCTGATAGATTATCGTAGTGCTATTTGTTCAAATAATGCTGGCTGGCCATTTAATTAGGGACACTGAGATATTGCGTTCTATTTTCAAAATTTGAATCTCAATACTTTTTTACTTCTTCTCTTATTGTTTCGTGGTAGTTTTGGCGGCAATCCCGATATTTATTTTTAAGTTTTGAAAAATATTTTGAAGAAAAATGGGTAAAAATAAAAGTTGCGATCCAACACTACGAAAAATTATCATGAAGTTTGTTGTCGAGCATGGTTGGCCATACCGAAGGATAGCAGAACATTTAAATTTTTCAAAAACTATGGTATACAATGCACTGCAACATGTCAGACGCAATAACACAGATTTAAATGTGCCCAGAACAAAAAGATCGAGAAAAACAACTCCGCAAGAAGATAGAATGATAACCAGGTTAGCTAAGAAAGATCCGTTTCTAGGCTCTATTTTAATTAAACACGAAGTGTTTGGGACAGACGAAAGAGCTCGTGTCTCAGCGAGGACCGTTCGACGACGTCTGGTAGAAGCAGGGTTGTTCGGAAGAGTGGCTCGCAAAGTACCGTTGTTGAAGAAAGAACATAGAAATGCTCGTTTGGCGTTTGCACGTAAATATGGACATTGGACCTACGCCCAATGGCAACATGTATTATTCTCTGACGAGACCAAGGTTAATTTGATTTCTTCAGATGGAAGGCAATATGTACGGCGTCCAGTAAAAGCGGAAATGAATCCAAGATTCACAAAAAAACAGGTGAAACATGGCGGTGGAAACATTAAAATGTGGGGTTCATTTTCTGGACGTGGAGTGGGACCTGTGAGGAAAGTTCAGGGTAACTTAGACCAACATCAATACAAGGCAATATTGGAGGAAACGATGCTTCCCTATGCTGAGGAGCATCTCCCTATTATATGGACGTTTCAGCATGATAACGACCCGAAACATACCGCCCGTTCAGTCAAGTCGTTTCTTACCAGTCAGTCAGTATCGGTGCTAGATTGGCCAGCAAATAGCCCGGACCTTAACCCAATCGAGCACCTTTGGCACGAAATCAAGAAAAAAGTAGCCACTTATCGTACCACAACTTTAGATGAACTTAATGAAGCTTTTTGTGAGGCATGGGCAAACATTTCTGTCGAAACATGCCAGAAACTGATAATGTCTATGCCACATCGGTGTCAAGCAGTAATTACTAACAAAGGTTTTGCTACTGGGTACTGATTTTACACGTAATAAAATGGAGCTGTTAAAGATATTATAATACTGCAGATTATTCGTTTTGTTTAACTCTATTTTTCATTATAGTTTACTGTCCTTAATTAAATGTCCAGCTACAGAATTATACCTTAAAATTGAATAAATGTTCAACCTTTGATATTAAATACTTTTTTCTATTTATTTATTCTTTTATTTACAGCCATTTAAAGCATAATTATCGGACCAAATTATGCAAATAATAGTTACTGAGAAATCAATAGGGTTTTATATTTGTATGTACATAACCGGTTATTGTTCTTCACTATCTTGCATGTCCCTAATTAGTTGACCACGACTATATGTGTGTACATAAATATTACCTACTTAATACAAAAAAGCAAGCTCACCTCATGGTGCCTAATGCACTATAGTTGCTCTATTGAAATCTGCGTTTTAAATTCAAATACGACACATTCAAGACATTTCAAGTAGGTTATAATAGCCTATAACCTACTTGAATGTGTCCTATAACTTATAGGCAATTTGAAAGAGACGATTGGTGGTTTCGGGATGATGTGATACAGGACGACCAATAACTCCAGTGTAAGTAAAAAAAAGTTAATTTGGCGTGTGGTGTGTGTAGTGGTGATTAGCGCTCTGAAGTAGATAACAATAGGATATGTTCGTTAAGAACTGAAATGCAACAAACATTTATGTAGGGTAGGAATTTTAAAATTACAAATAGTGTCTATGATTTCTCATAATGCTTCCCTGCTCTCGATGGGAGGGTTCATATCAGCAGGTGACATTCAAATTCAAACTAAAAATGTTTATTTGTCAGTAAAAGAAATACAAGGAATAATCAAAAACAAATTAGAACAAAATGGCAACAGGAACTGTCTAAGCTTTTGCTACTGCGGGGCTAGGAGACCCGTGTAGCGCTGGTTTTCAGACAGCCCCTGTCTTTAATTATTAATTTAATTATTTAAATACGTACTAAGAAAAGTATCTACCTAATTGGTGCACAGGCGTTGACCACTGATAATAAGAAATCACCGTAAAAAAAATATACTGCGCTCTTGCATGCACCCATCCAATAAAACCAATACGCGTATCCAAACTCCAAACTAATACTCATGAATGTTTTACGAGCGCGCGCAAATTGACATGCGGTCGGGCCGCGGAGGCCACACTCGAAAAAAATGCTAAAGAAAGCCAAGTTGCGTTCTATTTTTTGACATAATATAGAAGTAAATGTCATAATAATATCAAATCTGTCTCAGTAACTAACTTGGGGAAAGCCTATATCCACAAGTAATGCCAGCTGAAGACAAAATAAAAAAAAAAACAATATTTATAATAAAACTAAGTAATGTGTATTGCTTCAGAGTGCACGTTAAACGTCAGTCCCGGTTATTTTCAATTGTAAAATAATTGCTAAGCCTTACCTTAAGATCTTAAGACCTTCGGCTGGCTGGAGAACTTTCACTGGGTTGACCACTACTTATAGCTTGATGGATAGTTAGTCCTGTTAGTTGGAGTAAGTAACAATCCAGTCCAGTTAGTAATCATTAGTAAGAGTGTCATTTCAAGTCAGATGCGTTATTACCCTTGACGATTCAGATGGTCGCCCTTATAGAAGTGTAGCCGGAAACCACACCTTTCCAACCAGACCACAATTGTTTTAAATACTTACATAATAATATTACACGGTAGAAGTACTAGATACCGTGGCGGTGGTAATGACTGCCCCAGAGACTAGTAGGTTTCATTTAAGCTACCTAAATAAATAAACTTGGCGGAGACTTCACCGTGCGCTCGCACTACGCACAGCGCAAAGTGCATTAGTGAAATTACTCGTTAGCAAATATTGTTCGGGCCGCCGCGGTTTTTTCCAATTTATCTCAAAAACAAGCAGCCAGTAGTCGCGACCTGCGACTGATGAAACTGGGCTTTTTTTTAATATCACTATCTACTCGAAATTGGGATCTACAATCTACTGGAATTGGAAATTTCATAAATTAATTCCTTTGAAAATAATCATCAGAACTGGATTATTCGCGAAGAAATCGCGTATCACACGTTCAAAAGAAATTTATAAAAACATACAGTCGAGAGAACCTCCTTTTTTTCTTAAGTCGTTTAAAAAAAATCTATCTATATCTATGTCTATACTTCTTTAATAAAAATAGGAATGATTTGTTTCTAATGTTTTCACACAAAAACTACTGGACCGATTTCAAAAATTCTTTCACCATTTGAAAGCTGCTGTTTAATATTACTTACTAAAGTGTAAACGAAACTATCGTTATGTCTAATTCCACGCGAGCGAAGCTGCGTCCACTAGTGTTTAATTAATTTTGTGTCATGAAAAAATGTTTCCATCAATACTTTCATTGGAAATGAATTGGTCATACAAAAAGATAGCTGATCATCTGCATTGATCGAAAACAATGATTTTCTATGCTGTAAGGGCACATCGCAAACGACGGATACAACTAATATTCGTTTGGCAAAATAAAATCCTTTTAACAAGATTCTTAATTATATGACCACCACTGTAGATACACCGGAAGTCAATAAAATATCTTTTTAAAAATGTCATCCATCACGCATAACCGCATAACTCGCCAGTTCACAGCAGCATTACGGATGCACCGCAGATTGCATCCATCCATCCAGCCATTCATTGCGTTACTCACCCTTGTAATGCTTTATTTGCGGTACCACTTACCATTACCATTAGTTATTGAAACATTCTCGATCCATTATTCATGACAAGCGGCGAGGGGTCAATGGTTAATGAAAAAATTACTTTGCCTACATTAAAATATAAAAATTTACTGAAGAACTGATGAATCGCTTTAGTTTTTCTGTTATTGTTACGGCAGGTGAAATCATTATAACTTAGAAAAGTCATTGGTGCGTGCCGCTTGGGTTTGAACCCGGACCGCTCGAGCAAGAGGCCATGTCGATAGCTACTGGCTGTCACCGCTTTTTTAAACATACACCTACTTATCACATTCATTTATTCATACAATACAATACAATACTTTAATTGTACACCGAAATAGAACATGTTACAAGTACAAATTAAAATACACAAACATACCTAACGCGACAAAGATTATCAACATATTCATGTTAGTAGGTACGTTTATTTGTAATCTGTTTAGGTACTTCTGTTTGATATGTACCTACTAACTATAATTATATAATAAAGTAGAAGAGATATTTTAGAATAGAATAGAATAGAATAGATTTTTATTGGACATAAAATAAACACTTTAAACAATAAATAAATTTAAAAACAGTCTCAGAATAGTATCTTAATAGTAACATTTCTAATGTTTGCTGCATTATCTGTCCAAAAAGGCATTCACTCAGCATAATGCTGCAGTGATAAGCTGCAGCGCTGATTTTCAGTGAAGCCTTATGGGACGAGATTCCTTGATTGATACGATTTTGATTTTATGTTTGTGTAAACGCGCTAATCTCTGGACGCTCTAAGATGTGCAGTGCACCAACTGTTTTCGGTACGCGGACAGTGAATTTGTTAAAACTGAATTCGCAGAGCCGTTCTCAAATAATAAAAATGCTGAATCTCACTCCAGCGAAAGGCGAGAATAAGTGTGTAAGCTTGTTGACCTCGTTTGTTCACAGAACTGCCAAGTTTTACCTTGTTGGTCACGTGGTCACGTCACGGCCCGTGGTCGCGGCCGGTCAAACAATGGTCACATAAACTGACGGACAAGAAAATACTTTTAGGTGGAAAGGAAGTGCATGTATTAGCATAAGTACTGTCTAATCAATATTATTTCCTACAGTCGGCTATCGGACACGTCTAGAGGCCACCGTGCGGGGTGCGCGGGGCGAGGTAGGGAGGGGGCCGTACCGAACAACCATGCACTCGTTCGGTACCTACTAGCAGGTCGAGTCCCACTGTTGGGCACGGGTCTACTATCGAAATGGGAGAGCTAATCTCTCCTTAGCCGCTCTTAATCCGCCTTAGTCCACCACGCTGGCCAACTGCAGATTGGCAGACTTCACATGCCTTCGAGAACATTATGAAGAACTCTCAGGCATGCTGGTTTCCTCAAGATGTGTCCCTCAACAATCCAGCAAGTGACATTTAATTTGCACAAAACTTAAAAAGTCATTGGTGCGTGCCGCTTGGGTTTAAACCGGGAACGCTCGAGTGAAAGGCGAGATCGATAGCCACTGGGCTGTCAACGCTTAACCTCTTCACCAATCCGCATTGGAGCAGCGTGGTGGATTGTTCTCCCTCGACTATGGCAGTGAGAGATCCAAGACTATTAATCCAAGGTATTATCCAAGGTATGATCCAAGCTATTCTCTGAACAACAGTAAAAGCTAAATGTGCTTCAAAGGGTAACTCCAAAACAGGGAAATAATATTCCCACGGGGCAATCAACTCGGCCCAACCTGGACTAACCTAACAAATGGGTCCGCAACACTCATCGGCGCTTCATTGAGCCGACGACACGTGTCCGGTTCGTCACGGGATCGTTCCCGTGTCGGGAGTAAAGGCGATTCGACACGGCGTCGATGCGACCACGGGACTTGACGGGACCCGGGAAGCAAAGAGAGTGTGTATTCTAGAGTTTGCTCTACTTTCTCTCTCTCTCTCTCTCTTTCTCTTCAACCCACAGTCCACTGTTGGACATAGGCCAATGCACGCCACTGAGCTTGTTCTACTTAAGCAATTCTTAAGCAGTGTAGCGTCCATATCCCAATGGCTCGTGTCGATTCAATGTGATTGAAAGAGTTAGGAAACGACGGGCGCGGTCGGTATGGGTGACCGCTAGTGGCATAATTGCATGGACGCTACCGTGCTTCGGAGGGCACGTAAAGTCGTCGGTCCTGGTTGTTTTCAATGGTGGAAACAGTCGCTAAGCCTTGTCGAAGACCTTCGGGTGGATTGAGAACATTCGACACTTGGTTGGCCACTAACCCCTCCACCAATCCGAATTGGAGCAGCGTGGTGGAGTATGCTCTAGACCTCCCGCAACTGTGTCTGTGGGGGAGACCCGTGCCTAGCAGTGGGACGTCTATGGGTCGCAGCGAAGCAATGTTTGTAGCATAGAGGAACGTACAGTTAGGGCACGAAAGCTTAGCTCTGACCTTGAATGCGCAGAAGTCGAAATTTAGCATTAAGTTGTCACAAATTGGTCACAAATTATTTTTTACACAGTTGATAACACAAGAGAGATGAAATAAACAAACCATTTTACATTAATAATTGTTTAATAATTCAATTCAACACACATTCACACAGCTTTAAAACATTACTCGAACATGTAAATAAATAAAGAGTATTAATTAACATTAAAATTAAAAAATACCATAATAATCTTGTCACGTTTGAACACAAACATTCACTATACAACATTACCAAAAAAACAAAAATTGCATATAACTCTACTTAAAATTAAACTATAGTAGAGCAAGCTTACGATTGTAAAAAAGACTGCACGAAATAAATACTTATGAACCTTATTTTGTTTCACATAAGGTTCAAAGTACAACAAATTTGTCAGATTAAAAACTAGGGTTGCCACACAATATGCTTTATAATTGAGTTCTCACGAGGAAAATAAGCGTGACGTCACGGATCATCGCTTTCATGATATTGAAAACAATAATTTAGCTAATGGTGACACTGCATTAGCAGGTACAATCATTAAGTAGTAACTATAGTAAAAGTAGTAGGTATAATATTTACAAAAATACAGATTAAAATTTTTTAAAAAATAATCTTAGAATATCAAATAACATTTAAGCCCTTAAGTATAAACCTAAAGTCTTATTGATAGCAGTTGCTGAGGACCACAGACCTCACAAAAATCACACGAAACAGCAAATACCCACATTTAGTAAGAGATTAAAATTCCACAAATTCTAATCCACTGTCCATAGCTATCCATTTTATTAAATGCTTGCTTTGCGTAAAATCGACCGGGAAGTTAATTTCTCCATTTTTTACGAGAGAAGAAATTCTCTTTTAAGAAGAAGAGTTGCAGGAAATCAGGTGCAATAACTGATTTCCATCAACTCCCATGAACCTATGAAACCTATAGACCCGATCGAAATTCTAAACGCTCTACCCGTACGACATGTCAGTTATACAGATAATCTATAGAGATGCAGTCCAAAAGTCCATTCTCTTGCAAGTCTGCCAACATTGTGAAGAACACTGCCTCCGCGCTCAGCTGAACCCTCCCCAGCTCTCGATACTCCTCCAGCCTTTCGATGACGAATTCGAAGATGTTCTCGAAATTTCCGAGCTCCTCAAACCGTTGGAGATCAGCGATCTTGTACACGAAACTTCCAGGGAATCCCATCTTGGAATCCATCGCCAGTAGGTGGATGAGAGCATGGTACCAGACGTTCGGGCAATTGATGGACTCCCCTACCAGGTTGGCAAGGTATAGAAGTACGCAGCGCCAGTTTGGCGCCAACGCTTCGCATTTTGCTTGGACTATCATCACTGACTGCAAAGAAATATTACGATAAAACATATATAACTTTAGAGTTAGGAATAAGAAATGACTGTCTGCGGGATTTGATTTCTATTTTACTATTTTAGGTAATCCTAAGAAGGTCATTAGATACCTTGATAATATTAATGGTAAACAATGAGATGGACAGAAAGTTAACATATTGTTCTGTGTTAGTCAGTCTTCATATTTATTCAGGGGAGGCTTCTTCACAATAGCTAATCACGATTCTATTATCACAATGTTTTTTTAAATGTAATTAACCTTTATCATAAGATTTATAACACATTAAATTAGATAATACAAAGGCGTCTTGGGGTGTACTAAATATACTGAATCTTACGTGGTTTCTTCTACCCAAGGCTCAACGAGCATCTGGTTAAACTAGCTGACTATCTTAGCGCTTGCACCATTTCTTCGTTGACCTTTTGACCTTTTTATGACGTAATGAAACACAATAAACAATCAAGTTGTGTCTCGCATAGATGCACGGTGGTCTAACAGATTTTTTATAAGGAAGATGCAAATTAATAGGCATCAACCCATCTACGAACGTGACTTATATTGGAATGGGATGGTTAGTCCAGTTGGTTATTAGTAATAACCATACCTGAATACCTGGTTTTACAAAAGTAATAACTTATTACTATTGTAAAACCAGGTATTCATCCAATTTATCAATAGCTAATCCTATATAACATTTAACATTAGAGCGTTTATAATTATATTATTAGTAGCTTTAAATTAGCCTATTTTGAATAGCATTATTAAATATCTCTTTTTTTTAGTAGTTACCTAGACTTTCGTTAAGCGCGCCCAATTACCTTATAGCTAAGCTAAATAAATGATATTATTTTGATTTTGACCTTGGTTAGTTCATTAACAGATAAAATTGGCATATCAGAAGTTAAAAAGGTTCATCCATCCATCCCTTTTGAGGTCCACTGCTGGACAAGCCTCTCCTAAACGACAAAACAGGTTAAACGACCATACAACAATAATTACCTGATAAATAATACTCTTGAAAATATCAGCAGACCTTCTCACTGGCACGGATATCTGCAGCGGGCTGTAGTGCCGCTTCTCCCGCATCACGTCCACCGCCTTGTCATAGGACGCGCCGTACGCGTCGATCCTGGAGACGGGGCTGGAGTGGGAGGACAGCTTCCTGAATATCCTGTAGAACTCCAGCAGGAAGCGCAGTATTAGAGACATGCCGTATTTGTAGCAGTTCTCTGTGGTTATTTCGTTGTCCGATTCATTTGCTGCCCTGAAAGATGGATTGATCAGAATCTTCAGAATATGATTCTGTGAGGACAGTTAGCCTACCACACTTTTACCTTGGTGTCCAAGGTAAGCTAAGTAAGGTAAACTAAACTAAAGCTAGGGTTTGTAGCTTGACAGGCGTTGGACACGGTTCTCCCTCAGCTTAGGAAGGCATACTCCACCAAGCTGCTCAATTGCGGATCAGTGGATGGGTTAGGGGTCAACCCAGTGTCGAGTGTTCTCAAGCCACCCGAAGTCGACGATTGTTTTACATAGAAAACAACCGGGACCATCCGTGTGATATCTTTTCAATACATTCCGATGAGGAAGATTTGCATATCATTAAAATAAAATTTAAAGATATTCACAGTCTGATCTTCTTGTCTTCCTTAATGTAATTAGAACAGTAACAATTAATCAATTAAATTCTACAGGTCCTCCATATTCAATTTTATCAATTACAGACAAAATCTAAAAGCGTTTTATACTTACAAGTTAAGATACATATAATGCATCTGATCCATATACTGGTCAGTTTTGTTTCGCAGCGCCTTTTCCTTGTGTACCAACTCCGTCACCTGGTCCCAGACGGACTCTGGATCAGAGACCACATTACGTGATCCATTAGATGACTCGAGAGATCCTTCGGCTATTGAAGCCTTTCTAGAAGTTTCTGGTAACTTCAGGTCAGGGTTCCGGGACATTCCTGTGGGCAGGTGTACGTCGTCGTACGGATACCCCGGCTGGTCTGTTGGCCTCGGTTGCTGACTGATCTCGTCGTAGCCGATACTCTGCAGTGGCCACTGGGCACTGCAAGCAGATAGCTGTACTAAAAGCAGGGCTGACAACATTTTTAACCTGAAAAGTATACGTAAAATGTAGATACTTGATGGTGATGTAAAGTGAGGTGGGCAAGCATTTCTTACAGGCGTTTTAATAAGTATTAGATAACGGCCTCGCGTGGTGGAGTATGCTATAGACCTCCAGATTTATCTGTGGGGGAGACACGTAGCTGAATCTGATGGGCAAGAACACAGTACCCACCGCCATCGCGTCACTCCTGAAGATGTTCATCGTAATTGACCGAAACTAGTCGGCCTTTTTCCGATTTAATCACGCGTGGGTAAGCCGGTAACTTCAAATTTGAACTAAGTTATTTAAGTAATTTATTTTCGTACTTACTTATTGTGTTGTAACGGTTGAGTTGAATACCACAATTTAAATGTGCTTATTTCGACAATCAGCAAGCGTTTTCCCCGCTTTAAAAGAATTAATCCTATATTTATAGACGGAATAATAACAATATAATTGGTTATTTAGTTTGTCGGTATATTGTTATATAATTCATTAAGTAAAATATAAATCTGTCACCCGCAATCCTATATAACGTAGTTACACGGACCTTCATCCACTTGCTCTGACCTTGTATGCGCAGGAGTCGAAATTAAGGTGTCGTCGGGCACGGAGCGAGGGCGGGGGCGTCACTCGTAAGTGGTGATTGGTTCCCCAGCAGTATTATGATACCCCATGCGCAACTATCCCCTATGGATTTCGTTCAGAGCTAAACTTTCGTGTCGCGTTGAATAACTCGTATATTAAATTTTCTGGATCTATTATTATTTAAAGGGGGTGTAGGTTATGCCCATAAGCCACGGCGACCTAAAAGATCTATTGTAGATATGGTTTTATTCCTGGATCTAGCAATAAAAACCATATCTTACGGTGATTGGTCGATACAGTCGACTTAACTTTAAGGATTCTCTAATCGATATGATAGACAGTCTTCTGTTTTTTTTAACAAGCCTGAAACTATTTATCTGGACCTCGTGAAAAGTGTTGATGTGGATTTTGAGTTGTGTTGAAAATCTACACATTCTCTCTCTATCTCTCTCGTTACATAGTACCTACTCCTTGAGGACAAGATATGGATTTGGTCCCAGATTGGATCTCCGACCACAGACCTTGATTAAACAGATATCTTGAATTTTGTTTGTTAAATTGTGTCTGATCTTTTATTAATTCAGACTAGGCAATGATTCCTTGTTGGAGTCTAACCTAATCGTATAAATTAATTAGCAAATAATGCAAACATATCCGCGCGGCGCCCTAGTCTCGTGACGTCACTGATTCCAATCGCTCCCAATTACCGGCGTTAACAGAACAATGACAACATCCATTTGTCTCGCTCCTAGGTGGCGCTAATCGTCAATACGAGTACACTGTAATAGCTATTATTAATCCCTGCTTAGCAATTGACTTTCACTCTTGTGATTTTATTCATACGTAAAGTGGTACCATTATCTACATCAACAGCATTTATGTTGTGAAATCGTAAGGAAAACTGCAGGAGGTTAAGTGCTTACATAAGATCATTTAAATCACATATTGTGCGCTAGTTACACCTAAAACAACAGTGAAAGCCTTGGGTGTGCTCTAGTGCGGATTGTCGGAAGTTTTTAGGTTACAAAAGACTTCAGTATGGTATAACGATTGTTTTGTTACAGCTAGGCTACAGCTAGGCCAGGACGGACTGACCGTGACGAACGTACTAACAATTAATGGGATAACATTGGATCATGACCTTTTTATGGACGATATAAACAAGTTGTATGCTATCTACTGTCGCCCATGACTGTCCTAATAATGACGGAACCATATTATCGCGCGAATGTTCGTGACGCGTTGTCGCAATAAAAACTTCGCAGAAGTGTAGCCATTCATGTCGCGACAATACCCTTTGATGCGCGAAGTATTCGTGTTCGCCCGAATACACGAGATCCGACGAATTACTAGGCCACATTTAACGCGATGATGCGAATATTCGCCAAACTCCGAAAATGTAGCCCCACTGATGTTGCATGGATGAGTCGAACGAAGTCCAGATTGTATAAGTAGTACCTACTACAAGTGGACTATCTGGATTTTTTTCTTTAATCCATCAGCCTTTGAAGTCCACTGCTGGACAACGAATTCCTTAATTCAATTAAATTGCTTTAAATATCTTGTTAGTACCAGGTCGGTACTATTATTATTTCATCTATTATGTCGTAGGTACACAATAAATGGACCAGGCCGCAAGCTCGTTTGCCAATTACATCTATATCTATACTAACACTAGTGGACGCCCGCAGCTTCGCTCGCGTTACACATTCACTAACTTCAAAAACGGCAAAGCTTCATACTAACTTTGCACCCCCGTTTTACCCCCTTTGGGGATGAATTTTCAAATTTTTCTCGCCGTAAAAACCATCCTCGAACTTCAACGAACATTTAAAAAAAGAATTGGCCAAATTGGTCCAGGTGTTGTTGAGTTATGCGCTTACCAACACATTTTGCGATTCATTTTTATAATATAGACTAGTGGACGCCCGCAGCTTCGCTCGCGTTACACATTCACTAACTTCAAAAACGGCAAAGCTTCATACTAACTTTGCACCCCCGTTTTACCCCCTTAGGGGATGAATTTTCAAATTTTTCTCGCCGTAAAAACCATCCTTGAACTTCAACGAACATTTAAAAAAAAGAATTGGCCAAATTGGTCCAGGCGTTGTTGAGTTATGCGCTTACCAACACATTTTGCGATTCATTTTTATTATATAGACTAGTGGACGCCCGCAGCTTCGCTCGCGTTACACATTCACTAACTTCAAAAACGGCAAAGCTTCATACTAACTTTGCACCCCCGTTTTACCCCCTTAGGGGATGAATTTTCAAATTTTTCTCGCCGTAAAAACCATCCTTGAACTTCAACGAACATTTAAAAAAAAGAATTGTCCAAATCGGTCCAGGCGTTGTTGAGTTATGCGCTTACCAACACATTTTGCGATTCATTTTTATTATATAGATTATAAAGAAGAAACACTTGTTTGTAATGTTTTCACACAAAAACTACTGGACCGATTTCAAAAATTCTTTCACCATTAGAAAGCTGCATCTTTACTGAGTGACAGGCTATATAATATTACTAGGTGTAAACAAAACTATTGTTATGACTAATTCCACGCGAGCGAAGCTGCGGGCGTCCACTAGTAGAAAAATAAGGAGGGTGAAACAAATACTTTAATGCTATTCATTCGTACAAACAAACAGTTTATTACATTCAAATGTAGAACGAAATTTTTTTTTTGTTTTTTTTTATTATTGTAAGGACTTTGTCGCTGAGCGACCACATCGTCCCGTAATTCTATCTCGATTACCGCGCGTACAGACTAGATCCCATGTCGATATCCAAGCATCTCAGCTTGTCTTCACCCAGCAGTTCCTTCACGAAGCTGTGGTCGGCCGCCCTCTCGGTCAGCGACTTCTTCAAGGCCGGCCCAAGGTCGGCCAGCGTCTGCAGGGTCATGTCGAACAGATCGTTCGCGTTGTTAAGAGACAGGTCAGCCGCGAGACGTTTCTCCAGTTCAGCGTTGATCAGGTCTGTGGCATCCTTGACGGTGGCTACGTGCTTCACGTGCTTGATCAGCTGCAGGTGGACCAGCGCGTGGTACCAGACGTACTCGCACACCTCGGAGGCCTCGGCGAGGCGGGCGAGGTACAAGGATTGGCAGAGCCACTCAGAGGTGTGGGTCTTGCATTTGGTCTGCACTATTCCGACCGGCTGAAAACGAAAGGGTGTCAGTTTAAGACTGCAATCACAATTTTTCTTGATTCAATCAGATACTGCTGTACCTACATAGTTCCCAGGCGACTTGACCTTTTTCGACATAATTATTCAACAATCATTCCTAAACCTTCCTCATGAATCGCTCTGTCGATTGGTGAAAACCGCATGGAAATCCGTTCTGTAGTTTTTGAGTAGATCGCGTACACACAGAGAAACGCGCCGGGGAACTCTGTTTTTTTATATGTAATCTTGATAATGACTTATACACACATCATAAAATTGCAAGAATCTTAATTTATTAGATGCTTCTTGCCTTGCTTCGTGGTAGGATTTGGGTTAGTCCAGTTGACCGGACTTCGTTAAAATAAACATTTCCATACGGATGAACAAGGGTCCTACTCATTTCAACGATAAATGTCTTCCAGTAGACCTGATGGAGATCATCATGAAAACAAACGCGTACCTGTGGCACTTTTTGGAACTCACCGCATCCAGAACAGCCAAGTGTATATCCATGGCTCTCCTCACTGGCGCGGCAAATTGGACCGCTGTGAGACCCTTCTTCCGCTGCAGGCTCTCCAGAGACTTGAAGTAGGCGTTATTGTACGCCTCCACCTGGTACAGCTTGGCCCACGACGACAGGGAGCCGTTCTTGTAGTTGCTAGCAAAGTCCAGGACGAACGCCTCTACGATGGCCCGCGAGAATTTCCTCCACTTATTGTTGTCTTCCTCGCGCATTGGCCTGCCAATAATTGATTACTGGTAGATATATGTAGCGATATAGCTACAACCCACAGACGTCCCACTGCTAGGCACGGGTCTCATGAAAGCATGTTTCCGGCTGATTTTGTAAATTGAAACACATTTATTTTATTAGTTTTCATGTTATGAGATAACATTGAAAACAGTAAGTATTCAGATATTACATAAATATTCGTCAACGTTTTTAAATAGAGACTTATGCTGGATTTCAATAACCTATCTACGGATTGATTTGGCTATCGGAGATAGAAATGTGACACATTTTATATGGAACTTATGTCAAATTTCTATCTCCGATAGCCAATTCTATCCGTAGATAGGTTATTGAAATCCAGCATCAGCCAATTCTGTTCGATTATATAGTGGGTTTATTTTTTTCTCTCATGACAACGCGATTGGCGTGCAGGTGACGTCAGGTTGACGCGCAGATGGCGCGCAGTTCAAAGATTACGAGAAACCTAAACTCGATTGCCCCGTCTCACTGCAACCGAAATTAATTAAATTACATGAATTAGGCTGCAGATTGGTATACTTACAAACTGTCGTATCTCTGATTAAGTATTCTCACGTAATTCTCCGTGTCGTTCTTCAACTGTGTCTGCGCAAGTAGCGTGTGGACTGCCTCCGATACCGTCAGGTAGCTCGGCGGCTCAACTGGCTCCATATCCATCACCTTGTCGATAAATTTCTCCTTCTCTTCATTAGGCATACCAATCACTGATACCTCCGTGGTCGGTACTATCTCATCCCCAATAGTTGCATTCACTGTCTTGTTCGTCGGTGCCACTAATATAGGTTCCATTGAGACGTTTCTACCTGGAGAAACTTTTATTGGTGATACTGTCACGTTAGGTGGCACTTTGTCTTTGGGTTTGGCATTAATAGGAGGTGCTCCGTTTCCTGTGGAGCCCGGTTTCATGCTATTTGGATTTTGTGGCCTATTTCCTGTGGGGCCTGGTTTCATGCTATTTGGATTTTGTGGTGCATTCCCTGTAGAGCCGGGTTTCATGTCACTTGGATTTTGTGGCCTATTTCCTGTGGGGCCTGGTTTTATGCTATTTGGATTTTGTGGTGCATTCCCTGTAGAGCCGGGTTTCATGTCACTTGGATTTTGTGGCCTATTTCCTGTGGGGCCTGGTTTCATGCTATTTGGATTTTGTGGCCCATTTCCTGTGGGGCCTGGTTTCATGTCACTTTGACTTTGTGGCCCATTTCCTGTGGGGCCTGGTTTCATATTACCTGGACCCTTGGCAGCACCACCCACTGGCGACTTATCGAGTGGCAAAACATTAATAGGGCTGTTAGTAAAAGGACCGTTTGGAGGGTTCATTGGTGCCAACGGAGGGCCGTTCGTGAATGGTGCAGGCTGGTCAGGTCCTGGAGAGTTCTGCCCTGCTTTTCTAAGATCTCGAATAAAATGTACTCTGATCGTTCTTTTGAGGCGATCATCTATGTCAGTGTCAGGTTTGTCTACTGAACTCTCAAGGCTTGGCACAATGAAGTCTTCAGAGTCCCTTTTGTTGATTTCATGGACGTGAACTGATGCGGTGAATGTTGATTGAATAAGGCTAAGAATTGAAGGCAGGAGAAACCTGAAATTGTGTTGTGGAATTTTTAGAGTTATAAGTCGATATACTACTCACACCATGGCAAGGCTTAGTATTGATTTATTAATTTTACTGATATGACTATAAACATTTTCGTATGCGAATTTCCTAACGAGTCAAATTGTTAACCTAAACAAAGCAATCGTCATTTATTATATTCATTCTATTGCCAAGCGAAACTACAATTGGACTCGTTAGATAAGGCGATTTTCGTATACCTACGAGTGACATTAAAAAATACGGCGTATGATTGACGGTCCCAGATTAGAGTTGGAGATAAATGCTTGTAGTCTTCTTGTTAGGTAGAGTGGCTTTAAAATATTATTTACTAGGCTTGGGATGACTATGATCCCATAGCCTCACTCAACCACCCAATAGATGTCCCATTGTGTGTAATGTTGTCTGTCATGTATGTCTATCATGGTCTGAAATGTCACCCACTTCCCGAATCAATTTTAGGTCGTCAGCAAACAGAAGACAAGTAGACTCGAGGACCACCTCCGGCAAGTCGTTTATCAGTATGATAAATTGAAGCGGTCTTAAATTACTGCCTTGGCTGACACCTGATCTTGTAGGGTATTGACCCAAAAGGAATCTGCCACAATCGACAAATTGACGCCTGTCTCTTAAGTAGCTAGCGAAGAAAACCAG
This sequence comes from Carterocephalus palaemon, assembly GCA_944567765.1. Taxonomy (NCBI): domain Eukaryota; kingdom Metazoa; phylum Arthropoda; class Insecta; order Lepidoptera; family Hesperiidae; genus Carterocephalus; species Carterocephalus palaemon. The sequence continues at coordinate 9,116,771 of OX155662.1, read as the reverse complement.
AGTGGCATGCATCTCACGCAAGCCAACTTTCTTAGCAACACGTCTTTATCCTCTGTGTCAAACGCCTTCCGAAAGTCAAATTAAGTGACATTCATCTGCATTCCGGAATCTACCGTCGGCGTGTCATAACGGCAAGTTTCCAGTTGTCCCGCGCTCATGACGAAAGCCATGTTGCGCGGTGGATGTAAAATTTAATTAGTAGAATTTAAGAGAAATTATTTTACCAAATACAACTCCGGACGTCCATGCTTATAACTGGCAGTATGAACTTTATTATGACGAGAAAATCGCTAGATTGTTATATTATTAATATTCGTCATGCAATCAGAAATTTAATCAGGCAATTGAATAAATTAACTTCAAAATTTAATAACAAGTTGCATTTTTAATTTTTACTATAATTTTTGATTATAAAAATTGAATATGAATGAGCGTTAACGAAAAGTTTGATCTTACTGAATTATGAAAATTATTTTATTAATTTTTCAATTTCAACCTCAACAAACTGTTAAAATTGATATGGTATAAGTTAAATACCTATTTAAATTTGGTTGGAGCAATGTGTACTTATTATAAAATGTGGATTATTTGTATAAATTTACGCAATAAATTCAGAATTATGAATATCATACATTATATGCAATATAAATTTGATTTTAAGGATTTTAAATAAATATATTTTTTAACATAATAAAACTGTATTTTTACGGACCTTCCTACTAATGTAATGATAATATACCCCTCAGCCCTTTAAGGTATTATATCAAGGCTACTAAAAATCTACTAACCGCTCCGCTTATCAATTCGCTCTCATTTCGCCAGCGCCTTAGCATTTCTTATCTTTCCGCTGAATTCCAAGTTCAAACGTCGTCATTGGAACATCCCGTGACAAATTACTTTTGATTTACTTTTAAATGTTTTTCACAGTTCTGTTTATATCCGTCTAAAATGTACAATGCATAGTAACGTTACGATCATCTTTAAGACAGTAAATCACTTATCCGCTATGGATTAGCGTGGTTTTCTAGGCTTGAGAGAGATACTTAAGATTTAAAGATTAAAAAATCCACACATTTTTCTCTAGAAAAAAAAAAGACAACTATGCAATTAAGAATGAAAGATACTGGTAGTAAATTAAACAACTTGAAATGAAACTAAAATACTGCAACACAGCCACTACAGAGAAAAAGGTCTAAACTCAGTAACTATAATAAACTAGGAATAGATAAAACACTGGTTTTCAGTCCATTCTTCAAACAAAATCTAATAAAAGGAAGTTTAGTTTACGATTGCGTTATTATACAATTTATACTACTTGTTTTCAACTGCACCGGTTTCGGGCGGTTCCTATAAATTATGACTTTGTGTCGTGCTTTCAGTTTTTGTTTTTAACAAAGACATTAAACTGCATATCAATCCTCCCGAACGTATCGATACATTTTTGACGTGATAACGTCTTATAAATTGATGAACATCGACAGCGCATATGAAAAAGTTGTGTTTTTTTTGTACATTCCAGCATAAAAAGAGAAAAATATACTGATTCACAGAAAAATATTAAAAAAATTATTAAATGACCGGTTCTCTGCAGAGAAATTATTTTCAATAAATTAATTTTTACACACGACAACATTGGCGGTTCCATGGCTCCGAAATAGGGAACTGTCAAAATAAATATATAGACTTGTCTGTTGTCTGTGATTAGTTATCTGTACTGTAGAATACTTTGAAGTTCAGACTACAGACGTCAATTCTCCTTTTTTGTATTTTATAAAATAATGATTATGACGTTATCACGTAAATCTATCGTCCGTAAACCGACTTTACAGACAACCATTTTTTTTTTATGATTATGGAACAACGATGGCGCATGGCGTTTTGGCTTTACACAATATGGGAAGGGAACACTATTGTCATCAAATGGAGCCAAATTTTGTTTGTACTATGGCTTCCACCAATTACCTGTGTTGCGGTTGGAATTACAATTTAACACGATCTAAGATTCATCATCATCATCATCATCACAGCCCTTTCTTTGTCCCACTGTTGGGCACGGGTTCCTCTCAGAATGGGAGGGATTAGGCCTTAGACCACCACGCTGACCAACTGCGTATTGGCAGACTTCACATGCCTTCGAGAACATAGTGAAGAACTCTCAGGCATGCAGATTTCCTCAGATGTGTCCTTCACCGTTACAACAAGTGACATTTAATTTCTTAAATCGCTCATAACTTAGAAAAGTCATTGGTGCGTGTCGCTGGGGTTTGAACCCGGACCGCTCGAGTGAGGGGCGAATTTGATAGCACTTGATTTTGAATTTGATTGATTTGTCACCACTTTTCTGTCGGTCTTCCGTCTCAGTTCCGATGTAATAAGTGGCCTATTGCCATACGTCGAACAAAAACATTAATTATACTGAAGAAAACTTACGATTGATCATTGTTTATTTATTCATCAAAAAATGTTGCATAATGGGGCATACACATTATCCGTCTCTCCGAGAGGCCGCACACTCCCGTTGGCGACACAAGTACAACAGTAATTACGAGTTCATGCTAAATCGAGTATTCCTGATAAGGACCTGTAATAACTGCACGATTAGACAGGCCCGTTACCGGAAAGTTTCCTATCAATTTGATACATCACTCAAGGGGTATTACAAAGTAATTTATTGGTATTGGGATATAGCAGACGGATCTATAAAAGGTACTTACTTGCTAAAGGTGCCACATTCCGTCGTTTGCCCAGCAGAAGTGAACAGGAGGTAAGGAACTCACAAAACCTAATCATTTTGCTACAACCCATAAACGTCCAACACCTGCGGAGGTCTAGCTTACTCCACCACGCTGCTCCAATCCGGATTGGTGGAGGGGCCAATGGCCAAGCCAGTGTCGAATGTTCAAGCCAGACGAAGGTCGACAGGGCTTAACGATTGATTTACAATTGAAAACAACCGGCTTAGCGTGATCTCCGAAGCACTTGAAGATTTGCCACTAGCGGTCACCCTAACACAGTCAGCAGCGCCCGCCGTTGCTTAACTCGATCTATCACGTAGGTGGACGCGAGCCATTGTGCTATGGATGATCGAATAATTTTAATCCTTAAAGAATATCGTAGTAAATTAACAAAATGTGTGCCTGTGCCTTCTGAATCCAGCGCTTTCCCACCACCTTCTTCAGGTCGTCAATCCTCCTTGTCGAAGGGCGACCTGTACTCCTTTTTCCGAGTCGTGGTCTCCATTCGTGGACTTTTGTTCCCCGTCGGTTATCAGTCCTTCGAATATGTATTATTATTTATACGTGACCAGGATATAGTTCCAATCCATAAAAATATAGGCCTACTTTGAACCCATTTACCAATAATACTCAAAAACAATTTAATTATTTTTATCTTTTCCCTAGATAACAACATGCGGCTAACTCTCGTCGTACTACTTTGCTTATGCATCAGCCCCTACATCCAAGCTCGCAGTGCCCAGGCTAATGATGAATACGCGGGGTCCAGTGGCCATGCCGGCCACTCTGCTGGCAGCGGGCTGAGTAGCCAGAGTGGCAGCGGCGGCGCAAAGACATCTGGGGCTAGTAGCGGGTATTCTGGACAGAGTGGATCTGGCAGTGGGTACTCCGGACAGAGTGGTGCTGCTAGCGGGTATTCCGGTCAGAGTGGATCTGGGAGCGGGTACTCCGGTCAGAGTGGATCTGGGAGCGGGTATTCCGGACAGAGCGGATCTGGTAGTGGGTACTCTGGACACAGTGCAGCGGGGAGCGGACATTCCGGACAGAGCGGATCTGGTAGCGGATACTCTGGACAAAGTGGAGCTGGTAGCGGTTATGCAGGACACAGTGGATCTGGCAGCGGATATTCCGGGCAGAGTGGAGCCGGCAGCGGATATTCCGGGCACAGTGGATCTGGGAGCGGGTATTCCGGACAGAGTGGTGCCGGTAGCGGGTATTCCGGACAGAGTGGTGCCGGTAGCGGGTATTCCGGACAGAGTGGTGCTGGTAGCGGGTATACTGGACACAGTGGATCTGGGAGCGGTTATTCCGGACATGGCGGATCTAGCAATCATTTGAGCGGTCACTCTGGTCAAAGCCATCTAGACGAACAGTCCAGGCGTAGTCAATCCGGTGGCTACAGTGGAGCTAGCGGATCAAGCAACTTGCATGGAGCCAGTGGTCAAAGTGGTTATGGAAGCGGTGCCTCTGGCCACTCTGGTCATTCTGGTCATGCGGGATCAAGTGGGGTTGGAAGTGGCTACGCGGGTCAGGCGGGATATGGTTCTGGAAGTGGCTACGGAGGTCATGCTGGTACTGGAAGCGACTACGGAGGTCACGCTGGTTCTGGAAGCGGTTACGGAGGTCAGGCTGGTTCTGGAAGCGGTTACGGAGGTCAGGCTGGTTCTGGAAGCGGTTACGGAGGTCAGGCTGGTTCTGGAAGCGGTTACGGAGGTCAGGCTGGTTCTGGAAGCGGTTACGGAGGTCAGGCTGGTTCTGGAAGCGGCTACTCTGGCCATCCTGGCTCTGGTAGTGGATATCCTGGTCTTTCTGGTCACAGCGGGTATGGTGCAGGATCTAGCGGTTATGGTGCCAGTGGTCAAAGCGGATCCGGTGGCTACGGGGGCGCTGGCGGGCAAAGCGATGCCAGTGGAGCTGGGTATTTAGGCCACACAGGGCCAAGTGGACACTTAGGCGCTGGTGAGCACAGTGCCAGTGGTTCAGCGAGTGAATCCGACCGAAGCGGCTGGGGATACAATGGTGGATTCAACGCTGGTTTCAACAATGGTTTCTACAACAACTTCTATAGATACCCGATTACTTACTTGAGAAGCAAGGGAGGAGACATTGATTACGAGAAGAGTAACGAAGCAAGCGCTTATGCCGGACAGGATTCTAGTGCGGCATATGCTGGCCAAGGATACGGTGGTCAGGGCTACGGAAGTCAGTCTGGAAACCAGGGTTACGGACACTCCGGAGGTCTTGGTTACGGAAGCCAGTCCGGAAGTCAAGGTTACGGAAGTCACTCCGGAGGTCTTGGCTATGGAAGCCAGTCTGGAAGTCAGGGCTACGGAAGTCAGGGTTATGACGGACAGAGCTCCGGAAGCGGCTTAAATCAGGGTCATGCTCAAGTTGCAGGTTACTAAAAATATATTTTAAAATACACCTATAAAAAACATTTAAATGAATATATATTTTGAAAATACGGTTTCCTTGCTCTGTTTCGATGGAAAACTAAATTTGTATGAACATAACTCGTGTCAACTATTATGCCCTTATTTGCAATTTTGTAATCATTTAACTGAACTAATTGTGTCATGTATTTTATATGAATAAAAACTATTTGTAAACATGTTTTGATTGATTAAGAGTAAATATGAGTAAGGGTGCTAATTGAATGGAAAAGCCAAACTGAAAATTATGATGAGGATAATCGTTATTCTAAAATATATCTAATTCTGTTGCAGCTAGCTAACTAGGTACCTATATACAAGTACCGACCATATGACTTGATATAAGGTCTTATGGCTAATTTAAATGCAACATTAATAACTACAGTGAATCTATATCGCTTGTCTTGGCTACGGCTAGCACTTGCTTTCCTGGCTTACTTGTATACTCCAGCTCAAGATAGGTACCTAAACTACGCGCAGTCTTTGTATTTTAGTACCATAAACAAACTTCTAAAAGCAAATCGGGATATCACGACCGCATTCACCGTCCGTCCGTCCGTTTTGCACTCAGCCGCTGAAACATTAGCGGTTTTATCTGCAAAGCAATATTTCATCTCGAGCATATCTCCCAAACCAAATCAATCAACGATAAATTCTATTTTGAGATTCGGACGCAGGCTGCAAGGTTCCAATAAAATGTATTATTATAACAATGGTATTGCGACCACAGATTGATGAACAGATAGAGAGGATTGCGTTTAATGAGTGTGAATCTGTGAATCTGTTTTACAAAATATTTATTCGCGTATTTAAAAATAATACAAAGAGTACATATTAATTTAAAATTTAAATTCCCTCGTACAACTTTACAATTAACTTGATTTAATTGTAGATAAGTGTCGACTATATTTTTCATAATAGGTACTTCTTTTAACTTTTATCTCTTGAAACATTTATCTCTTCCATTTTTATACATATAGGTCATTATAGGTAGGTACCTACTTAATACGTCAATAATAATGTGGAACATCATCCCATTTTTGAAAATGTCTGTTGTGTGACACGGGTTTCTTCCACAGCCACAACATAGGGAGAAAGCACGAAATTTGACCATTAATTCACATACCTACTCAGCCGATGACGTACCTACTATCGACGGGAGCCATAGTTACGAGTAAGTATGTTACTTTGCGATAAATTGAACACTTCATACATTTCTATGCTATGCCACTTCTAGTCTTCACGCCGACTTATTTAGCGGTTGTACAAACTAGTGTCGGCGGTAAAGTTTTTACTTGTATCAGCTATCAAATCTGACGTTTGGGTGCCCGCCATTGTTGCGGATCGCGGCTCGGCCAATGGCGGCCCCTGCTTTGAATTTCGAATGTTTTCTTTTTGAGGGCTCCTCGCCATTGTTTTAGGTGATTGTATTGTTTTTCTTTTTTACTAGTCATCGCGGGAAAAAATGGATTGCTTAATGCGAACCACCGATACAAAAGCACCAAACGCACTCTTAAATAAGGAACTATTCGTACCTATAGGATAGGTATAAGTAGGTATCTGCCTCGTCGGTCTAGTGGTCGCAGGCGCGTCTATCAAGCTAGAGGTCCTGGGTTCAATGCCCGGGTAACTATTGGGATTTTCTATCTTGAAACTTTCGGCACCTAGCAGCTCGGAGTCTGGATTTGTGCCCGGTGTTTGGCAATAGGCTCACCACCTATTACATGGGACCTAAACTTAAATGGTGAAAAGTGGGCGTGTGCTCCTCTGCCCACCCCTTCAGCGAAATACAGTCGTGTTTTTTTTTTTAAAACAGTGACATTGCGTTATTGTATGACATTATTTGCAACCCTACATTATTATGCATGAAATAGCGTTATCTTTAAACAAACCTACTATTTAATGAAAGAAAGAATGAAAATATGTTTATTTAACCACTTCACTACAACAAAATTAACCTTAAATTAAACGATGATTATACAAAATATATTTGGGTACCTGCAGAAATCCAAATATATTTCAGATTCTTAAATACTCTACAATTTGATGCTAAATCGACGGAAAAAGGTCGTGAATCGACAAATCGGTCAATTTTCTACTACAATGGTCGCTATTTTAACGTTATTGGATGAGCACAGTAATAGGTGACGAAAATAGTTTTTTAATGGCGGCAATCGTTTGAAATAAGTCTAATTTAGTTCGAAATAGCTACACTGAGTGGCTGAAAGCTTTTCTTCTCGCCCCATAGAAATGCATGGCGACTTTATAGTAAAAGGGACTACACACTCTCGACAACTGCACATCAATACAATGCCTGCTACTCAATAATTCATACTTGTGTTTAAATATATATTGCAGTGAATCAATTTAATTGCCTACCTTAAGGTAGACAATTAAATTGATTCATGGCTTTTGCAAGTAAAGTTTTTGCGCAATCGAATTGTTGCTTTACAATTACCTAGTCGCTGCGACCCATAGACGTCCCACTGCTGGGCACGGGTCTCCGCCACAGACATCTGCGGGAGGTCTAGAGCATACTACACCACGCTGCTCCAATGCGGATTGGTAGAGGGGTTAGTGGCCAACCCAGTGTCAAATGTTCTCGAGCCACCCGAAAGTCTTCGACAAGGCTTAACCACTGTTAAGCCTTGTTGCCACATTCTCCGTAATATTGCAAAGGCTTGACTATTCAATCAATCAATATAATTCACGCCTGTGACGCCCAAAAGGTAGGCAGAAGGTGTAATACACCAACTCTTTACCAGTTAAGTTAATATCTCAGCGTATTGCCATATTTGCCATACACCGAAACTCCGAGCTAGAAAACCCGAACCGGATATCGAACCCAGGACCAATATCTTAGCCGCGAGACAGTCTAAAATCTAATAGGAAATATCAGCGAGAGTGTAAGGGTGCCATAAACTCTGCCAAGTCACCCTCGGCCTGTTTTGACAAGAGGCTTGAGGGAACCGCGCTAAAAGCTTTTAAAGAAAAAAATGACGTTCGAATTTATCCTCCTTCAAAATATGGGGGAGTGGCGGGTTTTTATTTTAATACCACCGGTCACAATATTAAACATCGAGTTCGACGGTTAGATTTTTATGGTTACAAGATAGCTAACGAACACGCAGACTGTCAGTGTCGATGACAACTGTACAGTAGCTCCAATGCGAATTAGCGGAGGTGAGTGGCCAACCCTGTTTCAAATGTTCTCAAGCCAAAGGTTGACAAGGCTTAAAAAGGGTAATTAAATAGATCCATCCATCCATCAGCCCTTTTGGGTCCACTGCTGGACATAGGCCTCCCTCAATCGTCGCCACTCCTCCCGATCCTGCGCCCTCTGAATCCAACGGTTTCCTGCTGTCTTCTTCAGGTCGTCAGTCCACCTCGTCGTTTTCCGAGACGCGGTCTTCACTCGAGGACTTTTCTTACCCAACGGTTATTTATTTATTTATTTATTTAACCTTTTATTGTGTAATACAATATGGCGGACTTAATGCCTAATGGCATTATCTACCAGTCAACCATGGGCGTTGGTGAAAAGATGTAAAATAGGTAGGCAGTTTACGATACCGTTGATTTTTTCGTGAAAGTTATTATCTTAGGTTATCAGGTCGAGCAACGTGGCCTGCCCATTGCCACTTCAGTTCGCTGATCCTTCGAGCTATGTCGGTAACCTTCGTTCGTCTACGGATTTCATCATTGCGAATCCCATCCCGTAGAAAAATACCGAACATACGAGAGCATGATATAAAATACATGATATTAAATAGATTGACAATGAATAATATAGATACTACAAAGGGTAGATAGATAAGTAAGTATATAGTGTAGTGTATAAAGATAAGGGATAGATACTAGTAAATATATCATAAAGATACTATAAAATATAAAATAGATACTCGCCTGTAAATCCACGCTGCAATTGAATCATGTTTTTACAAGATCTAAAATTAAGCTTAACATAAATCTCAGAAAAAATTTCGTCTTCATTTTTATTATTATAGTTTTTTAGTCAGTTTATAAGTGGAGCTTCTAAGTGTCTCAGTCAGCGGCTGCCGTTACCGCCGGCTCGTTATATATTTTAGTAGTAGCGTTTAATCTTCTATCGGAAGTGACGCGTCCCGTACCTATGCCATTCAACTTTATGTATGAAGTAATTGTAGTTCAATGCCGTATGCCGATTTGTCCGCTGCGACCCATAGACGACCCACTGCTGGGCACGGGTCTCCCCCACAGACACTGCGGGAGGTCTAGAGCATACTCCACCACGCTGCTCCAATGCGGATTGGTGGAGCAGCCGATTTGTCCAGCATATAAAAAATACCTTTCTGGTCTAATTTTACTTTGTCTATACTATACTAATATTATAAAGAGGAAACATTTGTTTGTAATGTTTTCAAACAAAAACTACTGGATCGATTTCAAAAATTCTTTCACCATTAGAAAGCTGCATCTTCACTGAGTGACATAGGCTATATAATATTACTAGGTGTAAATGAAAATATTGTTATGTCTAATTCCACGCGAGCGAAGCGGGCGTCCGCTGCGACCCATTGACGTCCCACTGCTGGGCACGGGTCTCCCCCACAGACGCGCTGCGGGAGGTCTAGAGCAAACTCCACCACGCTGCTCCAATGCGGATTGGTGGAAAAGCGGGCGTCCACTAGTCGCAAACTAAACTCATTGGAATAAATTGATAGAATTCACGTGCCACTGAGAATATTAAGGAGAACTCTCCAGAGTGCAGGCTTTCTCTCAACGTTTTCTTCGCTGGTATAATTATTTTAGTATTTTAGTGGTTTAACGATCTGATATATAAATTCGGACACTTGATTAGGTATGAGGCGTAACTCTTAATACTATACTATAATAACTAAGTAGGTATAACCTAAATACTCTCTCCTCTAGCCCAATAATATCCCATAATGATAATAGTAATAATTGCTATCCATTTCATAGAAAAATAAACGTAAAATCGAATGTTTACGCGCGTTAGAGAGCCCGAACTGTTCACGGACACGTTAAGTGTTTATTTGTGGACAGTAGCAAGCTGTTGCACTAAATTGGTTTTATATTTACGCGCGTAATAACCGGAGTGAGAAGCGAATGCGTTTCGTGGGATTTGGTATTGAGGGTTGGTAGCGAGAAATGAGAGGATTGACGATAAGTGCAGCCAATTGCATGTTATCAATAGTGGATACTGAGTTCATTACCACCGCCCGCCACGGTAGTAAGAGAAGTAGAAAGGTGTGGTTTCCGGTTACACTTCTTTAGAGGCGACCATCTTAATCCTCAAGGGTCTGTGACTGACTTAAAACGAGACTCCTACTAACAAGTACTAACTGGACTATTACTAACACGAACTAACAGGACTAACTATCACTAACAGTCCCCAGTCCTCATACCTACTAACGAACTGACCAACTAATGTTCTAATTAACTTTCCTAACTAATTGAACTAACCATCCCAGTCCCTAATTGAGTCTTGTTCAAAGTCAGTCACAGTTGTCATGGGCGGCAGTGTATGGGTGGTGCTGCAAGCTCGTTTGCTATCTTATATCCATAAAATAAAATAAATAAAATATAAAATTATCACGCATACGTATAGATTACCATAGGTTTTCATTCCATCTGAAAGCGTTGATTCCTTTAGTGGTACATTTTCCTCTTTGAACCCGAGACTTACACTCTGGGCTAACAAAGTTGCTGACGTCAGTATCCTCAAGGAGTATTCCTTGGTGCGCACACGCAGCGCGCGGCCAATGACGGCGCGGAGGGGGCGTGGCCTGCCTTCTGAATAATTACCTCCAATTTGTGGGCCCAGGTTCTGCTTGGACCACATGTTGGGCAAGCTGATTTTGTATGCGCTCTCTTTACTTATTCATGTTTGTTGTATGTAGGACTGTAGGACTGTAGGACTGATGAAATACTAAATAGCTAGTTAGTGGATGCTTGGAGTTACAGGTGAAATAATACAGGCCTCTTCGCTGAAGAAGAAATCTGTTGTAGTTAAAATTGGAATTAAAGTAGGTATATATTCATAAAATCTCATTGGTATTTTGTTTCATTTCTCATTCCCAAATTCCCCCAACATGTGCTCGCGTCGCAAGCTCCGCGTCATTCCGAACAAAGGCACGTCAAAATATTTTCATATATTTTCATATCTCCATCTTTTTGTTCTTACTTTTATCTTTTGTCCGCCGGCATAGCTGGCCCTGTCATTTCGGGCTTTTATCATAATGCCACAATTGGCCTTATTGAGGAAATTAGCTGTCGTGCATTATGTGAACTTGTTGTGTCACGGGCCAATTTGACGATTTGAGAAAAAAAGCTTTCTACTTAAGTAGGTAGGTGTGTTGCACAAGGGCTTGCCGTGAGGCGGCAGACGATTTAATTTGTTTTTAGTCTGCAAGAAGCAAAGAAAAAATCTATGCCAAGGACTTTTGCCGATCAAAAGGTGTTCGATTGAATGAATGGTCCGCTTTGTATTTGAAACAGTTTAAATTATCTTCCTAATAGATTGGCTGATAGATGCAGGTTGCAATACGCTACTCGCATTGCATTTGCAGCCAATTTAATAATGCAATTAATGGCAGGGCACAAGTTTGAATCTAGAAAGCCCGGAAACACAACCACAAGGTTCCTGTGCCAAGTCATTCGAAATTATGTCGCTGTGACCCATAGACGTCCCACAGCTGGGCACGGGTCTCCCCCACAGACACTGCTGCGAGAGGTCTAGAGCATACTCCACCACGCTGCTCCAATGCGGATTGGTGGAGGGTTTATTGGCCAAACCAGTGTCGAATATTCTCAAGCCGAAAGGTCCGAAAAAAGCCGAAGGTCTTCGACAAGGCTTAACGACTGTTTCCACCATTGAAAACTACCGGGACTGACAACTTTACGTGCCCTACGAAGCACGGTAGCGTCCATGAAATTTTGCCACTAGCGGTCACCCATCCACAAACCGACCGCGCCAGTCGTTGCTTAACTCTTTCGATCACATTGAATCCGAGGCGAGCAATTGCGCTATGGACGCAACTTAATATGCTAATTCCCCTTTTAGTCTCCTTTTACGCCAGCCAAAGCAAGACTATGACAAGGAGCCGTTTCTCACCTTCCAGTTTGAAAGCGGCACGACAATGTGAGCCTACTTAGCAATTAAACAAACCACTCATAACTGTGCCACGTGCAAATTTATCACCAACAGAAAAACTAAGTGGGGAAGACGCTTAGAGAGGAGGGTTAAAAATAGGACGCTGTATCTCAGAGCGGCGTAAGACCCCGAGACGACGCGGTGACCAGTATCTGGGCAGGAATATCCAGGGTGTCCTTGTTCCCGATCATTGAAAATGCCTATTTTGTATATAGTATTAATCTTAGATCAGAGAGGGGACCCGTGCCCAACAGTCCTCCGCCATAGACACAACTGCGGGAGGTCTAGAGCATACTCCACTACGCTGCTCCAATGCAGATTGGGGGAGGAATTAACGTCGCAACACAACGTCGAATGTTCTCAAGCCACCCGAAGGTCTTCGGTTTAACGATTGTTTTTACCATTGAAAATAACCGGGCTAAGTGTGCCCTCCGAAGCACGGTAGCCATGAAATATGCCACTAGCGGTCACCCATCCACTAAAAGACGCGTCATATATACAATCGACACATTGCGTTATGGAGGCTACGTATGACAGGTTACCAGCCTTGAACGCCCCGCCTCTCCAAGCAGGGTCGCGTCAGCTCACGGCTTTGAGGTCTTCGGACGGAGTCAGAAGGCAGGTTTTAGTCTACGGACATAATCAGTACAGCCGGCTGTACTGATATGCATGCGGTGCGTTTCCTGCCTCCCTCCCAGATATTGCCCGGTCTTGCCCGGAGGGTAGTCCAATTTTGTTCATCTGAACCATTGAGTTAAAATATACGTCTGAACACAAAAAAAAGAACACGTTTCGAGAAATTCCGGGACAGTCCCACATTCCCGGGCAACGTGGGGCGCGTCTGCTCAAGACGTGAGTAGCGTTATCGCGGCGCCAGCGGTCGCTTTGATCCCGGAGTGCGTGGGACGGGACGCGGGACGCGGGATGCGGGATGACGGGATGACGGGATGACGGGATAGGCTGCACTGCAGCGGCGGCTCAAAGCGCGGCTTGTCGATCAAACGTTTACAAGTGGCAGCGGCCTTAAGCGGATAGACAACTGAAGTGGCAATGAGCAGGCCACGAACTGAAAACTTATGTAACGGAGCGATGGTAAGAAATGTTCTCAAGTGGAGACCATGACACTCGAGTAGCGGTTGTCCGGCAGTGAATTCTATACGGCTGGATGGATGGATTGGGAAGACAGACAAGTAGAAAGCATGGATAGCTGTGTGTACTTGCCTCCTTGTTTTTGAACCAGAAATTACTTTTTATTTTTCCCAACAAAAAAATTTAAATAAATGTTGCGTCCTACTTGTGACTCCAAAAAGTATAGTGGCTTCTTATTTCATTATATCTCCTGTTTGAATGGGAGGTAATAGGCCACCACGCCGGCCAAGTGCGGATTGGCAGACTTCACGTGCCTTCAAGAACATTATGAAGAACTCTCAGGCATGCAGTTTCCTCACGATGTGTCCTTCACCGTTAAAGCAAGTGACATTTAATTTATTAAATACGTATACGCTTATTCAACGTTATTACATTTTGTTGTCCACCAACGGTTCACAAAGGTGCTACCCAGAACACGCCAGACAATCGATACTAACTAGACTTTGACTTTGACTTTGACTTACTCGGCAGTTACTCGTTAGTCACAGTGAACTAGGTCCATGCAGAGTTGAAGCCAAAAGTTATCTGAACTAAACCATTTTAAACTGAAAAGCGAGCAGTAGCTACTCCGCCAATATCAGGCGCCGCTCGAGCCGACAACAAACAGCGCAGCGAGATTGCTTCCGGATGCAAATGAGCCGGATATGAACCCGGCACTCCAGTCGAGGGCTCTCAGAGCGATATTGCCACCGCGCCGGCAAACATTGCTTCAAATCTGGAATAGATTTGGATTGGCGACACCAGCGACACCTGGAGTTGGGAATTAATGTGATGCTAAAGCAATTTTAAACCTGTCTATTAACCAATTATTCATAAAACAAAACTTTACTAATTAGCTTTCGCTGGAGCATTCAACAACATATCTAGGGAACAATTTCCGGGATGAAAAATATCCTGTCTGTCTATCTATCTATCTGCTAATGTAGGTTAGCATCTATCTATCTGCCAAGTTTCATCCAAATCTGTGTAGTAGTTTTTGCGTGATTGAGTACAACATCTAAATATTTCAACATACAAACTTACAAACTTTCACATTTATTTTATTAGTTCTAATCATACTAATATGCTGGATAGGGTATGCTGCATGTTCGTTTGCTATCCTACAAAAAATAATCTTATTTTAAGATCTATTAAATAACCCACCTAATAAGTTTGTCGTGCAGCGAAATGCTAGTGAATCTGCGAAATAAATATTTGCCCATGCCGAGACTCGAACCGGGACCCTCACCTCGGCAGTCAGGGTCACTGACCACCAAGCTGGACTGTGACGTCACGAGCTCACAGCGACTAATGGGTAGCAGCCAAGTATCGTCTTTGTCCATCTAATGACGCATGTATGTCCCTCAATTACACGGTTAGATATGAAATGCATACGCTAATGAGTGCGATGGTAATTAGATTGCTGCGAGCGCAACACGCAACCATCGCACGAATCATCCCTAAGGACGGCCGCACATTGACAGCCCTGGTATTTTCAGAATCATTCAATTCAAATCAAATCATGTATAGATATTTGCAAGATATGGTACTTAAATATCTTTGTATCTATAATTTATATAATAATAAATAATATTTTTTACAAATTTATATTTGTACAAAGGTACCTTTGAAATAAATAGCTACCTTTGTATCTATAATTTATATCGATACAAAAGTATTATAAACAAGAAACAATTTGACTTGTTATTCACGCCATAGGGCATGCAGTTATCTAATTAAAATCTTTTCAAAATTATAGTTACGAAAACATTTGTAAGTTATTGTAATTAGTATAATTGTATATAGTTTTAGCAACCCGAAGGGAAGCTCAAATAAAATGAAAACATGATAAACAAGTACCCACTTTGGCATCAAATACACCAAATAAATTAAAGTATGGAACGTACTTACAGCAAAGTAGCGTAGTTACCGTCACATATCACAGGTACCGACAACCTTACCCTTCGACGGCTGAGTAGAAAGAGAGCCCTGTTGTAGGGCGCGCCTGGCTCCCCATAGGCACGGCCGAGCAGCCGACCGCTTTGTGAGGGCAGTCGCCAACAATAGTATATATCAATGCTCAGAATTGTGTGACGCACAGTTTTATTTTAGGCGATTTGATGATCTGAGCAGTATTCCAATCAAAGTTAAGGAGATTCTCGATTAAATCAATTTATATAAACTAAATCAAAATCGGTTCATCTGTTTGTGAGCTACGATTTCAAAGACACGTAATACACTCGCCGACGTGAGGTGAGGCTTGGTCACTTATTTGTTTAATCGTTAATCAGAGTTACAAAAATTTATAACTTAATACTAATAGCATCCTCTACCAGCCAACCTTAGTTAGTTAGTTAGTTATAAGAATCTTTTGAACTGTTTACCTTGTTTATTGTTAATTTTTTTCTACTTAAAAATGCTTATTTTTAAACAAAATTTTTTTTTGTTATATTTTTAATTCTGTATATCTGTGTCCATGTGTATGTGAATAAAGATTTCTTATTTCTTAACCTTAGTGAATGGAACAACAATGCAAGCGGTACAACAATCATACTTAATTACAAACTGAGAAATATTGTATATAAAATTTTATATACATATTAGAAGATATTTTATGGTGAGTAAATTATCGGGGATTAAAATCTGCTTACAGATAAAAAGATTCCAATGTGCGCTTCTCATGTATACCTTTGCTTCCCTGGTCCCCTGATCCCCTGTCCCCCTGTCCCCCGGCCTCGCTCCCTCATCAGCTAATCACTGGCCGCACATGGCCCGCACGGCCCATTGCCCCCAACTGGCGTCGGCACGCGCTAACACGCTTTTTTCGACATCTGATCAATTAATTTGTTAGATAATTTGTGTGACGAGCTCGAAATTACTAGGATTTGTTAGTTTTGTAGCAGTGACCGCCCAGTGGCTATCGAACTAGCCTCTCACTCGAGCGGTCCGGGTTCAAACCCCAGCGGCACGCACCAATGACTTTTCTAAGTTATGTGCGATTTAAGAAATTAAATGTCACTCCAATGCATATTAGTTAGATACTAATTTGTAAACAGATTTGGAAAGTTTATGTATCAGCCTTTTAGATGGCCGAACAAAACATTGAAACCCAATCAATAACATATTAATAAAATAATTTACCTGCTAATGAGTTATTAATCCAGGACCGATTTCAAAAATTCTTTCACCATTAGAAAGCTGTATCTTCACTGAGTGACATAGGCTATATAATATTACTAGGTGTAAACGAAACTACTAACTAACTAGTCAATTCCACGCGAGCGAATCTGCGGACGTCCGCTAGTATGATAATATAAAATATGACACCTATCAAATTCAATTGTTAGGTACGTAAGATGACGGGTTGTGTACTAATCGAATTATGTGGAAGTGCCAGACAATTGCAGGCACCCTCCAGGTGCAATCAGCCGCGCGACCTGAGATTGGTGGCTGTCATCTCATCTCGACGTCGCTTCACGCATTGTCGCGGGCTGCTGGGCGGAAGATGTCCTGATGATTGCCCGACAGGGGATGGATTGAATGGATATCCATTCAAATGCATATTATTTTTAAAAACACTGGTATTTCATATTTGCCTCGCCGAGATTACTGCGCGAACCTACTACACGAGCAATCAACACAATTGAAGGTTAGGGAAAGAATTTAGGACAATAGGACGAATTTTGGGCTGTGTATTTATTAAAGATTAGGCTAAATGCGTGACGAGGAATTATTTGTTTTGCAAATAGCATAAGGAAAAACTTTCATCATCACAACCCATTCTTTGTCCCACCCTCAGCACGCTCTCCGCACATTAGACAATCGACAATAAATCCATTATAAACATCTAATAACATCACTATTAACTGTTTATGCTGTCCCAATTAATACGTTTTCCTGTTTTTCACAAATATAGGCGACTGTGGTTCGTTGTTCCATACGTTTTTGCTGTCTCCCAAAAAACCAATCGACAAATATTTTCCTAAAGCCTAATCAATATCAATGAGAAGTACCACGTGACACGTTGAACCCCAAGCAATACATTACGCCGGAGCGATATTAATTCGAGATGCGCGTTCACGCCACGGTGCGCCACGCTGCCCCACGGCTGGGGAAGTGACGCGTGCCGGATTAGTCGCGCGGCTAGTGACCTGGAAGCGAGGGTGGCTGGTTCATTCCGGGGTATTCGCGACACATTCTTTCACATTGCGGTTATGAATATTTCTTGAACAGGTAGGAGGAGATATTATTACAAGTAGGTATTATCGGTAGGTGTAGGTTTAGTGTTGGCATTCAGTACTTAATAGTACCTACAGGCTGTAGCAATAGAGTTAATCAACGACGGGCGCGGTCGGTTTGTGGATGGGTGACCGCTAGTAGCAAAATTTCATGGACGCTACCGTGCTTAGGAGGGCACGTAAAGCCGGTCCCTGTTGTTTTCAATTATGGAAACAGTCGTGAATTCTTGTCGAAGACCTTCGGGTGGCTTGAGAACATTCGACACTGGGGTGGCCACCAATCCGCATTGGAGCAGCGTGGTAGAGTATGCAGCTGCGTCTGTGGGGGACACCCGTGCCCAGCAGTGGGACGTCTATGGGTCGCAGCGACAGGCTGTAGGTTGTAAGAGGTGACTGAAAATTGCTTCTGGAGTTGCGGCGAGAGGGAACTCGACTCGTGCCGACCATTCAGTGAAAGATGATTTACAAGTTGATGGTGTGTCGCATGTCAGAATGCTGTTGGCAACCTTAACTATACCAACCGTTGATCGAATCAGGTTTTAGAATAGTAATTAGGAGTTGTCTGTCATGAGTTAGTGCTGAATGTTCTAATGCTAAAATAACGTGTAGAAAGTAAACCTATCAGACCAGACGAGAGCATTTAAAAAATTGGCAAGACCACAGATCAAACTCAACCCGTAATAGCGCGGGTCATTATGACCGCTGGCGGAGACAAACGACCCGCTGTTCAGGGTTATTAATGATCGATGCCGTTACGCTTGTGTTATCTGGACATTATCGTCGCTTGGCCAAATGTATTGGACTTTTTAAGTTATTGCAGTTTACCGTACCGTTCGAGATAACAGCATAGCTTTATTGAAACGGCCTTTTCATGCAAAAACTTTGGTCCCAATTTTGATTCACTTGTTACTTAGAGGTTAACAAGTATAAAAACCTCGTCATTGGCTCGTCACAGGCCAACGAATGGCTTAATGGTTAAACTATGTTAAACCCAAAAAAATATTTCGTCATAACATCTCGTCTCGAAGGTAGTTGTTGCCCGACGTTGTTGTTGTTGGGTTCGATTCCCACCCAAGACCTCTAGCTAGTAGTAGCGGTTGCGTCCTCTGTTACAAGTTTCCAACAAACCCCGTACGCTAATTTCGCTAAAACATAAACAAGCACACATAAAAGTTTATTACGGTGTCGGGTGTTTTCGCCGCGAGCGGAAGGGTTGAGCGGCTGAGCCGGGGTTGAGCCACGGGTTGAGCCGCCGATTGAGCCGAGCAATCAGCTAATTGTCCCGCGAGTGGAATGCAATTTGACTAACGCAGTGACACACTGAGGGTCAGCTTGTATTATTTTATTGCTTACTAGTGGAGTCCCGCAGCTTCGCTCGCGTGGAATTAGACATAACAATAGTTTCGTTTACACCTATTAATATTATATAGCCTATGTCACTCAATGATGCAGCTTTCTAATGGTGAAAGAATATTTGAAATCGGTCCAGTAGTTTTTGTGTGAAAACATTACAAACAAATCTTTCCTCTTTATAATATTAGTATAGATGTAATTTCTAATTACACTTAAATTCATTAGACGACAGCAATAACATCGACTCATAAAATACAGAAAGGTGTTTCTCTTTCTATTTTGAGACTGTCCTTGTGAGGAGCGTCTAATAGGAATTTGGTGGGTGACCTAACCTAACCTACAGCTGCGTCCAAAACTTAATCAGTCGACCCTGCGAACTGGCAGCCCTCGTCGATTTTAGGAAAGATAATGTCGCAGATAAGGAAAATGAAGAAATATATTTCTTATTATTCATTATTTCGCGTGTCGTTCCGCGATCTTGTAAGCACAATTGAATTCCGAAATATCAAACTATTAGAGTTCGTAGCGTCCATGCGACAGTGAAGCAACGACAAGCGCAGTCGGTTTGTGGATGGGTGACCGCTAATAGCAAAATTTCATGGACGCTACCGTGCTTCGGAGGGCACGTTAAGCCGCCGGTTGTTTTCAATGGTGGATACAATCTTTAAGCATTGTCGAAGACCTTCGGGTGGCTTGTGGACATTCGACACTGGATTGGACACTAAACTCTCCAACAGTCCAGTAGGTAATTGTAAAACTTTTGAGAAGTACCTACTTAAATGAACTGTAACCGTGAATTTATGAATTCGTTCTCTTAGTAAAGTGTAAGCTGCGACATAAAAGTGTCCTATGCTCGTAGGTGATTGTAAAACTATTGAGAAATAAAGGAACTTTAACCGAATTAAGTAATGAATTCGTTCTCTCAGTAAAGTGCGACATAAAAGTGTCCCGTCGCGCGCCGCGGCCGCGAGCGTACGCACTCGCCGTGTGGCAGGCTCGCTACGTCGAATCCCAAATTCACATGCAACTGGGCTTCCTACTCTTCCGACGTTTTATGTTATACAGCTAATGCTCAGTGAATTTCAGTATTCATCACAACCCTTTCTTTGTCCATCTGTTGGGCAGTCTCCTCTCAGTAGGTACTACAGAGAAATAACAAGATCGTTATAGGCACCAAAACTTAATAAGTATAGTGTGCCATTATTATTATTACCTTGAGGCTCAAACGTATTTTTACCTACCTAGTTGTTTGTTTTTTTAAGGTCAATGAAAAATTTAAAAAAATGTTTTAATTTTAGTGAGATTTAGATCGAAAGCCATAAAAATACATTATAGATTTCGTTATATTATTTTTCAGTTAATTAATGACTTTTCTATACTTAAGTACTAGAGGAAAGATGTGTTTAATGTTTTCACACAAAAACTACTGGATCGATTTCAAAAATTCTTTCACCATTAGAAAGCTGCATCGGCACTCATTATTAACAGGCATAACCTAACTATTCTTATGTCTAAATCCAACTACTAAAACTAAATCAACTATTGAATTTCGTCGTAGCGCGCCCGCCCCCGCCCCGAGCGAGGGCCCATCATCGTCAATCAGAAACTAACATAAATATGCTTTTACTCCCCCTCCGCCTCTCCCCCTCTCCCCCTAATGTGCGCCGCTAATAGGGAAGCATGCGAACGCATGAAATTTTTAGACTTGGGAGGGCTTTGGCGGGACCGGGCCTGCGAGAGGATTAGCTGAGCTCCGCCGTTGTAGACACGACAAGGTTGGATTTTGTTTTGATTGCGAGGAAATAAAGGTCGCGTGTCCTGCTACCGTATTCCTGGCGCGTTCCGGCTTTTTGTTCAATCAACGCGACCGCGGTCTTTGAAGGAATTTACTGTTTGAATTATTTCCTTATCTTTTCCTGAAGGTGTCATTATAAAAGAATGTTAAAAATGTCTACTTAAACGATAAAAGCCCTTGGTGCCAAGTATCTCCAGCTTTAAAGGTGGACTTTAACTTAAAAATAATGTACTAACCACCGAGTTTCTTGTCGTATTCTTCTCGGTAGCATCAACTTTGTGAGCGGTAGAAAAAAAATGTTATGAAGTTCATTAGGCGTATACAAATACCATTTAATGAAAATAAATGAATCTGAAACCAGATCTACAATAAATCTTTTAGGTCGAAGTGACCTGTGGGCCGAACCCACAGCATGACGGTAATGTCCATATTTATTACTAGTATTAGGTAGGTAGTACCTACTACGCCCACAGCTTCGTTCGGACATAAAATAATTTCGTTTACACCTAGTAATATTATATAGCTTATGTCACTCAGTGAAGATACAACTTTCTAATGGTGAAAGAATTTTTGAAATCGGTCCAGTAGTTTTTGTGTGAAGACATTACAAACAAATGTTTCCTCTTTATAATATTAGTATAATACTCCGCAGGTTGATGCTACTGGTTGATGCATTGCAAAGCACGGCATTTAGCCTTTGCTGTGCGGTAAAGGCGACAATTCGACCAGCAAAAATATATGCATTTGCACCTCAACACTATTAAGAAAGTATAATCTATACTATGAGTATAAATATCTGTAGGTAATCTAACTGTACCTATTTGAGGTACGTACCTTACCTATACTATGATCTTCACATTTTAATTTTCACATATGTGATAATTTTCTCGTGGTAATCAAGAGATAAGATAAGCGGTGACAGTCCAGTGGCTATAGAACTCGCCTCTTACTCGAGCGGTCCGGGTTCAAACCCCAGTGGCACGCACAATGACTTTTCTAAGTTATGTGGAATTTAAGAAATTAAATGTCACTCGCTGTAACGGTGAAGGACACGAAAGAAACCTGCATGCCTCAGAGTTCTTCATAATGTTCTCGATGGCATGAGTCTGCCAATCCACACTTGGTCACCGTGTACTAAGGCCTAATCCCTCCCATTCTGAGAGGAGACTGCCCAACAGTGGGACAAAGAAAGGGTTGTGGTGTAATCAAGAGATAATACATGAAATGCCAACAAATAATTGACCAGCTAGATGTGTTCATTTACACTTCCGCCCCATCCAATTACAAAATCGTAAAGTCCGATGAATCACGCGCCGTGCCCACCAGCGACTGGCCAGTGGCGCCGCGCCCGTGCCGGAGTTAATCTCAATATAATTGTAATGGCCGACCGTGACGTCATCGCCAGGTGTCGTCTGCCGCGCACTACACACGGCCTGCTGCGATGCGGAACAAAGCTAGGCCATTTGAATACACACGTTCATCCACAGCTTTCGACGAACGAAATTCGGAGGGGATCTGCTAAGGGGTATCAGTGCAGGGGACATAATTCCATCCATACATCCATCCATCAGCCTTATTGGGTCCACTGCTGGACATAGGCCTCCCTCAATCGTCGCCTGTCCATACATAATATATCCCATTGTATATCTCTTTAGACGTGTCAATAAAGTTGAATAAAATAAAATAAAATAAATAAATAAATAATACGGAGGGGGACATAATACGGAGTGCGAACCAATCATGCCTTCGAGAACATTATGAAGAACTCTCAGGCATGCAGGTTTCCTCACGATGTGTCCTTCACCGTTAAAGCAAGTGACATTTTATTTCTTAAATCGCACATAACTTAGAAAAGTCATTTGTGCGTTTTGAACCCGCTTAGGTTTGAACCCGGACCGCTCGAATGAGAGGCGAGTTCACCGCTATAATATATATATAACATGGAACTATCATCTGTTTCATTTACAAAAAGTTTCTTTCTTCATCAATGGTTGTCTGGAAGATGCTTTTTAGTAATAAGACCGCCATTTGTACTACCACTCTAATATTTTATTATTTTCGTACATACGAAAATAATAAAATATTAGAGTCTATCAAAGATTTTTGCATTGAACTTGAAAATTTCGAATGCTATCCATCCTTCGCGCCCGTGTGTGCCTAGGGGAGTCATCCGAGCGGTCACCTATACAGGGTGTTTGTTTTCTGCGCGCGACTGCTAAATATCCCGTTACAAGGGCGGCGTGTTTGCACAGATGATGACACTTCTGCCGCAGCTTCTGCCGAGAGTCTATTGTGTTACGTAA
Organism: Carterocephalus palaemon; assembly: GCA_944567765.1. Taxonomy (NCBI): domain Eukaryota; kingdom Metazoa; phylum Arthropoda; class Insecta; order Lepidoptera; family Hesperiidae; genus Carterocephalus; species Carterocephalus palaemon. The sequence continues at coordinate 9,093,631 of OX155662.1, read as the reverse complement.
ACAGTGTCACGTTCACGACAAGAGACGCTTCTGTTACATACTTGAAACTCGACGGGCCCGCGGGGCCCGTTGGCGCAATCGGTAGTGACCGTGCGTTGCGCCAGGGGTCGTGGGTTCGAATCCCACTCAGGACAAATATTTGTGTGACGAACACATGTATTTGTTCTGTGTCTGGATGTTAATATCTATTTAAGTATGTATTTAAAAATATCTATGTATGTATATCAGTCTGACACCCATATTACAGGCTCGCGCCTACTTTGGGGTCAGATGGCCGTGTGTGAGAATGTCCAAGATATTTATATTTATTTATTTTATTTGAAACACTGACTTTGGCTTACTGATGGCTTGATTACATTAAATGCTATGCTTAGCATTAATGCTTATGCTTTTATCTTAACAGCTTCTTCTATTTCTTCGTAACAATGTGTTTTATTAAACAGGAATCGACTTTTCATCGATTTCAAATGAATTAAATTGAAAAAATCCATCAAAACAAACAAATCCTTTAGTTTAGGCTTAGGTGATTATACCGGTCATACAGTGTCCTTTAGTTTAGGTGACTATACAGGATCTAAGTCAAAACAGTCCCCAGTCCTCATACCCACTAACGAACTGACCAACTAATGTTCTAAATTAACTCTCTCAGCTAACTGGACAACCATCCCAGTCCCTACTAGAGTCTTGTTCAAAGTCAGTCACAGTTGTCATGGGCGGCAGCGGATGGGTGGTGTTGAAAGCTAGTTTGCTATCTTAATATCCATAAAAAAAAACAAATAAGAAATGACGTCACATTAATCCAGTATCAGGGTTACGTGACGTCACCTTGCCGTGTGGTCAATAGGGCCACATCTACCGTCCCTGTAGCTCGGGACCAGAATAGTGCTACGGTAGCCCCTGCCTGTCGAAAAGGCGACTAAAGGGGACTTCTGGGGTTGCGGGCGGTGAGAGGGGGAGCTCGAATCGTCCATCTTGTGACCCCGAGAAAGACGACGCTGTTTGTGGCTGCACAGCGTTGTGTAACCGGGAAGAGCCCGTCTTGGGCGCAGCGCCGGAGGGCACCGGCGCGTTCTACAAGAGATCCCGGAGCCCTCCTGTAGCGCCGGAGTAGGCCACCGAGCGGGTTTTAGTGGGTGAAAGTCCCACATAACCCGGCGTCGCTCCCACGACGTTCGGGTACCTTTTCAAGGTTTCCCACTTGTTAAACAAAAAAAACGGGCCACATCTAACACTTAGTTTATTCCTAACAGAATTCCATGTCAAGTAACATCAGCCTGTATTTAAAATCGATGGGGTGCGTCCATCTGGTTAATTACAAGGGGTAGCGTGCGAGGATGGCTCCAGTGGCCAGTACGCCACGCGAGCTGATCTAATCGTTCGGTACTAACGACCGTCAAAATCACAATAAATTGTTGTTGGAAAGTTAATGAGGTTTCGTACGCCCATGTCCTCCGCAATTGCAATGTTAAATGTAGGTGTTCACTTTAAATTAATAACAAAGCATAATTTGTTTTCAGCCACTATTAAGACACTAGCCTCTCCTCAGAACTCAGAACGACACTTAATTTATTAAAAGCTTTTATTTAACTTCTATCTATCTATCTATCTATGTATGTATGTATAGGTATGTCCTGGAATCTTGCAATCAATATTTCACCTACTTCCACTGAAGCTATCGAGCTGAAATTTGGCACACATATTTGGTTCCAATCTGTGGTTCCGATGACAATGCACGAAAATAAACATAAAAGTTATAAATGGCTTTTTTTTTTTTTTTTTTAAATAATTTATTCCTTATCAAGGCCTTATATCTATATCTATACTTCTATACTATTTATACTAATATTATAATGAGGAAACATTTGTTTGTAATGTTTTCACACAAAAACTACTGGACCGATTTCAAAAATTATTTCACCATTAGAAAGCTGCATCTTCACTGAGTGACATAGGCTAGATAATAATATTACTAGGTCTAAACAAAACTATTTCGTCTAATTCCACGCGAGCGAAGCTGCGGGCGTCCACTAGTGAAGTATACGATGGAAGCTTCACTAAATAAGTTGTTAGTTCGATCATGTCTAAACTTAAATATAAATGAAAAATATAAACAAGCTTGCAGCACCAACCATCTGCCAGACTAGGATGGTTAGTCAAGTTAGCAAGAACATTAGTTGATCAGTTCGTTAGTGGGTCTATGGACTGGGGCTGGGGATTGTTAGTGATCCTGTGTACACAATAATAGTAATAACAGACGCATCCATTTGCATGTCGACGTTGACTGGCCACTAATGGCGGGTGGCACGCTACACTTGACTCTGCTTTGACTCTGTGGTTAACCAGTTATTATCCTCGTTAAATTATGGAAAATCAATCAATCAGGTCCCGCGGCCAGTCGAGACTGACAGTCTTGTTGCACGTTAATTCACTATTTGACCCTACGATCATCAGGAAGACTTGACGTATTTACAATCAATTGAACCGATTAATTTTTCCGGCTATTATTATTTGGGTTAATTATTGGCTCGAGATGCAGCTACGGACACTTCGAGCATTGTTTCATGGTAACAGTGACTTGAGTTGAATTTCGACTCTGCATTAACATTATAATTATAATGTCACATTTAGTCGCTCAGTCGATACAGGTGACACTAACAAAATTATAATTTTTTTTATTTTTCTATTTAATTCACCACAGTTATTTTAACATCCAACGGGTATGCAACTCGTATGCAAATATTTATCTGCGAAAAAAGTATCTACCTCGGCCGGGATACGAACCAGAAAATAGGTATTATTTTTATTTATTTTTTAAATGCTTTTTATAACTTTTTTTTTATTTTCGTGCATTTTCATCAGAACCAAATTTGTGTGCCAAATTTCAGCTCGATAGCTTGGAAGTGGGTGAAATATTGATTGCAAGATTCCAGGACATACATAGTTACATATATACTTACACAGTTAAATACCTACGAGTGAAGTTAAATAAAAGCTTTTAATAAAAATCAAATCGAGGTTTGTACGACCCTCCTGGCTATCCTGTGGACGTGAACCTTTCTAACCCAATTCTCATTCCACGAAAGAGGTCCAGTAGGGGACCAGTACCCCGTGCCCTATCGGCCCTCGATCTCGACATGTGTTGCGATACGCATCGCCCAGGCCTCCTGTAATTAGATGATGCAGTAATAAAATCATTGTACACTATCCGCCTATCTTCGATCGCGGAGTGTAACTCAGGTGCATAATGCATAACATCCCCTCGGTATCTAACTAGATAATTATTACTTTAGTGATTCAAATATGGTCAGAAAATCGATATCTGTGTGTTCATTGCGATTGGTCAGTTACCTTGTTTGATACAACTACATATTTTATTTTTATAGTCTAAACATTAGATATTAGACTCTAAAAATAGCTTACGAATCTTTGAAAAAGGCTCATAAAAGTCAGAGGATGTAAATAGGCGAACCATTAGTTCATTAGTAGATTCGAAGACTACAAGATTTTCAATAAATTACCGCAGGATATAAAAAAATTAACATTGACGCGCTTTAAAATACAATTGCATATGTGGCTGCTCCTCAAATGCTTATAATGTGAATGAACTATTAGATAATAAATTTTAAAATAATTTAGGTGTTAAGTGTTAGTAATTTAAATTAATATTATACTATCTATTGTCGACAATTCAATTACTTATTAATTTTTGACCATTGTTAACTAACCTTAAAATAAATAAATGTTAATTAATTTTGCATGCCATAAAAATGGCAAATGTGAAACACCTATTATGTATATCTGACCATCCTAAAGATGTAACCACATTTTTGCAAATAAATCATTATCAATGAACTGAATAGGGTCACTGGAGGTCATCCAGAAATCACAACATAGAAACAATAATCATTCAATATCTCAATTCATTGAGCTCAACATTTTCTACCTCGGACAAGAATCGAACTGGGCAAAACGCTGGACAATTCTGTTGGTATTGTAAAATTGTAATACCTACCGAAATACATGTATTTTGTCTTACCTTGATGTCTGTCCACTTACTTAAATAGCTGCTACACAAGGCGTCGCGCAGACATCCGCAATATTGCGCACAGTCTATGCGGTAACTGAGTACTGAGTCTGCAGCGGATGTGTTCTTATCTAGGTAAAGGTTTAATTCTATTATATTCTTCACGTCAGAGCGTTTTATGGTGGCCGAGGATGGTCAGCTAGTCACATATTTTATTCTATTGAAGAAAAAAAGGACGGTGAATAACTTATGGATCACGTAACCGATGGAAGTGGGACTGACACTTATAAAATTTTGAAATAAATATTGACGTATGGTGTAGATACGTGTTTCTTGGTTACAAAAAAATTCTGAAGCGAGCGACATCGCTACTCCGTTTTTTCTGGCAGGTCATATTTAGTAAATAATCTACTAATCTCTAATCTAACTGGGTATTACTGTAGGTAGAGTATAGGTAATTTGAAGAAAATTATACAAAAGATTTACGAGCAAAATCTTTGTGTTAAAAAGAATTTCTGTTTAGGTACTATTCATACTAAAGTAGTGCCAAGTTTCTATACCTAATAAGACAGCTCAATATAAAAGAGGTATTATTATCAATATGTTTTCATTGAACGAAACATTTAAATTGGCTGTCTCACTCGGATCAATGCTTTTTCTGTTTCTAACTCTACAGGTATTTGCGGAATTGGAAGGAAAAAACGGGTGTCTGTGCACAGCCTCAAGGCTAGCGTGGCTAATTTACGGAAGTCATTGAAAAGTGACCTCGTTCTTGAGTGTGACCACGAAAAAGGAAGTGGCTGATTATTTTTGTAAAAGGTTTCGTCAATTCTTGTTGCACTTGTAGCTGTTTGACTAAACGTGGTAAAGTGAGTTGGGTTCACGCTGTGGGGTTCCGTAAGGTAATCTTAATATTTCTAAGTAGGTGGAAGCTTGTAAGTGAAGTACTAGGTACCTATTTTTTATCTCGTTATACAAAAATGTACCAACTTTTTAATGATACCTACTGTAGGGTTTATAGTGACCGTTGGGTCAATAAAACACGCCTTTGATCACTCAATACTAATGCGTCCCGTGCACGTCCGAACTTGCTCACAGCTAGCGCGTGACTGTCCGGCCGCTGCAAGGACCCACATACACTACACCTACCATACAGTCATTACTCCATGCAGTAAGAATAAATAATGTAAGGATAAAATCTAGGATCCTTTACGTACCCTCCGATGGCCAAATGACGAATCACGTCTACTCTGTTAATTAACTACGTTATCTCTCGCGATTTTTGTACTCGTAGATTTAACCATGATATTATATAGTACATCACAAGAGGAATTAATTAATTAAGAGAATTACATCTTAAAATATCATTGAGATTAAAAAGTAAAAAAAAAATTAAAAAAAAAAGCTTTTCACAACTTTTTTTTTATTTTTGTGCATTGTCATCGGAACCAAATATGTGTGTCAAATTTCAGCTCGATAGCTTCAGTGGAAGTGGGTGAAATATTGATTGCAAGATTCCAGGACATACATAACTAGTCAGGTCATAAATTCTGTCACATGTTTAATATAAAATAATTGAAACAAGTTTATTCATTATGTAATCATTTATATACCAAAATGACCTTAACAAAACATAGATTCTTATGACAATAAAGTTTATTCAAAATGACCTCCGTAATTTTGAATACAGGCCTTCAATCTGCGCAGCCAGTCGTCTATCGCAGCACGAACGAGGTCCATGTCAATATCGGCGGCTGCCTTAATCAAGGATGTCTTGAGTGACTCCAAATTGGGATGAGGCTTTGAGCACGCCTTTTCCTCCAAGTGTTGCCATATCTTGTAATCTAACGGACTCAAATCTGGACTGGACGAGGGCCAGTCTTCGTGCCGGATTTTTTCAATTTTTTCATCCGAAAAAAGAATTTCCCGATATTTTTTTCCCGCGTACCGCTTCAACAAAGCGCGGCATCTCTTCAGTCTCAGGTCCATTAGACGAGCATTTAAACGATGTCCTGTTTTTCTTCGATATGCCCGAAGCCCTAAGTCTTCATTTAACACCCTTTTCACCATGGTTCTGCTTAACCCCATCTGAAGGGCCAACAGTGTCTGCTTACGTTTGGGATTTCTTTGAATTCGCGCCTTCACAGCTTTTATCAATGCTGGAGTCCTAACAGACCGAGGGCGACCACTTCTTAACCTATCATCTACACTAGAGTCTTCATTGTATCGTTTGATGGTACGATAAACGAATCTCTTGGTTATATTCAAATTTTTCAATATGTCAAAAATTTGAATTGGCGCGTAACCGCAAAGATGCAACGCAATAACTGCAACACGGTCTTCTTTAAGCGTCCACTCCATATTTAAAAATGAGTAAAATTCTAAAAAGCATACATTTTTATTTTCAAGAACAATTCGAAATTCGAATTCAATAAACTTTTTTATGGCCAGCATTCTAAAAGAAAAGTTTTTACTGTGTGACAATACTTATGACCTGACTAGGTAGATACATACGAGTGAAGTTAAATAAAAGCTTTTAAAAACTTAAGGACGTAAACAGTCTCAAGGCGTTTTAATGCTTGTAGGTTTTCAAAGAATATCTACATATTGTATGTCATCAAATCGTGACCAGCCGCGAAGGCCGTACACAACGTAATGTACCTACTCGTAAGTACGTCGGTAACGGCGTCAGTACGGCCCGAGTGCCGAAAGCTTTTAGCGCGCACCTAGGGACGGGATTAGGCGAGAGTGAGCCATGAATAACAATTTTCTCCGCCCGTTATGAATTTTAAACAGTTCGTGATGTTTTGGTCACTTTTGCGGTATGCGGTCCGGGAGTAAATGTAGGGTCCCTTTATGAATATATTTTTATATAGATAACCAGTGTGTTATACGAGTATATATAATCTTGGACATTCTCACACACGGCCATCTGCCCCAAAAGTAGGCGCGAGCCTGTTATATGGGTGTCATCGACTGTCATTCATAGATATTTTAAATACATACTTAAATAGTTAATATTAACATCCAGACACAGAACAAATACAAGTGTTCGTCACACGAATATTTGTACTGAGTGGGATTCTTACCCACGACCCCTGGCGCAACAGGCAGGGTCACTACCGATTGGGTCAACGGGTCTGTCATTATATGCCTCCTAAGGACATTATGCAACACCACCCTCAAGCAATATGAATGCTGCAAGTGCTTTGTGTGTATTGTGGCTAGTATCTAGGAAATTAGTAAATCGTAGTTATAGAGACCAGCATCAGTCTAGCTCTGAAAGTGAACTAACTTAAACTTGAATGCGCTCAACTATTAAGGTATCGTTTGGCGAGGGCGAGCTACTCGTAGTTGTCAGTCATAATCGCTAATTGGTTCGCAAATCATATATCCCATTCACCACAGGTTACTAAATAATATAGTAACCCGCACTGATATGATGCGCACCTATCCCCCCGGATTTCATCCAGCGAAGCTTTCGCGCCACGAGGAATATCTAGATGAAAAAATAACAGCAGAGCTGTCCTTGATAGTTTCACTCCGGCTGGACTCTAGGTAGGACTTTGAAATCTTTGAAAATATTCCACCTTGTTAACCTCTGAAAATTTACAAACAAAACAACGAGATAATTGTTTTACTGTTAACTCTAGTCTTTTCACATTCAACGAACAGCTCGTTACAAGGAGATTTATATTTATATGCAAAACCTTTTGACTCATTATAAGTATAAAACCATTCAAATCTTGGCCGCGAAGATCCGGAAATGAAATAGGGAGGAAAAAAGTTAAAAGCATTTGAATTTTCAATGTTCCAAATTCGGATGTTCCCGCCATCTCGCGCAATCGGAAGTGTTTTTCCATACGAGCGCGCGCATTATGCGCTCCCGTCCGCCATCGCCGGTCGTGTGTGCATGATTTGTTAATGTCCGAGAATTTCGCTACACAAAAGAACGTTTTAAATGTAATCTTTAAAATAATATCGTATTTATGTGTAATTGGTCCAGTCGTTTAAGCGTCAAGAAGTAACAAGCATACAAACACACTCACAATCTTGCGCCTTTATACTAATATTATTATTATGGACGTCAATATTATCTATTTAAGTATGTATTTAAAAATATCTATGTATGTATATCAGTCTCTGACACCCATAACACAGGCTCGCGCCTACTTTGGGGTCAGATGGCAATGTGTGAGAATGTCCAAGATATAAAAAAACAAAAAAAAAACCGACCGCGTCCATCTTTGCTGAACTCGTTCGATCATATACGATTGACGCGAACCATTAGGCTATAGACGCTACCAAGACTCTTCTAAGGTAGCTTTTTAGATCATCTCGCTGTTACTAAGTACGAGATACCTAACTTGTAAATAAAAAATATATCCACTATATAAAATGTGGGAGTTAATTACATAGTTCAAACCACTAAGTAAGTAAGTAACTACCTGTAGGTCTTAATTTGATTACATAATCAAGTTACAACCATAAAGGTACATTACAATATGCCATCGTACATGCACATAACACTCTCTTTATTCATAAGGAGAATGTAAAGTTTAAAACACTAAACAAGTTTTGGAACTCAACCACAAAAACGGCCTACAACCTGCCTACAAGCAAAGTTGCAAGTAGATCAATTACATTCGTTAAATCAGAGGCCAGTCAATTTTTCAAAAATGTTCGAGGGTATCATAAGCTTGTCAGGGATTCAAATCAAAATTGTTAAAACTAGTTTAAGTTCTGTCAAAATGGAGTACTTGAGCGTAGTTGAAGTGATTGCGATAATGACATTGCAGAGAGAGGTGAGTGCCATCCACCACGCATGGATGACGCGTTTCTGCTACGCTTCCTACGAGCGCGGCGCTCGGTGCCTGGTACGTTATGATTGCCTGGTACATTTGAATCCGTTGGCGAGGTTGCGAGGTGCAACACCGCGTAACTTCTCCCATTTTATTACATGGCGATCCTCAATTAAAATTAAAAGACGGGTTGCACTCCGGGAGTGCCGGCAGAAGTGAAAACTTGATTATTAACAGTAGGCCCAGGCATACATTTTCGCCGCGCCGTAGAGAGGGGATAGCTGTCTACTCTCCATCCGTCTTACGCTTTTTCGATCAGGTCACGTGTCCTGACGCGAGTTTAAGATTTTATACCCATTACAGAAAAAGTGCTCAACGCCGCTAAAGAAGTTTTCACTTCAAAAAAATATTATGTGATAGTGTGATTGGTTATAACAACTTGCAACAATCCTGCAACATCACAATTAGTTTTAAGTTAAGTAAGAGTTAATTTTGAAGCATAATTAATACCTACTACTAATAAGATATACATACCTAATAGATATAATTGCTAGCTATGCAATAAGTGAAACAATTGCTCGTGACCTAATTAGCATATTATCATGTGTTGCGAATGTGACTTGTGCTGGAGCGCGGGACGACCGGTCACGCTTCTCGGAGAGCAGGTATTGTAGGTACATGATGAGAGTATATTTCAATACGCTCTTACATATTTTAAACAAGGGAGCCTAATAAACCACTTACAATTAAGTTACATTCTAGTAACCTGACGAAGTAGTTATACGTCTATTACCCTGACGAACAGACCAACCAATGTCCCTAATTTTTTATTTCACTATAATGCGGATTGCATACGATCAATGATCACCGAAAGTCAGCTAATAAATATCAGTTTCTAATTAACGCGTGCCGTGAATTGGGTCTCACTTGTGACCATTGCAGTCAGTCGAGCTGTGACCTGTCATTGTGGGTGCGCGCGCTAACTGTACTGATTACAAATAGCTGTCTCTCTCACTCTTACGCTTTGTGTATTTCCTGTCGCACTTTACATAGGTGTATGTCGCGGAACGATTATGTTGTGCGTGCAGTATGAACGTACCTATCTTTCTTAAAATATCATTGAGTGTAACCGTCAGTTTCGTATGAGACTATACAGCCATATTCGTAAACCTCATCCATGTTTATGTGCTAAGAAGCTGAGGTGGATCTGGCCAGTTATAAACGGACGGGCAGCGGGGAATAAATCTACACGGAACGCCGCGGCGGAGTGCGGTGCATTAGGTTGCGCTCTTAGCGGCCCGACCTTGCATCTACAGGGGGATTGTTCTTCCATACTTACCCTAACCTGCGGATCGCTCAGAAAATCAGCGGCTTTCGTTGACGGCGAAGTAACGTCGCAAAACGAAGGCCAGCGTATTGGACAACGGCGGAGGAGACCCGAGCCCAACAGTGGGGAGAAAGGGTTGTGGCTGTGGATGTTGGAAGTTTGTAACGCTTCACAATCTTACCAGGGTTACTCCTTTTAATGAGCTTTCGCTAGCATTCGTATTCTACTCTTGTTTTTTAATATCCCTAGGATTGGGTGGACATTTTTTAATTATCTACAGAATTTTAAAACTAGTAATACAATAAAGGAATATTAATATATTTATTTAATAGGCTTATATTATTAATCCTACCCTATGTATACGTTTTACAAAGCAACAAAGAACACAGTATGAAAAGTCGTGGCCAGAAAACATCACCCTGTAGTACGCCCATACTCATAACTCCGCTGCACTTAAGAGCGCGACGTAAATTTGTCTGATCAAAGCGCGACATCCATTCCACACAGCTCCAGTGTATAATTGTAGCTGCAACTGAATGAATATCGAATTTACACCCCGTCAATTAATACACAACTTTTATTTTTATAACAACGCTTTTAACATCTGTCTTTCCGCGGAAAGATTAAATGGATTGCTTTCTTTGATGCCCGAGATATCAGTCTATAGGCTGGTTAAATAATATAAGTTTTTGCGATTGACCGTCGTGGAGTCTACTTACCCTGAGCATGCCTTGCTTTGAGGCGAAACACGTGGTGGTTTGTGTGTTGGTGTATGTTTTCACTAATCGCGTGTGCATGCTTCCTGTGTGGGAGGGAGATAGGTGCATGAAGGTATACACCAACCATACATCGTTCGCGGATTGTTGCAAAGTAGATTAATCCTTGGTTTGTAATATAAGAGGGTTTCTTGTGGCCCACGAAAATAATAAGTGATCCTTTTGTTACCAACTTATCACTGCTGAAGAATTACCAAATTTCTACTCTATAGTGTACATTGAACGTCGTGGTTATCGTGTAAACTATGTAACATACCTAGACAGTGTATATTAAAACCAGAATGTCAAAAGAGCATACTATGTGATTCACAACATAGCATCGACTTTAATTACCCTAAGAGGTAGGAAGAGGTGTACACCCACTTTTCAGCAGTTTTGTTTAAATCCCATGTAATAATTGATGAACCTATTGTCATACCGGGCACAAATCCAGACTCCGAGCAGCTACCGATAGAAAAACCCAATAGTTGCTCGACCCGCGGATCGAACCCAGGACCTCTAATTTAACAGTCGTGCTTGCGACCACTAGACCATCGACTTGATTTGGTTAAACGATTTTCATTAAAAGACTGATTGTATCTTTTTCTTTTTGTACCAATGAAATATTCAAGTCAATATTACACTGGTAAATGTCAGTGTCATGTACTATACTATAAGTAAATAAATACAGTAAATAGTTACATACTCTACCAGCTCAGTTTAAGTAGATGGGGAAACTCAATAAAAATTTAAAAGTGAAACTAAAAAGAAAGCTAATTGAAAAAAACTACTATTTTAATTGTTACACAAATATTTATTTGTTGCTTACACAAAATACACAATGAAAGTTCCACGCCAAGTTTACGTTAAATAAAAGAAATCACAGATGTAATACATTGAACGACTGGGCTAGTCAAACTAAGATTTATATAAATAAAATAATCATTTTAAATATATAGCAGTATAACTAATAAATTTAATAATCACAGTTTAGTAATATGAGATTTATCACAAAACGAAAATACGAAATTGGAAATAAATATAAAAATAGATTCTGTTGTCGTGACCGAAGCGTTAGACTGCGTGCCTCCCCACATTTACCCGCCAATTTTATTTATTCAAGTATAAAGCATTATTCACCGAATTAAATCTTTATTTTCTCGTTATCACAGCGTTCCTTTTAATTTAATACTTAAATTTATTTACTTCCTTTTCGATCCCTAGCATCTGGTGTATCTCAAGGCACACGCCTAGGCACGCCGTTTTATAATACTTTTAGAATTTTGTCACGTTAGAAAGATAAAACAAATTTAAATAACATGTGTTAATCTACGCATACTTTGGACACCACATCAGTCAATACGATATTCTATACATCTAAATCTTAAATTAATGTAATCGCTCTTAACTAATTTAATGAGAAGCAAGCGACGGAATAGGGGAATTATTTCAACTGTAACGGTCTCAGGAAAACAAACTCGCTATTTGAGCTACTTTAATTTTGTGCTAAGGGGCTTCTAGAAATCGAGATTTCCAGTTGAAATAATTCAATAAACAAACACCAAAAGATATTGCAATGCGTTTAGATTTAGTCTACGTCCATAGAAAAATATGTATAGCGACATCAAAAAGTGTACAGGTCACACCTATCTACGTAGTAACATCAACACAGACCACATGTAAACATCCGTAGAATAATAGGGATTAGCTTAGTTTCATCTAACTTTATAGTGACATCGATAAATTTCCAATTATAACATGACAGCATAGCATTTCTTGTTGCTAAGTTTCTTCGATTTAGTTGCGACCGGCCCGGTAATTGCTATGTTTAACCGGTTGTATCACGGGGAAGTAACTTTACTCATGGAGAAGGAGAAGAAGAGAAAATTTATCCTTGGCCCAGTATTCTGAGGGGCAAACTATCAAGACAACAAAAATATTACTTAATTCAAATTTTTTTTTAAAATAATTTTACATTGAATTTTACTGTTTTTAGAAAATAAACTAACAAATACCAAGAAATAGACATATTACTTGTATATTGGGTCATAATTATAAATTATAGAAAAAAAAATATAGTGTTCTGACATGGGTAATTTTATTTCCTTAATAAACCAGTTGAACCTACTCATAGCAGTTGTACCGCGGGGATGAAACGCGGCCCTAGCAGCTGTCTTAAAAAATACTATCATGGTATAACTCGAGTTAAGGAAATAACATACATTTTTTATGATATCAAGTATAAGACATAGAATCAAATTCCATTAAGTATATGCATAGACACGAATATAATTAGACAATCAAAAATTACGAGTTTTCTCATTCAATCCAAAAACTATTTTATGTTTTATCGCTTATAATCAATTTACCATTTAAAAATCGTCTAACTTCTAAAATCTAGGATTTGTTTTTATAATAGATAGGTTAAGTTTGCATTTTCCAGTGGCATTAAAAGTTAGAGGGAGACAGAGGGATCAGTAGGTAACTATATCTCGAAATAATTAGTCAGGGTAAATGTAAAATATTAACGCCATGATATGAAATTCTTACAAAATTCAAATTTCGACAAACATCGGAAAAGTAATTCATTCATTACAAATAAATGAATGATTGAAAGAACGAATGAAAAAACCTGTCTCTTCTCCCGTTATTAATTATCGACGAGTTATCGAGTACAGACAAAAACCTTGCTTGTAATTCTGTCCCAATTTACAATTCATCTGGTTCTAAAAGTTATAAATACTTTTGGCATTAGCTGCCTAAATTAATTGATTATTTAATTATTTTATTACTAAGAAGGAATCTTTACTCCTCAAACTATCGACAGAACATACTCGTACATGTAGAAAAATGTTCACGCCACAGTCGGCGTATACCTAAACGTTGTCCGTGAAGTATGAAACTGCGGTACCTAATAAATTCATGGTTCACGTTATGGTTTTGTAACGTACAAGAAATATGTAATACAAAAGTGTCTACATTACAAAAAGGTTCAAAAGAGTTAAGTACATCGAGTCATTTCTTGAAATATTCCAGTATTGCACAAGGTGGAACGCTCGAACCGAATTCTTAAAGATTGGAAATGCAATCTCAGAGATATGAATATGTATCTGATTTTCAATAAACATATCCTCGCGGAGAGTGCATGTTTTCATTAACCGCACTTTACTTAATCCAATACTACATAGTAAGAAATCGTTTCCAAAACCACAGCTTTTATAAACAACAGTTATACAAGTTCCAAAACGTTTATTAATATTGTTTTGTCAAATTCATAAACACAGTATTTATTTAACGAGATCAATTTGACGAAAGTGTCGAAATCTTAAGTAGTTTGTACTACTACTTCTCTTTTAGTAGTTTCTAGTTACCTAGACTTTCGTTTAGGTTTCTATCACCTCATAGCGAAATAAATTATTTGATTTTGACTTTGACTTTGAAATCAATTTGACGAAAGTGTCATTCGTTTAATGTACAGAGTCTGTAGTATTTATCGGGAATACGGATCAGTTACATTATTAACGTGTTATTTTTCATTATTATAGTTGATTATTGACACATTGACATTGATTAATGACGCATCTTCTCTTGACAGTTGAAATGTCATCGTGACATCTGTTAGAAGACGAACCGTGACTTACTTCTTGGCTGGCTTCTTGGTTCTTCCCTGCTTTATGACTTGCACCAACTTCAGCTTTTGAGCTTCAGGACTCTCCATGAATTCTTCAAGTATCTACGGCGAAAACAAAGCCATGAGATTCAATGAATAGTTTTGAGAAATAATGCTATTTGAGGAATCATCAATTCACAGAATCTTGCTTTGCTTTCATGTATATATTAGGGAATGTTAAAAACTTAAGCCGTATTATAAATAACATTTTGATAAAACATAAGAGGTGGAATACGCTGAGGGCCTTCCCATTGAGAAATGACCGGAGCCCTGCACTGGGACGCTAATAAGTTGCGCCAGTAGTGAATAGCGAGCTGCATGCTCGTTCGCCACCTTACATAGATGTAAGTCCAAAGTCTCTCACCCTTGGAATAAGTCCACAGTGTCTCACCTCAGGAAACGGTGACAGTCCAGTGGAACTCGCCTCTCACTCGAGCTGTCCGGGTTCAAACCCCAGCGGCACGCACCAATGACTTTTCTAAGTTATGTGCGATTTAAGAAATAAAATGTCAATTGCTGTAACGGTGAAGGATACATCGAGAGGAAACCTGCACGCCTGAGAGTTCTTCTAATGTTCTCGAAGGCATGTGAAGTCTGCTAATCCGCACTTGGCCAGGGTGGTGTACTAAGGCCTAATCCCACCCGTTCTGAGAGGAGACCCGTGCCCAACAGTGGGACGTCTATGTGTCGCAGCGAGCGAGCGACCGCTAGTGGCGAAATTGCACGGTACCGTACTTCGGAGGGCACGTAAAGCCGTCGGTCCCGGTTGTTTTCAATGGTGGAAACAGTCGTTAAGCCTTGTCGGAGACCTTCGGGTGTCTTGAGAACATTCGACACTGGGTTGGCCGCTAACCCCTCCAGCAATCCGCATTGGAGCAGCGTGGCGGAGTATGCTCTAGACCTCCCGCAGCTGCGTCTGTGGGGGAGACCCGTGCCCAGCAGCGGGACGTCTATGGGTCGCAGCGAAGTCCACAGTCTCTCACCCTTGCACGTTGCCGCCAGCTGGAGGGCGGACGGACGGAGCGCTCGCTTGCACCGCCGCCCAGTCTTAAGCGTGGTGGGGTATGCTCTAGACCTACCGCAGCTTTGTCTGTGGGGGAGACCCGTGCCCAGCAGTGGGACGTCCACTCTCTCACCCATGCACGTCGCCGCCGGCCAGTCTTACCTGCATGTTGAGGTCGGCGGCGATGGCGGCGCGCGCGAAGTTGTGGAGTATGCTCTAGCTAGACCTCCCGCAGCTGCGTCTGTGGGGGAGACCCGTGCCCAGCAGTGGGACGTTCACTCTCTCACCCTCGCACGTCGCCGCCGGCCGGTCTTACCTGCATGTTGAGGTCGGCGGCGATGATGATGATGATGAGGATGTCCACAGTCTCTCACCCTCGCACGTCGCCGCCGGCCGGTCTTACCTGCATGTTGAGGTCGGCGGCGATGGCGGCGCGCGCGGCGGGCGCGGCGGCCAGCGCGGCGAGCGTGGGCAGCAGCGCGGCGGCGTGCGCGCGCGACACCAGCCAGTTGGCGGGCAGCGTGCACAGCGTCTTTATCACGCCCCATCCCTCGCATATTGTCTCCTGTGCACAATACGTTCTAATTGAGCCCTCCTACAAACCTACCTACAATGATGTTGGTCAAATTTACTGTGACAGTTGCCAAATAACGTTTAAAACAAAGTCGCCGTAGACGGACAAGTCATGGATATCTTCATCATCGTCACATTCTAATTGGACTTAGGTAGGCGCGAGTCAATGCGCGTGTAGGTCAACTGGTGTGGTTAGGCTAGGTAAGCGTCGTTTTGATGCAACACGAATTCTTGGGTGCAACAAAATACTTAGGTTTCGAAGGAAGTTAAGGCAAAATTTAATTTCGCCCCGTTCAATTCGCCCAAGTCCGGGTGAACCGAAGTGATGCAGGGAAAAACCTTTGTCCTTACACTCCTGACCGTTCGCCAGCATACGTTTACCGTATCAAAAAGTGTTTAGTACACGTGAAGTAGGTACTCAGTCATTAAATGCCAGAGATAGACGTAAAGGAGACAATTGATCGATTAAGTAAAACAGAAATATCAAACACATTAAAACTTTAAAAGTAGAAAATCTATTTCTACTCCAAAACAACGGACATTAAAAACCATTCCATTCCACCAAAATTCACTTGCAACTTTGTCCTTCACCATCTGCGCTCTTTCTAATTCATTATTAAGTAACAATCGCATCAGTTATTCATTGTAATGGTCAGTCTCCCGGCGCTAAAAGGGAACAGTAATGGGTCGAGAGCGCTTCCTTGGCGCACCCCGGCGCGGGACACCTGCGGCCGTGGGAAACTGACGTATTACGTTAAGTAAAGTAGCCTATCACCGGCTCACATCTGCGCTCTAGACGAGACAATGTTCTAACAACACGTGTATCGGTTAATAATTAATTTAGTTTACATTTTGCAGTGTCGTTTCCTTTTGGAAATAAACGACTTATTATAAACATAGGATATGGATCGATATCAGCAGTAAGAGGCAGTTTAGCGTTTTAGCATTTATATTGATATCAACATTTGAGAGATCAGGAAATTTTATGTATTATTGGTAATAACGTCTGTCTGTATTTATTTTATATTGTTATTGTTTTGCATTTCTCCACATGGAAATCAGAATTATTAATGGCACAGCACTCACTGAACAAAGCCGTCATATTTTTCGAATGATCAATTAAACTAATCTCGTTTATTTTATCGCCGGAACAAATTACAACGTTACACGGACCATAAACATCAATGGTTAAACAACGGTGACTTTATAATTATCTGACGCCAACAAAACCCCATTAGCGCGACACCACATATCACCTGTTCGACATCACGCATTCACGTATCCGATGCATTGTAAAGTTGGTTTCCTATCTTTTGGATTACGATTAACTACTAGGCCAAGAGCTTGCCACAACAATAAGATAACACTACAGGTTACTACATAGTTTTGTACAAAGTGATATAGGAACAGCTTCAGTAGTAAGTATAAATCCATTCAAATATTATAAATGCGAAAGTAACTCTGTCGTCTGTCTGTCTCGCTTTCACGCCAAAACTACTGAACCGGTTTAAATGAAATTTGGTACCTACACAGATAGTCTAGAGCTTGAGAAAGGACATATGCTACTTTTTAATTGGAAAAAAGTGTTGTAAAGGGTTGAAAAGGGGGAAGAAAAGTTGTATGAAAGTATTGTCATTTTCAGAACTAGAAGCATAAAATTTATATTTTAGGCTGTTGATTAGATATAAATTAATTTGGCATTCAAAGTTTGTAAAAATTTTACCCATAAGGATGTAAAATAAACATAGGGGATAACGCATTTACGGATTCATTACAATTAGTGGACTAAAGTTAACGCGTTAAGAAGAATCTACTACATATTTATGTCTAACTAGTGGACGCCCGCAGCTTCGCTCGCGTAGAATTAGACCCATTAACGATGACTACCCGCGTTCGGGTTGCCCACTTGACTTCAAAAATGGCTAAGTTTCATACTAACTTTGCACCCCCGTTTTACCCCCTTAGGGGGTGAATTTTCAGAAATCCTTTCTTAGTGCTCCCCTACATTATAAAAGGAACCCCTGTGCAAAATTTCAAGTTTCTAGCCCTTATAGTTTAGGCCCTGCGTTGATATGTCAGTCAGTCAGTCAGTCAGTCAGTCAGTCACCTTCTCCTTTTATATATATAGATTCCAAGCGAGCGAAGCTGCAGGCGTCCACTAGTACTAATATGCTAATTCCCCAACGACCACATTAGGCGTTGGGAGTAACTCCTACAGGTGAGCACAGGTGTGCACAGGTGGCGCGCGCCCGCATGGGAGTGCCGAGACAACTCAAGTCGCACCGGTCAGTGTCGCAACGTCTGAGCACTACTTACACGCCCCATCGGACGCATACGGGTACCTATTATTGTACCTATTATTCTTAAGAAATGGCTTGTCGAGCAGGCATTTTACAGTGTTGAGGAACTGACGACAAGTAAATGTTGAATAACTCAATGTTGTTTTACACATATAAGTAATTTAAATTTTATATTTACATTATAATTGTATTTTTATTTGACATTTTTACATTGAATATTACTTATTTGTACGTTGACATATATATTGTTTTTTAATTTAATTTTTAAAGCTTCGTTTTGTAAATTTTTAATTTATATTAATTTTTTATTCGGTTGTATCCTTGGCATACTTGTACTAAGTATAATTTAACATTTGACGTGTAAAAATATTTTACAAATAAAATAAACTATAACTAACTAAACTAACTATAATTATTGGAGGGAGGGGGTGTGGGTTAGGCCCACAAGCCACTGCGACCTAAAAGATCTATTGTAGCTAGCCCCTAAAGAGTTGATCCCAATCCAAAGGCCAATCACTCGGATGAATCCCAGGATGCCTTTGGGCTCAAGTTCCTTGATTGTACGGTGAGACTAGGCTTCCGCCCAGTTTGCGACTTCTGTTATGTATGAGTTACCTACAGGGCAGGATATGGATGGGTGATTCCTCCTTTTTTGAATTTGGTTTGCTTAAATTATAGAATTAAAATGCTTTTCGTGACTATCTTGTCAGCCCAGTGGTTGGCCGGTAGAGAATGCTTTATGCTTTAAGCTCGCCATTCGTACCATGTACCTTTTCTTTTGTATGTGGTTCAATAAAGATTAATAAAATAAAATAAAAACGAGGACTTGAGTCACATGGAGTTAGTTAAAACAAAACTTCTTAGTTCTAAATTCACTTAATACTTATGCTGTGTAATTTATAATAATTCAGAGCAATCAAGAATTTGAAAATTTTGACTGAATAAGCTTCTACTTATGTGCACTTGCAGCTTATAACGTAACACCGTACCAACCTGAAGCTGGGGGTTATTGACCACGACGAAGCCGACCAACACGATGAGGTCCAGGACCATGGTTTCCGAGAGCGTCTGGTCCAGCCGCTGGTTGCTCAACCCTGAGGGAGAGACGATTCAATCAAGAGACCAGTACTTATCAATCCTCAAGGGTCTTCGAATCAAATCAAATCATCTTTATTTGCAAGATAAGGTAATTAGGTAGATACAAAACATGTCACAATATGTCCTCATATCTTAGCCCATAAGGCATGCAAAATCTTCTAATTCTATGCTATATTACAAATATAATAAGTCTTATCGGAACCAAACCAAATTAGACGCACTGGCTTCCCTCAGAGTAGCCCAACATATTCCACTAATCCGCGTTGGAGCAGCGTGGTGGAGTATGCTCTAGACCTCCCGCAGCTGCGTCTGTGGGGGAGACCCGTGCCCAGCAGCAGGACGTCTATGGGTCGCAGCGATTTTTACGATGATGATAGTCATCATGATATAGCGGTGAAAGCCGAGTGGCTATCGAACTCGCCTCTCACTCGAGCGGTCCGGGTTCAACTTCAAACCCCAGCGGCACGCACCAATGACTTTTCTAAGTTATGTGCGATTTAAGAAATTAAATGTCACTTGCTGTAACGGTGAAGGACACATCGTGAGGAAACCTGCGTGCCTGAGAGTCTGCCAATCCGCACTTGTGGAGTAAGGCCTAATCCCTCCCATCCTGAGAGGAGACCCCTGCCCAACAGTGTGACAAAGAAAGGGTTGTGATGATGACGATGAGTCATCTGATAATGGCAATGATGGTGATGGTGATGACGATGGTGATGGTGATGACTCACTGAGCGCGACGGAGCGCGGCGCCTCCTTCTCGTGCGGCGCGTGCTGCGCCAACAGCCGCGCGACCGCCGCGCGGAACTCGAGCGGCCATCCGCCCTCGCCGAAGGCCTCCTGCACAGAAAAGTACCGGATGATTCCCCTGGTCTCCCCGCCCAGTTCTATGGGCAGTTTTCCTGTTGACCACAAGCATTACATCCATAAAAATCATCTCGCTGCGACAAGGCTTGACGACTGTTTCCAACATTGAAAACAACCGGGACCGACGGCTTTACGTGCCCTCCGAAGCACGATAGCGTCCATGAAATTTTGCCACTAGCGGTCACCCATCCACAAACCGACCGGGCCCGTCGTTGCTTAACTCTTTCGATCACATTGAATCGAACCGAGCCATTGGGCTATGGACGCAAAAAATCATCTATCAGCCATCAAAGGCTGAATCAGATGGGAAGGATGTGATCCATTAAGCTGGCCAAGATTCACATTAGATAACTCTCCAAAATTTTTTGATTGTACGTTTAACCACGGTCAAGACCCGCCGGGCAATTGCGTAAAAGTTTTCATGGGATGGACTTACGATTGGCATTGTGGCACGAATCTGACATAATATTGACGATGAAACTATCATCGTCAAATTCATGAAAACTTTTACGCAATTGCCCCAGCCGATGCAACCAAATCAAACGAAATCGTTGTCAAACGACCATTTTAATTTTCTGGGGTTTGAACCAGGACCGCTCGAGTGAGAGGAGAGTTCGATCGCTACTGGGTTGTCACCACAGTTCAGCTTAACGTGTTTAAATCAACGTGCGCCATGCCTCCATGAGCGCTTCAATCTCCGAGCCCGCCCCTAATGAATCAATCCGTCCAGAAACCGGCCAACCGTGATTCTAACGGCGAAGGAAATCCCTGCCCTCGCGTGCCTGGAGGCCGTCTCACCGCCGGGTTTACGACAGATTTGCTCCCGACTCCGCTGCACTAAAGCACGCATCAGTTCATTCACGTAAGTCACGTAACCAACAGTTCCGTAGCGAGGTAATGAGTAGAAACAAAACGGCTAGTGTATCACTCTGTATTTCAGTAATACGACTTTAGTGAACTGGTCAGTTTCTTTGGTATCTTATTTGAAAGTTTACTAGTGATTCGGTTCTCATTCATTCATCACAGGAGGGCATTTGGACGACGAGAATTACGTCGATGCTTCATTTAATAAGTTAATGTTAAGAAAAAATCTATTAAAGTAGTATTTGAGTGTAATATTTGAGAACAGTTTGTTTAACAATTTGAGAACGTGGTGGACTAAGGCCTAACCCCTCCCATTCAGAGAGGAGACCCGTGTCCAATAGTGGGACAAAGAAAGGGTTGTGATGATGATGATGTAACTGAACGAAACACGGAGGGGATAGGTGCGCGTGGGGTATCAGTGCGGGGGACATTATACGGCTGGTGAACCAATCAGCGTTTACGACCGACAACTCACTCGCCCCGGCTTCCTTAAATTTCAACTTCTGCGTATTCAAGGTCGACTTCGATGCCGGTCACTATACCAGTTTTCCTGCTGCACGATAACCCGCATTCTCCAATGGGCCCGCGTCTACCCTCGTTAATCGCCCCGGATTCCTTAAATTTCAACTTCGCGCATTCAAGGTCGACTTCGATGCCGGTCACTATACCAGGGGCCCGCGACCCTCGTTAAGCATTCCAGCCGCGGACGGCTCCGGTCACGCTCGCCGCCGCGCGAGTGCGTCGCGGGGATTGCCTCCATTGATTTACCAAACTTTGTTTTCCCACCACCAATTAGGATGGAGCTCGCTAACAGACTAGTGAGTTTCCATGCCCAATAAATAGTTTCTATGCTAGAGTTGCCCGGTGCGTATCGATCTCGATCTCTTTCACTGGAGCGGTCCGGGTTCAAACCCATGCGGCACGCACCAATGTCTTTTGTAAGTCAATCCGCACTATTGTTATGTCTAATTCCACGCGAGCGAAGCTACGCACGTCCACTAGAGAAAAAATATAATGATGGTTTAAGCCAATGTTAAGGACATATTATTGGCTTCATCATCAGCATCATCAGCCTTTATCGGTCCACTGCTGGACATAGGCCTCTCCTAAACGCCACTCCATTATTGGCTTAAACCATCATCATAGGTGAGTATTTTCTCATCCGAAAAACAGTTGCAATCGCTATCGAAACACAATCTAACGACGATAATGCACGCCCCATCGCCAAAAAACCATAACAATCAATCATGGGCCAATTCCGCCCCGCAGCCCCATAGTTTACAACCGCATCTGCGTACTGTGGCTAATAAACTCGTAATCGCGTTTATTATCTGCGGCCCGATGCGCCAAACATTGCTGCCCCCGGGGGTATAGCGTATAGTGTATACAGACATCAAAGTGACTCAACGGGGAATCAAACCCGCTGGGAGGCCGCGTTACGAGATGCTTTGTGCGCTGTATTCTATTATTATTTTCGTTTGGAGATCTCTGTTTACTTAATAGAAATGGGCGGTGTGGTTAGTTAATAAATTACGGTTATCAACTGAAAGATGGAACAAAGTAAACTAAAGTCAGCTATGACGATACTATTTCATAGTTAAAATTGCCGGCTTACTCACGTGCGATTTACGTCGGATATAGGCCGACTAGTTTCGATCGATTACGACGACCATATTCAGGATTGAATTCACGCTCGCGCGTGTCCTCGCATATATGCGGCTATGGACGCTACAGTTGAGTCTAACAGACAATTATTTTAGACACAGACACAGTGACAACAGAGTTGTTGTAACGGTCCAGGACACATCGTGAGGAACCCTGCATGCCTGAGAGTTCTTCACAATGTTCTCGAAGGCATGTCAAATCTGCCAATCCGCACTTGGCCAGCGTGGTGGACTAAGGCCCACGCCGTGCCCAACAGTGGGACAAAGAAAGAGTTGTAATGGAATGTGACCACGCCCTAAGACTAAAATAGTTAATCAAAGGGTACCGATATATCGCCATAATCAAATCAACGAATTCCACCGAAATTAGGCGGCTCACACACGGGACGCGACACGTGTCGAAGGGTAGGTATCATTTACTGCGTGGAATATTAGTTAGCACAATGCGCCAAGGCACACCAGACAATGACAATAGGCAAACGCTTTCGATCCTTCGGTCCCGGGAACAGAAAAGAACGAATCGCCGTCGGTCCCGGTTGTTTTCAATACTGGAAACAGTCGTTAAGCCTTGTCGAAGACCTTCGGGTGGCTTGAGAACTTTCGACATTGGGTTGGCCACTAACTTCCCACCAATCCGCATTGGAGCAGCGTGGTGGAGTATGCTCTAGACCTGACGCAGCAGTGTCTGTGGGGGAGATCCGTGCACAGCAGTTGGACGTCTATGGGTCGCAGCGAAGGCGTACTTACGAACAGTATCAAATTTCAGCTCTATATAAATGTATGCACATTGAAACATCTATTTGACGGGACTCCTCCAAGATGGCCCACTCTCGGGCAGAACTCCTGAGGGACGCTCCCCCGCAACTATAAAACAAACAGCGCAAGACACTCGCCGATGGGCAAACAATTGCCGAACAACACAATAATACTGCGCAAATACGCACGCTCGAGGTAGGGCTGCCATCTGACTGGATAAATCCGGTTTGGGCCGGATTCTTATAGCGGTTTTTTTAATATGAATCCTGGAAAATCATACTAGTATTTACACTATGCCATGCAAAATGCTGCAACCTAAAGGAGACCACGACTCGGAAAAAGGAGTACGGGTCGCCCTTCGAAAAGGTGGACAGACGACCTGAAGAAGACGGCGGGAAACAGCTGGATTCAAAAGGCACAGGACCGGTCGGAGTGGTGTCAATTAGGAGAGGCCTATGTCCAGCAGTGGGCATGAAAAGCCTGATGGGTGGGTTGCAAAATGCGAGAGACGATTCGTCAAAGGTTTGTCAGTGTTGAACTCTGCGGACTGTAGAATGTACTAGCATATAACAATGGTCTGGAAATTAAACTAAACTAACGGTGAGTTAGGACATAGAATACCCCATAGCTATCATTTCGCAAAAAAAAAAAACACAAAAAAAGCTACCTAGGTACCTAAAGTTGGTGGAAATACAAATAATTGATCATATAAAAAAATTGTGTAATTTATGCTATTGACTCAAAGATCGATATTTTCCAAACAGGATTTCAAACACTAGCGGTCGAGTTTCCGATTGGCACCTTTTTTGGCAACCCTAGCCAGAGACAGTCTCGAGAGTGGTGAATTCGGCAAGTTTAACGATAAGGGGAGTGATGCGAGCAAGCGGTGCGGGAAGAGTGATTACGCACTGAGGATATCACTTAACTATATGATAATACTACACATAGAGACAACAGCCCATTGGAATTCTTCCTTATTTTTTTGAGAAACGCACTAAGTTCACCGAATCACTTGATGCAAGGAAGGAAACGTCTAATCATAAGAAAACCCAAATACATCGGAAATACAGAGTTTACTCGTATGACTGATTTACTCGATATTCAAGATAGACCTTCTGCATCAAGCTTTTAAGTGTAGTTATAAAGAAAGAAAGAAGAAGAAAGAAAGAAAATTTTATTTATTTCGTATGAAACTGCATTACAGAAATTAATGAAAAAAAAAAACCTAATTAAAATATAGAATATAGGAATTAAAATATAGATAGGTAACCGCTATAAGTTCTCTTCAATTCACTCCTGTAAACCATATTGACACAAATCAAACACCTAAATAACAAACTGACCATAATATCAAAACGTCACTAATGCCAGGCACACCGCAGACCGCCAATTATATCATTGTGTCACCGTGACAGCTGTCAGTGTGACGTCTACCAGCGGCGCACAAAGCGCGGCCCGCACGTGCCAGCGGCTGTGACATGATACGATTTGATGAGTGTACATTTCATCAATATTTGATGTTGCGTATGAAAGTAACATTTATCTGTGGGGTTATTGACGACCGAAAGGATTGGTTGACCAATATTATCTTTTTCTATAGACATAAGATTCCACCATACGCTGCTGCCCATGACAACTGTGACAGACTTTGAACATGATTAAAATTGCGACTGAGATGGTGTAAACGAAACTATTGTTATGTCTAATTCGACGCGAGCGAAGCTGCGGGCGTCCACTATTCTATAGTAATTTAATAAAGAGCAAAGATTTGTTTGTAATGTTTTCACACAAAAACTACTGGACCGATTTCGAAAATTCTTTCACCATTAGAAAGCTGTATCTTCACCGAGTGACATAGGCTACAAAATATTACTAGGTGTATACAACTATTGTTATGTCTAATTCCACGCGAACGAAGCTGCGGGCGTCCACTAGTCGCAAAATAAAGTATGGTACACTCTCAAAATAATTTCAAACATCATCAAAACTCAAACGGTATAAGTAAACCGTGGATCAAACACATCCAGCGGATCCAATCGAAAGAAATTACAGATTCACCGATTCAACAGAAGGTCGGCTATCAATTTGTAAGCCGCAGCCACGGAGCCGACCAGCCAATTTGCCGGTGGAATAGGGCTGCGATTGAGCCATCGTCTGTCGATAACTTAATACGGTACCTAGGACCATTTCTTTGTGGTCCAGTTACCCAACAAACAATCTAGGCTTATAAAATTAAGTCTATAAGGTCTAAACTCTTATACTTGTTATAAAAGAGCATTCATTATGTCAATGTTCCTTATAATGGCACATTATTAGAAGATTTGGCTAATATTACCTTTATTCTTTTAATTTGGCTGGGTAAACGTTAATAAATCCAATTAATACGGCTACAATAAGGGTTCGAAATGTGTTCTTCTTATAGAGGCTAGTTACATTGCCTTTTAGCCGTATAATAATCAAAGTCATATAAAGGCTTTTAATATGGTAAATTATTCTTTTAAAAGTAATGCACAAGGCATCTATGATGCTTTTCAACTTATAGGAGCATTTGATAAGACGTCTATCCAACAAACTAATTCTAACATTTTATATGATCTTAACAAGGATGAAAGCAATCCATATTCTCTTATACAGTGATAATAAAGCTATTATTCTCTTTAAGGTTATATTAAAATGCTTTACATAAGTAGATCCGCCATATTACGCAGCGGAATTTGTATTTAAAAAATGGATTCAAAACACTGGAAGACTACAAAATTACCAAGCCGATACCAACGAATCAGCTAGTGGTTCCGTAGAGGATTATTTTATTGAAAATGAGAATGAAAAGGAAAGCAGTGAGAATGAATATAATTGTAGCGATAGTGATAGTGATATAGACATATAGTTAAATGAAGAGTTGAAGAATATTATATTATATTAATATTATATTCGTAGTGATATCATAGAATGGGCAGTGAAATTCCATATTTATATACATATATAAAAGGAGAAGCTGACTGACTGACATATCAACGCAGGGCCTAAACTATAAGGGTTAGAAAGTTGAAATTTTTCACAGGGGAAACGAAACAAACCTTACAAAACTATGAAGTGCCAAAAAAATTACCTTGAATTTAAATATCGATGGTTTACCGATACATTAAAGCTCGAATCATCAACTCTGGCCAATACTATGCAACATTACTGAAATTAAAAGTATATCACCTATCGTGGTGGGAATAGGAAAGGAAAGGGAAATCAAAACCTGCCGATTTAAACTTATATTTAATTATTTAATAATTACAATACAATTTTGGCAAAAAATTAAAGTGAATCGTTGCAAAACCTATGTTTTCACGATCTCTCACGAAGTGTAAAGGTAAAAGGGTCGGATATATATAGTACGATTAAAATATTCCTTTCTTAGAATAAAATGTGTCGACTTCCATGGGCATCGCAAATTATATAAATTAAGATATTTTCCTTGTAGAAATTTGTCTACATCTGCCAATATGTATACTACCATTACAATATCTGCGGACAAACATATTATAATAGAATAATATTGTTAATGGTGTACTACTATTACGTACTATTATATTTCAATCTAAAATTAGTGCACAAAGTATATCTATCCCTATAAAGAGATATCTCCCAGCCAACCCAACTATAGTGAAAAATAAATTTTATAAATTATGGCAAAAGACTAGCTAGGTACGATTTAGTTCGTGTGCAAGGAACCCTAACGATATGTAAAATGGCGATAGCTTAAGCAATAATCTTTGCCATTATAAGTCTCCACTCTCATAGACACCTTGTAGAAGAAGTGCGTATCGTTTTGCTCTTATAATAGCACTGTTTATAACATGACTAAATAATTAATAACGTTTTAGGCACAAAAACAGCTTAATTTCGAGGGCGGGTTGATCCTACAACACACAGCGTACCACATTTTACCATGCATTTGGATTCCCATACACTTTTCACTATAAACGAGCACATAAATCACGTAAATAAACTACATAAAAAAATAGCTTACCGTTCACTTTTCAGTAAAATGGTTGACGTTTCTCTTTCTTCGCCAAACTGTTGCGAAAATGTAGGTAAATCTAACAAAAATACTTATAGTAGAATCAGAAATAGACGGCTATAAGGGCCAACGAATTTTTAAGAGCCTTTGATTTGCCGCAATGAGTTTAACTCCCTTGTACCGGTCCATAATAAAACAAGTATAAGGGTGATCGCCCGTATTAACGCTATCCATATGTTTCCTATAAGTGTATTGGCTTTTTAGGAGTTTTTTTCTTGCCATTATAAGTTTAACTTCCTTATTCCTTGTCATAATATAACACGTATAAGGAAAAAAAGCGGATAATAAAGCAACTATAAGGAGGGTATAAGGTTTTAGTCTTTATAAATTGTGCCCAAACGCACCCTTATTAGCGATAATGCGGCTCTTATAAGAATATTATTTTTGGCTATATAAGCCACAACAAGAGCAATTTTTGTTAGTTGGGTAGAGAGGTATGGTAACTCAAGGATTACAACGCATCTGAGACTGACTTAGAACGTCGAACAAATATTCACATCAACTAACATAACTATCTGTCACTAACAGTCCCTGCCCCAGTCCTCATATCTACCTAAATATATTGATTGATTGATTGATACATACGAACAGACCAACTAATGTTCTAATTGAATCTCTGCTAAATGGACTAACTATCCATCCCAGTCCCTATTTGTGTCTTGTTCAAAGTCAGTCACAGTTGTCTTGGGTGGTGCTGCAAGCTAGTTCGCTATCTTATATTCATAAAATACATACCAAGATAACAAGAGCGTGTTAATAAAAGTTAATAAATGTTAATACCCTTCGGGAAAATACAGGCGTAATAACAACTATTTAATTTATTTTTATTAATAAATAACATCTATTTATTTTATTTTATGTTAAGAATTGCAAACGACGCATTAAAAATTATTAACGGGGCTAAAAATTATTAACTAATTATGAAATAGTTCCTATCAATTTCCGCAACACCATGGCGACTTATCGACAACGAATGTACATCACTAAACAAACAGCATCCAGTGGCCAATGCCTGTTAGCATAGCATCACAAATGCATCGCTCAAGGAACGAATGGTTGTGCGCGCGATGCGCTTCGGCCGAAGGATCATATTTCACTTGTTTATCTGTTAAACTGTTATTAAAAGTTACTCGGCTCGTTTAGTCCTAATGTTTATTCATCGCCATTTTGATTCCATGGTTTAACCATGCGCTATTCCTTAGTGGGGAAGCGTGGAGGAGTATGCTCAAGCAACTGAGAAGATACGCATGGTACGCATGGACATGCTGCTCCAGTACATATTGACCGGAAGCATCATCGGCCAACCCAACTGTCACTAGTTTTTAGCCGCAACACCTAACTGAAGTGCCGCAACACAAACTGAACTTCAGTTTGGTGTTGGGATTAAAAACTTGTAACAGTTGGGTTGGCCGATGACCCTTCCGGAGAGTTATGTGATGTTGGTTAAGACCAACTCAAACAATTTAAAAAAAAAAACAATTTAGCGTAGAAAATCAGTAAATCATCACAATCAGCCATGGGCGGGGAGGCTCGACCGCAATAATTACGTCCATCAACAAGCCGTGCGCCTCCCCCGCCCGCTCGGTACACAGCGCGCATGGATACGCGCGTTAATTGGCAGCGCGCAAACACGCCGGCTAACAAGATGCGCTCGGAATACGATTAAGTTCGCTCTCTCTACGCATGCGATATGTTTGTGCGTTCGAAACAAGTCGATAAAACAAGAAGCTTCAATCAGGTGGCAGATTCAGATTCATGAACGTCATTATTTCATTATTCACATCATTTTTATGGTATGCTCTGGCGGCGGCCACGCAGCGCAAGCGTCTTCAGGCCTAGCAAAATCTCGCCCTGCGAGAACTCACAGGAGCTACGCTACGTCCAGAACGCGGTGATCGCGCGCGACTGCATGCTGGAGTCGCTGGATGAGTTTGTGATCCGGTCGGCGCGTGCTATGTTTAACCGCGCCGACAATGGACCACATCCTCATCTAAGGGTGATAGCGCCGTTGCACGCGTCCCTCTTAAGGCCGACCGCTCCCTAGAGAGCTGTTGGACCTTCTTACCCCCGACCATCAAGGGGGAATTAGCGACTAACGGCTAGTAACACCGCGCGACGATCGACTGGCTCCCACGCTCAACAGCGGGGAAGTCATCGACGGGGTTCACCCCTGGAGTAAATCTATATATATAAAAGGAGAAGGTGACTGACTGACTGACTGACTGACTGACTGACATATCAACGCAGGCATCTATAAGGGCTAGAAACTTGAAATTTTGCACAGGGGTTCCTTTTATAATGTAGGGGAGCACTAAGAAAGGATTTCTGAAAATTCACCCCCTAAGGGGGTAAAACGGGGGTGCAAAGTTAGTATGAAACTTAGCCGTTTTTGAAGTCTTAAGACGGGTAGACGTCGTTAATGGGTCTAATTCTACGCGAGCGAAGCTGCGGGCGTCCACTAGTGCACGGATAGAGGGGATCTCCCCTAACTCCGGATTCCCTCAGCGCACGAGCGCCTACAGCGGCGCGCAGGAGGAGGAAGGGTCTGTCAGTCTGTCTGCAACGTCGGCCATTACCTGCACGATCTGATGGTCCATCTCGGCGATGGCGCGCAGCAGGTGCGCCGTGCGCGCGGCGCGCACGAAGTCCCCGCAGTGCGCGAGCGCGGCGCCCCGCTCGAACAGCATGCAGAACTCGTCGCGCGACCCGAACACGCTGCCGCCGAGCGCGCAACGGAGCGACTGGCGCGCCGACTGGCGCTCCGAGCCCTAAGGGTGGTTTGAGCGTTGTAGGTTCCGTAGTGCGTCCCATTGCTGGGCAATGAGTCTCCCCCATAGCATCTCCCTCGTAGCGTCCATAGCCCAGTGGCATCGATTCAATGTGATCGAAAGTGTTAAACGATGGGCGCGGTCGGTTTGTGGATGGGTGACCGCTAGTGGCAACATTTCATGGACGCTACCGTACTTCGGAGGGCATGTAAAGCCGTCGTCCCGGTTGCTTTCAATGCTGGAAACGGTCGTTAAGCCTTGTCGAAGACCTTCGGGTGGCTTGAGAACATTCGACACCGGGTTGGCAACTAACCCCTCTACTAATCCGCATTGGAGCAGCGCGGTGGAGTATGCTCTAGACCTCCCGCAGCTGCATCAGTGGGTCTCCCCCACAGTGGGACGTCTATGGGTATCAATTCGGGAGACATAACATGACAACCTGCTCGCCCCGCGCAAGATGATTCGACTTCTTCGCTTTCAAGGTCAGAAGTTAAGCATTCGTGCCGCCAACTGTATCCTCGTGTAAATCAAGCAAGGCAGTGCTGTCCACTCACCACGTCGACGTCGCAGGGCTGGCACAGGTCCGCGCAGACGGTCAGCAACGTCTGGATGCTCTCGCGCGCCTCGCCCGCGCCGTGCGCGCGCGCCAGGCACCCGCTGAGGCAGAAGTAGCTGCGACAAACACCTTTATTTAGCAACACCCATAAAGCCATCCATTCTATATAAATAAACTAGCTTTTACCCGCGGCTCCGCCCGCGTGGTCAAAGGGAATAACAATGAGTTGTTTATCATACATAGATAAGAACTTGAAAATAAATTTTACTAACGCCATCTATTAACAACATCCGGAACTAAATGTCTAGCAAATAACAAAACATCGATATCTTCCTATGGGGATGTTTTACCGCGGTAAAAAGTAGCCTACGTCACTCTCCACCCTCCTCACTATCTCCACACACAAAAACCATACCATATAATAGCTTCGTTGCGACGTGAAAGCCGGACAAACAAACAAACAAACACACTTTCGCATTTATAATATTAGTATGGATATGGCATTCAAAGTTTGTTAAAACGATACCCTTAAGGGTCTAAAATAGACATAGGGGATAATACATTTACGGATTCATTAAATTTGTGGAGCTAAAGTTACCGCGTTAAGAAGAATGTATTATATTATTATGTCTAATTCTTAAATCGCACATAACTTAGAAAGTCATTGGTGCGTGCTGCTTGGGTTTGAACCCGGACCGCTCGAGTGAGAGGCGAGTTCGATAGCCACTGGGCTGTCACCGCTTGCGTTCTATTCGCTCTAGCATTTTTATTCCATCCCCGCGCCATGAATAATGCAAAACATATGCAAACAGAAATGTCCTCGAGGTAGGATTAACACGATAGCCGTCCATGTTTTTGCATACTACCCGCACATTAAGGGGTCCGCTAAGCCTGCAGTCGCCAGTGTTGATGTTTGGGATGGTACTGATTATTTGTATTGGAAAATATTCGTTTTTATTTCATAAGCGTGTTGTAGACTTAAGTGGTCACTGTCCAGTAATTTGAAGGGTGGTCAGTTGAATTAAATTATGTTGGTAAGCAATTTAAGCTGATTGTATTTGTAGCTGATTGTAATTTAAGCTTCTGGTTGTCTCCAGAAGTATATTATTCAAGCCTACGATTGTATACTGAAGTGGTTCTAGGAAAGTCAAACTTTGGTTGAATTCTATCTACATCTATTAACATCCTTGATTCGATATTATGTAAAACGTACTTGTAGTATGTACTACTAATATATTTGCAAGTTTATTATAACTCTCGATATCGTCTATCGATCAAACTAGCTTGAAATAGGGCCGTACTGAAAACCAGCGCCATATTTCCTATCTGAAGGATTATGGCATAAGCTGAGTGCGGTCCTGTTTCGCTTTATAATAAGTAAGTAGTAAGTACCTAGTTTTAATTAAAATTGTAGTAATTAACCTATATTACAAAGTGAAATAAAAAATTATTATATTCTATTGTATTCTAATCTATTCTATTCTATCCAGCAAGTGCCAAGACAGATGGATGGTTTGAAGCTAACACTAACATTTCAATTTGCTTACAGCTGTTATTCTGAACCAACTTCGATAAAGTCTCTAGTTTGTCATTTTCCACCGTTCGCTGGAAACAACAACCAACACCACTTCGCACTTTACACCGAAGCTATCTAAGCAGAAATTATGATTGTAGCGAAATGCTTCGCCCGCCGGCCTTCATCCGTGTTTGCTTTCCATCCGGGTCTGCACCGGCTAACCGGTTAATAAGCTTCCCGCTGTGTACACCCGCCCGTGTGCTTACCCTGATTGACTAACCTAACTTTTAACTCCAACCGCATAATAGAGTTAGTCAGACGTTAGAAGCTAAGCTTGTTCATAGCGTTAGTGTATCTACGGCTAAAACCCATAGACGTACCATTGCTGAGCACGGGTCTCCCTAAAGGAAAATCTGCGGGAGGTCTAGAGCATACTCCACCACGCTGCTCCAATGTGGATTGGTGGCTCTCCACCAGTGTCAAATGTTCTCAAGCCACCCGCAGATCTATGACAAGGCTTAACGATTGTTTTCACCTTTGAAGACAACCGGGACCGACGGCTTAACCTGCCCTCCGAAGGGTCCATGAAATGTTTGCCACTAGCGGTCACCCATCCACAAACCGACCGCGCCCGTCGTTACTTAACTCTGTCGATCATATTGAATCGACGCGAGCCATTGGGCTATGGACGCTACCCATTGGCTATATCCCTCACGTATATAATCTTACTTACAAAAATCTAAAAGTCCATATTAAAACAAAATATTATCTCATCTGGAAAGAGTTCTTCTCTTTCCAGCCGAGATTATTAATTAAAATGGAACATTCCCGAATACACAAAATAACGACATAATAATCCTGCGTAGTGCAATGTACACTCAAGGGTAAAAAAAATGATGCGCAAATTAATAAGCGCTGCGTCTTCCGGGACCCCTTCGCGGATCCAATTATAACTTGCGCAAATATTTACCCCGACTGTACCGGGAATCTCGCGGATCGGGAACAAAGTAGGTACCTACCTATACGACGTTATTACGATGTACTCTATGTTTTTGATAGTCTGTGTACTTACTGGAAACTTTTGAAGGGATACGTACCAATTTGTCATTTAAAAAAAATTGCTTGGAATTGCCTGTCAAACATCTTTATCACAGAATATTATGATTCTATTCAAAGAAAAGTTTAAAGTTCACTTTACTTAATAATCATACAATATAAAAAAAAAATACCAAAAAGTAACCATGCTTATATGGTGGTGAAAAGGCCAAAAATCATAACACTCCAAACAAATAAAAAAAATACGCAAAACGTTTAAAAAACAAAACATCAACATGGCGCCGGCCGCGGGCGCTGGCGCGCCGGGAATTCAAATTTGGAATTACCGTCCGGCCCTCCGATTGGTCACTCGGCCATAATGCGATCTAACATAAATCCCTGACCTACCCGCAATCGTTTGATTTTGTACTCTAATGGATCGATATAAAAAAGATTTTAGGTCGCCTTGACCGCGGCCATGTAAAAGAGATGATAAGGCCAGACCTCCTGGACGAGTGACGGGTTAAGATTGCGCTATCTTAAATATTTCTTGGCTGGACTCGAAAAGTGTTTGTAGGCGTCATTTTTTTAATGGGATACAAAACAGTCGGTCCGACGGCGATTGGAGGCGAAGCCCAACACACGGCTACTGATACAGACGGCCGTATTTCACCGGTTAAAAGCTTAATGACAAACTGCGTTAATATTGTGCTCTTAGCTTCATAGATTTAGGTGGGAATTATCTTCGTTTAAAATAATCCTGAAACAAATTATGGGTTCAATCCATGGACATTGGAATTTCCAATCACTTTCTGGGGAGAGATAAGGAAAATTCCTTATTTTTTCTCGTATGTCCTACGTCAAAAGTATCAAAATAATTTGATTTTGGCAAATCAATGTAACCGAGCCTACCCGTGACCGTTTGAGTCACCTGTAAGTAATCTATTTAAACTCTTCTCTCAAATTATCTCTCTATCTCTACCTAGTCTAATATTTTTCAAAAATAAGAGTTGACCTAAAGGTTGTAAATACCAGGTCATAAAATCCATTTTTTTTTTTCATTAAATTATTGAACTCTAAATGGTTATAGACATCACTCGAGTACAAAAAGATACCTAAATTTTAAAAGAGTTCAAAACAGTCTGTACTAGGCAATGATATTATATACATTTCTTAAAATATCATTTGGTACTAGGTAGATTGTAAGATGAATTTTCTATAATAAATTTTTCTATATAAAAAAATGTTCAGTAAAAGCGAATCATTAATTAAACTTACGTAGATATAATATGTTAGTTACTTGTATACATGATACCCCGAAGTCCTGTTAAAAGTTTTAGGTTATAGGCCAGTTGTAACGTGCTATAAGTTTGACATGGGCCCACCCGCATATCAATCAGTTACTCGAATCAATCATTCATTGTGAAATCAGTAAAGTAGACCATACAAAAGTAATTAAAATAATCATAATTAAGTCACCTTTATAGCTTTGACGGCTGTCACGGTGGTAGAGTTTTCAAAAGCTTTAAAATATGTTCTCGAACATACTTTTACAATGATTTATTACATCATTGGCTCTACAAATACCCTGGCTAGCTTCTAAGATTTCCGCTCGCTATCTCTATTTTTCTCCCAATCTTATACTAAAACAAATAGTACAGTCAAACGCACACCCATACATTACAATAACAAACCTGAAATCGATTTATCAAGAACAACATATTTAAGAGAAACGTTATCTACAAGAGGGTATCGCAAGGAGAGTACAAAATCTTTATGAAACAAAACGTATCCTGCGTTAGATGCGCAGGCGCCGTTGATTTATTGCCGTTCTAAATACGAACACGCTAATGGAAGACGCGAGCGGGCGGCGCCCGCGCATCCGATCGCGCCGGTGTTGCCAGTTGTTTGACGTTTAGCCCAACTTTTGGGGGAGATGGTTATGGATAAAGAAATAATTTAAACAAACAGGTATATTTAAACAAAAATGTTATCTGGGATGGTGCTAGGCTTCTTTATCCGCGGTTATTTATTTATTTTAATTTCTAATAATCTAATCGGCTAATCTACAGCTATCTTGTGAAGAGTTCTTCATCTTTATTAAAGAGAAAAAGGAAACTTAAAAAGACGTTAAAGTTGCAATTTGTAACATTCACTCATCAAACTTGTTTGAAACGCCATATTTTTCTCATGAACTTTTTGATTTTGATTTCTGTTTTTTATTTATTAGTTTAGATGATGAACTATTTAACGCTAGTAACGTAAGTTTAATTAATTTAAAATATTATATTTTTATTATAATACATTTTCTATGGCTATTTTTGCTATCTATTGTCACGTAAACGTAATTTGAATTCAAATTAAAAGATACAAACTTATTTAAAAACTTGATTATATACGTTATTTTACTATGTCCCGCTTTCGACGAAAGAATCCCGCTTATTTCACCCAGAATGTTCCAAAATCCCGAATTGGCAAAAAAAAAAACTGGCAACGCTGGTATACATACACCACAATACGTTTTTGTTCGCGGATTGTTGCAAAGTAGATTAATGCTTGGTTTGTAATAATGGAGTTCCGCAATGTAACATCTGATACAATTAATTACCTTTTTAATTTGTTATTTATTTATTTAAGGATTTATGTACCTAACATTTAAACTAGTCGGGGACCATTGACTATCGCGCTGGCAACCCTACCACGTCAGGGTCGTCTACAAAAATGTATGGTGCGTTTAAAATGTTTTCGTTCTTAATTTCAGTTAGATAAACGCACGATGCGTTCCGCCGCCTTTAATGAGGTGAAATATAAGCGCGCGTTGTCACTCCCCTCGCCTTTGATTCGGTGCACTACACTAAACGACCAACCAAGGTTGAGCCATAGTATAAAGAGTCGCTCCGCTCTGTTGAGCTCTGTTGAACTTGCATTAACTCCAGAATTTACTGGCTTGTGGTTTTCAGCACTTATAATTAGGAGAAATTCCAATACATATCTGAAAATTACTAGAAGGTAGTGAAGTCAGCTCTATGTATTGCCTAGTTTAAGGTTCTATATACAAGTAGGTATACAATTAATAAGTAAGTAGGTAAGCGTATTCAAAACATAGTTCACTTGTAGAACAGGCAACTCTTCTCTAATTTCTCATACAAATTAGCTCATACATTCAATGATTTTTTTCAATGTTTAAGTTACATTCTTAACTTCTTA
Source organism: Carterocephalus palaemon (assembly GCA_944567765.1). Taxonomy (NCBI): domain Eukaryota; kingdom Metazoa; phylum Arthropoda; class Insecta; order Lepidoptera; family Hesperiidae; genus Carterocephalus; species Carterocephalus palaemon. Next base: position 9,056,777 of record OX155662.1, on the reverse strand, counting down.
ACTTTCCCTTGTTGTAAGTATTTACTATCCACCGATCCGCATTGGAGCAGCGTGGTGGAGTATGCTATAGACCTCCCGCAGCTGTGTCCGGAGACCGTGCCCAGCAGTGGGACGTGTATAGGTCGGAGCTACTTCGTTACGCCTTAATACTTAACGGCCGCAACACAACACACAACCGCGTGGTTTCGTTATCCACCGACATAAGATGAAACATGAAACAAACTTATAATTTTGTGCGAGCAAATATATAAATAAAACTAAATTCTAACGAAATCAATAAATCGAGAAACTGTAGTGAGAGTAGGTCAGGGCACATTGGTCACCACATGGCAACGCGGCGGCATCTTGAGTGCGTGAAGTATGTTAATTTCGGAGCTTCTAAATTTATTTGAATGCGTCGCGAGGAAATCAAAGGATGCTTGATTTTTTTATGAGCATCGCTATGTGAATTAGGATGGTTGCGGTCGCGAGGGTCGACCGGTCGCTTTGTGCATTCAGTATATTTTCAATTAAAGTGTTGTCATAAATAAATTGGCAAGCATTTGGCAAGCATAGGCGTTAAAATTTAATGAATTTTAACACCTATTTACGCTGGAAATACATTTCCGGTTTTTCTCTCCGATAGTCGGATCCGATAGTCTGATCAGACAATCGGAAGGCACTCGTGCCATACATACTCGGACGTCCGATCCGACTATCGGATCGTTTGTGTATTTAGTATTCAAACAAATGTATGGCACGAGTGCTTTTCTGATCAGACTATCGGATCCGACTATCGGATCTGACTATCGGACAGAAAAATCTGACGTGTATTCCCGGCCTTACACACATTAGTGTCACAAAAATACTGCAATTAATACATAGTGGAACTAACTGCAGTAACAATCCTCTGTCAAAGGTTTCTCACTGTGGGTTGCTCTGTAGGGGAAAGTAAGCAAAAATGGAACAGTACCCCAAATACGGAATCTAGCCTGTATTGCTGCAGGATATACGACAAAATTCCATATTAGGTAACAATGAACAAAATTCCATATTATTCCATATTTGGTTACTTTCCTGTACTTTCTTACGCACATAGACGAGCTTTTAGTTAACTATCACTGTTTGTTTGCTATAGTTAATCTTGCAACTTGAAGCCCGTCCTTCCATTGTAGGAATTCGAAACTTCACATATTAATGACGATGCATTTTGATGCTTCGTCTAGCTCCAGACGAAGGTACATCTAAATGGCATAATTATGCAGAAAATTTCGTATTCCCATTATCTGTTTACTATCCCCAATTAAATTGCACAATAGCCTGATAAAAATGTTTATTTACGAAAATGATTTTAAACAGAAACTTACATACCTATCTACTATGATAAGTAGCAGTCACAATTTATATTTCTCGAAGGTTTTTTTTCGAAGGTTTGCAAATCGATAAAACTCTTTAATTTATAACAGGTTATTTAAAAATACATTATTTTTATGCGTTCAAGGTGCGTAAGGCAAACAGGCATAGAGTGCGACCAAAACTGGCCATGGATATAGGCTATACGAAGGCAAATCGACTTTCTCCATCTGTCCAAATAATAACCGAATCAGACAATCGAAAACAATTGAACACGATACGACATGCGATAATAGTTACGTCGCTAAGTAGTCGGGACAAGCGTGATCCGGGGCCGGTGGGGTGCGTGCCCCAGGGTACTCGTGCCGCGTGCGAGAGAGATGCACGTATATAGTCACGCATCGGTCGGTGAGGAACGGCGATACACTCGAGAGTCGAGTTGCAGCGACAGATTGCCGCGCACATGTCGATATGCGTTGTGCTTTTTGCTAACTTTAGACTAGGGATGGGTTGTTACGATACATTAATTTATCGACATATCATCACAAAATACTAAACTATCATCCGATTTTGCTAAAACAAATTTTCACGCCTAATGGGCAAGGCTTCTTCACCTTTATGCCTGTCATGCAATGCTGTCGATGATGTGTACCATGTCTTAATGGATTGTAGTCGTAATGTAAATGATAGGAAAAATGTACATCTATATATATAAAAGGAGAAGGTGACTGACTGACTGACTGACTGACTGACTGACTGACTGACTGACATATCAACGCAGGGCCTAAACCATAAGGGCTAGAAACTTGAAATTTTGCACAGGGGTTCCTTTTACAACGTAGGGGAGCACTAAGAAAGGATTTTTGAAAATTCACCCCCTAAGGGGGTAAAACGGGGGTGCAAAGTTAGTATGAAACTTTGCCGTTTTTGAAGTCGTTAGACGGGTAGACGTCGTTAATGGGTCTAATTCTACGCGAGCGAAGCTGCGAGCGTCCACTAGTTTAGCATATAACATGGTTGGATACTGTAATACCATTTTGGCCGATCCATCGTCTGACGATGCTAAAAAACTTTATAAGTTACTTAATATAGATAATGTAAGCTGTAACTCAAATTCTTGTTAAGTGGGTGCTCAATATGCCATAACCAGGGCGGCATAATCGCTTGAGCGACAAAGCCCTTCGTTTCTGATTTTTTTTAAATGTTATAATTTTAAAACGAGTAAATAAAATAAATCATTTAAGGCCCATACCTACTATAAACGCAATCACTCTAGAGTCTCGAGAAAAAACTACAACCAAAACGAGACCTTAGCCTGTCAGTTAAATCAAAAGCAAAATTGATATTGTAGTCATTGCCTAAGTTAATAATTAAGTAGGTATAAATTGTGATCTTTATCACTGTCGAAAGAGACCTATAAACAAATCAAGACTTCATGGTTTACATAAACGATACAACACACGTAACGAACTGTACTGTCATCGACACAAAGATATAAGTAGGTGTAGGTACAGTCGAAGCCGCCAAATATGAACACATTAAAATGTATCTAGAACCAATGATATTATATACACAACAAGAGGAATATCATTGTCTAGAACCATCGATAATGCGTGCACATCACTGGGCTCTCACGCGGCCGCTGAGAGGGGAGCCGCGGGCAAAGCGGCGCAGCACTTGTTTGTGCGATTTAATTTCATTTATCAACGCATTACTTACTCAGAGAGAATTACTTACCCGGATTACTCGGCCCTCCCCCGCCCTGCCAGCTTTCATATGTAAATATGGCGCGTATTTGGAGATTCAGCGATCCGCTGTCTAAAATTCTTTTTAAGATTCGGGTTACGGCTTACCTCTATTTATAGCTACGAGTACACATACTAGCGCATAAACGCCCACTGCTGGGCATGGGGCTCCCCCACAGCCCCAGCTGCGGGAGATCTTGGCATTGGGCTATGGTCGCTCGCTTCACCTTTTTACCTTTCTTTTTAAAGGGGTTATATATAATTCGATGATAAATTAAATCATCTATACATCAAAAATTTACAAATGTATACAAATACTTATTATAAACAGGAAAGATGTGTTTGTAATGTTTTCACACAAAAACTACTGGACCGATTTCAAAAGTTCTTTCACCATTAGAAAGTTGCATCTTCACTGACTGACATAGGCTATATAATATTACTAGGTGTAAACGAAACTATTGTTATGTCTAATTCCACGCGAGCGAAGCTGCGGGCGTCCACTAGTCCTAAATAATACGTACGGAACCCAAAGATCTAAATTTTACAAGCGCACGCCTACTTACCCCTATACAAAGGGTGAGTCGCAATGAATTTGTTTGCCTAACATTAGCATATATATTTGCGTTTATTAAACTGAAATAAATGTGACGTCTCAATTCAAATGCTCTCTTTGCATGCATATGCGTGCAGTTGGCGAGGCGCGACTCATGGTCAATAATGGGTTTAATGGGATCATAAAACCACCTGTTGTCAAAGTCAAAGTTAAAGTCAAATAATGTATTTCGCTATGAGGTTATTAGACACGCATAACGAAATTCTAGGTAACTACAAACTACTTAAACAAAAGAGATTTAGGTAATGCTATTTTAAACTGATCAATATAAGGCAAAGGATAAGCTATTGATCATTGAATGGATAGCTTATCCTACACAGTTGTTGCTGCAGCTAAACCTGTGTTATAGCAGTGGATAAGATACTTGCTGTCATTCGTCTTTGCCACCATGCAAAGTTAGGACATAGTAAGTGCGGATTGGCAGACTTTACATGCCTACTAGAACATTATGTAGAACCCTCAGGCATGCAGGTTTCCTCACGATGTGTTAGTCAGCTTCAACGTCATTTTTTAAATCGCACATAAATTAGAAAACTTTTTGGATTTGAACCCGGACCGATCGAGTGAAAGGCGAGTTCGATAGCCACTGAATAGAACTGCACAACTGAAATAGCCTGCAGCGTAACAACAGTGGTTCAATGCGGATTGGTTAGTGGCCAAGCCGATTGTCGGAAGTTTTTAGACCGCCCGAATGCCTCAGACTTGGCTAATGACTGTTATCTCAGCGTGCCCTCCGAAGCACGGATACCGGGGCGGCTTAACACTATCGATCAGTTGACAATATCTCAACACCCTCACGTTTTCAACGTCAACAAATCTCCATCCAATCAAATCTCATTTGGGCAAATCTGAGCTTAGAACCCGGGACCCCCGAGTGCCGTGCGACCCGCCGGCTGCCGTTCGCGCCGACCCGGCTTCGACTCCCGTCCGTGGGAGCGCACACTTGCGTCCAATTGGGGGTGAAATCAACCCCGCCATTTCACACAAGACAGAGACATCGTTTTCCTCAGCTGAAGCATCACTTAGCACGAAAGGGTTTGAATTGAATACAATGAAAGATATTTGTCACGTGGAGTATTGTACTTTAGCAGCATCACGTAGGAGCAAGTTTTGGCTTTAATATACTAGTGGACGCCTGCAGCTTCGCTAGCGTGGAATTAGACATAACAATAGTTTCGTTTACACCTAGTAATATTATAAAGCCTGTGTACTTGTATCGCTGTTGAATTACCTAGTAAAATAAATAAATAAATAAAATATATTGTGGTATTCCTAGCTACATTGTCAGAATAAGAAAAACGTACACTGACAACACTGACAAGAGCAAACGAGCTTGCAGCTCAACCCACTACCTATAAAAACTTCGATCTACTGTTATTAAAAAAGACTACTTTTGTCAGAGCAAATAAATAAAATCTTTATCTTTATTCAGTTACTATAAAATTTCAATATTAAGAATATTCGTCAGTCAACTGACTGACGTTTAGTCTACAAGAGGAAGTCAGTATAGCTTTTTTTTAGTACATTGCACCTTACACCTCAAAAAAAGTATTCGAAACACAAAATTCTAACAATACTTACGATTGTCAAACATTATTTGCATTGCATATAAAATTAATTACCGGAGCGGTCCACAATACATTCATTATATTAATCTGTAATGTAAACATAACGCCTCTGGAGCTCTCAATCGACCTCCCGTTGCGCTCTTGTGGTCGCCCGTCGGGGGTCTCTGGGTCTCGGGGGTCGCTGGGGTCGCCGGGGTCGCTGGGTTCCGAGCGGCCGAATGAATGGGTTTATTTTTGTACGGATTATTTTAATTCAGTTTAACCATATACACATTAATCGGTCAACACTAAATACGCTATTGGCGGTATTAGCTTCGTGGCAAGAAATTCAAAATATTACACGAGGGTCCAGGTTAATATCCACGCGACACGCACCTAAGTTATTCATCACGATAATCATATGATAATTCATATTGATACTCTTCATGAACGTCAAAAGCAAGCAAAGTGAATCGACGCGAGCCATTGGGCTATGGACGCTACTCGACGCGAGCCATTGGTCTATGGTCGCTACTCGACGTGAGCCATTGGGCTATGGACGCTACTCGACGCGAGCCATTGGGCTATGGACGCTACTCGACGCGAGCCATTGGGCTATGGACGCTAATCCACGCGAGCCATTGGGCTACGGACGCTACTCGACGCGAGCCATCGGGCTATGGACGCTAATCGACGCGAGCCATTGGGCTACGGACGCTACTCAACGCGAGCCATTGGGCTATGGACGCTAATCTACGCGGGCCATTGGCCTATGGACGCTACTTTGATTTTTCGAATTAATTTACAAAATATCACTGGATACTGTTGTATGTATGACACCCCAGCGACGAGACAGACAGCCGAGCGCGGCAGGCTTCTCGCGAGGATACACGGCGAACGCATTGGCCACATGGCGCGTGGCTGTCGCCTTGGGAATTATCTGACACGGTCTGTGGTGTGATTTCGCGAGTAGTCGAAAAACAGTAACATTTCAGCCGAATTCAACTGGTACTGTGACTGTGGATTCTGTGAATATAAAATACATACTAGAAAGATAAAACGAGGGACGAAAACGATGCCCACGGGTTTTCACGTGATACGTGCACAGACAGACAGACAGACACAGACAGAGCCATTACACAAAATTTCAACGCTCGAGTTTAGGTAAAAGATCGCAGCATTGTGTATGTGTGCGTAGTAACAGTGCAGCGCGAGTGTAGAGACAGACTAAACAATTTTGAGCCGTTACTCTCGTAATGTAATACCTTGGTTTGAGATTTATGCAAAAAGATCATTTATTTATTCAGTCTATTAATCTACTAGTGGACGCCCGCAGCTTCGCTCGCGTAGAATTAGACCCATTAACGACGTCTGCCCGCGTTCGGGTTGCCCACTTGACTTCGAAAACGACAAAGTTACATACTAACTTTGCACCCCCGTTTTACCCCCTTAGGGGGTGAATTTTCAAAAATCCTTTCTTAGTGCTCCCCTACGTTATAAAAGGAACCCCTGTGCAAAATTTCAAGTTTCTAGCCCTTATAGTTTAGGCCCTGCGTTGATATGTCAGTCAGTCAGTCAGTCAGTCAGTCAGTCAGTCAGTCAGTCAGTTTCTGTCAGTCAGTCCTTCTCCTTTTATATATATAGATTAAAGCTTATCTATTAAAAAAAAACAGAAATATGTATCTATATATGTATGTATGTATATAAAAGAAAGTCGTATTAGTCGTTAGTGCGCGTCGCCAGAGTGTTTAATACGCCGTATGCAATACGTTAGCTATACGATACTATGCTATACGATAACTAGCTAAACGATACTTCACTCATGACCGAGATTTGTCACGCTGCATGCATTCTTATCAAACTCACGTTAAAATCAAAATAATACACCAATATCGCTGTTAAAATAACCACATAATAATTAAAACCGCAATATCTATAACGATCCCCGACGATGCACAATCCTCCTTACAGACACGTCACGGATGTCACAGCCGTCACGGGTCGGCGCGCCTCGCCGGGGAATCGAACCCCCGGAGGATACACGGATACGGCACGCGACCCGCGGTTCACATGTGACGGTTTCGTGTGAAAAACTTTTATGTTGTACACAAAATTGTTGCAACTCCATTATATTAACCAATATACATATACAGGGTGTCTTTACATTCGTAATTAGAAGAAAGAAAAGAAAGAATTTAGTATATTAATGTTTGTTGATAAAGTTAAGTAAAAATTGTACATATGAGTAAAAATTTATCGATGATGGTAATCAGGCAGGTAAGGGCATAATTAATAATTATTATTGTAAGTTATATTTCGTCGTCGGTCTGTATAAAAATTTGAACGCCTTTTAGATTAAGTAAGTACACCTATAATGAACTTATGGCAAATAAATAAATTGAATTAATCTTGAGGACCAAGGTAAGCATTGTATTTATATTTTATGTTTATCCGTCTATATTATAAAAAAAAATATTTAATAATAAGTAATCAACAAAAATCTCAACCCGTCACTGCACAGCGCCCTGGCTGCGTCCGCGAGGGTGTGAACCACTGAAGCGGCGACAATTTTACTAAGAGAGCCATATTTTCCGATTTTAATTACGCTTTTATTTTTAAAACAATGGTTCTCATTTTGAAATGATTCAAGAGTTAAAAACTAAAATGTGAAAATGAAAATGAATTTTCTTAGATTTGCGATTTTGTATCGATTTTATTTATTTTATTCGCTTCTCACTGTCACTTAGAAAAAATCCTGCAGCCTTATTCGATTTTTTTAAAGGATATAAGATAGCAAACGAGCTTGCAGCACCACCCAATATAGACACTCACGAATCATTCAGTAATAAAATAGTTAGTCCTGTTAGTGTTAGTAATAGTCCAGATAGTAATTGTTAGTACGAATCTCGTTCCAAGTCAGTCACATGTGTTGCTACCATTGACGACTAAGATGGTCGCCTCTAAAGAAGTGTAACCTTGCTTTTGTTTTTAGTTAGATTTGGTCAAGCAATAGAGAGTTGGAAGGGGAGTCTTGCTACAACACGCTGGCGATAGCTGGCGGGAGGGTGCGGGGCAATGGAGCGGCGACAATTACTGAGAGTGCCATATTTTTTATTCCAATATGTATTTTGATTTGATTTCACACCCGATGCGCGCGGCCGCCATATGTGACGCTAACGTCGTTATTAACAGTGACTTATTTAAATGTACCGGAAAGCTATATCGGTAGCCATTTAGTAACACCCTGTAAAGAATGCACACAGAAATGTCCTGAGTTTGAGTTGATTCCAGTCCATATTTTTGTCCTGTTCAGAGTCTGTCTGTTGTCAAGGACGGCAGCGGATGGGTTAGTTTTTGATGGTACATGCTCGTTTGCTATATCTATACTTTTACTAATAATATTATAAAGAGGAAAGATTTGTTTATAATGTTTTCACATAAAAACTACAGGACCGATTTCAAAAATTCTTTCACCATTAGAAAGCTGCATCTTCGTTGAGTGACATATGCTATGTAATATTACTACGTTTAAACGAAACTATTGTTATGTTCAATTCCACGCGAGCGAAGCTGCGGGCGCCCACTAGTATACCTAGAAAAAAACTAGTATGACAGGCTTTATTTATTAAACCTTTATTGCATTATCTACAATGAGCGAACTTAATACCAAAAGGCATTTTTTACCAGTCAACTCTTGGTGACAAAGAAAAAGTTAAGGCAGGCATAATAAACATTTAACGTGAAAAGTGAAGAAAAAAAATTACACAAAATGCACACATCCATACATACATAGGCCTACATACAAACAAACAAATAAACAAACAAAAAAACTTTATTGTTATAAAAAAAAAAAATTTTGCAGAGAAAATTATTTAGAAATATGCAGTCACATTAATAAGTAGATTTCCCACCGCTGGGTAAGCCTAGCCAGATCCACTGCCCACCATCCTTTACTTGCCGCGTAGCAGACCAGGAGTGTGCCCTCGAGGGCGCTAAACGTCACCTGCCATTAAATCGGCCGTGCATCATTGACGACACACAAATTGAATAGTACAGGAGGGCGACGAGCCCCCTCTGTGCAGTGGCGCGTTACATAAATATTGCTTCTGACGGGACTCGAACAGGCGGCATGGACGGGACGCGTTTTGTTAAACATATTTCGTTTCTCGAGTGTTTGCGAGTTGTCTTCGCCAGCCTGGTGCCCCTGGTGGACCTTACCCCTGTCATTGCCCAACAGCGAGTCAGTGAAAGATTGCGACTTAATTTAGTTACGCTTTGATTCTGGCGTTTAGTAACTACTAGTTGACGCATGCAACTTCGCTCGCGTGGAATTAGACATAACAATAGTTTTCGTTTATACCTAGTATATACTAATATTATGTGTCTCAGTGAAGATTGCAGCATGCATTTCTAATGGTGAAAGAATTTTTGAAATCGGTCCAGTTGTTTTTGTGTGAAAACATTCCTTTCGTCTCGTAGGTAATAAAAAAAGTAAAAATAAAAAGAAAACACAAAACATTGAAAAAAATTAATTCGTTGCTTGAATAAGGAATTGGAATTTTAGATTCCTTTATTTAAATTACTTTCTTCTCTACCCAAAGGTTGAGAAGAAATCGCTACCGTAGCGATAAGACCGCCTTTTGGCCCCCACCGGTCATCGTCTGTATTGTTTAGATTGTTATTAACTGTATTTTTGTGGTGTACAATACAGTATTTGTATTGTATTGTATTCACTTCATTGAGATGTAAAGATTAAATAGAATCGCTATTTGGTTGCATCAATTCTAACTCTAGGTCTTCGCTCGCGTTCGCTAGACTGTCAAGCATGCATTATGTCGACTAGTTTCGATCGACACTTAAGCAGTCTATACTATTAAAACAGAGGTACTTTTGTTGCATATGTCAGCATACAAAACATCCCCGTAAACTAATCGCAGAATAAATCGGGCCCCCTTGCAGCCCGCTTGCAGATGCTTAAGTCGACGCTAATAAAAAGCAAATATTGGCACAACAAATAATCGTCGTGCGGCGTTTTTAATAAATTAAAAATGTCCTCGTTAAATTTGCCGAAGCGGCGTGCGGCCCGAGTGCTGGCGAGCGCTAGAGAGGAAGCGTGCGCGGGAGCGGGTCGACCAGCGTTAAAACTTGAGTAGGGAGGGGATGAAGAAAACAGTACCTACACGATGACAGTTTGTCCGTAGTATGATGGAAGTCATTTGAAAATCTATATATAAAAAACAAAGTCGGGTTAGTTACGATACTTATACTTACATACTTTTAATGATCTTATATTTGATAGAATCATCAGCGTTCCGAATAGCAGAAAAGCTATTAAAATTTTCAACAAAATTCCCTTTTTCATACATTTAGCATGGGAACGCTTTTTAGATGATACCTCTAGAATGGATTGACCAATTCTAATGATTTTTCGATTTGTTGGATTTATCTGCGTTCCGAATAGTATAACAAGTAGTAAAACATCGGAAGTATCACCATTAACAAATATCGACGTTATACAAGACTCCTGCGCAAAATTTGAGTAAGTAATGTAAGTACCATCTTTTGCGGACAGACGTCGTGCCGAATCGCCGTCACTCGTGCCACACAACCGCTCACGGCGGGGCGCTGGCCGCTTTCATTTACGTACAGAGGGGCCTTGCCCGATATTTAAATAGATTGGTGGGCGTGTCCGCCGTAGACGACATGCCGTCTAATTACAACATGGCTCATTGGCTCTTTGACTCCATAATGAATGGGCCTCGGCGACAATATTGAAATTATACGACAGAATTAAAGCTGTCAGGAAGCTGCCGTGATTGAGTTATGACGCTTTTGTAGATTTAATTTGATTGGATTGTCGATATAATATACCCAAGTTAGTGTAATTTGAAGTGCTCATAGTCATAGTATCCATTGCTTTACATTTTTTATGTGAATTTTTACTTCAGCTAACTGAAGTAACCATTCCAGTCCCTAATTGAGTCTTGTTCAAAGTCAGTCACAGTTGTCATGGGCGGCAGCGGATGGGTGGTGCTGCAAGCTCGTTCGCTATTTTGTATCCATTAAAAAAAGACGTGTGGCACTCGGAGACTGCCGCGGTAAAGCTATTGCATAGCATTTTCTATCAACTTATGCAATTATAATTATTTATTGATTTTATTAATGCAGTATTTTCAAAATCAAAATCAAAATCACAGTTAAAAATAAATTGTAGGCGACGCACCATATATTAAAGAAAAAGTGTGGGCTCCATCCACCAACCCTTCGGTTAACAACCGAACGCGCTAGCCAATTGCGCCACTGAGGCAGGTGATGCGACGGCTGAAATTTTGCACGACACTTTTGAAGTAAGTTATAAGGTTTTTTTGTAACGGAATTCCTATAGACCACCCCCAGGCCCGCGATAGAATCTATGCAATAGCTTAAAATTATATAACCACCCGAACCAGAATGAAGTAGTCAATTGGCCGCATACAACATAACATATCCATTGAGATATCCATATAACATTCAATACAACGTCAACTCCAAGTGTCCCAACTCGACTTAATTTATGCCCCAACCCCACCCTCCATAACCCATCAGCATATCCAATTAAGCACTCAGCTCGAGATTGGCGCAAGACCGATCGGATTCCAGCGGACACTAGCAACGGAACGTCTCGAGTGGCGTATCGAGTGGTTAATTCGATTCTCGGCGCAAATGGCTATCGAGTGCACTCGCGGTGAGAGGGCTCGATGCCTTTGTGGTTGATGGTGAGAAACGCAAATCGATATTTAGTTATTATTTACTAGTGCTTGCTACAAAGCACATACGTCCCACTGTTGGACATCTAGAGGTCTAGAGCAAACTCCACCACGCTGCTCCAATGTGGATTGGTGGCAGGGTTGCACGGGATGATTATCTTGATAATTATCAATGATAATTATCGCGATAATTACGAACTGATACGTACCTATATTATCTAGAGATGTGATTAAAAGTTATAAAAATATAACTTTTATATTATTATCCGAACGTGGGTAATATGTGCAAACATATAAATAACATAACATTTAAAGGGTTATAACAATTATAAGTACATTTATTAAGTTTTATTACACCTTATATTGTTGGATAATCCGATAATTTTCTTGATAATTTCCAACCCTGATTGGTGGAGCTATCGCACTATCACCACTTACCATCAGGTGATCGGTATGAAACAAAACTGCATTTTATATAATAGTTCCTGGAATGGCTGGGAGTGTCCAATCAATCAGGTCCTTCAATCGCGTATTGTTAGCTTGAGTACGGTCAATATGGCCAGTCAGAACATGCATTACCCCGAGCCTATGTCCCCCGAGTGCACATTTTAATCAAACTAACTGTATCCGATTATATCGATTATCACTTGTAATCCACCGAATGTATCGGTGTCGCGAACCCTACCTCGTTCAGACCGTAGAGTTAATAGATCATAGAGAAGACTAAATTATGTGTCGAAAACGAAAATTCAAATGTGAAACAAATAGAGACCGATACAGGTACAAACAACAGAGGGAGACAACAAGGCTTTGTAAAATATTTTACAAATCTTCCGTAAGCAATACTTAGTATTTATTACCTTCTGTTAAATCATCCACATAGCAACGACACAATAATTTTACAACAGCACCTATGCTATAAGCGGTGATAGATCAGGGGCTTCTCAGACTAACATTCGAGAGCATTTGGGGTCAAATCTCTGCGGTAAGCGCTAAGAAATAAGAAATTTATGAACGTTATAAATAATTAAATGTCACCTGCTTGTCTGAATGTTTTCCATAGGGCTCCAAAGGCATGTTATTTCTACAAATCCGCACTTAGCCAGCGTGGCCAATGACTTTACCCCTTTCATTTTGAAGTGACCCGTGTGCAAGAAATACAAAACACACAAAAGTCTCCAAGGGCATCACTGAAAATCAGCGCTGCAGCTACAAAGCTGCAGCATAATGCTGAGTTTCTGACTTTTTGTGACAGGCGATGCAGCAGTGTTTTTTTTTATTTGTTTTTAATTTAATAAGGCATACCTATATGTTTGTTTGTTTAAAAGTAAAATTAAAAATTAATGTTAATAAGACCATGTTAATCGCTACTGCTGCTTGTTTGTTAGAAACATTATTTCATTCTTTCTTTCGTTCTATCTTTCTTTCTTTCTCTCTTTCTTTCTTTCAAAAGAATCGGTCGAAGCGACAGTCTCTACAGCGCATCAACTCTATGGGCCGGCGACAGGGGTGGCTCGGCAGTCCATATGCACACAATGGCAGTGTCGCGGCGGCACATGCCCCTGTTTAGTTGTTGCCAGAATCATCGGTACGAGGTGCTGGCGGCGGGAGGGCTTCGAAAGGTTTATTGGATGGCAGATTTAAGGTTATAAGGAAGCTTAGTCTACCACTCATTTACATGTCTCCAGTCACAGGTACGCTGGAGATATTTCTTAGGGAAATAAGCGTTACCTTTGTACATAAATCTTACATTAAGATTCTATTAAATGCAAGTAAATAAATAAAAAAATAAAAAAAAGGAAGTTTTGAATTCAATGTTTTTAGAAGCAGTAGATACTGTTTTTGGTTGATTATTAGTAGATTGTATTACAGAATGATTCGTGAGTGACTATGTTCATAGTTGAAGTTACCAGCTTACTCACGAATTAAATCAATTCGGAAATAGGCCGACTAGTTTCGGTCGATTACGACGATCATCTTGAGGCGTGAACGCGCTCGCGGCGTACACGTGTACGTACACTAGTCTCGGCCTATTTCCGACTCAAATCACACGTGAGTAAGCCGGTAATTTCAACAATAGATACTAAGTGCATAATACGTCACTCTAGAGTAGAGAGAATATTTCCTTTTACACATAGACAAATTATGTCCTCTTTGATAGTTAACTTACTACCTATCAAAAAGGACATAAAACGAATTATATATTTTAAAAAGTAAACACTACCTAACTTGAAATACTAATGGTAGTAAATCATTATTCAAAGTATTTAGTAATAAAAGGTTCCTTAACTTTATCTATGGCATAGAAATTGTCACATTACAATCGTCATGTTCTCCACCAATCCGCATTGGAGCAGCGTGGTGGAGTATGCTCTAAACCTCCCGTAGTTGTCTGCGGGGGAGAACCGTGCCCAACAGTGGGACTAGCTAGCTAGCTAGAATCGTAATCTTGAGGTAAAGGAAAGATTAATAACTAAAGTATTTTGTTATAAAAACTTTTATATAGAGCGTTTAATTCAGTATTTAAAGAGCATTGGTAACGACAACTAGGAACAATTTCCAGATTTACACGAAAAGATCCCTTCAACTGTTAAAACATATATTTAAATACTGGCACAGATTTCATACGCAATGACATATTAATAAACTATTCAACTACAAGTCCCAACCATTTGCAAAACACCCCGCCTCGCGCGCGACAATGCCGGGCCGCGACAACGGGACAACGGGACAAGTGACGTGACGTGACGTGCCGTGACGCTCATTGAGCCCGAAGTCCCCGTTCGAGTGGGGTCACCGCATTGTTGGCTGCTTTCTCTAATTAAACGGGACTTTTTGCGAGCATTCGATAGCGCCAAGGTCTTATTTGTATTGAAGTCATTGTTGTCATTATATTCGGGCTCCGGGAACCTGTGCCGGGGACGTATTGAGACGGGGGCGATGCAAGTGTTTGACTGTTTGTTTAGTTTTTTTATGTTTTCATTGAGTATATGGTTCACTGCGTCGCTGATGGACCAGTGGCTGTCGGCTTGTCGAGAGGGCCGGTCCGGCTTCAAATCCCAGCATAAGTGGCCGTTTTAGGAAATTAAATTTTGACTTTTAAACTTAATCAACGTGCAGTCGCTACAGACAGCTATTAGATACGTGTGGTAACTTGTTCAAATTAGCTGCGTTGCAATACTAAACAATTTAACACCCAAAAGCATTCATAATCACAACCCTTTCTTTGTCCCACTATTGAGCACGGGTCTCCTCTTAGAATCGGAAGGATTAGACCTTAGTCCACCACGCTGGCGAATTAGCAGACTTCACGTACCTTCGAGAACATTATGAAGAACTCTCTGACACGTAGGTTTCCTCACGATGTGTCCCTCACCGTTTAAAGCAATGGACATTTAATCTCTTAAATCGGACATAACTTAGAAAAGTCATTGGTGCGCGCCGCATGGGTTTGAACCCGGACCGCTCGAGAGAGTTCGATAGCCACTGGTCACCGCCTTTAGTTTTATTAACTGTCATGATCGAGGGATCAAACACAGCCACGTAACGAAATCATCGTTTGCTTTGCAACTAAAACACAATCATGAAAACACGTGTCCTATACATCGATGTTTTTAATCAAATTCCCTTCCACGCCGCCACGGTGCATTACGGTACCATCCAAGTACCCCGCACCCCCGACAGAGGGCGGTGAGTGCATTAGACAAATTAGATTATAACACTGTGAGCTAGCCCCATATGCAAGCGAACATCGCCTTTAAAACTTAACGTTTAAAGGTAGTATTCGTATAAATGTACGGGGGGTTTTTACATTAATACATAATAGAAAACCAATGATAATATTGTCGTAGTTTCATTTCGGAAAATAAAAGCGGAATAGTCAGTTGCGATGTACAAATAAGATTATTTATGTGTGAACTTTTTAGTGTGTTTCTTTGTGATTCATCACATCACCACACTTTCATTGTCCCACAGTTGGGCACGGGTCTCCATTCAGAATGGGCGGGATTAGGCCTTAGTCCACTACGCTGGCCAGGTGCGGATTGGCAGTCTTCACATGCCTTCGAGAACGTTATGAAGGACTCTCAGGCATGCGGGTTTCCTCACGATGTGTCCTTCACCGTTATAGCAAGTGACGTTTAATCTCTTAAATAGCACATAACTTAGAAAAGTCATTGGCGCGTGCCGCTGGGGTTTGAACCCGGACCGCTCGAGTGAGAGGCGAGTTGAGGGACAACGCGAGAGCGTCCACGGCGCCGCGGAAGAGGAGGAAAGGTATCTCTGTCTGTGATGGGACCTAAACATAACTGGTTTAAAGCGGATATATAACACACATTTGCCAACACCTTCGGTGATATACAGGCGTTATGTTATGAAACCGCTGTACCTACATAGCGTGTTTTCTTGCCAACGTGTTTTACTTGCCAACGTGTTTTACTTACCAACGTGTTTTACTTACCAACGTGTTTACTTGCCAACGTGTTTACTTGCCAACGTGTTTTACTTGCCAACGTGTTTTACTTACCAACGTGTTTTCTTGCCAACGTGTTTTCTTGCCAACGTGTTTTTACTTACTAACGTGTTTTCTTGCCAACGTGCTTTCTTGCCAACGTGTTTTCTTGCCAACGTGTTTTTCTTACCAACGTGTTTTACTTACCAACGTGTTTTACTTACCAACGTGTTTTCTTGCCAATGTGTATTACTTACCAACGCGTTATCTTGCCAACGTGTTTTACTTGCCAACGTGTTTTACTTACCAACGTGTTTTCTTGCCAACGTGTTTTATTTGCCAACGCGTTTTCTTGCCAACGCGTTTTCTTGTCGTGTTTTACTTGCCAACGTGTTTTACTTACCAACGTGTTTTCTTGCCAACGTGTTTTACTTACCAACGTGTTTTCTTGCCAACGTGTTTTACTTACCAACGTGTATTACTTGCCAACGCGTTTTCTTGCCAACGTGTTTACTTGCCAACGTGTTTTCTTGCCAACGTGTTTACTTATCAACGTGTTTTCTTGCCAACGTGTTTACTTATCAACGTGTTTTCTTGCCAACGTGTTATCTTGCCAGCTCCTGTGTACGCGCTACCGTGCTAATATGTGTTTTACTTGCCAACGTGTTTTCTTGCCAGCTCCTGTGTACGTGTGGGTCAAGCTAGGATGGTGGGTACTGACCTGATGAGCGCGTGCGCGCGGCCCCGCAGCGCTGCCAGCGCCTCCCCGTCCCCGTCCGCGCCCGGCCTGCCCTCCTCGCGCAGCCGGCTCGCGCACAGCGCCGCGTCCAGCGCCACCGACAGGCAGTCGGTCAGCTGGCGCGCCAGCTCCACCTCCTTCGGCTCCGACGACAGCTCCTTGTCCTGGGGGCAGACGGAGACGTTCACATTCCATATGTATAGTCACAACTAGCTACTGCTAAAGAAACGCCTGCTGGGCTGGAGGCAAATGGAGACGTTCACTTTCCATCTGTATCGTCACAACTAGCTACTGCTAAAGAAACGCCTGCTGGGCTGGAGGCAAACGGAGACGTTCACTTTCCATCTGTATAGTCACAACTAGCTACTGCTAAAGAAACACCACAGCGCATATCGCGCCGATATAAATAAATCTCAAACACATGGATGCCACAAGACAACGAATGTGTAGCTGCTCTGGCGGGGTGTCAACAATGATATTGTATACATTCGCTGCGATTCGACAAGGCTTAACGACTGTTTCCAGCATTGAAAACAACCGGGACCGACGGCTTTACATGCCCTCCGAAGCACGGTAGCGTCCATGGAATCTTGCCACTAGCGGTCACCCATCCACAAACCGACCGCGCCCGTCGTTGCTTAACTCTTTCGATCACATTGAATCGACGCGAGCCATTGGGCTACGGACGCTTCATTCAGTGCTTCAGTATAATAGTTTGTAAATTTACTTTTTGTTATTTGGCTTGTATGTTATTTTAGTGTGTATCCAAATTTAAATTTATTTTTTGTATTGTATTATATGTCGTTGCAATCCATGACAAAATAAATGGTTTCTTTCATTCTTTCTTTCTAAATTATATTTTTAATGTCACCGGTTGATGTCCATGGTTTTGTATACATACATACACCGTACCTGCACACACGCACATCTCCCGCCGATGATGGATAGCACGGATCGCACCCATCGTGTGTAAACATAAAATTGACACCGACAAATATTGAGGCGCTACGTGCGGACGGCGCGGCGGGGCGGCGGCAAGCGAGCGGGCGCGTTCTAGCTGGCGAGTGCACTTGCCTGACATTTTGTCTATAGAAATATACTAGGTGACCCCGCAAACGTTGTTCTGCCATATGAAATGACAAAATGACGCGACGCTTCACGTCAATGAACGATGGTTAAAAATAAAAATACTAAAATTGTGTTTAAAAAAAAAATTCCAGTGGACCAAATTGTGAATCTAAACCATTCTCAAATCCCCTTACACACAAAAAATACACCTAAAAAATGTCATCAACATCTATCCAGGTGTTTATGAGGAGTTCACTGTCATACACACGTACACAAGAAATATTTATATACAATTAAGATTTGTTTATTTATTTTATTTAGTATATCGATATTCTTACAGATTCGCTGCGACCCATAGACGTCCCACTGATGGGCACGGGTCTCACCCACAGACACTGCTGTGGGAGGTCTAGAGCATACTCCACCACGCTGCTCCAATGCGGAGGGGTTAGTGGCCAATCTAGTTTCGAATGTTCTCAAGCCACCCGAAGGTCTTCGACAAGGCTTAACGACTGTTTCCAGCATTGAAACCGACGGCTTTACGTGCCCTCCGAAGCACAGTAGCGTCCATGAAATTTTGCCACTAACGGTCACCTATTCACAAACCAACCGCGCCCGTCGTTGCTCTCTCTTACGATCACATTGAATCGACGCAAGCCATTGGGCTATGGACGCTACGATTAGCTTCACAAATTCTTTGCTTCATTAATTCTTACAGATTAGCTTCACAAATTCACAATGTTTTGTCGCACAGTTCTCGTTAATAAATTATTGACAAGCGAGAAGAAAAGACGAACGAGACGTTAGACATAAATGCTTTGCTATAAATTTACGTAATTGTATTGTTCTTCCGCATTGCTTCTTACAGGGATCCCTAAAGACCGCACGAAACAACCAAAACCGGCGGGATGGCATTCAAAACTCGAGCGAAAATAACAAATTTGGCACATTCAAAGATGTTATCTGCGCCATGTTCCGCCCGGGGCCCTCGTAAACAACTAGATTTACAGCCTCAAACGCAAAAACAAGCAACACACGGCAGATGGCGTCGCTGATAATCGACAATTATCACAGCGCGGCCGGCGTACGTTTTAATAAGCACATTTTAATTGCGACTAATAAAATAAAAAATTACACATTTCGGCCGTTCGGAGGCGAATTAAAATTCTTCTTGTCGTGATTTTATCGATGCAACAATGATATTCGGAACGGAATCTCCGTTTAATTACCGGCTTGGGGTCATGCGACCGCATTGCGTATGAACAAAACGGAAAATGTTATATTCGGAATGTGCGATTTAAAAATAAAACGACAGTAGCCAGATCGGATCGGAAAGCTATTAAATAAACGTAAATGTCATATCAGCCGCACATATAAAACTTGCAGTAAACTTGTGGTTTTGTAGACTTCATTTATTACAACAATAAAAATATTTCAAATATGTTGGATATTAAATTTTTTTATCGAACTATGCCCATCTCATTTGCTGCGATTACATGCAAATAACGTTTAACATTAACTGACAGAATCTCATCAAGTCAATGGAGCAAGGAACATGAAAAGACTTTAGAGTTCTTCTCCACTCCTGACATTGTTCAAATTAATAAACACTCAAAGAAGAGCTTAAGTAAAGATACTTCCATATCCCATATTGTACTTGAAATATTTTCTTATCAAAATATCAAAGCAGAGCATGAAATTATTCGGGCCACTTTTTCTCAACACCAAAAATATCTTAAACGGCAACATTTTAGCTGGTTATCTGCAAACACGTCCCTTACGGTTCGGCCATCGAGAACATGGACAGTCTCAGCAGGCTATGCCAAAACCGTATCGCAAATGTTTAAACAGTAGAATATAGCACATACGCCATTACATTCGTCTTTAGAGATAAGGGACGATTTTTGGTCATCCCGCTTGGATTAAGCGTCCTAATAAAATAAAGTATCGCAACTCATCGAATCGCTGCTCACGGTAATTTCTGTTGTGTACGGTAATTTCGGTTGTGGATAAGCTATGAACACTAAATTGGTGATAGCTTCCACCATTTCTATGTCCTCTCATCATAATCTCAATCGTATGATAACTGCTTACGCCATAAAGAATCTTACGTCAACAAGGTGAATTGGTCTTTGAAGCTCCATCGGCCATCCAGAATGAGACCAAGGTACTTCATTTGTTTTTTTTACCGTCACAACTTCGCACTGGCTCGAAATGAACGGTTTTGGATACAGGCCCAATGATTAGATTCGATCGACAACAAGTAAGGTCACTAATGTGGGCAAGCGGGCGGCTTCCTCATAGTTTACGTGTTTTGTCCTACATTGGTGTACAATAAAGTGTTTTGTATTGTTAATTAAGAAATAGGTGTCAGATACCAAGAATACTTGAATTATTGTTAGATAACACATGAGGAGAGACCCATGCCCAACGTGGGGACAGTGGAGTGTTAGAGCTATGGGTTGTAGCTAAAGCTATGAGGAACATGTTTACTAATTTGAGCTACATTTTAACAATAGTCATCCACCCATCCATCCATCAGCCTCTGCTGGACAAAGGCCTGTCTTAAACGACACCACAATATTAAGCAAATATAAATCTGTACTCGCTTACAAATTACATAAGGAGGCAATATAAAATAAAATATAAAGAAATTATTTTGTTTAACGCATAATATTAAAAACTTATTACAGACCCAATTACAATAAAACCCGTTCACTACTTCCTCCTTAACGTATCTTCGACACAGAATTACGACTTAGTGAAGTTGCACGCATCGCTGACACATAATTTTGTTTTTATATTTAAGTTAGTGTTTGTTTAATAATAACAAGTACTTAAAAGGAACGGCAAATTTTTAAGTTTCGTTTCAGCCTCATGCAAATACAATAACAATTTGACCCGAAAACATTGCACCGATATCATGCATTTTACATGACATCAAAAAAGTTCTTAACATTATTTCGATAAGATAAAGTACTTGACACAACTTGATACTAAGATAAGAAAGGCAAACAAATTGAAATCTGAAAATGATTGCATTAGGAAATAACTTATCCGTATAGGTTAGAATGTGGGTTTAAACAAATACAGTGATTGTATAAAAATTACCGGTCAAGTGCGAGTCGGACTCGCGAAAGAAGGGTTCCGTAACATTATTTAAAAAAAACTATTATCTAAATTTTTATTTTTTATTATTTGTTGTTATAGCGGCAATAGACATAATATGCACATCATCTGTGAAAATGTCGTCTACGGTTCATGAGATACAGCCTGGTGACAGACGGACAGACGGACAGCGGAGCCTTAGTGATAGGGTCCCATTTTACCCTCTGGGTACGGAACCCTAAAAAGGGTGACCTTTCATTAAACGTTACAATATGAGTAAAAATCTTTACTAACACGTGTAAACCCAATCTTCGAACATCCTTGTGGATCTAGGATTTGATCCTTTTCATCTTGACGTAAAATAAATCCGTCAACAGGACAAATTTCAATTACTAGATTTGAACCAAATAAAGAAACAGGCCAAGCTAAATAAAACCGTTTAAAAAAAGGAATGACGTAAGGTTTTCGAACGTCGTCAAACAATCTAGCGCGTAAAGTCAGAGACACTACCGATGTACAGAACCATAATATAGTATTGTGATTAAAGTACATACATGTTAATTTTTGTAGATTTTACCCTATACTATATGATCAGAGACATGAGATTGGTGGTTACCATTTATTGTTCACCCAACAACAAATGGTAACAGCCAGTCTATGTAATAGGCTATCGAAACTGAACTAATGGGCTATCTGCTCTCTCTTTTCTCTACTGGCGCGAGCTGCTGGCCCGCACCAAACGGGGCACGAGATGCATTAGCGACGCTTTTAAGGCGACGCCGCCGTACCGCTACCGGCGCGCAGGGGTGTAATGCTGTTATGGCTGAGTTATAGGATACGTTATATTTTGTATAGGTACTATATGTATTTTGGTATGTATAATAAGTACCGCGTTACTTCGTAAGAAGGCGGCGCGAAACCGTTGCATTAAAATGGCATAGAATCAGTCGTAGTTGTGTAGTTTAGGAGATACCTATGTCCAGCAGTGGACCACAAGAGACTGGTGGTGGATGGATGGATATAATAAGTATGTACTTTTAGAGAGTTATTCTTGATTACATTACTTCGATCTATGGTCGCACTGGTGTCCTAATTCAAATAAATAAATAAATACCATGGACATTCACACACGGCCATCTGACCCTAAATTAGTCGCGAACCTGTAGGCACTATGGGTGCCAGAGACTAAATAGATAATATTGACATCCAGGCACACAACAAACACAAGTGTTCGTCTCACGAATATTTGTCCTGAGTGGGATTCGAACCCACAACCCCTGGCGTAACAGGTAGGGTCATTACCGATTGCGCCAACGGGCCCGTCAAATGTTTCTTCAATAATTTTTGCGGCGCACATGCCTGTGGAATGAACTTCCTACTGAGGCTTTCTCAGCAGGCATGGGATGCATTGGCGGCTTTGGTATTTGCCTGTCAGTGGCCAAAATGGATGAGAGCAACGTGGGCGTATATATAATATAGTAGTACCTGTGTAATGTCATCTTTTCTCAAAATTTCCAAAAAATACACCTTTTACAAATACGAAATTTATCAACCAAACAAAAACCTGTATCAATCAAACTCGGTCCTTTGCTCGTCACTTCTTATGCCTTCTTAAAGGTTAATTTAAAAAGCTGAATTATTAAAATATATTAAAAAAAAAAACGCTTTTTATAACTTTATTTTTATTTTCGTGCATTGTCATCGGAACCAAATATGTGTGCCAAATTTCAGCTCGATAGCTTCAGTGGAAGTGGGTGAAATATTGATTGCAAGATTCCAGGACATACAGACATACATACGAGTGAAGTTAAATAAAAGCTTTAAAAAAAACATTGAAAATACATATTCACAGTGGCAACCCTAAAATGCGGCAGAACGGCGCGTACGGCACGAGCGAAGCACCTCCGAGAGCGACGCGCGGGGCGGCGGCAACAACTTATCGCCCTGGCGTTAGTACTAACCGCGTCACATGACACAGCTCAACTGTACCAACTGACGTTTTACATTACGGCTACTTACACAGTCTAGGTCAGGGGTTGCTAAACTTTAAAGACAACGGAACACCAACCAAATACCTTTCATTTTATGGAATCCCAAATCAGATGATTAAAAATCAACACTGAAATTTATATAAGACTAGTGGACGCCTGCAGCTTCAATCGCGTGGAATTAGACATAACAATAGTTATGTTTACGCCTAGTAATATTATATAGCCTATTTCACTCAGTGAAGATGCAGCTTTCTAATGGTGAAAGAATTTTTGAAATCGGTCACACACACTTTAAACACTTTCCTTACGTTTATTTCTATTGAGATACAAACAAAAACTAACTTAACTCGCCTCTAAACTCAAGGGGTTGGGTTCAAATCCAAGTGACACGCACCAATGACCTTTCTGAGTTATATGCGACGTCAGAAATTAAATGTCACCTGCTGAGGAAAACATTGTGAGGAAACCTGCATGCTTGAGTTTTCCATTATGTACAGGGCAGCGTGGTGAATGACCTAACCCCTATATTTCCGAGAGGATACCCAATACAAATAATGGGTTTGTGGTGGTGGTAGACACGAGTAACTGCACATTTTAAATTCAAAATGTAAATAAAATCAACTACGGATACAAAACACTCATCCCGCTTTCACACTGGACCGTTTGTTTCTCATTCCTACTCGTCCGTAAAAAAGTCTAAATCAAAACTCGTGAACGTAATCAAGTCAAACATACGCAAAGTTTAGAAAGGTTGACGGCACCTGATTGAAGAGCGGACATCAAAACTAACAGCCCGGAAAATGTTTCCGACCCCTTTTGTTGATAGAAAAACTTGACAAACATAAACTTGCGGAAAACTACGAAAATTTAGTTTTCTCTATACGCATATTAAAACTCGAACGGGGTTGTATCTGTAGAAGATTGATGATAATTGTCATAGATACCAATTCCGAAAATTTATTTTTAATTGTCTGTCTGTTTGTCTGTCTGACTATCTGTCTGAGTATGGTCACTCTCACGTTAGGAGTTAAGAATGCCACCAATTCGAAAGAATATAAAAAATTAGGCTTAATGTTTCCCAAAATTATTAAATCAATGTATTAAATTAATCAAACAGAACTACATAAGATTAACAATGTAATTCTGTGCCTCCTGTGATGACTGATTGTGAACTCACGTTCTATTATTCTATATATTCGTTTCAGAGATAATTTTGTGCAGTAATATTACATAACTGGTAGGAATTTTCCAAAAACCTCTGTAAGTGATTGCATACATTTATTTGCTTCTTCTTAAGTGCGACTTTATTATTTCTCACGTTTTATTTATTATTATTACGTTTTATTATTATATTTATCGTGACTATAATTAATGTTATAATTAGAGTTATATCACTTTGACCAGATTTTCTCAATACTTATTTGGGTTCCATTCCATTGATTCCGTACAATTCAAAATGTACCGTACTAATAACGTGTAATTCAACATGTAATGTACTAATCCGAATCTAAATTTATGCCTAAAATCTCTTAGGTAGTATTTTTATAATTTCTTTGTGCAACATTGAAATAAGAAATACGTACAACTCACAGGTGTTTCAAAAATCCTTTAAAACTATAAAGTATACCACTAAAATTAAAATGCACGATGAAAGTCAATGTTTTATCTACCAAATAAGGTACTCAAGTTTAACCTAACCTTCTTAGATCGGAAATTAGATTTTTTTTAAATTTCTTATTTGTTCTCCTGTAAATTTACCGATTTTTTACTTGTTTCACTTATCACAGGAGGCACAGTATCAAAGCAGCCAAAGAATATGTATGAACCCTAGCATTTGGCGATTTTCGGTCTCTGCCAACCCCAATGGGACATAAGCGTGCTTAAGCTTAAGCTTTTAATTTTTTCGCTCCCACCACTTATGAGGAACAAAAATTAGAAAATGCTGCTATCATCCATTGAATGTTTTTCAAAATAACTAAATAATCTATCGGAGACATTTCTTTATCAGTCTGTGTTTACGCTAGATAGCTAAATATCTTAAAATAAAACAAAACTAAATCACAAATAGTGAACGGGTAAAACTTCGTAAAGGTTGACGACATCTGACGAGGCGGCGGACATCAAAACTAACTGTCTGGAAAATGTTTCCGGCCCCGCCCGTTGACAGGAGACTTTGCGATAGGGTGAAGCGTTTTATGGTTGGAAATAACTATAAAATTACTAAAAGGGGTAGGTTTTAGAATAAGAGATAGGGTTCACATACGTGGATCATGCAATTTGCTTATTTATCATATTTCATTTACCTTTGAGGACACTGAGTGACATCAAAACTATAATATTATTAATATTAACTATCTATAATATTCTTAAATCAAAAGTAACTTTACTAGGTATGTTACTTTACTTGCCTTGTTATAGGTACATATATTTTTAAGTCACTTGAAAAAAGCATTCTTTTGAATTTTATTAATTGATGAAATTATCAAGAACTCTCAGGCATGCAGGTTTCATCAAGATGTGTCCTTCACAGTTATAGCAAGTGACATTTAATTTCTTAAATCGCACATAACTTAGAAATGTCATTGGTGCGTGCCGCTGGGGTTTGAAGCCGGACCGCTCGAGTGAGAGGCGAGTTCGATAGCCACTGGGCTGTCACCGCTTCACTTAACACTTCACTTAACATAGTTATGGAAGAAGAACAATAAAACGTTTGTTTGCGATCAAGGCGACCGTGCCTATTGGTCCAAGAGCTGGCATCAATTTTTCGGTAGGTATTTGAGGCAAGCTGAAAACTTGTCCAACGCCTCTCCTATTATACCCCACACGGAACTGCAGACCTGGCTGGTGAGTAGCGGGACAAAATCAAAACCTTATATAAATTAAAAAAAAAAAAAAACCAATATTTTTTTAATATTCTGTAAACATTGGACTACAACTTAAAAAAATTACATATTGCCTCAAATATATTTTTGGAAATATTTGTTATTTTTTTATATTCATATAGGGGTTGATTTTGTCCCGCTACTCACCAGCCAGGTCTGCAGTTCCGTGTTGGGGTATAATAGGAGAGGCGTTGGACAAGTTTTCAGCTTGCCTCAAATAGGTACCTACCGAAAAATTGGTGCCAGCTCTCCTACTATATTGCCATACACCGGACACTAATCCAATGTACCTACTACTGAAAGTCAGGGAAACCCTCAATAATACTTAGCCCTACCCGGGAATTTAATCTAGTATAGCAGTCACGCTTGCGCCACACCACATCAGTAGGAGGACTCACCAGGCGGTCGGCGAGCAGCTTGACTATATGCACGCACGTGTTGGTTGTGACCAGGCGCGCGGCGCTCGCGTGGCAGCCGCCCACCACGCGGGAGATGATAGTCGCAGCGGTGGTCAGGCACCTGTTCAAACTGGACTGTTTAGGATCGCTCGCTGCGACCCATACACGTCCCACTGCTGGGCACGGGTCTCCCCCACAGACACTTCTGCGGGAGGTCTAGAGCATACTCCACCACGCTGCTCCAATGCGGATTGGTGGAGGGGTTAGTGGCCAACCCAGTGTCGAATGTTCTCAAGCCACCCGAAGGTCTTCGACAAGGCTTAACGACTGTTCCCAGCATTGAAAACAACCGGGACCGACGGCTTTACGTGCCCTCCGAAGCACGGTAGCGTCCATGAAATTTTGCCACTAGCGGTCACCCATCCACAAACCGACCGCGCCAGTCGTTGCTTAACATCTCGATCACATTGATTCGATGCGAGCCATTGGGCTATGGACGCTACTTTAAGAGGATAGTCATAGTCATAGTTCGGATCTTTATTGGTAATATTGTTTTACACGTCAAAAATCTTAGTTACAAGTGTACCAAGATATAGTTACCAGCGCAGGAACAGAATTTGAAAACTATTGTTGTCGCGCTGGGCTGTCCGTCACACCACACCCCTTACAACGTGAGCGGGACAACTGCAGCTAGGATTGATAATACCTACACAAAATTGACGATCGGTCGGACGAGTATTATACTGTTCCCTCCACGAAAACTGAACGGATTTTGAAATTTTTCACAGGATAATAATAAATAAGGAACTTGGCTATGTCGGCATGTTTATATTATTTTCTTAATTTGGGTTTAATTTGACCGATAAACATACCGACATAGCAGTCGTACAGATGTATTGTTTTCCAAAACATATTTGCTCTAATGTTAATATCCAGGGAGGAAACAGAAAAATACGTTTGTATGGGCTGTACGGTGCTCCGATTTCCTCTTAAACAATCAGGAATATATGAGGTGGAGGATTTTGAGCTCCCCAAAACTCCCGCCAACGCGATGTCCGAACAAAAGGCCATCGCCCAGTGTGGCGCTAGTGTGCAAAAAACTCGTGATCGAGTAGGACAAGCTATGCCCGCGCGCTCTCGAAATATTAAGTAACTAAAATTAAACCTCAAGTGAGTTTGACGGGCCCGTTGGCGCAATCGGTAGTGACCCTGTCTGTTGCGCCAGGAGTCTTTGGTTCGAATCTCACTCAGAACAAATATTCGTGTGACGAACATCGCTGATGCTGGAGGGCCTCACCTGGCAGACAGCTGCAGCGCGAGCTCCTCCCGCTCGGCCGCCACGCCCAGCACTGCCCCCACGCACTCCACTGTCAGCGTCTTGTACACCGCCCGCTTGTCCAGGATCTGAATAGCTGATGCTGGAGGGCCTCACCTGGCAGACAGCTGCGGCGCGAGCTCCTCCCGCTCGGCCGCCACGCCCAGCATTCCCGCCACGCACTCCACTGTCAGCGTCTTGTACACCGCCCGCTTGTCCAGGATCTGAATAGCTGATGCTGGAGGGCCTCACCTGGCAGACAGCTGCGGCGCGAGCTCCTCCCGCTCGGCCGCCACGCCCAGCATTCCCGCCACGCACTCCACTGTCAGCGTCTTGTACACCGCCCGCTTGTCCAGGATCTGAATAGCTGATGCTGGAGGGCCTCACCTGGCAGACAGCTGCGGCGCGAGCTCCTCCCGCTCGGCCGCCACGCCCAGCATTCCCGCCACGCACTCCACTGTCAGCGTCTTGTACACCGCCCGCTTGTCCAGGATCTGAATAGCTGATGCTGGAGGCCCTCACCTGGCAGACAGCTGCAGCGCGAGCTCCTCCCGCTCGGCCGCCACGCCCAGCACTCCCCCCACGCACTCCACTGTCAGCGTCTTGTACACCGCTCGCTTGTCCAGGATCTGAATAGCTGAGCTCTGGAGACAATGCGGATTTAGTTACTAGAGGAAACGTGAGCCAGCACAATGCGTCATTGTCGATTATTTACATACAGACAGACAGACAGAAACAACCTGATGGTAAGTGGTCGTCGCCTATGGACACGTGCGACACCAGGGGTATCACAGGTGCTTTACCTTGAAGGGAGCGTCTAACACTGTTTTTGAAGCACTCACATGATTGATTGACAAATTCCGCCTATAAAAACATCTTTTGCAAAATGCGAAACGTGGTGAGCGAGTCAAAAATAGAGCTCCGGGTCAATTCTAAATTCAATTTTTTAATTTCAGGTAAACTATCATAACCTATTATTTTGATTGAATTTTTCAGTACACAGGAAAAACCTCTAAAACCGCTCACGAAAAGAGAAAGTACTAATAAAACTATTACATAGAGTAGTTTAATGTTTCGGCGCTCTGTTGTTTGAGGAACGTCACGCAAAATATTTTAAACTATTATTTTACGAGTAGTATCGGACACAGGTTGCATAGTGCAATTACCACTAGACCTTGTGTTTTTTTTTCTACATTCTGAGATGACAGTGTACAAGGTAGTATAAGGACAGTCATATAAGATACTAGTGGACGCCCGCAGCTTCGCTCGCGTGAAATTAGACATAACAATTAATAGTTTAGTTTACACCTGGTAATATTATTTTGGTGTACAATAAAGGAACTTGTCTGTCTGTCTGTCTATTATATACCCTATGTCACGCAGTGAAGATGCAGCTTTGTAATGGTGAAAGAATTTTTGAAATCGGTCCAGTAGTTTTTGTGTGAAAACATTACAAACAAATGTTTCCTCTTTATAATATTATATTATTATAGATTTACACCTTTTACTAACAGGACTTTCTCTCTTTCTCTTACTAATAACACACACAGTCGGTTCTTGATTTTGTGGCAGAATGAGTGGTGGAAAGCACCTTCAATTAATCAGATCACGTTTAGCCTTCTACTGTGACAAAGTCTGTCATAGTTGTCATGGATCGCAGGCAATCGCAGACTGGGTGTATTAGCCAATTTAGAATAGCATTCCTACATATCTCTTTCTTTTAGTAGATAGAATTTTTCCTCTTTATAATATACATATTAGTATAGATAAAAGGAGGTCAAATTTTTAAAGAAAACTCACCGAGCTAAGTTTCTCCACAATCCGATGCAACTCGTTCAATTGGCGTTCCAAATATGTCACATCCACATCTGGAACTGCCCTCTTCTCCCTCACACTCCCTCTACTCATATCACTCAACGAGCTACACACTGAACTGGTCTTCGTTAACTTCTCTATTCTATCACTCTTTGCACTATCACTTTTCTTCTTCTTCTTTTTCGACTCCTTCACATCTGATTCATTGTTGTTCTTCTCAAGTTCAACGTCAATCTCTCTCTCCGATGACTCTTTTGACTTCTTCCTCTGCCTATCAGTCGATTGGATCTTAACGTCACCATTAACCTTTTGTAAATCAACTTCTCTTTCTGCAGACTCTTTCGATTTCTTCCTCTTCTTTCTATCTCCGTTCGGTAAATCTTCTGTGTCCCCATTGACTAGTTTTTTATTCTTCTTCTTGCTTTTCTGTTCATCTTCAATTCCATTGTCTTTTGTAATGCTTTTGACGTCTACGTCATCATCTTGTAGGGGTTTTATGACGTTGTTGATGTTGTTGATGATTTTTGTAAACTTATTGGTGAATGGTATCTTCGCTGCGTCGAAAACGAGCACATTGTTTTCGTATTCGGGACGAGTGTTGCCTCTGTTGAGTGAATGAGCTATTTAGAATTAAATACATCTTGTACTAATCAGCTATTAAAATATACTATAACATACATCACGCCTGTATTTCCTCAAAAGGTTATGAAAAGATTTCTGGTAAAAGGGTTTGGGAGAGAAAGATGTTTTGGTTGGTTAGGAGTATATTTTGGTTCTATATTCTAAGTATATGGTAAATCGCTGAGCTGTTCCATTCCTCTAACAGGTTAAGCAGAGGATAAACCTCTTAGTACACCAACTTTTCACCTTACAGGTATGTTTAGGTTTAAGATAATAAGTTTCATACAGCTTAAATAGATCTACTGTGTGTACCGAATAAGTAAATAAGTAAATGTGCGGTCGGTTTGTGTATGGGTGACCGCTAGTGGCAAAATTTCATGGACGCTTGAGAACATTCGACACTGGGTTGGCCACTTTGCTCTCCGCCAATCCGCATTGGAGCAGCGTGGTGGAGTATGCTCTAGACCTCACGCAGCAGTGTCTGTGGGGGAGACCCGTGCCCAGCAGTGGGACGTCTATGAGTCGCAGCGATATTCTGAGAGGAGATCTGTGCCCAACAGTGGGACAAAGAAAGGGTTGTGATGATGACCAGATAGACAGTCTATCGTGACTTAGAGCTTAGGAGCTTAGCTTAGTGGTAGGTAATTATTGTAAATTAGCCTTAAGGCAGGTTAGGCACCCGTGTAGCTATTCATTCAATGATCAATAGCTAATCCTTTGCCTTTTATTGATCAGTTTAGAATAGCATTATACTTGTATCTCTTTTCTTTAAGTAGTTTGTAGTTACATAGATTCATTAAGCGTGTCTAATCACCTCATAGCGAAATAAATTATTTGACAATTAATTGTATCAGGCGTTACTTTGCGGAACTTCATTATTACAAACCAAAAAATCAATCTACTATGCAACTGATTCGCGAACAAAAATGTATGGTGATGTATGTATATCTTCCCCCCAAAACACGTGTTGGTGTGTTGGGTTGGTGTGTGTGTTCATTGATCGCATGTGCATGTTTTCTGTGTGGGAGGGAGGGAGGTGCTGCGTTCATGAAAATATACATACATCACCATACATTTTTGTTCGCGGATTATTGCAAAGTAGATTGTTTTTTTTTTTTTATGGATACAGGATAGCAAACGAGCTTGCAGCACCACCCATCCGCTGCCGCCCATGACAACTGTGACTGACTTTGGACAAGACTCAATTAGGGACTGGGATGGTTAGTCCAATTAGTTGAGAAAGTTAATTAGAACATTAGTTGGTCAGTTCGTTAGTAGGTATAAGGACTAGGGACTGTTAGTGATAGTTAGTCCTGTTAGTTGGTGTTAGTAATAGTCCAGTTAGTACTTGTTAGTAGGAGTCTCGTTCTAAGTCAGTCACAGATGTGTTGCTACCCTTGAGGACTAAGATGGTCGCCTCTAAAGAAGTGTAACCGGAATCCACACCTTTCCAACCGGACCACGATTGCTTTAAAAACAATTATTACACGGCAGAAATGGTACTAGGTACCGTGGCGGGCGGTGGTACTGCCCCGGGCGAACTCTATATGGAACCAATTAGCTTTAATATAAAACCTATTTGTTTCCCTATAGGCTCTACCACCTTTTGGTTTGAAATTATTTGACTTTGACTTTGATATTCAGTGAATACTGACGCGGCCAGCAGCTTCTGGCGCAGCTTCCGCGCCTTCCTCTTGACCGCCCTCGTCTTCTCCCGGTCGCGCCGCTCCCGCTCCGCCCGTGAGGCCTCCTCCTCGTCTCTGCTCGCCTGCTCGTGGCTCTCCGATGTTGTCTGGAAGGGGAACGTGTTGTAAACATACCTGTATAATACTGACGCGGCCAGCAGCTTCTGGCGCAGCTTCCGCGCCTTCCTCTTGACCGCCCTCGTCTTCTCCCGGTCGCGGCGCTCCCGCTCCGCCCGTGAGGCCTCCACCTCGTCTCTGCTCGCCTGGTCGTGGCTCTCCGATGTCGTCTGGAAGGGAAACGTGTTGTAAACATACCTGTATAATACTGACGCGGCCAGCAGCTTCTGGCGCAGCTTCCGCGCCTTCCTCTTGACCGCCCTCGTCTTCTCCCGGTCGCGGCGCTCCCGCTCCGCCCGCTCCGCCTCCACCTCGTCTCTGCTCGCCTGGTCGTGGCTCTCCGATGTCGTCTGGAAGGGAAACGTGTTGTAAACATACCTGTATAATACTGACGCGGCCAGCAGCTTCTGGCGCAGCTTCCGCGCCTTCCTCTTGACCGCCCTCGTCTTCTCCCGGTCGCGGCGCTCCCGCTCCGCCCGCACAGCCTCCTCCTCGTCTCTGCTCGCCTGGTCGTGGCTCTCCGATGTCGTCTGGAAGGGAAACGTGTTGTAAACATACCTGTATAATACTGACGCGGCCAGCAGCTTCTGGCGCAGCTTCCGCGCCTTCCTCTTGACCGCCCTCGTCTTCTCCCGGTCGCGGCGCTCCCGCTCCGCCCGTGAGGCCTCCTCCTCGTCTCTGCTCGCCTGGTCGTGGCTCTCCGATGTTGTCTTGAAAGGAAACGTTTTGTAAACATTTATTTCACTTAGACCCGATATCACCAACACTGAACTTACACTAGAGTAGCTATCCCAGTATAACTTTACTCTGTCGATTTATTCGATGGTTAACTTCAATTTCGTTTCACCACGTTATTCTATATATATCTTACTCTCTCATAGTTACTCTGCGACGTTGAACGAATGAATTGAATGTATGTGTAATGTACCCAAGTAAAATAGACAGTTTGACTTATACTTACACAATAGCGCTGTGTATTCTTTTATTTGTTCGGATAATACGTAGCAGCAGCTTACTCGGCCGAAATCGGCGGTGTATGATTATACACTAGTATATAGATTTTATCCCTGGCTTAAGAGGATATCAGTCGACCGTCACTTTTGAAGAATAGGTTTTTACCAAAAATATTGCCGTCGCGCTGAGCCCCTTAGCGTGCGATAGAGAGAAGTGCAGTCTCGAACTGATTTTACCTACGTAAAATTAAGAAAATCGTCCTTTCGTAATCCCCTGTTTCCTCCTCGAAATCTAGACCGATTTCAATATTTCTTTCAGATAAAATGTAGAACAGGGTCTAAGCTATGCCCGTACGTTTTGCTTTTTTGGGATATGTTAGTAATTACCAGTTTGCTTGATGTTTGAAAATGTATGTAAAAAAAGTCGATTTTTTTGATTTTAAATGATTTTTTTTCTCTTCTATTAATCAAATTATGAAAAAAAACAAAACGTACAGTCATGGCAGAGGTACGTATAAATCGTATGGTATTTTTTTCTCTTCTGTAACTTCTTTATCCTAGGAGGAAACAGGGGACTACGTTTGTATGGAAAAAGTGTCGACTTGTTCGCTTGTGATATCCTCTTAAATGTTGGTGAAACGTAAAATGGGTTAACTCGCGAGTAATTAACAACTTATTACGGGATTAACATTTATACGACGTTGGTGAAAGCCCATAGGCCAGCCCACTCACCGCCTGGCGGGGCCCGGTGGCCTTCTCCCGGATGGCCTGCAGGTGGGACTCGAGCCGCTGCTGGGACGCGTCCTGCTTGTCCCGGATTCGACTCCTGAGCGCGTCCTCCTCCTGCTTGGCGGCCGCCGCCAGCGCAGACAGGCGAGACTTGACGCCTTCAGCCTGGACGCACAAAAGATACAACTTTTACCTCTGATATGTTATCTGTAGCGTTCATAGCCCAATGGCTTACTGCGATTCAATGTGATCGAAAGAGTTAAGCAACGACGGGCGCGGTTGGTTTGTGGATGGGTGACCGCTAGTGGCAAAAATTTCATGGGCGCTACCGTGCTTCGGAGGGCACGTAAAGCCGTCGGTCCCGGTTGTTTTCAATGCTAGAAACAGTCGTTAAGCCTTGTCGAAGACCTTCGGGTGGCTTGAGAACATTCGACACTGGGTTGGCCACTAACCCCTCCACCAATCCGCATTGGAGCAGCGTGGTGGAGTATGCTCTAGACCTCCCGCAGAAGTATCTGTGGGAGAGACCCGTGCCCAGCAGTGGGACGTCTATGGGTCGCAGCGAGCGTGATGTTATCTGTAAATGTTATGTATGTCACGTTGTTGGCGTGAAAAAAAATGAAAATAACGTTTACAACAACAATACAATACAATACAATACAACAACTATGCTATCTAACCGGTGACAGCCCAGTGGCTATCGAACTCGCCTCTCACTCGAGCAGTCCGGGTTCAAACCCCAGCGGCACGCACCAATTACTTTTCTAAGTTACGTGCGATTTAAAAAAAAAAACAGTTGCTATAACAGTGAAGGACACATCGTGAGGAAACCTGCATGCCTGAGAGTTCATCATAATGTTCTCGAAGGCATGTGAAGTCTGCCAATCCGCACTTGGCCAGCGTGGTAAACTAAGGCCTAATCCCTCCGATTCTAAGAGGAGACCCGTGCCCAACAGTGGGACAAAGAAACGATTGTGATGATGATGATGATGATGATGAATTCATCTCAAACTTTACAGATTTCCTGATAGTGTTAATTATTTCCAGTTATCCACTCACAGCCCGACTAGTCAATCGGTAGAGCATGAGACTCTTAATCTCAGGGTCGTGGGTTCGAGCCCCACGTTGGGCGTTAATATAATCCTAAGCAATATTTTTACGGTAAAAATTACCATCATTTTTTTTTTTAACTTTTGGACTTTAAGTCCCTAATTACTAACTTTAATAAAAAAAAAATACTGTTACAATAACAATATTGAATCAATATCCCGATATTGCTGGTTCTAGGTAGGTTCATGCCTTTAGGACCAATTAATCATCCTAAATATTGAAATAGAAATATAAAAAAAATTATTTGCCAAATTAAGTACAATTACAATAAAAAAAGAGAAATTAATGGACCTTGAAAAAAAAACATCTATATAAATACAAATTTGACAAAAGGGGCCGTGCTCAGCATTAGTCGTGGCGGACCACGACCGCTGGTTTTCAGTACGACCCCTGATTCCGTGTAGTTCGGATATTGGATGTGAATTTAGTAAGTATTATTTTGAAGTGGCGTCCATAGCCCAACGGCTAGCGTCGATTCAATGCGATCAACAGAGTTAAGCAACGACGGGAGCGGTCTGTTTGTGGATGGGTGATCGCTAGTGGCAAAATTTGTGGCTATCGAACTCGCCTCTGACTCGAGCGGTCCGGGTTCAAACCCCAGCGGCACGAACCAATGACTTTTTTTAAGTTATGTGCGATTTAAGAGATTAAATGTCACTTGCTATAACGGTGAAGGATACACCGTGAGGAAACCTGCATGCCTGATAGTTCTTCATAATGTTCTCGAAGGCATGTGAAGTCTGCCAATCCACACATGGCCAGCCAGCGTGGTGAACTAAGTTATAATCCTTCCAATTCCAAGAGGAGACCCGTGCCCTGCAGTGGAATGTTTATGGGTTAAAGCGTATAAAAACGTACACTTTAAAGCACATAGGGTCCCATCCCCGTGAAGTTTAATGTATGAATGAGTGTGAATCAGTAGCCACTGGCTACGGTAGGACAGCTAGGTAGAGTAGGTAAGGGATAGCGTGGTAGGTAGGCAACCAGCGTGCTAGCGCTCCCCAGTACCTCTAAAAGGAGACCCGTGCCCAACAGTGGGACAAACTGTGATGTATCAAATAATTATATTAGGCAATAAGTAGGTAGTTAGAAATTATTATGTAGGTAGGTAAAACTTTGTATAATAAATGTCACTTGAATCATATGCAAGTAACGATTAGCTGCGTTTTACTGTGATCCCGAAAAGCGACCCTCAGGACTTTCATCCCCCTTCCGGTGCAGTACATATCACAAACAAAGGGTTGTGATGAGGCAGCCAGTAGATGAGGCAGCCGGTACCTTCTCCCTGGCGGCGTCGCCCCGCTCCTGGCGGCGCAGCGAGCGCTGCTCCTCCACGCGCGCGGCCCGCTCCCGCCGCCGCGCCAGCAGCAGCGCCACGTGCTCAGACCCGTGCCCAACAGTGGGACAAGCGACGGGTTGTGCCGAGGCGGCCGGTACCTTCTCCCTGGCGGCGTCGCCCCGCTCCTGGCGGCGCAGCGAGCGCTGCTCCTCCACGCGCGCGGCCCGCTCCCGCCGCCGCGCCAGCAGCAGCGCCACGTGCTCAGACCCGTGCCCAACAGTGGGACAAGCGACGGGTTGTGCCGAGGCGGCCGGTACCTTCTCCCTGGCGGCGTCGCCCCGCTCCTGGCGGCGCAGCGAGCGCTGCTCCTCCACGCGCGCGGCCCGCTCCCGCCGCCGCGCCAGCAGCAGCGCCACGTGCTCAGACCCGTGCCCAACAGTGGGACAAGCGACGGGTTGTGCCGAGGCGGCCGGTACCTTCTCCCTGGCGGCGTCGCCCCGCTCCTGGCGGCGCAGCGAGCGCTGCTCCTCCACGCGCGCGGCCCGCTCCCGCCGCCGCGCCAGCAGCAGCGCCACGTGCTCAGACCCGTGCCCAACAGTGGGACAAGCGACGGGTTGTGCCGAGGCGGCCGGTACCTTCTCCCTGGCGGCGTCGCCCCGCTCCTGGCGGCGCAGCGAGCGCTGCTCCTCCACGCGCGCGGCCCGCTCCCGCCGCCGCGCCAGCAGCAGCGCCACGTGCTCAGACCCGTGCCCAACAGTGGGACAAGCGACGGGTTGTGCCGAGGCGGCCGGTACCTTCTCCCTGGCGGCGTCGCCCCGCTCCTGGCGGCGCAGCGAGCGCTGCTCCTCCACGCGCGCGGCCCGCTCCCGCCGCCGCGCCAGCAGCAGCGCCACGTGCTCAGACCCGTGCCCAACAGTGGGACAAGCGAAGGGTTGTGCCGAGGCGGCCGGTACCTTCTCCCTGGCGGCGTCGCCCCGCTCCTGGCGGCGCAGCGAGCGCTGCTCCTCCACGCGCGCGGCCCGCTCCCGCCGCCGCGCCAGCAGCAGCGCCACGTGCTCAGACCCGTGCCCAACAGTGGGACAAGCGAAGGGTTGTGCCGAGGCGGCCGGTACCTTCTCCCTGGCGGCGTCGCCCCGCTCCTGGCGGCGCAGCGAGCGCTGCTCCTCCACGCGCGCGGCCCGCTCCCGCCGCCGCGCCAGCAGCAGCGCCACGTGCTCAGACCCGTGCCCAACAGTGGGACAGACACAGGGTTGTGCCGAGGCAGCCGGTACCTTCTCCCTGGCGGCGTCGCCCCGCTCCTGGCGGCGCAGCGAGCGCTGCTCCTCCACGCGCGCGGCCCGCTCCCGCCGCCGCGCCAGCAGCAGCGCCACGTGCTCAGACCCGTGCCCAACAGTGGGACAAGCGACGGGTTGTGCCGAGGCGGCCGGTACCTTCTCCCTGGCGGCGTCGCCCCGCTCCTGGCGGCGCAGCGAGCGCTGCTCCTCCACGCGCGCGGCCCGCTCCCGCCGCCGCGCCAGCAGCAGCGCCACGTGCTCAGACCCGTGCCCAACAGTGGGACAAGCGACGGGTTGTGCCGAGGCGGCCGGTACCTTCTCCCTGGCGGCGTCGCCCCGCTCCTGGCGGCGCAGCGAGCGCTGCTCCTCCACGCGCGCGGCCCGCTCCCGCCGCCGCGCCAGCAGCAGCGCCACGTGCTCAGACCCGTGCCCAACAGTGGGACAAGCGACGGGTTGTGCCGAGGCGGCCGGTACCTTCTCCCTGGCGGCGTCGCCCCGCTCCTGGCGGCGCAGCGAGCGCTGCTCCTCCACGCGCGCGGCCCGCTCCCGCCGCCGCGCCAGCAGCAGCGCCACGTGCTCAGACCCGTGCCCAACAGTGGGACAAGCGACGGGTTGTGCCGAGGCGGCCGGTACCTTCTCCCTGGCGGCGTCGCCCCGCTCCTGGCGGCGCAGCGAGCGCTGCTCCTCCACGCGCGCGGCCCGCTCCCGCCGCCGCGCCAGCAGCAGCGCCACGTGCTCCTCCCGCGCCGCCTGCAGCGCCTGCCGCCGCTGCCCGACCGCCGCCTCGCGCGCCGCCTTGTCCTCCTGCAACCGCGCGCACGTATAATTCGCTTGATCCGGCTCGAAGGACCATTTTTCATTAAAAAAAAGGCGAGGTGAAAGAATAGAGCCCCCGACTGCCGCCTCGCGCGCCGCCTATTCCTCCTGCAACCGCACGCACGTTAATTTACTTGATCCGGCTCGAAGGACCATTTTTAAGCCGATACCATAAAAAAAGGCGAGGTGATGAATAAAGCCTATATGGAACCGACAAGGTTTTATATGGAACCTTAATTACTTGATTTTATATAGAGTTCTTCGTCGTTCGTATCTTCGTTAAGTGATTCGCAAATAAATTTAAATATAAATTAGCCATAGGACGAGCAAAAGGCTTAAAAGCTACTAGAGCTGGTCACAGCGGCAGCACATTTCCTATACAGTATTCTCAGAATCCGGCTCGAAGGACCAAACCGAGCCATACACACCAGCTTCTGCAGCTGGTCGCGGCGGCGCTGGCGAGGGCGCGTGGTGTGCGAGCGGCACTGCGCGAGGAAGTCGTGCCGCCTGTTCTCCGCTTCCAGCTGCTTGATGAACGCTATCTCATATACATTATTCCCAGAATCCGGCTCGAAGGACCAAACCGAGCCATACACACCAGCTTCTGCAGCTGGTCGCGGCGGCG
Source organism: Carterocephalus palaemon (assembly GCA_944567765.1). Taxonomy (NCBI): domain Eukaryota; kingdom Metazoa; phylum Arthropoda; class Insecta; order Lepidoptera; family Hesperiidae; genus Carterocephalus; species Carterocephalus palaemon. The sequence goes on along the minus strand of OX155662.1, from coordinate 9,017,816 downwards.
CTGGCGCAGGCGCGTGGTGTGCGAGCGGCACTGCGCGAGGAAGTCGTGCCGCCTGTTCTCCGCCTCCAGCTGCTTGATGAACGCTATCTCATATACATTATTCCCAGAATCCGGCTCGAAGGACCAAACCGAGCCATACATACCAGCTTCTGCAGCTGGTCGCGGCGGCGCTGGCGCAGGCGCGTGGTGTGCGAGCGGCACTGCGCGAGGAAGTCGTGCCGCCTGTTCTCCGCCTCCAGCTGCTTGATGAACGCTATCTCATATACATTATTCCCAGAATCCGGCTCGAAGGACCAAACCGAGCCATACATACCAGCTTCTGCAGCTGGTCGCGGCGGCGCTGGCGCAGGCGCGTGGTGTGCGAGCGGCACTGCGCGAGGAAGTCGTGCCGCCTGTTCTCCGCCTCCAGCTGCTTGATGAACGCTATCTCATATACATTATTCCCAGAATCCGGCTCGAAGGACCAAACCGAGCCATACACACCAGCTTCTGCAGCTGGTCGCGGCGGCGCTGGCGCAGGCGCGTGGTGTGCGAGCGGCACTGCGCGAGGAAGTCGTGCCGCCTGTTCTCCGCCTCCAGCTGCTTGATGAACGCTATCTCATATACATTATTCCCAGAATCCGGCTCGAAGGACCAAACCGAGCCATACATACCAGCTTCTGCAGCTGGTCGCGGCGGCGCTGGCGCAGGCGCGTGGTGTGCGAGCGGCACTGCGCGAGGAAGTCGTGCCGCCTGTTCTCCGCCTCCAGCTGCTTGATGAACGCTATTTCATATACATTATTCCCAGAATCCGGCTCGAAGGACCAAACCGAGCCATACACACCAGCTTCTGCAGCTGGTCGCGGCGGCGCTGGCGCAGGCGCGTGGTGTGCGAGCGGCACTGCGCGAGGAAGTCGTGCCGCCTGTTCTCCGCCTCCAGCTGCTTGATGAACGCTATTTCCTATACAGTATTCCCAGAATCCGGCTCGAAGGACCAAACCGAGCCATACACACCAGCTTCTGCAGCTGGTCGCGGCGGCGCTGGCGCAGGCGCGTGGTGTGCGAGCGGCACTGCGCGAGGAAGTCGTGCCGCCTGTTCTCCGCCTCCAGCTGCTTGATGAACGCTATCTCTCGAAGCTTCTCCTCTTCGTCGTGCGCCTTACGCACACGGTCCTGGAATATACGATAGTATACGATTGATAGGGGTTTCATTTTTATTTATGCTAAACTAGTGGACGCCCGCAGCTTCGCTCGCGTAAAATTAGACCCTTCAACGACGTCTGCCCGCGTTCAGGTTGCCCACTTGACTTCAAAAACGGATTAACGACGTCTACTCGTCTAAAGACTTCAAAAACGGCAAAGTTTCATACTAACTTTGCACCCCCGTTTTACCCCCTTAGGGAGTGAATTTTCAAAAATCCTTTCTTAGTGCTCCCCTACGTTATAAAAGGAACCCCTGTGCATAATTTCAAGTTTCTAACCCTTATAGGTTAGGCCCTGCGTTGATATGTCAGTCAGTCAGTCAGTCAGTCAGTCAGTCAGTCACCTTCTCCTTTTATATATATAGATAGATGTATGCATGTAGCGTCCATAGCTTAATGGCTCGAGTCGATTCAATGTGATCGAAAGAGTTAAGCAACGACAGGCGCGGTCGGTTTGTGGATGGGTGACCGCTACTGGCAAAAATTCACGGACGCTACCGTGCTTCGGAAGGCACGTAAAGCCGTCTGTCCCGGTTGTTTTCAATGCTGGAAACAGTCGTTAAGCCTTGTCCAAGACAAAGCTTAACTGGTGGCTTGAGAACATTCGACACTGGGTTGGTCTCGAGACTAACAGGCTCAATAGCCACTAGCTAGTCTGTCACCGCAGTAATTTAAGTAAATTTTATTTTTTTGGGAAATAAAATAATAAATAAAATAAAATAATGTTTTATTGCGACACAAGTTACACAATCACAAATAGTACAGGAGGAACAGTAAATAAAACCTAAAGTGGGCAAAAGGAGTGACTCAGCCACTGCTGCCCCGGAGCCGCACCACGACTCGTGCAGCGCTGTTTTTCAGGCACTCCCTCTCCCTAAGGTGTAGAGCGGGAGTGGAAGTATGTACCCCGAGTGCCGCTATTAAAATTTATGAAAGTAATTATTATTATACTCTAAAAAAATTTTTTTTTTAAAAAGCTTTTATAACTTTTTTTTTTATTTTCATGCATTGTCATCGGAACCTAATATATGTGCCAAATTTCAGCTAGATAGCTTCAGTGGAAGTGGGTGAAATATTGATTACAAGATTCCAGGACATACATGAATACAGACATACGAGTGAAGTTAAATAAAAGCTTTTAAAAACATCAAATTGACAAAAAAAAAATAACTTAATAAAACTAATTGAAATTCCTTATAATAGACCTTCGTAGGGAATTTTGGCTGAAAACGTTCCTCACCTTCAGATGCTGATCCCTGTTCTCGGCGGCTCTCTGCAACCGCCGCTCCATTCTAAGCCTCTTTTCCTCCGTCAGCTGGACTTTGGCGAGCTGTAAGAAAATACATTTTGCCGTGATCAAAATAAAAACGGTGAAATCGATATTAATCCTTAATTAATACATTGGAATTGACTAAAACAAAATGTTTTTTTCTTCAGGAAAACAACTGGACTTTTAAACAGTTTTTGCTTGAATTCAAAAACGATGGCTACCAGTACACAGCTAAATATTATACAATAAATATAGATCCTGGATATGTTCATTCAAAGATAATTTGTAAAAACCATCTGATATGTGAAATCTGTCTGCAAGTACAAATTGGTCAACTACAATACAACGCTACATTCAAATCCTTGTGGTGTGCTTCAAGGCTGAATTCTCGGACCCATGTTATTTTACATCTACATACTGAAACAAAACAAAAACGCTGGTATTCCTCGCGGCGCGAACGTTTAGCTATGAACAAAATCCGGAATGGAATCTCCCATGCGGTATCAGTGCAGGGGACATAGCACAGCTGAACCAACCAATCAGCATCCATCGCGCCATCTAAATTTTGACTTATGCGCATTCAAGCTACGACATGGAGCGCTTCAAAAAGAGTGTGAAACGTTTCCTTCAAGGCAGGCAACGCACCTGTGATACCCCTGGTGTCGCACGTGTCCATTGACGACGGTGACCACTTACCATCAGGTGGCCCGTATCTGTTTGTCCGTCTATATTATAAAAAAATTGTGAGCCGTCACGGGACGCCTGGCAGATGTGAAACATCGAAATTATTTTGTACAAAAAAAACCAAAAATAAAAAAAAAAACAAAAAAAATATTTAATTATTATATTTTACTAATGAAATAATTTCCGAACGTCATTTGTCGGAACTGTATAGTATATATATTCCATATTCGCCACGCTCGCCACGCCAAAAATCTGGTTTGCCCTCCGCCTAAAGATGTTTCACATCAAAAAAAAAAAATTCAAGATCAGAGCTAGAGCTCGACGCCGGCACTAATACCACTCGTACCTTAACCTCCTCGACGCGCGCCAGCAGCTGGTGTATCCTGCCGGCGCGCTCCGTCCGCAGCTGCTGTCGCTGTCGGTCCGCCCGGGCTTGCTTCGCTTGGATCCTAGAAGGACATTCAAGATCAGAGCTAGAGCTCGTCGCCGGCACTCATACCACTCGTACCTTAACCTCCTCGACGCGCGCCAGCAGCTGGTGTATCCTGCCGGCGCGCTCCGTCCGCAGCTGCTGGCGCTGCCGGTCCGCCCGGGCTTGCTTCGCTTGGATTCTAGAAGGACATTCAAGAGCAGAGCTAGACCTCGACGCCGGTACTCATACCACTCGTACCTTAACCTCCTCGACGCGCGCCAGCAGCTGGTGTATCCTGCCGGCGCGCTCCGTCCGCAGCTGCTGGCGCTGCCGGTCCGCCCGGGCTTGCTTCGCTTGGATTCTAGAAGGACATTCAAATGTCGTCTAAGCTTGAGCTGACAACGCTCGAGAATTTAAACAAGCTGCTTAAGTCACGAATAGTTGTTTCATATCTGAATTACTAGCTTTTACCCGCGGCTCCGCCCGCGTGGGAAAAGGGAATTAACATAACATGTTAACAAACAACATCCGGAACTAAATATCTAGCAAATAACAAAACATCGATATCTTCCCATGGGGATGTTTTACCGCGGTAAAAAGTAGCCTAAGTCACTCTCCACCCTCCTCACTATCTCCACACACAAAAACCATACCATATAATAGCTTCGTTGCGACGTGAAAGCCGGACAAACAAACAAACACACTTTCACATTTATAATATTAGTATGGATATGGATAGTATGGATGTTCATAGTTGTAGTTACCGGCTTACTCACGTGTGATTTAAGTCGGAAATAGGCCGACTAGTTTCGATCTATTACGATGATCATCTTCACGAGTGAACGCGCTCGCGGCGGGCACGGCGTACACTGTGCTGTACGTGAGTAAGCCGGTAACTTCAACTATGAATATATATTCATAGTTGAAAATATGTCTTCATGGTTCAAACCAAACCACATAAATTAATCAAGATAGAACGGCGATTATTTTGGTACAAACTTTGCATGTCACTTTATTCGTCAGCCCTGCCTACAACAAGTCCCACCTATATGTGACGTCACACTATAGTGCGAGGAGGTGTGCAGTAACACAATCAAACTCGATGATATCTGACTTGCAACTGTTTTATTTAATTCTTTAGTTTACTTAACCTAATACACACACACACACATTCAAACGTACACACAACTACATTTAAATTAGCTATCTCCTTTCACCTTACAATAGTAATTAGTGAGGTGACACACTCGTTTTAGTTGTAATCAAATCTATCGATAGTGTAACGTATGTATAACGTAACGTACTGTAACAAAAATTTTTGTCACTATCGGTCACCAATCCACATACCGGTCGGTCACTTACGATCGAAACGAGCGGCTATGAGCGCTTCATCTATACTAATATTATAAAGAGGAAACATTTGTTTTCACACAAAAACTACTGGACCGAATTCAAAAATTATGTCACCATTAGAAAGCTGCATCTTCACTGAGTGACATAGGCTACATTTACTAGGTGTGAACGAAACTATTGTCATGTCTAATTCCACGCGAGCGAAGCTGCGGGCGTCTACTAGTGTAAGGTAAAGGCGCTTAATTGTCTGAAATATTTAGAGAGAAAGAACGGTACCCTGTGGTAACCATTACCTCCTCAGTACATCCTGAAGGCTGCCCCGCCTCCTGATCCCCTGGGACAGCTTGCTGTGGAGCTGCTGAGCCCTGCCTGGAAATATAATAATATCATTTCAGTGGCGCGACGTTGCTGCTCGGCATAATGTTATTTTCTGCCTTGTAGGTAAAGTATGACGAGCAAATACTAAATATAAGTAAGGCTGAATAGTTAATTTCGCTGCGACCCATAGACGTCCCACTGCTGGGCACGGGTCTCCCCCACAGACACTTCTGCGGGAGGTCTAGAGCATACTCCACCACGCTGCTCCAATGCGGATTGGTGGAGGGGTTAGTGGCCATCCCAGTGTCGAATGTTCTCAAGCCACCCGAAGGTCTTCGACAAGGCTTAACGACTGTTTCCAGCATTGAAAACAACCGGGACCGACGGCTTTACGTACCCTCCGAAGCACGGTAGCGTCCATGAAATTTTGCCACTAGCGGTCACCCATCCACAAACCGACCGCGCCCGTCGTTGCTTAACACTTTCGATCACATTGAATCGGGGCAAGTCATTGGGCTATGGACGCTACTAATAGTTAATAAAGACCTTTAAATATGTATGTGCCCACTACGATGGAAAATGTTTGAATTTCGACCACTCGACTAAGTTACAAAGATTCGCAATCAGCCGTGTACACCTGACCTGGATCCCTCGCGACCAGGGCCTCGAGCGTGACGAGCGCGTCCATGCGCTCCGCCCAGGACATGCCGGCCAGCGCCGTCTCGTACTGGTCCTCCAGGCTGGTCAGCGACACGCTCTCCGCGGGGCGCGCCGCGGCCGACGCCGGGTCTTCGCAGAGGATCTCCGCGTCAGTCTGCACGGAGGAAGTACACCTGACCTGGATCCCTCGCGACCAGGGCCTCGAGCGTGACGAGCGCGTCCATGCGCTCCGCCCAGGACATGCCGGCCAGCGCCGTCTCGTACTGGTCCTCCAGGTTGGTCAGCGACACGCTCTCCGCGGGGCGCGCCGCGGCCGACGCCGGGTCTTCGCAGAGGATCTCCGCGTCAGTCTGCACGGAGGAAGTACACCTGACCTGGATCCCTCGCGACCAGGGCCTCGAGCGTGACGAGCGCGTCCATGCGCTCCGCCCAGGACATGCCGGCCAGCGCCGTCTCGTACTGGTCCTCCAGGTTGGTCAGCGACACGCTCTCCGCGGGGCGCGCCGCGGCCGACGCCGGGTCTTCGCAGAGGATCTCCGCGTCAGTCTGCACGGAGGAAGTACACCTGACCTGGATCCCTCGCGACCAGGGCCTCGAGCGTGACGAGCGCGTCCATGCGCTCCGCCCAGGACATGCCGGCCAGCGCCGTCTCGTACTGGTCCTCCAGGTTGGTCAGCGACACGCTCTCCGGGGGGCGCGCCGCGGCCGACGTAGGGTCTTCGCAGAGGATCTCCGCGTCGGTCTGCACGGAGGAAGTACACCTCACCTGGATCCCTCGCGACCAGCGCCTCGAGCGTGACGAGCGCGTCCATGCGCTCCGCCCAGGACATGCCGGCCAGCGCCGTCTCGTACTGGTCCTCCAGGCTGGTCAGCGACACGCTCTCCGGGGGGCGCGCCGCGGCGGACGTAGGGTCTTCGCAGAGGATCTCCGCGTCAGTCTGCACGGAGGATGTAGACTGGAGTTTCCGTTTGTGAAACGTGTGTTTGAGCGACTTCTCTCAAAGGATGTGACGAAGGCGATAGAACCCGGTATATAATTAAATCTAGCGTCGGTCTGCACGGAGGAAGTAGACTGAAGATTCCGGTTTTGAAACGTGTGTTTGAGCGACTTCTCTCAAAGGATGTGACGAAGGCGATAGAACCCGGTATATTGTTAAATCTAGTAATTTATTGACATTGATGACATTTTTATTAGTTTTTATGATTACATGGCATTGGCGGAACTGGAAAATCATGATGGAACATCGTATCATAGCTGTTTTTGGATTTATTAGAAAAGTCTTCTAATGAACTTATACCACGATTAGGTTTCAAGGTCTGATGATGAAGCCGGAAGATAGGCACTGGCATTCCATGATGGAATATCGTATCAAAGTCGTGTTTGCACTTGTGAGAAAGGCCACGTAACAGACTTTGAACATGATCAGGTTTCAGTAAATATTTCGTTATCAAAGACTAAAAAGTATAAAATAAATGAATTTGCTTAATACGAAATTTTGGTTACTATTGGTCCTACTCCATTTCAATTGAAAGCTTGTTGGCTAAAAGCAGACACCCTAGCAATATATCCGGCTGATCTCCAACTCACTATCGATCTGTAAACAATTCTATGAAAGGGGAGGTTAATAATTAATATGGTCTGATGCACTTTAGACATGAAAATAACGACTTACGGGAACGGTTAGGTAACCGCCGCGCAACGGTATAGCCTAACTGGACTATCGATTGCAGACTACATTTAAATGTTAGACAAGTTCGAACACAGAAATAGGTACAGCCTTCGACAATGACCCCGACTGTTCAACAGCACTTTGGTATTATATCGATATAAGTTACAATATGGAACGGACAGCGGTTTAAGCCGACACAATTCCAGACTTTTAAATAGAAATAAAGCTATAAATCGTTTCAATCTTAAAGTATTTCAGTATATCTAGGTCGTGATAAAATGGTTTAGAAAGACACTATTGTCCGCCTACTATTTGAAGTCTTTAAATGGATGACTGAAATAATACAGTATTGTTAAAATATCTTTAAGCGTTTTCAATTCTCCATCCATGTAGGTACAATGAAATAAATTTTAAGATGGCGTGTGAAAAAGAAGAATACGGACAAATTAAATAAATTAAAAGTAAATGTTAACTCAAAACATAGACAATCTTTATCTACAGCACTATAGAATGGTCTTAACCATCTACCACCATAACCCTTTTTTGTCCCACTGTAGGGCACGGGTCACCTCTCGTAATGGAGGGGTTACGTTTTAGTCCACCACGCTGGCCAAGTGCGGATTGGCAGACTTCACATGTCTTCGAGAACATTGTGTAGAACTCTCAGGCAAGCAGATTTCCTAGCGATATTCCTTAACCATGACATTTAATTTCTTAAATCGCATATAACAGGTGTCATTGGTGCGTGCCGCTTGGATTTGAACCCGGAACACTCGTGTGAGAGGCGAGTTCGGTCGTGGAAACATTAAAGGAAACATCATACCTCAGTATCGTCCGTTTCTGTGTCCATGTCTACATCGGAGACTTGCTGCAACTCCATGATTTGCCGGTTCAGGAGGTCCTCTTCCTCACAAAGCTTGCGTTGATCCACTTCCGACTGGAAATCCAACAACAAACTTATCTTCGTCTCGTTCTCTTCTATCTGTGACGTCATCTCGGCAATCTCGGACATCTCCGACGGATCAGCCGACATCAGCAGCTCGTTTTGATCCGATATATGATCGTCGTCTTCCAAGAAGTTGAAGGTAGACTTGAACTCGGCCTTCCATTTGTCAAAATCAAAAATCTCTTCTGTACTCTCTTGAGATCGCGCCAATCCGGTCGTCAGACTTTCCAATGAGGAATGCAGGCGGTTCTTCGTCAGATCAGAATAGTCGTCGTCTTTGACATCTTTCACCTTTTCAGCTTTTTTCGTGAGCACCTTGGACTTTGATGAACGCGTTTTGAGTCCGGTAACGTCTGACTTTTGTCTTATCATCGCCGGATCTTTTTGCTTTTCTTGAGATTTCGGTTTCGCCTCAACTTTTACCATCTTTTGATCTATTTTTTCTACCTTCTGAGGCTGATCGTCTTCACTAGGCTTCGTCTCAACTTTCAGCGTCTTCGAATCTATATCCATTTTATGAGGCTGTTCAGATTGTGCTCGGTCTGTTTTAGACATCACTGGCTCATCAGTCACAGATTTTGTCTCCTGTTTTGGTGATACAAGCATATTAAGTGTCGGCAAGCTGGTAGTAGCCGACGGCTGATGGAATCTGTTAGCCCAGTGCGATTTCAATTGTTTCTTTGACTCTCGCGTATAACGCTTAGACTTCACCGTAAGCCAACCTTCATTATCTTTTTTATCATCAATAGCAAGTACTTCAACGGAATTTCGGACATCAGGCATCATATCCTCCGGTACCAACGTTTTAAGACTCTCGCTCGAATCGATTCGAGACATATCGATCTGTGTGACGATCGTGTCACAGCTACTGTATTCATCGCAGTCTTGGATTCTCTGGAGTGCTGATTTATTATTTTCAATTTTTGTAATTTTATCACCTTTTTCATTAATTTTCAACGATGTAGGTCTTGGTGGACGTTTTGTAAGGTCAGGTTTGATTGAATTCATCTTATTGTCTCCAGCTGCCATTTGTGTGGCCCTATTGAAGGGTCTCTTTACCACTGGAGGCTTAGGTGCTACAGAAGGTGAGTTGTCAAAAAGGCTCTTACGACCCGTTGTCAAATTGAAAGGATAGCTGCATTTACTTGTTTGATTCTTCCTCTGAAAAGGTTTCTGAGTTTTAGGAACCGTGCTTGGCCTTATTTCAACGATAGTGGAGCTTCGAGCCAAAGCAGTGGATCTAAGGGGTGCTTTAACTTCCGCTTTTGTAGCACTAGCTGACTTAGGTTTAGCAGCCGCTGTAGAATAAGCAGGTCTAACGTTAGGTTTAGAATCACATACTATTTTTCCATCAGTTTTCTTTATATCTTGTTCTTTTTTAGACTCCTCTTTAGTAATGATGCCATCGGTGTGGTTTAAATCAGTCTTTTTTATAGTTTCATCGGAGACCTTCTTATTTATATCTCCTTTATCTGGTTGTACTTCTTCATTCGTAGTTTTAGTATGTTTTTTATCTTTTTGCATATCAGTTATTAAGTCTTTTACAATTTCTGGTTGTTCTAAGTTACTGGTATTTTCATTTTTACCTGTATTCAAAATAACATCAGGTGGTTTCTCATCGTTTGATTTCGGTGAGCTTTCATCCGATATATCAGCAAAATTATCTTCTGATTTAGTTGGAGATTCAGAAGGAGTTTCAGCTTTTTTTTTACTTCCTAATCCTTGATCATCAATTTCAACATTGCCACTAGTTTCAATATTAGCTTCAGTTTTTACTATGTCATCATTTTCAATAATATCATCATTTTCAAATACGTCATCACTTTCAGCATTGAGTGTATCAATACTGGATTGACTGGTGTGCTTTTCTAGTTCTCTGTCTTTGTTCAACATATTTTCATTTTTAGCTGCATTTTCCACCAAATTTTTTTCTAGGAACTCATTTTCCAACGCATCGAGTACAGCTATAGTTGCTTTTGCTTGACTAGAAAGTTCATTACTCGCTTTGATATTAATTTCTTCACTCTGCAACTTTGCTTGCTTGTGCTTTGGCGACTTTATCACCACATGTTTAGGTGACACATTCGCGATTTCCTTGGCTTTTCCCACTTCAACGCTTGGCGTTACATCTTCTTTTTCTACAACCTTGTCTTCGCTACTTTTTATTTCAGAAGTAACCTTTGCAGGCTGGACGTCTTCGCAAATCTCTTTTAAGTCTCTTTCTTTAATATCAGATAGTCTAGAGCCTGGTTCCTTAGAAGTTAAGTTAGGCTCTGGTTTCGCTGTTATTTTAGAAGCGTTAATTTTGCTGCTGAAAAACTCAATATTTGCTTTTGGGCTTGTACTGGAATGTGTTAAAGGAATCCTTGGGCTAATTTTGCCACTTCCAGGACTGGCCTTGCCTGTCAGGTTGGGGCTATTTTTGCCACTAGGTGTATTATGGCCAGAGAAACAGGGACTATTTTTCCCGGAAACGGACGGTGAACTCTTAACAGAATATGCGCGTCTGAAGTCTAATCGAACAAAGTCAGTCTTTCTAATCTCCCAAGCTAAGCTCTGAGGTCGCTGCGGCGGCGGAGTATTGTCATACTCCCATTTCAGTCTAAACCATTCGCCTAAGGCTTTAAAGTCTCGGGTGTAGTTCTCCAAGACTAGGATCACTTCTTGACACTCGTTAACGTTTTCATTGGCCTCGACGAAGGTGTAAATTTCTCCTACCTGGGAATAAAACATACATCATTATATTATGTTAGAGCCTCATCACGGGCATGGTTTTCTTCTCTGATTGAGAAGGGTTAGGTAAGCTATCATTAAGGAGGCTGTAGGGGATGCAAGTTTCAATATGATTTAGATTGAAATAGGGCAGGGGTCGGCATCCTGCGGCTCGCGAGCCACATGCGACTAATTGGATGTGAAGCGCGGCTCTTTAGTTCCATACGCAAGTATAGAAGTATAGAAGTATAGAAGTATTTATTTGCAAAAATGTGGTTAGTTTACATAGGTTACATTTTTAAAAAAGTCCCTCACATTTACCTAGTATAGGCATGCAAAATGTTTTACGTTCACAATATTATGTCAATGATACATTAAGTTCTATATTATGTCAATATTTAAGTTAATATTAAATCATATTATTATTTTAAAAATTCATTCAATTTATAAAAGCATTTATCTATAAGCCATCGGTGCAGCTGTATTTTAAACCTATTCATTGTTAAATTCTTTAAGTCGTTTGGCAGCTTATTATAAATTTCTATACACATGTTATAGGAGTTTCTCGATGTTATTTCGAATCTTCTCCGTTGTACCTGCAACTTGTCTGGGTATCGCGTTGGGAAGTTACAGCAATCTTTCTTTCTTTGAAATAATTCTATGTGTTGTTTCACAAAAATGCATATTTCGTATATGTAGATGCTACTCAAAGTCAATAGTTTCAAATCTTTAAATAGAGGCTTGCAGCTAACATCAGGAGTGACGTCACAAATAGCTCGGATGCATTGCTTTTGAGCTATAAATGCCTTATTGTGTAAAACAGAGTTGCCCCATAAAACAATACCGTACCTTAAGTTAGATGCAATATATCCGTGGTATGCTTTTAATGCTGTTGTTCGAATACTTATTTTCGGAAGTCGCCACAGCGGATATGTGAAGCGATTTATTTTAGAACAGAGCATATTTATGTGTTTTTTCCATGTTAAATTTTTATCTATATGGATACCTAGAAATTTAATTGAGTCTGTTTCGGAAATAACTTGGCTTTTACATTTTAGTACCAGATCTAGTTTTTTTGACCCTCTTGTACCAAATTGTATTGTATGTATAGATATTTTTCTTATGAATAGATTGGATTTTTTTTTTCAAAAAACTTTATGCAAGTACTACTTATTGTTAGATTTTTTTTTGTGGCTCTTTATAAACATCGAAATTTTGTAACTTGTAATTTTTGACTCTTCCGACTCAAAAGGTTGCCGACCCCTGAGATAGGGCAATAACTTAAAAGATAGTACAGAGACTCACCGAGCGATGCAAGTCCCCAAACATTAGCGCCCAGTAGCGTGCGCGCACGTCGGAGCGACGGTCGCGGCCCGCGGAGGCCGAGCGCAGGCGGGCGGCGCGCGGGGGCGCCCGGCGCGCGGGGGGCGCCGCGCGGGGCGGCTTGCGCGACACCCGCGCTGCGGCACAATGGACAAAGTATCAGTATTTATTTATTTATTTACTAGTGGACGCCCGCAGCTTCGCTCGCGTTACACATTCACTAACTTCAAAAACGGCAAAGCTTCATACTAACTTTGCACCCCCGTTTTACCCCCTTAGGGGATGAATTTTCAAAAATCCTTTCTTAGTGCTCCCCTACGTTATAAAAGGAACCCCTGTGCAAAATTTCAAGTTTCTAGCCCTTATAGTTTAGGCCCTGCGTTGATATGTCAGTCAGTCAGTCAGTCAGTCAGTCAGTCAGTCAGTCAGTCAGTCACCTTCTCCTTTTATATATATAGATTTAATCAAACAAACATCACTAACCTTACAGGCTAACCTAATTTGTTAGTGTTGCTTAAATTACATTAGGTACATATAAAACATTTCTATCCTTACAACATGTCAAAATAAAATCAATACAATGTCAATAGATAAAGATGCAATGTCAATTATTCAATTAAATCAAATCATCTATCAAATTACAATGTCAACTTACAAAAATAAAAATAAAAGATATTAATAGGTCACTTTGTCAAAATGTTAAAACTAAAATAAAATTTAATATTGTGTCAAAATGGGTCAGCAACATAATATTGTCATAAATTAAATCTGTGTGATGTCATATTGAAAAGAACCGCCGTGAATTCATTGATCGTACAATTAAAGATGTCAATAATATCTGCCACCGTATTATCATCAGTATCTCAAAGTATCATCATTCATCCTACACCACAACCTTTTCCTTATCCCACTGAGACATAATCCACCACGCTAGCCAAGTTCGGATTAGCAGGCTGCGTATGCCTTCAAGCGTTGTAGCGTCCATAGCCCAATGGCTCGAGTCGATTCAATCAATGTGATCGAAAGAGTTAAGCAACGACGGGCACGGTCGGTTTGTGGATGGGTGATCGCTAGTGGCAAAAATTTCATGGACGCTACCGTGCTTCGGAGGGCACGTAAAGCCGTCGGTCCCGGTTGTTTTCAATGGTGGAAACAATCGTTAAGCCTTGTCGAAGACCTTCGGGTGGCTTGAGAACATTCGACACTGGGTTGGCCACTAACCCCTCCACCAATCCGCATTGGAGCAGCGTGGTGGAGTATGCTCTAGACCTCCCGCAGCAGTGTCTGTGGGGGAGACCCGTGCCCAGCAGTGGGACGTATATGGGTCGCAGCGAGTATGCCTTCAAGAACATTATGGAGAGCACTCATGACAATGTCCTTAACCGTTGTTGTAACTGACATTTGTGTGGATTGGATGGAGTGGATATGAAGTGAAAGGCGAGCGGCCACTAAGTGGTCACTGCTGTTAATATCATCACAACCCTTTTATTGGTCCTATGTACAGACATTAGAAATTATAGAGAATGTCAACAAGTAGTGATATATTACTTAACACACACAACACAACTAAAAGCTTTGACCGCTAAATGGATAAAATTTATTGTATAGTGTATGTACGTAAGTACTCATGGTAATAAGAAATATTAGATAGGTACATTGTATCCACAGTTCAATGGAACACTGTAAACTGATTACAATATAGTTACATTACATAATAAGTAGTGCAGCCCTACATACAATACAAAACCTAATTTATTACAATCTCAGCTAAATCATCTTAACCACAAAAGTACATTTCACTTGTGATATAAAGCAAACTAAATAGACAATAAATACACAACAAAATTACTATAATTACCATACCAACAAATACTACAGACAAGACGAACTTTAATCAATAAAAATATTTATTTTTGTAATAATATTATGCTGACAAATCAAAGAGTATATGTGGTAATTTATAACACCAGTCATACAAGAAGCAGGCAGATTGCCTAATTTAGATATTTTGATTGTATTGAAAGTTTGAAGCACTTCATACAAATTCTTTGGTTACAACAACAATCAGTCCTTGTTCTACTACTTTAAATTTAATGGAAACAACCTTAAAAATCTAGCCAATAACAACTAATTGCTTGCAACAGATACGTATCTAAATAAAAAAAAGTATTCATAAAATAAATCTAAATAATAATAAAAGCATAAGCACTGATAATAATTCTGAATAATAATAAAGCTCATGAATAATGAATATGAATTTTACTTGGACATTCTTCCGTAGGAAGTGACATAGCAGGGATCTCGGTACCATTTACGAGATTGCCCTCTGAATCTTCAGGTCCTGAAGCAATATTCAAATATGGATAGATGAACTTTGTGAATTATAGCTGCATAAGTTTGTCAATTTTCAGCGTGGACAGTTATATGGGCAGGTTAACTTTACTTTTTTGTAAATTTGCATGATTAATCATTAAACATTCAGTCTGCTCATTAGCTTTTCAGCTCGGCCACGTCTGTATTATCACAGACTCACAGACATACTACTTACAGTGCCAGTTACAGTTACAAATTGCGGAAACTGGAACCCATATACAATACAACACAATGTTACTGTCACTGATAGAGACAACATTTAGTTATTGAGTACTGATTGGTTTGTTATGGCACTTTAAAATGTGGTTTTGTAAATACACAAATTAAATTACTTTGTACTGTAGAGAAAAAATAAATCTGAGTAGATAAAGAGTGCGTTAATCAAATTGAATTTCATATTTATGGAGAGTCCTGAGCAGCACAATATTTAGAAACAGAAATTTTTAGCTCCTGATAAATACAGGGCATTGAAAGCCTGCAGCAGGAAGCGTATTTATTGATGAAACCGAATGTATTTCTATCGTATTGGCGCGTTGACACAATAAGTACTATAGTTTAAGCAATAAGTACTTACACCCACGGCGTTATGAGACAAAATGATATATAACAAGTTCTAAGTAAGAAAATAAATACCGATTTTGCTAACTAACCTGGAGTATCGACGGCCACGTGAAAGGCTACCAGATTTCTTGCCTCCCGGCCTTCTTCTTGCACCAACTGCCTAACTTCTTCCATCTCAATGCAACCAAAAATACCTCTCCGAATCGCAAAACAAAATGTTAGAACTATACATCACTCTCATGCCTAGGAGATGGTCTACCTAATCCCCCATTCTAAATAAACATTTAAATTATAACAAGAAACAATAATCATCAAAAAAGACCGCAGTAACAAGAATTTTATCCAATAATCCACAAAAAAATCACGACAATAAATATTTTCATAACAATTCTCGTTTTGACAATCATTGACAATAAAAAAATACCTCTCCTCCCTCAGTCCTCCCTCTAGTCTACAGGACTCTACTCTTTCTGTATTGTTTGTTTGTGATTTGTGATGTGATACTGATGTGATGATGGATTGTATGGTGATTGAAATCGATTGGAACTAGTAAAATCGATGGCAGCATGAATGAGAATCGACTTTATTATTTGGTTAACTTGATTATGTTACCAAAAAATACCTTCTCTCCTCTCCTATTAAGAGGTGTTCTCTTATGTCCTTTCCTAGGAATTACTTTGTCTACATACCAAATAATAGCGTTCTTTTAGGCTTTGACTGTTTTTAATACTAATTGTAAATTTCAAAAAATACTGTTTGGTGACGATTTAAAGCCAAAATAATCGACAGACTGAAGGAGTCCATTTTGAAAAAGAGGTCTTTTTTTGCGTTTATCCCTAATTAAAATGAAAACAGAGCTTTGGAGAATAAAACCTAAGAACCATTAAAACGAATGATTGAATATTTTGATTAAAAATGTCATCATTAAGTGCTACTGCAAGCAGGCCCCTATTCGGTGACGACGAAGTGTAATTAGCGCCTTTTAATGTGGGGTTGTAAAATCCTATAGCAATATACACAAAGTAGGATCTATTACTACATCGATTAGGACGACCAAATGTTGAATCGATATCTTAATAAACATGCGTTCGATGATTCAATAAAAATGATTGTCTTTGATTAATTTCATTTTTTTAAATACAATTAATAAGTAAAACTAACAATAATCAAGCTTTAGTTCATTGCAGTAATATTTTAGTTTTACACAATCTAAAATGTACATACATATTTACATAACATAAACTAGCAGTTTTTAAGTTTTACATAAAAGTCGTACGTTTTTGAAATTCTTGATTCTGCAAACTGGAAGCTAAGAAAAGTATAACAAATTGTCTATGCTGGTATGCTTGTTTTGTATTTGACACTTTGTTGACACTTCTTTTCGTTGTCAAGCAAAATGGCGGATCAGGTGGGTGTTGAGAATTCTTCAAGAAATAATATTTTAACTACATAATTCGGTGTGATTTTCCCTTAAATAAAAGTTTAAATCATCTACGTAAAGATACTAATTGTATACATGTGTTAAGTTTAAATTATTCATATCAAAATGTATTTGTTATGTACGGCCACCGTTCCACGTGCTGATCGGATTTTTATTAATTTCTGCTACGGATAGTTTGTGTTGTGATGTATGATGTGTCTAGATATAGATTATGTCATAGTTTAACTCATTTCCATCAATAATTTATTTTGAAACTTTAGTTATTGTAATATTATTGCCAACCGAACATGTCAACTCATAGGTTAGTTTCTTGGACCTGACTGAAAATTATTGTGAATTTACGAATAAGAGAAGCTTGAATTTATCTATGATGTCATTTTTACTAAGCACATAATTTTGTCTGTTTTAAGGCCTGTATTTTCTTCATTATTATTTTCACATGTTTTATTTCCCTCAGCCTAAGTTTTTTGATGTAGATACCGTGAAATAACCACTAATACTCAAATTGCAGACGGAACGTTCATTCCAAAAGCAACCAACGGTCTTCTTGAACCGTAAGAAAGGGATTGGTGTGAAGCGTAGTAGGAAGCCGTTGAGGTACCACAAAGACGTGGGCCTCGGTTTCAAAACGCCGCGTGAGGTAACGCATGCGTGTTCTAATTTGTGTGTTTTACTTTTAGACAGAGAAAGCGTTTCAGAAACAGGCCACCGTCTTCCTCAACCGGAAGGGTGTGATGAAGAAGAAGGATATGCGGCACTCCAAGAATGTTGGACTCGGGTTCAAGACTCCCCGTGAGGTTTGGTTTAGTTTTTCAGGACGGGCCTATAAGGTGGAGGCTTCATTGCTAACTGGGAAATTATCTGATGGAACAGTTAACCTGAAATCCTGTAGTTATTATATTTATGATGTTTTGAAACTATCTTATTACATTCTCATATATCTCTCATAATTGGATTTAATGTTAGCTGATCCAAAGAAAGGTGGCTGGTCAATGTCATATAACTGGTATATCTGCAACAAATTTTGGTCTATGATAGCAAGAGCATTCTTTGAAACCTATGCTAGGAAATAACTATTAAAATTAAACTTACTAATGTAAATAGAAAATATTTATAGTTGTAAATAGAAAATACTTAAGTTCAGTTTTCACTTTTAAATTCAGTTCAGTTTTAATTGCAAAATAAATATTTTCATGATATTCAGGTTTCAAATAATGTTCTTACTTGTCTTTATTATGAAGGCTGTATATCTAACCAGGTGTCCGGAGTTGCTTACGGTAAGCTTGCATATCATATATCCAGCGGCAGTGCATGACAGTGAGGTAAGGGTTCATGTCAACTATCTTTATTTTAAAATGTTTAGCTTTATTTATTTTGTCTTTTAACATGGGCTAAGGTATAGTATGGTACTTGTTATTAAGTAATCAAGGGTGATGGCATGTCATAATCATAAAAAAAGCTTTTATGTTGTAAGTACATGTATATAACCATTTGTGAGGGCACTGGGATAATCAAGATTAATTTAGACTTTCCAATCAAAGCTACTAATGTCTATATTATGTGTACTGTTATTTATATCAAAACATTATTTTTACAAGTCTATAATATGAAATATCATTAATAAGTTCTATTTACTCTGCCTGAGATAGTACTGCTACCATCATACCAAGTACAATTTTAACCATGTACTAATTATTTTAAGTATTGTTTCACTTGGTTGTGGTTTCTGGTTACACTCCTAGATGCAACCATCTTAGTCCTAAGGGTAGCAACACTTCTCTGACTGACTGAATAAAATGAGATGAGTGTTTAGGGTCTGTCAGTTGTCATGGGGGCAACTGATGGGTGGCAGTGTGTTCTTGTTTGCTAACTTAAATATATCACAAACATCTAACTCAATTCCAATATGATGATATCCACACGACGGTCTTCTGATTACAATATGATGAAGATCGTGTTCTAACCCAAACTCTGATTGTACACATCACTACAGTAGCATGCACTTAAAATGTATACTGGCTAAAAAATATGTTTGAAATTTCCAGGCAATTGAAGGCACATACATTGACAAGAAGTGTCCATTCACTGGCAATGTGTCAATCCGTGGGCGTATCCTCACCGGAGTGGTGCAGAAGATGAAAATGCAGAGAACCATTGTCATCAGGCGAGACTACCTGCATTACCTCCCCAAATACAACCGTTTTGAGAAACGTCACAGGAACATGTCTGTTCACTTATCGCCTTGCTTCAGGTGAGAAACTTATTCATAAATCCAAAGATTTTTTAAAAACATGAATTGGCTACAGGTATTTAATATGCATTCTGTATGATGATACTCACACGACGGTCTTCCGAAGACCAATTGACGAAAAACGTGTTCTAACCCATATTCTGATTTTTGATAGACCCACCATGGATTAGTGTAATTATCATCAGATTTTCAAAGTCCTGTACATCATTCCAGGGATGTGGAGCAGGGAGACATCGTGACTATTGGCGAGTGCAGACCTCTCTCCAAGACAGTCAGATTCAACGTGCTGAAGGTTTCCAAGGGAAAGGGTTCAAAGAAATCCTTCAAAAAGTTTTAAGTTAATAAAAATACTTTATAAGTAATGTGTCTTTCATTTCTAAATATGTAGGAGCTGGTTTAATCTTGGTAGTATGGTAGTTGATGTTGGTTGCCTGCTATACGAACATTACTATAACTAAATGTGTTAGATTTGTTTTGCCTAATGTGACGATGGTTGTCACCCTAAACATAGACGACGGTAACCACTTACCATCAGGTGGCCCGTATGTCTGTCCGTCTATACTATAAAAAAAACAATGAAATACCTACTACAGTTTGTGGACCAAACGGTTTTCTTAGGGCTAACCATTGACTCTAAACTCAAGCGGGCGCCCACATAAACATATTGTCCAGCAAATTAAGTTCTGCTGCTTACGCTGTCAAAAAGATGAGACAGATCGCTGATATAACAACGGCTTGGCTCGTTTATTTTAGCTACTTTTAGAGCATCATGTCTTATTATGGAATCTTACTGTGGGGTAGTGCTGCCGACATTGATACCATCTTTATTTTACAAAAACGAGCCATAAAGAGTACCTACGGCCTACAAAAGCGTGAATCCCTGCGAGAACTGTTATAAGTCTATAAATATTTTAATTGTCCCATGCCAATATATTTATGAAAATATTATGTACCTATACCTACCTATACGAAAAAAAGTTAACTTTTTTAACAAAAAAAGCAGTGTACATAACTTTAGTACAAGAATTATGGATAAATTGTAATGTAAATCTTTTATGGGGAACTGTGTTCGTTTCTACAATAAAATACCCGGAAATATTACTTGTCTCAGAGAATAAATTTAAATCTTACATCCTTAATTGTAAATTTTGAAAAGAGTAACTACGAGTTTCTTGCCGTGCTCTTCTCGGTAGCATCAACTTTGTGAAACGGCGGTAGATACAAAAATGTTATGACGTTCATCAAGCGTTTACAAAATACCATATATTGAAAAATGAAATATCTCATGTGGTACATATGGGGACTAGCTTTCAAAGGCTGCTAGCATGTCACCACCAAATCAATCGCACATATGGCTCGCGAATTTTCAGTATATTGTATTTCATTGATCTGCAATACCTTGATATACTACCTACTAGTTTTTCTCCTTTCTTTCATTACGAGAGAAAACTGTGCTCAATTCTAATAATTGTACTTAACTTTTTTTATTGATAGTTTTAGTAGGATATTCTTGGGGATTACCAATAGGATAAGGGTAGTAAGTAATAAAATAATGATTTATGAGCGTTTGCAAAGATCCTAGTCACATTATGTAGGAATATATCGATATTGATTTATACTAGGGCTTTCAGTATACTCGGTACAAATGGGACAAAAGGTGCATCTCTAGTGATCAACCACAGAGTCCACAGACAATGAACAACATAACAAACATGTCTGCCCATGTAATGTAAATTAGTTTTATTAATTTCATTCAAAGTCTTTCTCAGTCCAGTTCGACGATATGATATCATTCTTTTCTAAACTTTCCTTATCAAATACATCTAAACAACCAGTGGAAATCGCTAAGCCTGCTTATATGGACAAAAGTGCGACGTTACAAGAGTTGGGGTACAAGGACGAGAATGATTTGAGGGAGACAATATATGGTTTGTTTTGAACGTTTTTGTGCGTTAATAGGCTTGTTTTATTGGTTTTGTGCGTTTCTAACGAGTGTTGTGGTGTTTTAGACTTTTTGCGGACGATTCGGGACCCGGAGAAGCCGAATACCTTGGAGGATTTGAAGGTTGTGTACGAGGAAGGAATCTTCGTGAAAGAGCCCACAGCTGACAAAGTGCCAGTGCTGAGGGTGGAGTATAATCCGACGGTGCCTCACTGTTCGCTCGCGACGCTAATTGGACTCTGCATCAGAATCAAGATACAAAGGTCTTTGCACCACCCAGTGAAACTTGATATTTACATAAAGAAGGGTGCTCATACCACTGAAGATGAAAGTAAGTTGCTCAATAATCAAATATTTTGTTTTGCCTTGGAGACATTTTTTACGTTGACTATTCTGCACTCTAGATCTTTCACCAAATCACTTCTTCAATACATATATCAAGTAACATTTAATTTAATGCGTAAATTTTTTTTATGATGTTTATGTGCTTAAAAGGTGAAACATAGTTACATACAAGGTTTTTTCCTCTTAATTTTTTTAACTCTTCTTTTTGTGATGAGGTAAACATTTTTTAAACCAAATTTATTTCAATATCTTTATTTAAGGAAGTGAATGTGATCATGACATTGAAATAAGTGATGAATGGCTTTCATTTATTACTACTAGAATTTATTTAGGCCATATGGTTAATACATAGAGATACACATATGGAAACTGTATTTGACGATATTATTAAGCTTGTTTTTTTCAATGCACAATATGAGTATCCCTTATTAGTTTGTGACAATATGTAAAATACAAGCTTTTTCATTTATTGACAGCTGTGTATGGGAAAAAAAATTCCATGGCTCAGATAAGGCTAGATCAGCCAATTTTCTTTACATGATGTAATGTGATGTATCATGATTTAGATTTAATGATTGATTGGAAGAATCTAAAACTTTGTTGTAAGTAATCTTGATTTTGATTAGTGGCATACATTGGTATAGGTATATATTCATATAGTGTGAATACGTATTTATATGTATGAATAGTAAAAAAAATTGTTGTGTCATTTAAGAAGTAAATTTTCCAATTTAATATAAAGTATCTATCAAATTCAAAGTGAAATTTTTAAGCTAATATTTTTATATTTGATATTTACATTGTGCAAATATAGCAAACCCAGTCCTAAATTCAGACTTTCCCGTAGCTGTTGGCTGGGCATTTCAAGCTCCCCCATCTTGCATCTTGCTGAATGCAACCCACTTTTGGTTGCCTCTTTTACCTTCATGTAGGAAGTACTTCTACAATCACAGAAGAATATGTAATTGAATGTTTGCAAATGTATTGGTTCTAAAAATTTCAGCTGACCTCTCATTATTGGGACACACTTCCAGTCGTCCTCCATTATATTTTCTTTTTCCAAACTTAAATTTGTCTATTTGAACTTTTTTTCCAGGGCCACCGATCATTGGTCTTTCTTCTTGATTTTCTATTTCAAAAATTACAACACATACACACCAGTATGAATACCAATCCGATATGGTTCTTGTGGATAGGAGTGTATTTTTTCTATATTTGCAATTTCTTTTTAGTGTCTCATATGAAGCATTGTGAGCAAACAAAAACATATTTGGTAATGGTAGCTGACCTTCCTCAAACCACGTCTCAAGAGATCTGAAATAACTTTTTGCTCGGCAGTTGCTCTTCACTCATTAAAAGCTACCCAGCTGTCGCCCTATCCTCTGCAGTCTCATCGGCCTCCTGTGGTACATTTTTGTGGTGGGCAGAAGGTGTCTCCTCTGCAAACTGTATACAGTCCTCGACAGTACTTAATTTACAGTGGAGTTTTCTCAGATTCCACTGTGCCAGAACCTCCTCAGTGTATGGGTGAATCCTCCTCCCAGAAGATCCTGTCCGCGGCTGAGCTCCCGAGTCCTCACCTGTAATTAAAAAAAAAAGGAAAATTCAAGTTTTTATCTGTGTATTAACTTATATTTCGTGTGAGACAAGTCGGACCGTGTCACAAATGTCCACTGAACGCCGCTTCGCGGGGTCTCTTTTTTTGCGTAAATAAACAGACAAACCTGAACCTAACCTAACAAAATTTGGAGTTGATTATGTCGTTTTTTCTTGGCGAGCCCCCCTTTTTTTTCTATCCCATTTTCTTCCGCCGCTAACCAGCTAGCTGAAAATGATTTATTTAGTTTGATTGAGGATGATCTTGTTACAACGGGCGGGGTTAGCTAATTTCGTTCAGGTATTGATATTCCCAAGTTCTTTTGGGTTTTGGCTTTACAGTTGATTTCAGACCAGCGATCAATGATAGTACTTTTCGTAGTGACACAATGTGGGCTAACATGCAATACCCATATTTTATCTTCTGTGATTGAAGGGATGCTGTTATTTTTCTGATCCTGACCTACTGGGATATAAAGCACCAATCAATTGTTTTTTAATGATGGTCCTCATAGTAACAGTTCAGTTCAGTTGCTTTAAATGTTTTTCATTCATCATAACATCATTTACATCTTACAGTAATTGTTGTATTATAATAATTTTATATTAACTATGTAAGCAATCTTATTATTATCAAATATCCAGCAGTCAACGCCTCACATTATATTTTTATATTGTGTAATGACAATGCATGTTATGACGATGACGCAACTATCTGTGGGCAACTGATAAAACAAACATTGGAATCTTTTGTTATTTTCTGTTGAACTTTACTGTTAACTGAATTGACAAATAGATCTATAAAGCAAATAAAATATTATTTTCGTGAAGGATAACGAGACAAGTTATAAGGCTTTAGACTAGATTCTATTGTTTTGTCTGTTCTCTTCTAAACTTCTTGTACTTAACTTTTTTTATGGATATAATACAACAGATATCAGTTGGGCATGAATCACCCAATATGCTGCAGTTCATGATTGTTGCAAACATTGTACTGGACTCAGGACTTGTAGGTGATGGGCTACTAGACATTAGTTGGGCAGATCATTAGTAGCTAGGACTATTAGAACTCGCTGCGACCCATATACGTCCCACTGCTGGGCACGGGTCTCCCCCACAGAAACTTCTGCGGGAGGTCTAGAGCATACTCCACCACGCTGCTCCAATGCGGATTGGTGGATGGTCTATTAGAACTATTAGTAACTATTTGTCTTGTTGGTTAGTGGTACATTCTAAGTTAATTTGCTATCAGAAGCACAAGAAATATTACCTATAGCGAGTTAGCTTGCAACCTATTCAACTACCAGACAGCATGGAGCGTATATATGGTTAATGTTAGGAGCCAAGGGGCCATGGTTTTCATACAGTGTGTTTATAAAATCGTCATAATCGTAGAACAGTGACGGATCTGCGATTTCTCAAACTACAAGGCAGCAATTTCAAATAAATTCTTTGTTTTTTTTGCCATAATTTTTTCATTACATAAACTGTTATGTTGAAATTTTTTTTGCATATACATATTACAAAAGGTTCGTATTAAGATCGTAAAAAATTAATTGTTTTTGGAATTAAATTACATACAGACTTCATTTTTGCATTTGACGTCGTTTCTCGGAAAATTATTGTTTTAAAGTGGCGGATGTTACTTAAATGTTACGAAAAAACATTTTGACGGATGCTTTATGTCGCATTCGTTTTTTTTTTCTAATATAATGTCTGATTCATTAAACTTAATAATTAATAACACACAAAACAAAAATGAAATATGTTTAGGTACAATATTAGGTATAATTTTAGGTAAAAATAAATAAAAGAATAAAAATTATAACAAAGCTGTAATATATATACGTCCGTACATTATATATTTATACCGGTGGGAAATCTTTGAAATATCTCATAAACTTGTACATACGATTATTAAACACGTGTACATACAATTATCGTCTTTAATGTCTAGTGATAAGAAGAAAAACTTTATGATTACCATTTATTGTGATTGTAAGTGCTCACATTAATTTATTATAAATAGATTCTATTTTTAGACACTAGACTGTGCAAAAACAAAGTGTTTACAAGACTACATAAACATTAATAATTGGTTTGACTTTGTAGAAAAGCCAATGCGATATGTTGTACGCGGTCCAGTCTGTGGTCCAGTCAAGGATGTACTCGTATGAATGCGTAGCCATGACATTAAATTATTTTTATTTTGAAACAATTGAGCATTAAAATTTTCAATGATTTGAAGTTAAGTTGAAATGCTCCATAGATTCGCTAGTATTCGGCAACCGACATCGCAAATGGCCGACGTAGGTATATAATGAAAGCGTAACCAAATCACAGCTAAAAACAATATTACGGAAACTTTACTTGTCACTGTGTCCATATCTGTTACGAATATTTCTATTGTTATTGTTGTTCTAATTATTTAAGTACGTAACATTTAATGTGGAAGCAGTGAAAGGGAAGATAAGGAACTGTTTTTGTTGCCGACAAACTGGCCTACAGTTTGGCAATTTTTAGATTTTAGTAATTCTGTAACACTTTTCTTGGATAAATAAATTTAAAAAAAATAAATCAAACCAATGAAGACCACTATACATACATATTAATATTAAAATTATTAATCTAAAATTATCTTCAATTCTACTGTATTCTAAATAAGATAAATGCCCTCATTTTAATGTAACATATAACATTTGCATTTTCAGAAATGTTGATAAACAGGATAAAAAATCGTTGCTGCCTATTTCTCACAGTTTTTCCTATCCTATCGCTTCTTCGAATCCCCAAAGTACGAATGCTAAGTCTTCTAAAGAGACCAAGCTCTTATAATGAAATTTTAGTTTATATCGATTATTAATAAAAGCAGATTACAAGCAGCTTTGTTTTCAAAACCTCAGCAGTCTACATAGCAGGGCATAAGTCACGTTGCCGGTAGTCGGTACTATCACGATTGTTTACTTCTAAACCAAAGTCACGTGAACAGCCATGTTCTCTCGTGACTGTTTTATTGCAAGACCTTCTAGCCTCTGTGCATATGGTGCACGTCTTTCACATTTATATGGTACGAGTAGGTAGTTCATGTTTTAGTAATTTTTAATATTAATGTCGATATGTTGAGTTTCAATCCTATTATCCTAATAATAATATAAATGTGAATGTTTGGATTGGATTGGAAACGCGGTCGCAACTTTATGCCGTAGGTACATTCATTACATAAACGGTTTACCGCTACTGATTTGATTAAAACCTTCCTTTAATTATTAGAATAGTTGTCGATAGTTATAAATAGTTTAGGGCCTGGAGAGTGACATAGGCTTTTGCTTTTTATCTCGGGATGCACGTTCCGCATAATGATTTTATTTGATTGATTAATGATATTATTTTTTGCATACATGTAGTATACAAGATCCATTTATGGTAGAGGTAATTCTGGTATTATGGTAGATTTCACGCAGGCGGAGCCGCGGCGAAAGCTAGTGGAATATAACATTTGAGCCTCGGATATCTCGAGTGACTTTGTGTCTAGATGACGAATGTTTGTGCAATTTAACCGGCAGAGTTATTGGAGCATGATAAAAACGGACTAGTTGCAAATCTACAATGCTGTGTAAATAATACCCAACTGTTGGTTTTATTACGTGTCGTCTCGGAACAAAGGGGGGTAATTCCACCGAAACAGATGTGGTAATCATTCAGTTAATCGGCCATTGATGATATTTTCATTGCTGTGAGTTTCTGTTTTCGTTGATAAGAATTGTTGTTGTTTCGATAGAAGACAAGTTTTCAAGGCTGCTTTTAAACTCGTTTTCTTGAACTTAGCAACCTTGAGAAGCTATTTTGCTTTTGTTAAGTTAGTTTTAATCTACTTTGCAACAACCCGCGAGCAAGGTGTATGATGGTGTAAACTCTCATGCATACAGCAGCTGCCTCCCACATAAGAAAGCATGCACATATAACAATGAAAATATACACCAATATTTATGATGGTACATATGTATGCACCACTATCTTTTCTACTTTTATCCTTCCTTTTTTCTTTTGCGTTTTGTTGAGAATAGAAGATATTAAAGGTATTAGAGAAATAACGTTCAGTTAGTTGTATTTGAACTACGCTATTTTCATTCTAATGATAATTCTTCCGAGATATTGTATTCTCGCATTTCACGTCTTGTGGTACATGAATAATTGTGAGTGCGTTGAACTTTCTAATATTTTCTTCAAATGTAGTGTAGTCACAATTCCTCAATTTGATGATGTTATTATGCCATAGCTTTAATTAGTAGAACTAGTTTGATAGATAGATATATGGAATAAGCCGAGAACTTGGTATTAGCATCACTATACAGGCTTATTATACAGGCAGATTTATTTTTTAATCCTATCTGTACAGTAGATGTGGTTATCAACATCGCCTGTTATATATCCGAACACGTTATCAGAGACACTTGAGAACTAATCCTAAGTAATCAATGTGGTTTATTAATCCGTTAACATTATATTCTACCTATCCTAAAGTTATGGACATCGTTGCGTAACACAACATACAGTTGATACTCTGACTGAGACACTTCTTGACGCCCGCTCAATGTGTAACCTGATCTCAAGGATACCAATAAAAAGCTATTTTCTGTTTGCCGTCATTGTGTGTTTAAGCAGACTGGTCTAGATCCGTGATGTTTACCCCACAGTACTTATGCACTTGCACATGTTTCTATACGTTTACTTCACAACATTACAGTGATAACTGCTGTAGGTACATAATTTCAAAGAACGTAAATATTAAAGCTAACTGGATCCAAAACCTGAAATGTTGTCCTTTTGATTTCGACCGGGATTTCGTTTGCTTGATTTTGTTATCTATTTCTTTAAATATCACGGACCAATTTCTTTTGTTTCAGTTAACAAACAGATCAACGATAAGGAGAGAATTGCAGCGGCGATGGAGAACCCTAATCTAAGGAATCTGGTTGAGAATTGTATCGCTGACGAGGAATAAAATAGTGAAGTGAAAAGCTTAGTAGGTAGTTTAGCAAAGATATTGCCAGTGTTGTTAGTTTTGTGTAAATATTTAAAATAGAAACATGGCTCCTGACGCCGGGTTTTCAAACATCAGTGACAAAAACGAATTCACAAAGTTTGCCAAGTTTCTCGCCTACAAAGGGGTTCAAGTCATTGTAGAATCACGCAAGGGTGTCAAGATTGAACCTAATAGCAAACCACAATCGTCAGATTCTGACTGGTTTAACTTACAAATACCTGACTCTCCAGAAGTCAATCAGGCGACAAAAAGCGCCCTCCCCTCAGACAGAATATTAGAGACCATAAAATCACAGCTGCACGTTGAAATTTCCGTGCAAACAGAAGATGGCGACGAAATGGTGTTGGAATTGTGGACTCTAGAATTAGACGAGACACAATTCGATACTTCCCTAAAAGCTATGAATACTGTATACTTCAGAATGGGAATCCTGTTAAAGTCCCTAATCACAATCACAAGGATCACACCAGCATATCATTTATCAAGAAAGCAACGTACTGAATCGTTTACGATCTTTTACCGAGTTTACAATGGCGAGCCAAAAAGCAAAGCATTGGGTGATTCGGTCAAAAATATCACCGCAGGCCTTCTAAAGACTCCTCTTGGAGGGCTGTGCTTTACCGTCTGCTATCGGACGAACTTCTCAATATCCCCAAACAAATCAGAGAATAACAAACAGTTGCTGTTGAAGAGTGACCACTTTGAATTGAGTCCGAAGCATGTTATATTCGAGTCGAAGAAAAAGAAGGATAATAAAGAGAAGGAACCAAAGCCGGTACAGCCCGTTGACTTGAACAAACCACTTCGGTTGGCGGCATTCGTTGACGAGATTGTCATTCAGAAGGCTATCATGGAGTTCTTAGAAAGAATGCCCCTTCCGAAGTGTCGGGCCCCACGACCGCCTAGTCCAGAACTAGACAACATTATTAATGTAAAAAGCACCCAGGACTTGGACACGACAGCCTTATCCAAGAGTCCTACGTCCTTGGAGATGCCTCCAAAGAAATTTGCCGGCTTCCGAAGCGAGCACGAACCGCCACTTAAACTCCTACATTTTCCGTTCGCGGACAACCATCCGATACGCGAACTGGCAGAATTCTACAAAGACTTTTTCAACGCCCCACATTTAAAACTTACAGAAGAATCACAGATCAAAACCAAAGAAGAGGAGGACAAAGAGTTGGAAATGACAAATGAAGACCTTTCTAAGGACCTCGAGCTTCACGAGAGCTCGCTTTTAGAGTTCGATGAATTGCTGGCCGATATGTGTCGGTCGGCGGAGTGGAGTGGGAACTGAGGGAACAAAATGGTGTTGGAAGACTGAAATGTTGGTTAAATATTTTATTTTGTGCCTATATTATGTGATATTGAGAACTTTCCCCCTGACATACAATTAAGGATACTGTTAAAGAGGTATTTCAATTAAAACCTTGTTACTATCGATTATTTATGACCAAGCAATATTTTCTTATTGTTCAAATAGCTAATTCGTGTTGAATGGAAAGATTTGTTTCTGAACGTACGTCATCGTCGCTGTTCTGGTAGATCTTAATCTCAACAGGTTTTTGTTATCTGATGGCTCTTACAATATCTTATTCAATTGTGTGATTTGTATTAACGCCTGTTAAGAAAATATTTTCCTTGCGCAGTAACTAGTGATTTACTTGCAATTTGTAAATAAACTTTTTGTACTGTGTTTTGATGGTAATATGGTAACTTGTTGTTTCCTTATAATATATTCACGTTACATTACTTCCCATTTGGAAATACACACTTGTAACTTTTTTAAATTACCTACTTAATATATTTATTTCCTTTGTACAGTTTTAGACTACCACTGCTACTACTATTAAATTATGGCATACTATTGTTTTCATTTGTGTGTTACTCTTATACCTACCATGAAATGACAGAAATATAAAGGACGTTATTGTAATTAAATAAATATACTGTCTGTATTAAAGACTTATAGAATAGAATGTTTTAATCTTTAAAGAATTTATAAGTGATTTTCCTATTGAATGTACAAATAGATGTCTGTTTCTACCACGAAAGATTAGTTTTCATTCCGAAACTAAAAACCCACCTAATTGCTTTTTTAATTTATATTTTGTAGGCAACTTAGATAAGCTATTAAAAATGCAACTAACAATCAATGTTAGTGGTATTTTTGTTATGAACTGACCTAGACTTTCTCACGTGAATGTATTAATTAATCCATTAACTATAATTGAATGAAAAGAATTATAATTACTTGCTTATCCTTAATGTAAAGAGGTTTCTCCTGGAACACAGGATGAAAATTTTTATGGAATTTTTCTCAAACATTCTGATTTATATTATTAGAATACGTGTTTCTCCGTTTTTCTGTTTTGATAAATAAAGAAAAAAACCAAATAACTGAATAATTTTAAATTTTCAAGGGTAAACCATGGGTGTTTTTGTCCTGAATTTAAGGCGGATGATATATCTGTGATGAGTTCTCCAATACAAATTCAGTGTTTTTGTATATTCGCTGCACAAAGGAAGGTTAACCCTTTGAGGTGGATGGCATGAATGGGAAATGGGATCAGTTCTAACAAGTGGACCTATTGTTACTGTTTTGACAACATGAAAATCTGTTGACGTATCTTGAGCAACCTATTGTTATTTTTAAGCTCAATTCCACGCGAGCTTATCCGCGGGCGTCCACTAGTTAATATATTATACCTTCGGAGGCCTAAAGAAATATTTTCGATTAGGTAAACTGGGATTGAAAAAATTATCTGGTTATTTTAAACAATTAAATAACCGTATTTTTCCTGTTATGTATTAAACTATTGCTTGTGTGTTAGGAACAGACAGTTCAATTAATTACACTTACCTATATGGATTAAAAATATGTATACTTCGTTTTTACTTTGTTCTTCATGTCTTTTTTTGTGATCCCGTACTCCATGGCTCCAAATATAATTTTTAGAAATGGTTTTGGATTTTTTTCTCCTAGTATGGTGTTATATTCCCCCTAGTTGGACTAGCACGATGATATTTTATATGCGGACTTAGTTTTGAATATAATAAAGTAGGTAGGTAGTCTGTGGTTTTTGAATAGAAAATTTTTTTTCACATCACATTAATTTAACGGATAGGTTGTTAAAATTTTAATATTTTTATTTTATTATAATATTGGGTAACAAAGAATTCTTAAAAATTTAAAATAAAGAACAGAGATAATAATGCAGATATCAACGAAATTAAGAGCAAGAATTGAAAAATTGTACATAACGAAACTTAGAAAAATGAGGAATGAAAGCTAGGTACTTATTGTACTAATTCTATATTTTAATAATGATTGTCGTACCTATACTCCTGTTATATAGCTGTATCGAGCAATTAAAACGGTCGACTCTCTGCATGGCATCTGTTATTGTAGAACAGTATACTTTGTCTTAATTTGAGTACATAACATCAATCTACGGCGAGAGTTAATTCTTGTTTAAGGAGGGATTTTAAATTTAAATTTGGCAAAAATTTAACTGTTTTATTATGTCTATGATACTGATTCTATATTATAATAAATTTGAAAAGTAACTTTTTCTGTACACATTGAATATTTTTTCAAAATTTTGATTCAGGAACATTCTATACGAGATTGAACTCGACGAAAGTGTTTTTGAAAATATTGTCTGTGTGTTTCTTTCATTAATTTACTGTGATATTTTAAAAGATACTCTGTGGTTTTGAGTGATGTACGCCCAAAATGTACTGTTGTACCACGTTGTACGTTTACAAGTATAGCTCTGACGATGATGATTTTATGAATCGATTTTATCATTCAAAACTTTTTGTTTACGATACTCTTAGAGTAGGAGCAATTGCCCACATAAGAGGATCCTCATTCCTCATATCCAAATTCGCCGCGGAAGAGGAGGAAAGGTTTCGGTCGTTCGTTCTAGCTAGTTTGTGCTATCTTTATTGTCTGTCCAACAGAGTAGAGAACATTATGAAATGAAGAAAAAAAAAATGTCAAAAGACTGCTCTAGTATATTATCCACAGAGTACTTTATTATATATTATCTATGACTGCTTTCGTATAAACAAAAATATTTAAAAATTTAAATCACAGAGTACATTTTATATAACTGAAATACCCCCGTATTCATGAACATTACTTGGCTGAGTAACTGAACAACACTATGCAAAGAACGCTAATTCTCTATGCGCTCCTCATGTCGAGCCATCCAATTCATAAACAACACTCAAACATTACTTAGCTATGAGGTCTCATAGCGTTGAATTCAGCTCTGTGATTGGTCCATTTGGTATGGCGAAGTTCACTCTAGTGTTTTGACAACTGTCAAAGCATGTCTATGTCAGAGCAAGCAGCAATAATCGTTTAAAGGTAAGCGTCCACTTGTCGGTATCGGACGCATCGCATCAAACGGATAAAAGTTGCCACTCGGTCGGAGCAACGGTGTCGGCATTGCCGATGTGCGATGCGTACGATGCGGACAGGTGGACGCACTTATATGAGTTTATAGACAAATAATACTACGATCCGTTGCGTGCGATGCGTCCGATGCGTACGATACCGACAAGTGGACGCTTACCTTTCATTTCCCTTAATTGATTTGTTTGTCAAACTCTTCCTCACAACTGTAATCCATTGTTTTTAATAGGTAGAATTTTGTAATAAGTAACTCCTTTTTACTTTACAATTTGTAAGCTTAAATAATAACCTCTAATTTATCCAACGTGCAACCACCCTTCTTTGATATTTCAATTTTGACGTAAATGACAAAACAATTCGACGCTATGCGTTCGTTAAAGTAGCTCAGAAGCTATCTTAGCTATGCGTCCCTTTTGACAGACGCACAGTAGCGGATTTCACCTAAGTATTGTTTATGAATTGGTTTGAATGACCCTATGCGCTCGCGAGTACTGTGAGACCTCATAGTATCGTTTGTGAATACGGGGGATAGAGTCCGCGCTCAAGGCTTGTGCATGGCCCATGAATGTGACGCCATCTGTTTTTTAATTTGGAAAACTTCATGCATTTTTCTGCACCTTGGCACCTTTAATTTAAATTTTCTTTTAATGTTTCAATTAGAATAGAATTAGTTAGCTCTTAATTCATTAAGATCAAATACAATATGCCATCTTTTAGAGCATTAGTAACTAATCCTATTTTATAAAAATAAGAAGACTGTAATTTTATACGATAATTTATTGTTTAATTTATATTGCTACAGTAACACAAAGCGTAGGTAAAACACCAATGTTTACAAAGAATTAAAAAAGGCCCTGAAATTGTCAGAGAACACAACATTCATTCATGTTTAAAATTTCTTTGGCTGCATTCGAAGCCTCTGGTATAGGATACTTCTCCATCCTGTACAAGATATGAAGTCACTTTTGAAGCAGCACTACTTATAAATAATTTAAGCAGTCTTCATTCACCTGAGGAAAATTATGAACCTGACTCGACTCATGCACAGGATTCAAATCATTCTTCATTCTTCTCAAACTGTTCTTCAATTTAAGTGATGAACAGAAGTCCAGTTATGCTTCGGAACTAGATTTTGACGACATCGATATTAATAAGTATTACATATTATTATTCGTAAGTAGACGTACATGCGGGGCTTCGGAATCCTATTTATCACGTCGTGAGGTGGAAAAATCGTAAAAAGCAGTGAAAATGCATTTATTTACAATTAATATTATTGAAATTAATGACACATTTGACATGTGACATTTGAATTTTCATTTTAAATTTAACTAAATGGCGTTTGTACAGTCCATTCCTACAATTCAACGACAGTAATTATGGAATATCAATATTTAAATTACAATATTTAAAATTGCTGGACCCATTTTCTGAACTTAATATTACTAATTATGGTTTATTTAGTACATAATGTTTTGTTTTATAAATCTGACTTGATGTTACCAGATCAAAATATATAAAATAAATGGACAACCATTGGTAACACTGAATTGAAAAACGTCATTACTTGTGTAGATTAGTACCATCTTTTGTCTAATTTTAGAATGAAAATCAGTATAACCTGACAATATTTAATATCATGTCGCAGCAAACAAAGTCTACGTGTTTCTATACATCCTAAATTTGATTGGTTTTCCAAATATCTATTGTCTATGCTTCCGAGTAGGTTTTTTTTAACTGCAAACACCCTGATTTAAATTCAGTGTTTGTGTTCAGTACACACACACTGACTCAAATGCATAGCATTCAATAGATATCGTAAAAACATATTGTAAACAATAAAAAAGTGATACCTAATAGTCACGTAAATATAGTGTTAGAGTAGATGAGATGAGAAGTTAATTTAACAGGAGTAATAGTGTTCTGTGAATATAACCTATAAAACAGTTTGTGTTGTTGTTAGTTGAAACTAAGTTTAGATAAAATGTTCTCTATTTGCCGCACAACGCACCCGGCGACGGGCATCGAGTATGCCGTAAGCTGCTGCTTCTTCAACAGTGAGGAGACATGTCTGGTTACCGCTGGCGCCAATATTATTAAAGTGTTTCGACTGTTGCCTGAGGGACACACCAAGGAGGTTAATGCCGGTAAGTGGCTTTATATTACTACTATTATTTTGACGACTTCGTGGTGAGGTGGTTGGAGAACCTGACTGCTGAACCGCGTGTCTCGTGTTCGAATCCCGGTCTGGGCACATATTTCTTTGGAAATAATTTTTATATTCTGTGCGTGTACTCCACCCGCAGCATAGGCTAGGCTAGGTTCTACTAGAACACTAACCTGTACCTCCAAGTACTTTTACCAGACCAAGCAGAACTCCATGGCTTATGTCCATTGTCACTATTTATCCTCAGATTTGTCTTACTTATATTAAAAAAAAGTATAATTTGAAAACCAATGAAATAACAAAATCAAGGTACCAAGTATAGGAGCATAATTTTTTTGCAATGGCCAATCTACATATATCTAGTATAGAAATAAATGTTTGATTTCAGCTGGTCATCCGATTCCTCCAAAAATGAAACTAGAATGTCTAGCAACCTATAACCTGTGGGGCAACGTGATGTCTATATCCTCAGTCAAGTGCCCCAGCGCTGGACGGGACCTGCTGCTCGTGTCGTTCAGGGAAGCCAAGCTTTCAGTCCTACAGTATGACCCTCAAGTCAATAACTTGATCACACTAAGCATGCATTATTTTGAAGAAGATGATATGAAGGTAAGTTTTCTTATTTTCAAAATTTTATAAAACTAGTGTGAGGATTCTTTGTTTTGGTGTCCTCACACACCAGTAAATGAAAGACGGAGAGGAGTTGACTGGTTTTATTGTATTCAACACCAATGCACAATTTTAACACTTACATTAAATATTAACTGTGATATAGATATTAACTGTATTCAACACAGTTCAATAACTGTGTTGAACAAAGAATCAATAGCAAAGACTCAATTATTATCAGATACAAGTGACACACACTGATATTTTTTTTAAGTTATGTGCGATTTAAGAAAACTTTAACCTGCTGTAATAGTGCAGAGATATTACATCAAATTTCAAGCAATTCTTATATGTACATAAATTCAAATTAAATTTCACAACACAGAATTTAAAATTAAATAGTAACTATTTCCTATTTGAAAACCTCGCTAGGGTGGCTGGACAGTACACCCGCACATACCCTGGATACGGGTGGACCCCGAGTTCCGGTGTGCAGTCATGCTGCTGTATGGGAAGAAACTAGCCGTGTTGCCTTTCCGGAAAGATATCACATCAGAGGATGGAGACCCATTGGAAGCAAAACCATTGAGTGATACCAAGAAAAACGTGAGTAGACATTGATAGTTACTAAAAGCAAACAGTAGCAACTCAACTCTAAGCAGTCAGGAATGGAATGATTTATCTTTTATTTGTAGTTATAATTAATTTACCCTACAAACTTTTTAAAAGCAGTAGGAGGGATGGCAAATTATGACAGTCTAATAGGTGTTGGAAACATTAACTTGATCGCAGTCTATTACTTGTGCTGTAGCATTACATTGACTTTAACATTTTTGTTATCTGTAAAATAACTTTTTCCCCTCTTATAAAATCCCTCTATCACGGGCGGATGCGTTTTTTATTTGCTCGCAATTTCTAAATTTTGGACCTTTTCTTTGTTTTTCTCAATAGGTTTATATATTTTATGCATGCAGTTAGTATGGAGTAGAAGTAAAGCTCCCTTCTAACACTGCCGCCATTAACATTCGATGGCCAATAAAGGCAGTTCATTCCATTAAAGCAGTGTCAAACATATTATAAAATCCCTAGAAAAACTGTCACTTTGAGTACCAAATTGTAAGATTTAGCTGTTACACTTGATAAAGTATGATATGCAATTCAGAAGCCTAAAAATAGCACTGATTTTCATTGAGTCCTACAGAGAAACTTGGATATAAAATGGCAGTAAAAATAAAACACAAAGTAAATAAATAAATAAATATCTTGGACATTCTCACACACGGCCATCTGACCCCAAAGTAGGCGCGAGCCTGTGTTATGGGTGTCAGAGACTGATATACATACATAGATATTTTTAAATACATACTTAAATAGATAATATTGACATCCAGACACAGAACAAATACAAGTGTTCGTCACACGAATATTTGTCCTGAGTGGGATTCGAACCCACGACCTTTGGCGCAACAGACAGGGTCACTACCGATTGCGCCAACGGGCCTGTAAATCCTTTTAAAATGATATTTAATAACTTTATCTTCCACCAGGCGGCGCAGACGGTAGCGCGCGCGCCGACGCTCGCGTCCTACGTCATCGTGCTCAAAGATCTGGACGAGAAGATCGACAACATCCTGGACATACAGTTCCTTTACGGCTACTACGAGCCAACTCTGCTGCTGCTTTATGAGCCTATACGGACCTTTGCTGGGTGAGTTTTTGCTTTCATCATCACCGCCTGTTCAATATCCCATAACCATAACCCTTTCCTTGTCCCACTGTTGGGCTTGGGTCTTGGATCAAAATGGGAGAGGTCAGATTGGCTTCTTGACTTCACATGCTTTCGAAAAGATGATGGAGAACTCATGGCATGCAGGTGAGCTGAAAGAGTTACTAAGAATATTAGTTCATTAGAGGGTATGAGGACTGGGGACTGTTAGTGAGAGTTAGTCCTGTAAGTTGATGCCAGTTATAGTACTTGTTAGTAAGAGTATTGTTCTATGTCAGTCACAGATGTGTTGCATGCCCTTGAGGACAGCAACAAATCCAGGACAGGAAACCGGGTTCTTTCTCTTTTCTCTGCTCTGACTGCTCTGTATAATCATCATCATCAGCCATTAAGTATGTTATATACCGGATAAGCACCTGGTGATAGTCCTGAGGGAGAATTTTAGGGAAACACAATGAAAAGCTGCTGTCCGTTACTTAGCGTTTAATGCAAGTGGCGTTACATTATTCATCCATATCTACCTACACAAAATAATTATTTTCTACCTACATACATATTTGATATTTTATGTCATCTATATACCACACCTCCACACTTAATACGAACTTAACATAAACAACAAAACTTAATCTATTTCCAAGCCGTATCTTGCAACCGGCCGTCTCGGACGACTGGAACGATTCACTGCGGGACTGCTGCGAGCACTACTAGTGTCAGAGTCTGGGACGATGGCAGGGTCCTCACCCACCGGAGTGTCAGAGCTAATGACATCCGGATTCCCTGACTGTTCGTCACTAACTTTCACAGGCGACGGCGGACTGGGACATGGAAATGATATGGACCGTTTGCTTTTTATCTGATCTACGTGTCTTTTCACAGGTGGACCATTTGTGCTCTCTATCACATAGTTCCTAGATCCCAATCTAGTACTGACCTGGCCAGCTTCCCATTTCCTACCCTCACCGAAATTTCTGTACCACACCTGGTCCCCCTCATTAAATTCACGCTCCATTCCGCCAGCGTATTCTACCTGCTTCCGTTGGCAAGCTTGAACACGGCTTTCTATCCCGTTTTCCCCCCGTAATAAGTCTAAACGGGTCCGAAGGCTACGCCGCTGCAACATAAGGGCGGGTGATGTACCGGTCGTACCTTGCTCCACATTCCGATACGATAATAAATACGACTGAAGTGCTATATCGATATCTATTTGGTCTCTTAACGCTTTCTTAACAGCTCGTTTGCACAGTTTCACTGCATTTTCGGCAGCTCCGTTTGACGACGGGTGATACACGGCAGAAAACGTTAGCTTGACCCCGTTTTGCTCCATAAATTGGGCATATTCCTTACTGGAGAACGGAGGCCCGTTGTCCGACACCACCTCCTTAGGAATGCCGAACCTAGCAAAGGTTTCTCTCAAAACTTTAATGGTGGCCCCCGCTGTGGTTCGGGGCATGTGAAAGGCCTCGATCCATTTCGTTGTTGAATCAACTATTACAAAAAAAGTCTGACCATGAATCGGACCGAGGAAATCCACGTGCAAGCGTGACCACGGCTCCGTCGTATAGGGCCACGGGGAGGGCGGCGCGCGCGGGGGCGCCGGCGCCTCCGCCGCGCACGTGGCGCACTCGCGGCAGCTGCGCTCGATGTCCCCGTCGATGCCGGGCCACCACACGTAACTCCGCGCTACACATTTCATTTTTACAATACCTAAGTGCCCTACATGAAGTTCCTTAAGTACCGACTTCCTCAGGCTACTCGGAACGACTATACGATACCCCCACATCACACAACCCGAGTCGAGGTAAAGTTCATCACGCTTTATAAAGTAGGGTTTTAAATTATCATCCTTACATGTCGAAGGCCAACCCGCTTGCAAATTTATAACAACACTACGCAAAACCGGATCTTTCTTAGTAGCGTTAATAACGTCCGTCTTTGTGATAGGTAAAAAATCTTGAACGAAGTTCAAGTAGGTTCTCTCGGTTACCCTGCGATCCGCTGTATTCCCGGGGACGGGTAAGCGTGACAGACCATCCGCCGCGTTCCTACTAGACGGCACATACTCAATGTCGTACTGATAGCCAGATAACAGCACTGCCCAGCGCTGCATCCGACTAGCAGCCATGACTGGTATGCCCGTCTTTTCTCCGAATATAGTAACCAACGGCTTATGGTCCGTTCTTAGAATAAACTTACGACCGAATAAGTACTGATGAAACTTCCGCACACCGTATATAATCGCAAGCGCCTCCCTTTCTATCTGCGAGTAAGAACGTTCGGCCTTATTTAACACTCGCGAGGCGTATGCGATCGGGCGCTCGACCGGCGCGCCGCCCGCCGCGGGCACCAGGTGCGAGATGACCGCGCCCACCCCCACGCTGCTGGCGTCCGTCGTCAGCACCAGCGGCAGCTCTGGGGAGTAGTGTGATAGTACCTCGCTAGACATTAACTTGTTTTTAACTAAATTAAATGCGTTATTACACTCATCGTTCCAATCAAACTTAACATCTTTTTGTAGGAGGTTATAAAGCGGTTTCAACAACGTACTAATATTAGGTATAAACTTGGCATAGTACATGACCAGGCCTATGAAGGCGCGGAGCTCCGTTACGTTGGTGGGCATGGCCACTTTGTTGATTGCTTTTAATTTTTCTGGACATGTGTGGACACCGTCCTCACTTATCACATAACCTAAATATGTGACCGACTTTTGAAAGAATGTGCATTTATCCTTTCTTACTTTTAACCCGTACTTTTGCAGTCTTTCGAATACTCTATTCAAATTTATTATGTGCTCCTTATCGTTACTACCCGTGATAATGACGTCATCGAGAAAGACACCTACTTGAGGTAAATCCGCGAATAAGGCTTCTAATTTACGTTGAAAAATACCCGGGCTGGAGGATACGCCATATACGAGCCTTTCGTACCTAAACAAACCCTTATGTGTATTAATTACCGTGTACGTTTTACTAGCATCATCCAAGGCAAACTGGGCGTAGGCTTGCGATAGGTCTATCTTCGAGAACCGTTGCCCTCCGTGCAAGCGAGCCAATAAATCTTCCACCTTCGGCAGAGGAAAACGGTCCACCTCCAGACACTTGTTAATCGTCAACTTAAAATCGCCGCAGATTCTAATAGTACCGTCTTTCTTTAACACCGGTACTATCG
Source organism: Carterocephalus palaemon (assembly GCA_944567765.1). NCBI lineage: Eukaryota > Metazoa > Arthropoda > Insecta > Lepidoptera > Hesperiidae > Carterocephalus > Carterocephalus palaemon. The sequence goes on along the minus strand of OX155662.1, from coordinate 8,977,632 downwards.
GCGTGGCCCAGTCCGACGTCTCCACCGGCGTGATGACGCCGTCCCGCTGCAGCGCGTCCAATGCGCGCTCCACGGGCGCCCGCAGCGCATACGCGAGAGGCCGCGCGCGCATGAACACGGGCCGCGCGTCCGCTCTCACCCGCAGGCTGACCGTCCCGCCAGTGAACCGCCCCAGGCCGTCCGCGAACACCTCACAGAATCTGGAACTGAATTCCTCTAAGTTAAATTCCTTTCGTTTACTATCCATTACATGACACTCTACCGTAGGTATTTCTATACCTAGCTCCTGTAACCACTGCCTACCAAGAAGCGTTGTTTTAGCTCCTTTGATAATATACAGATCTAGCTGTTTAGTTTTATCTTTAAAACGAACTAACACTTTAATTTTACCCACCGGTCGGATGTGTTCGCCGGTGTAGTACGTTATCAATAAATTAGCGTTACGAAGCTCACAATCCGGAAACATCTTCATATAATCTTTGTAACTTAAACACGAAATAGTGCTTCCGGTGTCTAATTCCATAATCAATTCATAATTGTTGACGTTAATTTTAAAATAGTACGGAAGATATTTTTTTAAAGGATGCGAGTCGATTGAAAAGTTAGTTACCTCCTCGCTATCGTCGCTTCCCTCACCCGAGTGCTCCTCCTTCATACAATAGCTTGCCGCCGTTTGACCAAGTCTCGGACACATCCTCTTCAAGTGGCCCTGCTTATTGCATGCCCGACACACGTACAGCTTGAACTTGCAAGCACTGGCAGCGTGCTGCCCTCCGCAAGCCGCACAGGGCCCTCGCCAGGCCTGCTGCCCGCTCGCCCGCCGCGCTGCGCCCGCGCCGTCGCCCGGCCGTCCCGCGCGCCCGGCCGCCTGGGTCGCGGCGCGCGTGACCTCGCCGCGCCCGCTGGCCGGCCCGCGCGGCGCGTGCCGCTCCCGACACTCGCCCGCGACGCCAGCCCGATGCACCGCTGTCGCCTGTCCCTCGTCGTGCGTGTCGCCGCCGTGCCCCTCCACCAGGGCCGCGTCCGCCTCGGCTGCCTCCATTGTGACCGCTAACCTCAAAGCTTTGTCGAACTTTAGGTCCTCCTCTGCAAACAGTCTCTGCCTTATGCTGTCGCTTCTCAAGCCGCAGACAAACTGATCCCTCAGACTTTCCGTGAGCCATGAACCAAAATTGCAAGTCATTGACAATTTTTTTAGTTCCGTTACGTACTCGGCGATTCCCTCGTTCCGTGCCTGTTTCCTTTGTCGAAATTTGTACCGTTCCGCTAGTATGCTGGGCCGTGGCTGTAAATGGTTCTTCATAATTTCGACTAATTGGGTAAAAGATTTCTTAGGCGGCTTGTCCGGTGTACATAAGTTAACTAGTAACTCGTAGGCATCACTACCCATGACCGTTATCAATGTTGGCACCTTCAAATCGTCTTTCACCTCATTCACAATAAAGTATTGTTCCAGACGCTCCACGTAAATAGTCCAATTATCCTTAAGCGGATCGAATGACGCAATTTTACCAACGGACATCTTGTGACGCGTCGGTGAAACTTATCACAACACAATTTCACAATATTACGCGTATGTTTTTATATATCCGCACGCACAGGATTCACAGTTTATCGTCGCCAGTTGTTATATACCGGATAAGCACCTGGTGATAGTCCTGAGGGAGAATTTTAGGGAAACACAATGAAAAGCTGCTGTCCGTTACTTAGCGTTTAATGCAAGTGGCGTTACATTATTCATCCATATCTACCTACACAAAATAATTATTTTCTACCTACATACATATTTGATATTTTATGTCATCTATATACCACAAAGTATTTAGTGGTCCACTGCTGGACATAACAAACTCCAATTTAATTTACTTTAAAATAAAATAACACTTTTCATTCTCAATAACCTCCTTAAGAGGAAATCGGAGCACCGTACAGCCCATGCAAACGTATTTTTGTTTCCTCCCTGGATATTAAAATAAGAGCAAATATCAAAAACGACAAAATCTACTATATAAAAATAAGTCGGGTTTTCCTTCCTGACGCTATAACTCCAGAACGCACCAACCGATTTCCACGGTTTTGCATTCGTTGGAAAGGTCTCGGGCTCCGTGAGGTTTATAGCAAAGAAAATTCAGGAAAAATTTGTTTGCCGGGTTTTTTTTTTTTTTTTGTGTTCCTCCTCGCCGTCTTCCGGCGGAGCTGCGGGAACGCTTTCGCACACTTCCGCTGCTCCGCCGACGGTTGCCCGGGACTCGGGGCCCATCTTGTGGGGCGCTCACCTGTAGCGCCACTCACCATTCAACCTGGCGTGCCGGAACACGGGACACGCCAGCCGTCTCGGGGGTCTCCTCCAACTGGGCGATGGTACCCCCCGGTTCCACCGCCCGGAGACCCACCTTATGGGGGAAGGCGGCGCTCATGCGCCAGGCGCCTCCGACCCACTCTTTTACGGCGGATTGGGTTGGACAGAGGGTCTTCTTCCCTCACCCGCTCCGCCGCCTCCTTCTGCGCCATAACCACCTCGCAAAATCGGAGCACCGCCTTCCACGCTCTGTCGCTGCCGACCATGGCTCTCACGACACCCGGCAGCGACAGGTCGCCCCCTATCACCGCCGCGAGCGTCGCCCGCGGCTCCGCCCACTCAGGGCATTCGGCCAGCGTGTGCTCCGCTGTGTCCTCTGGACACCCACAGGCGTGGCACACGCCGGTCGGCTCCCGACCCGCCACGCTGCACAGGTACTTGCCGAAGCAACCGTGCCCCGTCAGGACCTGCACAGTGCGGAAGGTGAGGGCCCCGTGTCGGCGATCGACCCACCTTTCTAGGACGGGCCGAATCGCCTCCACCGTCCTTTTGCCGGCGGTCGGCTCCGCCAGCCTGTCCTTCCATTTCCGGAGGAGGACCTGGCGGTCGAGTTGTCTCTGCCGCCCGGCCTCCTCCGGCTCTGGCTCCACCTCATCGGCTCGTGCTGCTGCGCTGCGGCGCCAGTACACCGCCGAGAGCACCTCCGCGTCCAGGTCCCACGGTGGGGTCCCGGCCAGGACGCACGCCGCCTCGCACGAGATGGTGCGGTATCCTCTCACCACCCTGATCGCCCTGATGACCCGTTGCGCACGGCGCAGGAGAGTCCTATTTTGGGCGCTCAGGGTGTCCGCCCAGATCGGGGCCCCGTAGAGGGCCATCGACCGCACCACCCCGGCGTACAACCGCCGGCATGCGACTGTCGGCCCGCCCAGGTTCGGCAGCAGCCAGCTCAGAGCTCCGGCCGCTCGCAACAACCTGGGGGCCAACCGCCGGAAGTGCTCCCGGAAGTTCCAGCGGCTGTCGAGGACGACGCCCAGGTACCGCATCGTCGACTCGACAGCGATGGGGACGCCGCCGACCACCAGCTGGGATCCTGCGGGAGGGGCGCGTCGGGCTCCGCGGAAACACAGAGCCTCTGACTTTTCCAGCGCCACCTCCAGCCCCAGCCGGCGGATTCGGGCCACCACTTGGGCCACTCCGGCCGTCGCCAACAGGGCCGCCTCGCGGTACGTGGCGCCGCAGGACGTGACGAGGGTGTCGTCGGCGTAACACGTTACGTCGACCCCCCGCAGATTGGCGCCCCGTAGCACCCAGTCGTAGCCGATGTTCCACAGGAGTGGCCCGAGAACCGATCCCTGTGGAACACCGCACGTCATGACCCGGCGGCCCCACCCGTCGCGCGTCGGGTACACCACTTCCCTCTCGGAGAAGTAGTCGAAGAGGAGACGACGCAGGTAGTCGGGCACGCGATGATAGCCCAGCGCCGCCCCTATACAGCCCCAGGGGAGGGTGTTAAAGGCGTTGGCGATGTCTAGAGACACCGCCAAGACGTACTCTCCCCGGGACACCGCCTCCTCCGAGAGGTCCCTCACACGCGCGATGGCGTCGACCGTCGACCGGCCTCGGCGGAAACCAAACTGCCGGTCGCTCAGCCCCGGCCCGACCCGTTCGAGGTGCTCGACGAGGCGCGCGGAAATAATCCGCTCGAAGAGCTTGCTCACCTCGTCGAGCAACACTATGGGCCGGTATGACGAAGGCGAGTCCGCCGGGCGGCCCTCCTTGCGCAGCAACACGAGCCTGCCGACCTTCCACTTCCTCGGAAAGCGGCCACTCCGCATACAGGAGTCGAAGAGCTCGACCACCCTGGGCCCGAGGGCCTCCAAGGCGAGCACCCACACCTTGCCGGGTACCCCGTCGGGGCCCGGTGCTGTGCTCTTGGCGCGGAGCCGCTGGACCGCGGCCTCCAGCTCCTCCTGGGACACCTCGGGTATCGAGGCGTCCGAGCCCTCCGACGCTGCAGCCGCCATAGGCGGAGGCGCCGAGTCGGCCCTCTCTGGGAAGAGAGTGGCGACGACGTTGGCAACCAACTCTGGTTGGAGACTCCGGGTCAGCGGAGGGGCCCAGGGGCGCAGCCGACCACGCACCGTCTTGTACGGGCGCCCCCAGGGATCTCTATTCAGAGTCTCCAACCACTCTCCCCACGACTCGGACTTTGCCTCCCGTATGGCGATCTGCAATGAGATGCATCTCTCCCTGTATGCGGCGTAGAGGCGGCTTTCCTCGGCGTCCACCCGTCTTCGCCGCCTTCTGTAGTGGGTGTACTGGCGTCTGGCTGCAACGCACGCTTCGCGAAGCCGGCGCATGTTCGCCGACCACCAGTACAACCATCTGCGGGGCGGGAGCGGTCTGGCGCGCGACATACCGGCGTCGCACACCTGCACCATCGACTCGCTCAACCGCTCCGCTCGCCCGTCCACGTCGACCGCCGGGCCCTCCGGCGCCGGCTGCCAAGCCTGGACGATGGACGCCTCGACGATGACGTCACCGTCCATGGTCTTGAGGGCCCAGCGCGGTCCTTCCCCGCGCGGGGGTCGGCTCTGTGGGGCTCCATGGTTAGCGGAGACCTCGAACCGGATATACCGATGGTCCGAGAGCGTCTCCGCATCCTCGAGCACCCTCCAGTTTCGGACACGGCGCGCAAGACACGGGGTCGCGAACGTGAGGTCCACGATGGATCCCCCGTTGTGCCGCACACACGTGTTTACCGACCCCCGGTTTAGAAGAACTAAGCCCGACGTGGCAGCCCACTCCTCTAATACCCTGCCCCGCGCATTGGTGACCGGAGAACCCCAAGCCGTAGACTTGGCGTTGAAGTCCCCGGCGACCAGCACCGGGATTGGGTGACTCTGGCCGACCAGAGCACCGACCTCAAGCAGGAATTGCTCGAATGCGGCCAGGCTCCGGTTCGGCGAGAAGTACACGCCGACGATCGTCACGCCCATAAGGGTGGCCGCGACGCATCCGTGGCCCTTCGCTATTTTGTCGAAGGGCGGGGAGCCGACGGCCGTCTGCGCGACGATCGCCACCGTATCCTCCCGGTCACCAACCCAGTTGTCCCTGGCGGGGACGAGGTAAGGTTCCGCCACCACCGCCGCCTGGATCGACCACTCGGCCAGGCTCTGGTACAAGAGGTCCTGAGCCCTGGCCGAGTGGTTGAGGTTCGCCTGCAGGAGAGACATGGCCATCCTTAATCGACGGTCATGTCTGCGACCCTCGCGGCACGTTCCACGTCAGTGGCGGACGGGCGGGCCGGCCGGGGGTGGGCTGTTGAGCGTTTCCCGGCGGGCTTTTCCTTCTTTTTCCTCTTTTTCTTTTGGTTTCCGGACTTGGCTTTGGCAGAAGCGGCGACACATGCTCCGCTTCCCGCTCTGTGGTCCGCCGGCTTCTGCTTCGCCTCGCACAGCGGGCAGTGTGGGGCAGCGGCACAGCCAGCCGCCTTGTGGCCCGGTTGACCGCAGCGATAGCAGGCATCGCTGCGGTCCACCTCGCAGGTGCATTTGCTCCGCACGTGCCCCGAGTCGAGGCACCGGTAGCACCGCAGGGGTCTGACCTCGAGAAGCCTGACCCGGGCCGACACCCACCCCACCAGTAGCCGCCCGCTGGAGGCGACCTTCTTGGCTGCCGTGACAGGGCAGCGCACCCACGCCGTGCCGGGGCTGTCGGGGGAGAAGCGGCGAATCTCCCCGCACTTGACCTGCTCGGGGGGGCATTCCCCGGAGCGGGCCACCGCAGCTGCTACCTCCTCCCGGGACACCGCGTCGTCCAGCTCGCTGATGCGCAGGTCTGTGCATTTCACGGGCCTGGAGACGCGGACCAGGTCCGCGGGAAGGACCTCCCGCAGTTTGCCCGCCAGCAGGTCCGCCTTCTCACCGCTGTCGGCCCCGGGAATCTCCAACACACGGGCCCCCGTCACGGCGGTTCTGAAGCGTAGACCCTTCAGGCCTAAGCCTTCCAGGTCGATCCGCCGCTTCGCCCCGTCGAGCACATCCTTGTAGGAGAGCTCCTTGCCCTCCATCGTGGCGCCCGGCTGGATGGTGAGGGTCACCGCTGCCGAGCGCGGGGAGCGAAGCTTCGCCGCAGGGTTCCTCTTTTTAGGCGGGGTTGCCGGCTTGTCGGACGGTGCGCTGCCCTTCTTCTTCCCCCGCTTGTTCCGCTTGGCAGCCGCGCTCCACTGCTCGGGCACGGCCGTCGTCGGGGGCTTCGGAGCGCCAGGTGTCGGCGCTGCCACCTCTGAATGCGCCTTTGGAGGCGTTTTCTTTTTCTGACCGCCTCGCCCGGCCTCACCGGCCGCGGGAGCGGGAGACGCAGCCGCAGCCCTCGCCCTGTCGGCGGCCAAAGGCGGCCGGAGGCGTGGCTCAGGAGGGAGTCGCATCTCGAGCGCCTCGAACCTTGCGCTGATCATGGTCCCCACTTCCACCATGATCGAGCGCTTCAGCGAGGCGACATCGTCGAGGATGGCTCCACTCGACTCCGCAGGCCTGACGAGGCTCGCCCGCAAGTCCGCGATCTCCTTGCGGAGTTCGGCGACCTCGCCTTGTAGGCGGGCATTGGCCCTTTCGAGCCGAGCCGTCTCCTCCGTAGCGGACCGCTCTGCCAGCTCCGCTACCACCTCCCTCAGGATCGCAGAGGCCTCCTTGAGGTCGCTCTTCAGCGTGCCCTTCAGGTTGCGCGATTTTGTCGCGACAGCCTGAATGAGGAGCACGCTGTCCTCCGCCTTTTTCCGCAGCTCGGATGTCGAGGGTCCGTCTTCGCCGCGTGACAGCGACGACGAGTCGGACAGACACCTCGACCGAGGGCGAGATCGGGATCGGAGGTCTTGGGCCATCTCGGCCACCTCCTTCTCCGTCCGGAGCTTCTCCTCCTCTCCCTGGGCTTTTAGGTACGCCTGCCTACGGCCGACGTACTGGCCCGATTTGGGCGGTCGCCCTCTCCCTCGCTTCGAAGCCGGCGGCGTGGGAGCAGGCTGCTCGACCACTGCCGACTCCTCCTCATCTCTGTTGTGGGGCCGTTTACGCGCATTGCGCCAGAAGCCCCCCGACGTGTCGTCTCCGGACGACACCGACACCAGGGTCACCACCGAGGAGTCAGTCTCCTCCGCAGTGTCCTGGGTCTCCTCGTCCCTCATCACTGTGCCGTCGGTGTCCGTTATACAGTTGCCTGGGTCGTGTTTACGAAGGCCAGCGGATTGCCGGCCTACGAGGCAGTTCTTGCCCCCCCCAGAATACGCGGGGCTGCTCGCGTCCGTAGACGCAAGGAGGGATTCTCCGGCTGAGCCGGTACCCTCCTGGGGTAAATTACTTGTACCTTTAGAACTTGCCATGTTTTTTTTACTCTTTTTTAACGGGGTGAGTTCCCCGGCCTCTAGGGATTGGGTACCCCCCAACCATTCATCCCCTCGCCGAGAGCCAAACTTGGAATTAGGGTAATTTTTTAGAGAGGTTTTCTTCCTCGCGGCCCCCACCGGAGTGGCGGCCCTCACCCCTGACGCCCACGGGTCAGGGAGCGAGTTGGCCGACGGTGGCCTAAGCCATGCTGCCAGTCTCGTGACCGACAGCCCGTCGCCCCCGCGTTTGGGTGAGCAACCCTCATGGGTTTTTCCCACCCTGGTCCCATCCACAGTGCCCTCTGCTAAACCAGAGGGACACGTGGAGAGACCCCACCCCATGGTCTCATCAGCACTACCCTCTGCTTGAGCAGAGGGACACGTGGAGAGACCCCAACTCTGAGCCGCTCTTGGTCTGGCCCCTCCCTCCAAGCCTGCCCGTTATGGGAAACCCTGTACGGTATAGCCTTGGAGATCATCGGGACGCGCAAGCCCCCCCACCACGACAAGGTGGCGGCCCCCGGGGGGAGGTATTATCAGTCCTAGCTACAGTTGTCCCGCTCACATTATAAGGGGTGAGACGGACAGTCCAGCCAGCGCGACGACAATAATTTCGATGTAAATTGAATTTTCAAATGTTCCTTGCGCTGGTATTTCCTCTTAACATTATATTTAATTGTTGATCATTACGATGTGTGTTGATACATCAGGCGTACGGCGGTGCGCAACGACACGTGCGCGATGGCCGGCGTGAGTCTGAACATGTCGGCGCGCGTGCACCCCGTCATCTGGGCCACCGCCGGCCTGCCCTTCGACTGCATCCAGGCCGTGCCCGTGCAGAAGCCCCTGGGTGAGTCCGCTGCTGATGGGGATGAACGACACGTGCGCGATGGCCGGCGTGAGTCTGAACATGTCCGCGCGCGTGCACCCCGTCATCTGGGCCACCGCCGGCCTGCCCTTCGACTGCATCCAGGCCGTGCCCGTGCAGAAGCCCCTGGGTGAGTCCGCTGCTGATGGGGATGAACGACACGTGCGCGATGGCCGGCGTGAGTCTGAACATGTCCGCGCGCGTGCACCCCGTCATCTGGGCCACCGCCGGCCTGCCCTTCGACTGCATCCAGGCCGTGCCCGTGCAGAAGCCCCTGGGTGAGTCCCGTGACTCCGCTGGTGACTGGTGGGGATGGGGATGACGGCCGAAACATAACATCGCATGTAGCGTCCATAGCCCAATGGCTTGCCTCGATTCAATGTGATCGAAAGTGTTAAGCAACGACGGGCGCGGTCGGTTTGTGGATGGGTGACCGCTAGTGGCAAAATTTCATGGGCGCTACCGTGCTTCGGAGGGCACGTAAAGCCGTCGGTCCCGGTTGTTTTCAATGCTGAAAACAGTCGTTAAGCCTTGTCGAAGACCTTCGGGTGGCTTGAGAACATTCGACTCTGGGTTGGCCACTAACCCCTCCACCAATCCGCATTTGAGCAGCGTGGTGGAAGTATGCTCTAAACCTCCCGCAGAAGTGTCTGTGGGGGAGACCCGTGCCCAGCAGTGGGACGTCTATGGGTCGCAGCGAAACATAACATATGAAATTAAAATGAAAACACTTTATTCAGATTCAGAATCATTTATTGTCATTATACGTGTTTTTATTAAGTTTTAAGGTATAAGTAGTAGATTCCATATACCTGGCAACAAAATGCAAGGATAATCTGCCACCACCTTTTTAGCTGATATTAATATAGATTGCTTTTAAAAACGAATATTTTTTTTTATCCCGTGAATGCCATGCGACACACATACACTTTCTTATAAAATTAAATGTTTCTTAAAGATATATTCTATTGTATTATTATTATCTTATTAGATGATCGTTTTTTCCAGGTGGTTGTTTAATTATAGCGGTGAATTCACTCATATACCTGAACCAGTCGGTGCCGCCCTACGCCGTGTCGCTCAACAGTATAGCAACGCACACGACTAACTTTCCACTCAGTAAGTACATCACTACCCTTTCTTTGTCCCACTGTTGGGCTCGGGTCTCCTCTCAGAATGGGAGGGATTAGGCCTTAGTCCACTACGCTGGCCAAGTGCGGATTGGCAGACTTCGCATACCTTCGATAACGTTATGATGAACTCTCAGGCATGCAGGTTTGCTAACGATGTGTCCTTCACCGTTATAGCAAGTGACATTTAATTGCTAAGCGGTGACAGCCTAGTGGTACACTATTAATTAATTAGATATCGTTTTTAACCCCCGACACAAAAACGACGGGGTGTTATAAGTTTGACGTGTCTGTGTGTGTATCTGTCTGTGGCATCGTAGCTCCCGAACGGATGAACCGATTTTGATTTTGTTTTTTTGTTTGAAAGGTGAATTAGTCGGGAGTGTTCTTAGCTATGTTTCATGAAAATCGGTCCAAGATGGCCGCCGCCACAAAATGGCGGAATATATATTTTTTAACAACTCAATATGAATATCAAATGAAAGGTCTTGAATAGTAGAATAATATCTCCATTGGCTGCAATACAGTCCAATCAATAGAAGCACGCACTCTTTTATTGGGAAAATTCTTCACTGCCAATAAAAATTAAATATTCCAAATTCAAATGTAATATTTTGTTTATTTTTAATTGTAACAGTATTTATGGCCAGACTATGTAAACAGGTCGGCTTACAAAATGTTTTTTGCCATAACCCTTGGCTGCGACCTATAGACGTAACGTCCCACTGCTGGGCACGGGCTCCCACAGAAACTGCTGCGGGAGGTCTAGAGCATACTCTACCACGCTGCTCCAATGTGGATTGGTGGAGACGAACACAAAATGTTTACAACAAAATTTTTTTTTTTTAAGAAACTTTATTCAATAAATGCTTAAGACTAATACAATTAAAACATCCCGCCAAACTCCAGAGGAGTTTGTAGGCGGATAGTGTTCGCTCATGCTTTTTTACACAGTTTTATATTTTATACAGTTTTATATTTTAGACAATACATACATATAGCGGTAAATCTCTCAACGATACATAAGTAATATATAAATAAAGCTCTAAGTGATGGATTCATAATAATTATGTTGTCCATTCAAGGGGTACAGGAGGGCGTGTGCATAACCCTGGACGGGGCGCAGGTGGCGGCGCTGGGCGACACGCGCTTCGCCGTAGCGCTGAAGGGCGGGCAGCTGTACGTGCTCACGCTGCTGTCGGACTCGGTGCGCAGCGTGCGCAGCTTCCACCTGGACCGCGCCGCCGCCTCCGTGCTCACCTCGTGTGTGAGTAGCCCGCACGTCACGCCGGGGGGCGGGCAGCTGTACGTGCTCACGCTGCTGTCGGACTCGGTGCGCAGCGTGCGCAGCTTCCACCTGGACCGCGCCGCCGCCTCCGTGCTCACCTCGTGTGTGAGTAGCCCGCACGTCACGCCGGGGGGCGGGCAGCTGTACGTGCTCACGCTGCTGTCGGACTCGGTGCGCAGCGTGCGCAGCTTCCACCTGGACCGCGCCGCCGCCTCCGTGCTCACCTCGTGTGTGAGTAGCCCGCACGTCACGCCGGGGGGCGGGCAGCTGTACGTGCTCACGCTGCTGTCGGACTCGGTGCGCAGCGTGCGCAGCTTCCACCTGGACCGCGCCGCCGCCTCCGTGCTCACCTCGTGTGTGAGTAGCCCGCACGTCACGCCGGGGGGCGGGCGGCTGTACGTGCTCACGCTGCTGTCGGACTCGGTGCGCAGCGTGCGCAGCTTCCACCTGGACCGCGCCGCCGCCTCCGTGCTCACCTCGTGTGTGAGTAGCCCGCACGTCACGCCGGGGGGCGGGCGGCTGTACGTGCTCACGCTGCTGTCGGACTCGGTGCGCAGCGTGCGCAGCTTCCACCTGGACCGCGCCGCCGCCTCCGTGCTCACCTCGTGTGTGAGTAGCCCGCACGTCACGCCGGGGGGCGGGCAGCTGTACGTGCTCACGCTGCTGTCGGACTCGGTGCGCAGCGTGCGCAGCTTCCACCTGGACCGCGCCGCCGCCTCCGTGCTCACCTCGTGTGTGAGTAGCCCGCACGTCACGCCGGGGGGCGGGCAGCTGTACGTGCTCACGCTGCTGTCGGACTCGGTGCGCAGCGTGCGCAGCTTCCACCTGGACCGCGCCGCCGCCTCCGTGCTCACCTCGTGTGTGAGTAGCCCGCACGTCACGCCGGGGGGCGGGCAGCTGTACGTGCTCACGCTGCTGTCGGACTCGGTGCGCAGCGTGCGCAGCTTCCACCTGGACCGCGCCGCCGCCTCCGTGCTCACCTCGTGTGTGAGTAGCCCGCACGTCACGCCGGGGGGCGGGCAGCTGTACGTGCTCACGCTGCTGTCGGACTCGGTGCGCAGCGTGCGCAGCTTCCACCTGGACCGCGCCGCCGCCTCCGTGCTCACCTCGTGTGTGAGTAGCCCGCACGTCACGCCGGGGGGCGGGCAGCTGTACGTGCTCACGCTGCTGTCGGACTCGGTAGCTTCCACCTGGACCGCGCCGCCGCCTCCGTGCTCACCTCGTGTGTGAGTAGCCCGCACGTCACGCCGGGGGGCGGGCAGCTGTACGTGCTCACGCTGCTGTCGGACTCGGTGCGCAGCGTGCGCAGCTTCCACCTGGACCGCGCCGCCGCCTCCGTGCTCACCTCGTGTGTGAGTAGCCCGCACGTCACGCCGGGGGGCGGGCAGCTGTACGTGCTCACGCTGCTGTCGGACTCGGTGCGCAGCGTGCGCAGCTTCCACCTGGACCGCGCCGCCGCCTCCGTGCTCACCTCGTGTGTGAGTAGCCCGCACGTCACGCCGGGGGGCGGGCAGCTGTACGTGCTCACGCTGCTGTCGGACTCGGTGCGCAGCGTGCGCAGCTTCCACCTGGACCGCGCCGCCGCCTCCGTGCTCACCTCGTGTGTGAGTAGCCCGCACGTCACGCCGGGGGGCGGGCAGCTGTACGTGCTCACGCTGCTGTCGGACTCGGTGCGCAGCGTGCGCAGCTTCCACCTGGACCGCGCCGCCGCCTCCGTGCTCACCTCGTGTGTGAGTAGCCCGCACGTCACGCCGGGGGGCGGGCGGCTGTACGTGCTCACGCTGCTGTCGGACTCGGTGCGCAGCGTGCGCAGCTTCCACCTGGACCGCGCCGCCGCCTCCGTGCTCACCTCGTGTGTGAGTAGCCCGCACGTCACGCCGGGGGGCGGGCAGCTGTACGTGCTCACGCTGCTGTCGGACTCGGTGCGCAGCGTGCGCAGCTTCCACCTGGACCGCGCCGCCGCCTCCGTGCTCACCTCGTGTGTGAGTAGCCCGCACGTCACGCCGGGGGGCGGGCAGCTGTACGTGCTCACGCTGCTGTCGGACTCGGTGCGCAGCGTGCGCAGCTTCCACCTGGACCGCGCCGCCGCCTCCGTGCTCACCTCGTGTGTGAGTAGCCCGCACGTCACGCCGGGGGGCGGGCAGCTGTACGTGCTCACGCTGCTGTCGGACTCGGTGCGCAGCGTGCGCAGCTTCCACCTGGACCGCGCCGCCGCCTCCGTGCTCACCTCGTGTGTGAGTAGCCCGCACGTCACGCCGGGGGGCGGGCAGCTGTACGTGCTCACGCTGCTGTCGGACTCGGTGCGCAGCGTGCGCAGCTTCCACCTGGACCGCGCCGCCGCCTCCGTGCTCACCTCGTGTGTGAGTAGCCCGCACGTCACGCCGGGGGGCGGGCAGCTGTACGTGCTCACGCTGCTGTCGGACTCGGTAGCTTCCACCTGGACCGCGCCGCCGCCTCCGTGCTCACCTCGTGTGTGAGTAGCTGTAGTGTATGCGCCGGCGTCGGTCACGCGCTAGCGGTGAGCCAGTACGGACGTGGGCCGGACGCATTACCTACATCACCTATTGAGTTATCAAATGCGTGTTTTATTTACTATAATGGACACCCAAGCACTACAGTAGCCCGCACATTTCACGCGCTAGCGGTGAGCCAGTACGGACGTGGGCCGGACGCATTACCTACTTCACCTATTGAGTGATCAAAGGCGTGTTTTATTTACTATAATGGACACCCAAACACTACAGTAGCCCGCACATTGCACGCCGACAGGGGCGGCGCTGGGCGACACGCGCTTCGCACGCACACTGTTCAATGCGAAATGGAAAGACGAAACGAAAATAACTGGCTTGCTTTCTATGAGAGAGAGAGAGAGAGACAGACAGAAACACGCGCACGCCGCACGGCTTACAACTATAGCAAAAAGTGTCGTTACAACTTTTGGTCTTAATTTTTTCCGTCTATCCCCCTTTCGCAACAATCCTGTCGATAGCTATTGACAGGATTTACAGATTATTGACTGTATTTACAGATTTTTTTTATTATTATTATTTTTATTGGAACGAAGTTCCTTATCGCTCGTTGTGAAAGGGGGCTAGACGGAAAAACATTCTTACGAAAAGTTGTCACGACACTTTTTGCTATAGTAAGCTATTGTAAGCTGTGCGGCGTGCGCATGTTTCTCTGTCTGTCTGTCTGTCTGTCTGTCTGGAACTTCGTTCCATCCGGGTGTCCCTTGACACCTCTCAACTTTTTTTACTAGTGTAGTAAGTGGTACCCTCAACTGTTTCAGATGTGCGTGATAGAGGAGGACTTCCTGTTCCTGGGCTCGCGGCTGGGCAACTCGCTGCTGCTGCGCGTCACCGAGCGGGAGAACCGGATGCTGTTCTCAGTGGACAAGCCGCTGGAGGCCACCGTCGACCTTACCGTCTCCGAGAATGGTTCGTAGCGAATTTATTTGGTTTTGTGGTTTACGTTAGTAATTTCATTTTGGGATTTAATTAGTTTTGAGTACTTTTGACTTAAGTAATTTTATTACATTTTTTGTATTAAATAATTTATTTATGTATTTAACCTTTGAGCCAAAAGACTGCAAAGGGAGGACATACTGCCCAATAATATTCTCAATCAGTCAACCCAGTTTTATAAAATAAAAAGTACTACTTATACAAAATATATAATATATACATACCTACATATAATATGTTTTTAAAATTAATCAGCTGTGATACTACTAGAGATTGCTAAAAAATACATTTTTTAATCTTTTTAAAATCTTATAATAATCAATAAGTATATTTAGTGTGGGTATGAAGTCATTTTTGGCTACTTTCTTCAGATAAAGAACAACAACAGCAACAACAGCAGCAGCAGAGCAAGGAGACGGGCGCGGAGTCGGCGAAGCGGCGGCGCATGGACACGATAAGCGACTGCGTGGCCAGCAACGTGATCGAGCTGAGCGACAAGGACGAGCTGGAGGTGTACGGCTCCGACATCCGCACCTCCACGCAGCTCACCAGCTACGTGTTCGAGGTCAGTCACAGCAGCAGCAGCAGCAGCAGCAGCAGCAGAGCAAGGAGACGGGCGCGGAGTCGGCGAAGCGGCGGCGCATGGACACGATAAGCGACTGCGTGGCCAGCAACGTGATCGAGCTGAGCGACAAGGACGAGCTGGAGGTGTACGGCTCCGACATCCGCACCTCCACGCAGCTCACCAGCTACGTGTTCGAGGTCAGTCCCAGCAGCAGCAGCAGCAGCAGAGCAAGGAGACGGGCGCGGAGTCGGCGAAGCGGCGGCGCATGGACACGATAAGCGACTGCGTGGCCAGCAACGTGATCGAGCTGAGCGACAAGGACGAGCTGGAGGTGTACGGCTCCGACATCCGCACCTCCACGCAGCTCACCAGCTACGTGTTCGAGGTCAGTCACAGCAGCAGCAGCAGCAGCAGCAGCAGCAGCAGAGCAAGGAGACGGGCGCGGAGTCGGCGAAGCGGCGGCGCATGGACACGATAAGCGACTGCGTGGCCAGCAACGTGATCGAGCTGAGCGACAAGGACGAGCTGGAGGTGTACGGCTCCGACATCCGCACCTCCACGCAGCTCACCAGCTACGTGTTCGAGGTCAGTCACAGCAGCAGCAGCAGCAGCAGCAGCAGCAGCAGAGCAAGGAGACGGGCGCGGAGTCGGCGAAGCGGCGGCGCATGGACACGATAAGCGACTGCGTGGCCAGCAACGTGATCGAGCTGAGCGACAAGGACGAGCTGGAGGTGTACGGCTCCGACATCCGCACCTCCACGCAGCTCACCAGCTACGTGTTCGAGGTCAGTCACAGCAGCAGCAGCAGCAGCAGCAGCAGCAGCAGAGCAAGGAGACGGGCGCGGAGTCGGCGAAGCGGCGGCGCATGGACACGATAAGCGACTGCGTGGCCAGCAACGTGATCGAGCTGAGCGACAAGGACGAGCTGGAGGTGTACGGCTCCGACATCCGCACCTCCACGCAGCTCACCAGCTACGTGTTCGAGGTCAGTCACAGCAGCAGCAGCAGCAGCAGCAGCAGCAGCAGCAGCAGAGCAAGGAGACGGGCGCGGAGTATTATACGGACGGACGGAAATAATATTATTTCCGTCTATATAGAGTGGTCACCATCGTCTATGGACACGTGCGACACCGGGGGTGCGATCACAGTTGCGTTGCCTGCCTTGAAGGAAGCGTTTTACACTCTTTTTGAAGCGCTCCATGTCGTAGCTCGAAGGGAAATCCTCAGTCGGAAGTTCATTCCACAGAAGACCAGTACGGAGGAGCCAACATGTATTTGGTTCCATGGCCACTTCAGTTCTTTGGAGTCCTCGCAACGTTAAGCCGTCCAGATTATATTCAGTCGTATAACAATGAACATCGACTGAATATTCAGTCGTATAACAATGAACATCGACTGAATATTCAGTCGTATAACAATGAACATCGACTGAATATTCAGTCGTATAACAATAAACATCGACTGAATATTCAGCCGTATAACAATGAACATCGACTGAATATTCAGTCGTATAACAATGAACATCGACTGAATATTCAGTCGTATGTCATGCCGTTGTGTGTGCAGGTGTGCGACTCGCTGCTGAACATATGCCCGATCGGCGACATATCTATGGGCGAGCCGCAGCTGCTGGGCGAGGACGCCGAGCGGCGGGGCCAGCCGCTGGAGCTGGTGGCGTGCAGCGGGCGCGGCAAGAACGGCGCGCTCACCGTGCTGCAGCGCGCCGCGCGCCCGCAGCTCGTCACCGCCTTCGACCTGCCCGGTCGGTGCCCCGACAGACAGACAGACAGACAGACAGACAGACAGACCAGACAGACCAGACAGACCAGACAGACCAGACAGACACCTCTTAACTCTTACAGATGTTGCTTAAATTAGTTAGGATAACCATCTCCACATTAACGTACGCGAAGGCTGTTGCTAACAGATGTCTCCTCACCCTCCAGGTTGCATCGACATGTGGACGGTTGTTGCTTAAATTCGTTAGGATAACCATCTCCACATTTACGTACGCGAAGGCCGTTGCTAACAGATGCATCCTCACCCTCCAGGTTGCATCGACATGTGGACGGTTGTTGCTTAAATTCGTTAGGATATCCATCTCCACATTTACGTACGCGAAGGCTGTTGCTAACAGATGCATCCTCACCCTCCAGGTTGCATCGACATGTGGACGGTTGTTGCTTAAATTCGTTAGGATAACCATCTCCTCATTTACGTACGCGAAGGCTGTTGCTAACAGATGCGTCCTCACCCTCCAGGTTGCATCGACATGTGGACGGTTGTTGCTTAAATTCGTTAGGATAACTATCTCCACATTTACGTACGCGAAGGCTGTTGCTAACAGATGCATCCTTACCCTCCAGGTTGCATCGACATGTGGACGGTGATCGGGGAGCCGTCGGAGCAGTCTCGGGAAGCGCATAAAGACATGGAGGGCACCCACGCGTACATGATACTTACACAAGAAGATTCTAGCATGGTGAGCGCTCAATCTCAAATTTCTCACTTTAGTTATATTGTAGTGTGACGTAGGACGCTACCTAGTGCTAATAAACGCCTAAGCAAATGCGGACGTCTATTATTTGTCTTCCTTAGTCATCAAGTGCATCACCCAACAACGGCAGGAGTTGGGGGGAAATGTTCGGTACTAGCAGGTTGAATATCAAATTTGAGATTAAGTAAAATCAGCGCTGCTGTTTTCCTTTGGATCCAACAGCATATGAGAGCCAGCAGCCGCTGATTTTCAGGACGACCCTCGTTGGGAAGTTCGTACAAGTTGTTTTCTTATTTATATTTTTATATACATAAATGTATATCATTAATAAAAAAATTATAAAGTAAGTCACTATTTTCAATTTGTGTTACGTTCCTTATTTGGCCCCACCGTCCCCAGATCCTGCAGACGGGCCAGGAGATCAACGAGGTGGACAGCTCCGGGTTCATGACCAACTCGCCCACGGTGTTCGCGGGCAACCTCGGCGGGAACAAGTGCATGGTGCAGGTCACCACCACCACCATCCGGCTCGTCAGGAGTGAGTTACTGCTGCTACACAATATTGTCAATAATTTCTGTCATGGGCGGCAGCGGGTGGGTGGTCCTGCAAGCTCGTTTGCTATCTTGAATCCATAAAAAAAAATTGTGTGGTTTTATGAAACCACGGTTAAAGTGAAACTTTTTTTCACATTATAGACATAGTCAGTGTCAGTCAGTCAGTGTCCAGTGTCAGTCAGTCAGTCAGTCAGTCTGACAGTCAGTCTGACAGTCTGTCAGACAGTCAGTCAGTCGGACAGTCAGTCAGTCAGTCAGACAAATGATCTAATATTACATTTTTAATGCTATATGCGTAACGCGACATGCGTAACGCGACATGCGACAGACAAGCCAAAATTTTCAGTACGATGTAATAAAAGTTTCACTTTAAAAACTCCTCCGCAGACGGCGTCCTCCTCCAGTCCATATCGCTGGACTGGACGGCGCGCAGCGCGGTGGTGGCGGACCCCTACCTCGACATGTGGACGGTTGTTGCTTAAATTCGTTAGGATAACCATCTCCACATTTACGTACGCGAAGGCTGTTGCTAACAGATGTATCCTCACCCTTCAGGTTGCATCGACATGTGGACGGTTGTTGCTTAAATTCGTTAGGATAACCATCTCCACATTTACGTACCCGAAGGCTGTTGCTAACAGATGTATCCTCACCCTTCAGGTTGCATCGACATGTGGACGGTTGTTGCTTAAATTCGTTAGGATAACCATCTCCACATTTACGTACGCGAATGCTGTTGCTAACAGATGTATCCTCACCCTCCAGGTTGCATCGACATGTGGACGGTTGTTGCTTAAATTCGTTAGGATTGTAGTGTATGTAAGTTAGTTATAAGGAATGTTGTCTGTGTGTGAATGCGATTTAGCCTATAACATAGTTGTAAGCAATCTGAGCAGTAATAAAGATCATCTTAACAAGATCAGATGCCTCTCAATTAAACCCGTCACCTCATGGCGACCCTGCCTTATATGGGCATCCCGCGCATTCCTAACTCTAAGTCGCGTCGCGAGTGCAATGGAACTTTAATTTAATAATTGTTTCACCAAAAAAAAAAAAAATACGATGGGTTCGAGTCAGACCAAAGAAGAGGTGATTATCGCGCAAACTGCCGCCGGTAATGGCAAAAACAGTGCGTCATCAGAGATGGGCTACTCCAGTATGAACACAACAAATATTTTGCTCACGGTGATCGTCGTCGTCGTATTGGCGGCCACACTTTACTTTGCTTGCCGTTTTTATAAACAAATACATGAAAATTGGATGGAGAGCCAGATGAACCGCCGGTCCCTGCGTCGAAGCCAGGCCATGGGATACCTCGACAAGCGCCAAGGTCCTCGGGTCGAGCAGGTGTAATAAAACGTCGGAGAACAATATCAAGACTACGGTGCAATACGTGCGAAATAACGTAATGGTGTTTTAAAAGTGACTCTTTTAATTACAATAAATTTTTGAACTTTGAGGTAATAGTGTATACATGATTACCAACTATGATAGGAAATAGGAAGAAAAAGTAAAGCAGTAAGTAGAAAGTATTCGATAAGTGTGTTAAATGTAAGTATAATCATTGGACTATGTTTTATTCATGGCGTAATTATCTTATCTTAAATCGTGCACAGTAACTCGGCGAACATGATACCCCGAAACGTATATGGAATGTTTTGGCATTACTCGCCGCGTTAGGATCAGATTCTTTGTGTTAATTGAGATGTGCATTCTTATTATGTAGATATAATAAACAGCGAGATGCTTTGTTGTGATTATAGATTATGGCTGATGATTTGATTAAAATATATGATGAATTGATCCTAATACGTAAATATTTAATTAAGAAGGGACAAAGCAGATATACGTGTTCCGTAACTTTAAATAAATTAGAGGAAGCTAAAATTTTATACGAAAGGGCACGATCATTATTATCAAAGGTGAAGCCTGATGTAGAACCCAAGTTAGTGACGTCATTTACTTCCACTTATAATAAGATTTACAGTTTATTTGTAGAAATATCTCAATTGTGTACTTTAGTTCCTAGCGAAGATAAACCTAAAATAATGGAGTTTGATATTAAGACCGCCTGTAATTTGATTCCTTTATTGTATGATAAAGAGAGCACCACGAAACGATTGATTGATGCTGTAGAAATGTATGCAGAAATGCTAAACAGTGAGGGAAAAACTTTATTAATAAAATTTGTTTTGAAAGGTCGACTTTCTGAGAACGCAAAATTACGTTTGTCGGATAGTTATTCTACAGTTAGCGATTTAATTCAAGACTTAAGAAAACATTTACTTACTAAAAAATCTTTTACGGCTATTCAGACCCGCCTTCAAAATACGAATCAAGGTTGGAGGTCCGTTGACGAATATGGTACTGAGATCGAGAAGCTTTTTACCGACTTAACTATTTCACAGGCGGACGGTGACTCAAAAAAATACGCCGTTCTTAAACCATTAAACGAAAAAATGGCTGTGAAAATATTTTCAGACGGTTTGAAAAGTTCCAGGATGAGCACGATCGTGGCCGCCCGGAACTATGACAGTCTCAAGGACGCGATACAGGCGGCGAAGGATGAGGAGGTGGCGACGCCTTCCACATCCGCCCAGGCAGACGTTTTGCAGTACTCGCGAGGAGGAAGAGGTAAGGTAGGTAAGTATCAGACACCAGGACCGAAAGGGCAAGGTCATCGCGGTCACACTTATCATAGCAACTTTCGGCCTCGCAGTTCATACAGGCCTACAGGCAGGCCTGCTACTTCGGATCGCGGTAGATTTTTTAATTTCAGAAATAGGAATGGTAGAAAATACAGCCCCCGCCAACCATCATGGCGTGGCAACAGGCGAAATATTTTTTCAGCGCAGCAAACTTTGGACAGTCATGCTGAAGATACAACAGCTGATAATAATAATGATTCACAAAACGACCAAATGCAGTTTTTTCGAGTTTAAAAAATATGTTTTTACTTTCAATGGACAGTGTAAATACGTTTCATTTTATATTAACAATACAAAATTCTCCTTTTTATTAGATACAGGTGCAGCTCTGTCAGTAATCAAAATTAATGAATTACCTAAATATATCCCTATATTTAGTGACAATACTATAGTTAATGGAATAGGAGGTCAAATTCGTTCGTCGGGACACGTTACACTTACACTTAAATCGGAAAACTATGAAACATTTTTACAGAAATTTCACGTTTTTGCAAAACTGCCATTGAAAGCGTGCGGAATTTTAGGACTAGATTTCCTATCCACTTATAATTGTAATATCGATTTGGCTTCTAACATTTTAACCATTAATCACAACGGAAATAAATCTTATTTACCGATTTCTGACACGCCTGATTTTAGAAATAATATTGTTTTACCTGCTAGAAGTGAATCAGTTCATTACGTATATCTGGATGATAATGATGTGAGTGGCGATTGTATTGTTTGTGCTAAAGAAATAGAGAAGGATGTCTTTGTTGCAGGAACTATAGTAAGACCAAAGAATGGCAGAATACCGATTAGATTACTTAATGTGAAAGAAGAGGAAGTGAGATTAAATAACTTTATCCCTGAAGTTAATTTTTTAAATGAATATGACACATTTTCTTTCCCAAAGTCTAATTCAAGTATAACTAGAGCTCAAAATTTACTTTCACTATTAAAATTAAACCATCTAAACACTGAAGAAGAAAGTTCCATCAAAACTATTTGTTCAAAATATTCAGATGTTTTCTTTCTACCAGGAGATAAATTGTCAACCACAAATGTCTATGAGCAATCTATAACACTGAAACCAAATACAAGTCCTATTTATGTTAAGCCTTATAGATTGCCACAAACAATGAAACCAGAGATAGATAGACAAGTAAAACAAATGTTAAAAGATGACATAATTGAAGAATCAGTGAGTGAGTGGTCAAGTCCAGTACTGTTGGTTCCTAAAAAATCTGTAAATAGTAAAAAATGGCGTTTGGTAGTTGACTATAGAAAACTTAATGATGTTATAGTCGATGATAAGTTTCCACTACCAAACATTACCGACATCTTAGACTCGCTGTCCGGATCTATCTATTATAGTCATTTAGACCTGAATCAGGGTTATTATCAAGTTAGTTTGTCCCCTGATAGCCGCAAATATACCGCTTTCACTACTAGCACAGGTCAGTATCAACTAAAACGCCTCCCAATGGGTTTAAAAAGCTCATGTAGTAACTTTAGTAGAGTTATGTCAATAGCTATGTCTGGTCTGACTTATGAAAAATGTTTTGTTTATTTAGATGACTTAATTATCTTCGGAAGAAATTTGGAAATCCACAACAAAAATTTGGTTGATGTCTTTGAAAGATTGAGAAAAGTAAATCTAAAGTTAAATCCACAGAAATGCCAATTTTTAAAAAAGGAAATATTATATCTGGGTCATCTTGTTTCTGCTGACGGTGTTTTGCCTGACCCAGAAAAAACTAAAATTTTACAAAATTATCCGGTACCCAAAAGCGTTGACGAAGTCAAAAGGTTTGTAGCGTTCTGTAACTACTATCGTAAATTTGTACCATGCTTTGCCGAAATTACATTACCTTTAAACAAATTATGCCGAAAAAACGTTACTTTTAATTGGACCGATGAGTGTCAAAAATCTTTTGAATTCCTTAAAACATCTTTAATAACGCCACCTATACTGCAATACCCAAATTTTTCTGAAAAAAATGAATTTGTAATACAGACTGACGCATCAGGTATAGCTGTTGGTGCAGTTCTATGCAATAAGGACTTAAGACCTGTAGCCTATGCTAGTAGACCCTTAAATAAAAGCGAATTAAACTACCCTACAATCCAAAAAGAACTTACAGCTATAGTTTGGGCAGTGAAGTACTTCAGACCGTACCTATATGGCAGACACTTTACAATAATGACAGACCACAAACCGCTGGTGTATTTATTCGGAATGAAGGATCCCTCAAGCAGGTTGTTAAAATTTCGCCTGACTCTTGAGGAGTACGATTTTAAAATAGTATATGTGCAAGGAAAAGATAATGCTGTAGCAGATGCATTATCCAGGGTGTGTTTGACGTCGAATGAATTGAGTAGTATGAACGAGAGAATTTCGGAAGTTAATGTTATGACTAGGGCTCAAAGGCGAAGAATGGAAGAAAGTGTGGATGATTCGCGAACTCTTAATAAACCTACCGATGATAGGCTTGGCCAGCCAAGAGTCGTAGAGTTATTAAGAAAACCACGCGATTTGATTGAAATGATTCTAGTGCAAAAAGATAGAGTGGATGAGTATAGAAAGAAGAAATTAATTAGTGACGAAGAAGAATGTTTCGCATATATTCCTAGAAAATTGATGTTATGTATAAATCTCGACTTTAGGGCACATTTCTCGCGAGCCGAATTTGTGACTAAGTTGGAAAGATTTAGTAAGAGATTAAAGATAGAGGAAATATGTATGATTAAAAATAAACAAAATGAAGAATTTATAAAAGGCTTATGTCAAGAAATACAGTCACTGACTACATGGACGGGTCCAAGAGTATGCATACTAAGAGGAGTAGAAAGGATTGACGATAAAAACGTTAGAAATTTTATTTTACATGATTTTCATCTTCTGCCCACTAGCGGTCATGCTGGTGTGCGCAGAATGACAAATAATATTAAGAGACGATTTTACTGGCCGAAGCTTGAACAAGATGTACTTGATTTTATTAGCAAATGTCCTAAGTGCCAAAAAACAAAGTATAGTAGGTACACAAAACAGCCAATGACAATTACTACGACAGCTAAAGCTGCTTTCGAAAAAATATTTTTAGATCTCGTTGGTCCAATGGACAGAGATGAAAATGGATATTGTTATACACTCACCATTCAATGCGAGCTGACAAAATTCATTGAAGCTTATCCGATTAGGAATAAGGAAGCATTAACCGTCGCACGAGCTTTTGTGCAAAATTTTGTTTTACGTTTCGGAATACCTAACGTCATAGCCACCGATAGAGGTTCGGAATTTATTTCTAAAACTATGGTAGAAGTATGCAAATTGCTTGAAATAGAAAAATTAACATCTACAGCATACCATCATCAATCAATCGGTTCTCTTGAAAATGCTCATAAGCATTTAGGCGCATTTTTAAGAACTTACTGTAGTAGTAACGGCTATTTGTGGACTCACTGGATACCGTTTTGGTGTTTCAGTTACAACAACACAGTCCACACCGAAACAAAATACACGCCATTTGAACTTGTTTTTGGAAGGGCGTGTAGTATTCCTAATAACCTAGATTGTAACAATGTAGATCCATTATATAACTCGGATAATTATGCTTTAGATTTAAAATATAAGTTACAGGTAGCGCTTAAAGATGCTAGATATAATTTAGTTCATAGTAAAGAGAAAAGGAAAGTAGAATATGATAAGAAATGTAATCCTGTTGAGTATAAGAAAAATGACTTAGTTTTAGTTAAAAATGAATGTAATAATAAGAAATTGGACAATATTTTTGAAGGTCCATATATTGTTGTAGAAGATATGGGTTCTAATGTAAAAATTATTAAAGGAAATAAACATGACGTTATACATAAAGATAGGACGAAATTGTATAAGCATTAATAATATATAGATAATTAAGGAAGTAAAGTTAAAATTTATAGATATTGTCATTGAAAAAAAATCATTTGTACATGTTTTTTTTTCTTTTTCACCCCCGGAGGTGTAGTGTATGTAAGTTAGTTATAAGGAATGTTGTCTGTGTGTGAATGCGATTTAGCCTATAACATAGTTGTAAGCAATCTGAGCAGTAATAAAGATCATCTTAACAAGATCAGATGCCTCTCAATTAAACCCGTCACCTCAAGGATAACCATCTCCACATTTACGTACGCGAATGCTGTTGCTAACAGATGTATCCTCATCCTCCAGGTTGCATCGACATGTGGACGGTTGTTGCTTAAATTCGTTAGGATAACCATCTCCACATTTACGTACGCGAAGGCTGTTGCTAACAGATGCATCCTCACCCTCCAGGTTGCATCGACATGTGGACGGTTGTTGCTTAAATTCGTTAGGATAACCATCTCCACATTTACGTACGCGAATGCTGTTGCTAACAGATGTATCCTCACCCTCCAGGTTGCATCGACATGTGGACGGTTGTTGCTTAAATTCGTTAGGATAACCATCTCCACATTTACGTACGCGAATGCTGTTGCTAACAGATGTATCCTCACCCTCCAGGTTGCATCGACATGTGGACGGTTGTTGCTTAAATTCGTTAGGATAACCATCTCCACATTTACGTACGCGAAGGCTGTTGCATTTTCAGTACGATGTAATAAAAGTTTCACTTTAAAAACTCCTCCGCAGACGGCGTCCTCCTCCAGTCCATATCGCTGGACTGGACGGCGCGCAGCGCGGTGGTGGCGGACCCCTACCTCGACATGTGGACGGTTGTTGCTTAAATTCGTTAGGATAACCATCTCCACATTTACGTACGCGAATGCTGTTGCTAACAGATGTATCCTCACCCTCCAGGTTGCATCGACATGTGGACGGTTGTTGCTTAAATTCGTTAGGATAACCATCTCCACATTTACGTACGCGAAGGCTGTTGCATTTTCAGTACGATGTAATAAAAGTTTCACTTTAAAAACTCCTCCGCAGACGGCGTCCTCCTCCAGTCCATATCGCTGGACTGGACGGCGCGCAGCGCGGTGGTGGCGGACCCCTACCTGTGCGTGGTGTCCACCTGCGGCCGCGCGCTCGTCATGGCGCTGCGGGAGCTGCGCGCCAGGGACGCCTCGGTGAGTGCCGCCCACACTCGCAGTGGCCAGTGCGGACCACGGTATGTTCGGCAGACGGCGTCCTCCTCCAGTCCATATCGCTGGACTGGACGGCGCGCAGCGCGGTGGTGGCGGACCCCTACCTGTGCGTGGTGTCCACCTGCGGCCGCGCGCTCGTCATGGCGCTGCGGGAGCTGCGCGCCAGGGACGCCTCGGTGAGTGCCGCCCACACTCGCAGTGGCCAGTGCGGACCACGGTATGTTCGGCAGACGGCGTCCTCCTCCAGTCCATATCGCTGGACTGGACGGCGCGCAGCGCGGTGGTGGCGGACCCCTACCTGTGCGTGGTGTCCACCTGCGGCCGCGCGCTCGTCATGGCGCTGCGGGAGCTGCGCGCCAGGGACGCCTCGGTGAGTGCCGCCCACACTCGCAGTGGCCAGTGCGGACCACGGTATGTTCGGCAGACGGCGTCCTCCTCCAGTCCATATCGCTGGACTGGACGGCGCGCAGCGCGGTGGTGGCGGACCCCTACCTGTGCGTGGTGTCCACCTGCGGCCGCGCGCTCGTCATGGCGCTGCGGGAGCTGCGCGCCAGGGACGCCTCGGTGAGTGCCGCCCACACTCGCAGTGGCCAGTGCGGACCACGGTATGTTCGGCAGACGGCGTCCTCCTCCAGTCCATATCGCTGGACTGGACGGCGCGCAGCGCGGTGGTGGCGGACCCCTACCTGTGCGTCGTACAGTCGCGCGCTAGCTGTGAGCCAGTTCGGACGTGCGCGGGACGCATTACCTACTCCACATATTGAGTGATCAAAGGCGAGTTTTTTTTGACCCAACGGTCACTATAAACCCTACACTTACTAAGGAAGTACTGCTCATTACTTTAAGAGATAACGTTAGTTACAACCACGTTGTTCCAATAAGTATGGAATATTATATTCGCTCATGTTCGTTTGTTCCACAGTCGGCACGCCTGGCGCCGACAAAGCAGCCGGTGCCTCACAGACCGCCGTTGGTGAAAGCCGTGCCCTACAGAGACCTAAGTGGACTCTTTACAGCTGCTGATGAAAATATCCAGGTGAGATACTTAAGCTGAAGGCAAATTATCGGACGCAGCTGACGGAGTGATGAGTGTATTTTGACACGTGGCTTGCGGAGGCGTTCAAACGCCTATTATAAAGAAAGAAAATTTATTTATTTCATATGAACTTCATTACAAATAATTATACCGTTAAACATTTTTTTTTAAAAAGCTATTTAAAACTTTTTTTTTATTTTCATGCATTGTCATCGGAACCAAATATGTGTGCCAAATTTCAGCTCGATAGCTTCAGTGGAAGTGGGTGAAATATTGATTGCAAGATTCCAGGACATACATACTTACAAGATACATACGAGTGAAGTTAAATAAAAGCTTTTAAAAATAATTCATTACAAATATAAATAAAAAAAAAAACAAAAATAAATGAAAAAAGGAATCCAAATTAAATAAAAAGAGAAAAAAAAATTAATTGAAGGTCGTCCTTCAATGCATTTTATTTCTCTTTTTTTTTCTCGTTTGCATTCGGAATACATTCCAAATAGTAGTTTATGCATATTGCCCTCCAATGCATTTTATTTCTCTTTTTTTTTCTCGTTTGCATTCGGAATACATTCCAAATAGTAGCTTATGCATATTGCCCTCCAATGCATTTTATTTCTCTTTTTTTTTCTCGTTTGCATTCGGAATACATTCCAAATAGAAGTTTATGCATATCGTTACAACGCCATCTAGTATCGATATGTACCAAACTAACACATGAGATTAGCGCCATCTATCGTCAAGCAATGAAACTGCCTATTACTACACCTATGTATATATCGTATTTTAATATTTATGTATAATAAAACAATAACTATAGTAGGTACCTACTACCTCGCTTGCACACAAGGCACTACCACTCTCATTTAGTTCATAGTTAGTTTAGTGAATTACTTGTTGATAATTAAGTTTTATGGGTCTAATCTAATGATGCTATCTCATCGTCCGAATACTGTCTCCAAGGCTGCACTGAAAATCAGCGCTACGGTTACTTCCGTAGCATATGCTGAGTGCACGCCTTTTGGGACAGAGGTGGAACTTAAAAATAATTAGTTTATAAGTTCCTTCAAATGTTATTTCTTTTGTTGTTGTATTTTCTGTACCCAATAAATATTTTCTATTTCTATTTCTATATCTATTTCCAGGTGAAGGGCGAGTTCACCGGCAAGGTGAAGTCGGCCAACGTGAAGGCGGAGGGGTTCAAGCCGGGCGCCGTGTACGAGCTGAACGACGAGGACGAGCTGCTGTACGGCGGGGACCAGACGCCCGCCTCCATGGCGCAGGTGGGTACATCCATCCATCCATCCAAGATCTCCAGGTGAAGGGCGAGTTCACCGGCAAGGTGAAGTCCGCCAACGTGAAGGCGGAGGGGTTCAAGCCGGGCGCCGTGTACGAGCTGAACGACGAGGACGAGTTGCTGTACGGCGGGGACCAGACGCCCGCGTCCATGGCGCAGGTGGGTACATCCATCCATCCATCCATCCACGATATCCAGGTGAAGGGCGAGTTCACCGGCAAGGTGAAGTCCGCCAACGTGAAGGCGGAGGGGTTCAAGCCGGGCGCCGTGTACGAGCTGAACGACGAGGACGAGCTGCTGTACGGCGGGGACCAGACGCCCGCCTCCATGGCGCAGGTGGGTACATCCATCCATCCATCCATCCACGATCTCCAGGTGAAGGGCGAGTTCACCGGCAAGGTGAAGTCCGCCAACGTGAAGGCGGAGGGGTTCAAGCCGGGCGCCGTGTACGAGCTGAACGACGAGGACGAGCTGCTGTACGGCGGGGACCAGACGCCCGCCTCCATGGCGCAGGTGGGTACATCCATCCATCCATCCACGATTTTATTTGGATATACTAGCTTTCACCGCGGCTTCGGTTCGAGTTCACCGGCATGGTGAAGTCCGCCAACGTGAAGGCGGAGGGGTTCAAGCCGGGCGCCGTGTACGAGCTGAACGACGAGGACGAGCTGCTGTACGGCGGGGACCAGACGCCCGCCTCCATGGCGCAGGTGGGTGCATCCATCCATCCATCCAAGATATCCAGGTGAAGGGCGAGTTCACCGGCAAGGTGAAGTCCGCCAACGTGAAGGCGGAGGGGTTCAAGCCGGGCGCCGTGTACGAGCTGAACGACGAGGACGAGCTGCTGTACGGCGGGGACCAGACGCCCGCCTCCATGGCGCAGGTGGGTACATCCATCCATCCATCCAAGATATCCAGGTGAAGGGCGAGTTCACCGGCAAGGTGAAGTCCGCCAACGTGAAGGCGGAGGGGTTCAAGCCGGGCGCCGTGTACGAGCTGAACGACGAGGACGAGCTGCTGTACGGCGGGGACCAGACGCCCGCCTCCATGGCGCAGGTGGGTGCATCCATCCATCCATCCAAGATCTCCAGGTGAAGGGAGAGTTCACCGGCAAGGTGAAGTCCGCCAACGTGAAGGCGGAGGGGTTCAAGCCGGGCGCCGTGTACGAGCTGAACGACGAGGACGAGCTGCTGTACGGCGGGGACCAGACGCCCGCCTCCATGGCGCAGGTGGGTACATCCATCCATCCATCCATCCAAGATTTCCAGGTGAAGGGCGAGTTCACCGGCAAGGTGAAGTCCGCCAACGTGAAGGCGGAGGGGTTCAAGCCGGGCGCCGTGTACGAGCTGAACGACGAGGACGAGCTGCTGTACGGCGGGGACCAGACGCCCGCCTCCATGGCGCAGGTGGGTACATCCATCCATCCATCCATCCAAGATTTCCAGGTGAAGGGCGAGTTCACCGGCAAGGTGAAGTCCGCCAACGTGAAGGCGGAGGGGTTCAAGCCGGGCGCCGTGTACGAGCTGAACGACGAGGACGAGCTGCTGTACGGCGGGGACCAGACGCCCGCCTCCATGGCGCAGGTGGGTACATCCATCCATCCATCCAAGGTTTCCAGGTGAAGGGCGAGTTCACCGGCAAGGTGAAGTCCGCCAACGTGAAGGCGGAGGGGTTCAAGCCGGGCGCCGTGTACGAGCTGAACGACGAGGACGAGCTGCTGTACGGCGGGGACCAGACGCCCGCCTCCATGGCGCAGGTGGGTACATCCATCCATCCATCCAAGGTTTCCAGGTGAAGGGCGAGTTCACCGGCAAGGTGAAGTCCGCCAACGTGAAGGCGGAGGGGTTCAAGCCGGGCGCCGTGTACGAGCTGAACGACGAGGACGAGCTGCTGTACGGCGGGGACCAGACGCCCGCCTCCATGGCGCAGGTGGGTACATCCATCCATCCATCCAAGATCTCCAGGTGAAGGGCGAGTTCACCGGCAAGGTGAAGTCCGCCAACGTGAAGGCGGAGGGGTTCAAGCCGGGCGCCGTGTACGAGCTGAACGACGAGGACGAGCTGCTGTACGGCGGGGACCAGACGCCCGCCTCCATGGCGCAGGTGGGTACATCCATCCATCCATCCAAGATCTCCAGGTGAAGGGCGAGTTCACCGGCAAGGTGAAGTCCGCCAACGTGAAGGCGGAGGGGTTCAAGCCGGGCGCCGTGTACGAGCTGAACGACGAGGACGAGCTGCTGTACGGCGGGGACCAGACGCCCGCCTCCATGGCGCAGGTGGGTACATCCATCCATCCATCCAAGATCTCCAGGTGAAGGGCGAGTTCACCGGCAAGGTGAAGTCCGCCAACGTGAAGGCGGAGGGGTTCAAGCCGGGCGCCGTGTACGAGCTGAACGACGAGGACGAGCTGCTGTACGGCGGGGACCAGACGCCCGCCTCCATGGCGCAGGTGGGTACATCCATCCATCCATCCAAGGTTTCCAGGTGAAGGGCGAGTTCACCGGCAAGGTGAAGTCCGCCAACGTGAAGGCGGAGGGGTTCAAGCCGGGCGCCGTGTACGAGCTGAACGACGAGGACGAGCTGCTGTACGGCGGGGACCAGACGCCCGCCTCCATGGCGCAGGTGGGTACATCCATCCATCCACGATTTTATTTGGATACTAACTTTTACCCGCGGCTCCGCCCGCGTGGTCAAAGGGAATTAACAATGAGTTGTTTATCATACATGACATATTTTTGGTGGATGGATAGTGACAGTTCCACGATTAAAAAATACTTAGAGGAACCTGAGGTAATGCTGACCGCATATAAGTGTACGTAAACTGACTTACTGGAGCAAATAAAAAAACATCGATATCTTCAAATGGGGATGTTTTACCGAGGTAAAAAGTAGCCTACGTCACTCTCCACCCTCCTCACTATCACCACACACAAAAACCATACCATTTAATAGCTTCGTTGCGACGTGAAAGCCGGACAAACAAACAAACACACTTTCACATTTATAATATTAGTATGGATAGACTGACAAACAGACATACCGGCCACCTGATGGTAAGTGGTCACCGTGGTCTATGGACACGTGCGACACCAGGGGTATCACAGGTGCGTTGCCTGCCTTGAAGTAAGCGTTTAACACTCTTTTTGAAGCGCTCCATGTCAAGGTGAGTACATCCATCCATCCAAGATTTTATTTGGATATATTAGCTAGTATATCCACCCGCGTCAGATCGTTTTCCGTGCAGAATTACCTCTACTAATAAGGGATGGTTTAAAATATAATAAGTAAAGGCTTTATCAACGGCAAGCTACACCAAAGATCACTTTAATTTAGCTTCACCCACAGTATGGTCGATTCTAGGACGAGATATCATCATCAATCGATTAAAAATTGATCGATAGTTCAATATCGATTATTTCAGCGTATTCTCCATTTCTCGCCTACCATACAATTTTACCTCGATTAAAAGTAGCCTATGGTACTCTCAAAACTACTACATCTGCAAAAAATACCTTGATCCAGTATTTCGTTAAGCAGAAGAAGAATAATAAACAAAAAAAATCATAGTTGAAGTGACGCGTGGATTGAGTCGGGAAGAGGTCGACTAGTTTCGGTGAATTAGAAAGAAAGACGATGACTATCTTCAGTAGTGACGCGCTTGCGACGTACAGTGGCTTATATATTGTACAATGTATATATATGATGACAGGCCCGTTGGCGCAATCGGTAGTGACCCTGTCTGTTGCGCCAAAGGCCGTGGGTTCGAATCCCACTCAGGACAAATATTCGTGTGACGAACACTTGTATTTGTTCTGTGTCTGAATGTCAATATTATCTATTTATGTATGTATTTAAAAATATCTATGTATGTATATCAGTCTCTGACACCCATAACACAGGCTCGCGCCTACTTTGGGGTCAGATGGCCGTGTGTGAGAATGTCCAAGATATTTATTTATTAAAAAAAAACATGCCTGTAAAGTCGGTATACGGGCGAAAGTTTTACGTGACAACGACTTTGAGTGGTAAAATAATTTTAATGTGAATATTCATTCGTATAGTAGGAAGAAGGATGAAACACTTTTTATGTCTGTCTCTCTCGCTCTTAGGCGGGCTAACCATGCCCGAGTGGAAGGGACGCGTGCCTCTCACTCGCTCTCATTGTGAGCGCATAACGTGAGCGGAGCGTAACGCAGTTTCTTGAAGTGTCACCCGGTAAACCAATTTATAAGACGTTGTCACGTCAAAAAAAAATGTTTTCCAGATAATGTTGGCGGAGCAATCGAAGACCGCGGGCGTGCCGCGCCGCATGTCGCGCTGGTGGCGCCGCCACCTGGCCGAGCCGAAGCCCACGTACTGGCTGTTCGTGGTGCGGGACAACGGGAACCTGGAGATATACTCCCTGCCGGAGATGCGGCTCAGCTTCCTCGTGCGGGACGTGTGCGCCGGACACCGGGTGAGTGGAAATAAGAAATAGAAAATAGAAATAGAAATAGAAATAGAAATAGAAATAGAAATAGAAATAGAAATAGAAATAGAAATAGAAATAGAAATAGAAATAGAAATAGAAATAGAAATAGAAATAGAAATAGAAATAGAAATAGAAATAGAAATAGAAATAGAAATAGAAATAGAAATAGAAATAGAAATAGAAATAGAAATAGAAATAGAAATAGAAATAGAAATAGAAATAGAAATAGAAATAGAAATAGAAATAGAAATAGAAATAGAAATAGAAATAGAAATAGAAATAGAAATAGAAATAGAAATAGAAATAGAAATAGAAATAGAAATAGAAATAGAAATAGAAATAGAAATAGAAATAGAAATAGAAATAGAAATAGACTCGCTGCCCGAGATGCGGCTCAGCTTCCTCGTGCGGGACGTGTGCGCCGGACACCGGGTGAGTGTTGAGTGTGTGTGTGTGTGTCTGTCCCGCAATCCGTACTGGCTGTTCGTGGTGCGGGACAACGGGAACCTGGAGATGTACTCGCTGCCCGAGATGCGGCTCAGCTTCCTCGTGCGGGACGTGTGCGCCGGACACCGGGTGAGTGGAAATAAGAAATAGAAAATAGAAATAGAAATAGAAATAGAAATAGAAATAGAAATAGAAATAGAAATAGAAATAGAAATAGAAATAGAAATAGAAATAGAAATAGAAATAGAAATAGAAATAGAAATAGAAATAGAAATAGAAATAGAAATAGAAATAGAAATAGAAATAGAAATAGAAATAGAAATAGAAATAGAAATAGAAATAGAAATAGAAATAGAAATAGAAATAGAAATAGAAATAGAAATAGAAATAGAAATAGAAATAGAAATAGAACTAGAACTAGAACTAGAACTAGAAATAGAAATAGAAATAGAAATAGAAATAGAAATAGAAATAGAAATAGAAATAGACTCGCTGCCCGAGATGCGGCTCAGCTTCCTCGTGCGGGACGTGTGCGCCGGACACCGGGTGAGTGTTGAGTGTGTGTGTGTGTGTCTGTCCTGCAATCCGTACTGGCTGTTCGTGGTGCGGGACAACGGCAACCTGGAGATGTACTCGCTGCCCGAGATGCGGCTCAGCTTCCTCGTGCGGGACGTGTGCGCCGGACACCGGGTGAGTGTTGAGTGTGTGTGTGTGTGTCTGTCCTGCAATCTGTACTGGCTGTTCGTGGTGCGGGACAACGGGAACCTGGAGATGTACTCGCTGCCCGAGATGCGGCTCAGCTTCCTCGTGCGGGACGTGTGCGCCGGACACCGGGTGAGTGTTGAGTGTGTGTGTGTGTGTCTGTCCCGCAATCTGTACCGGCTGTTCGTGGTGCGGGACAACGGGAACCTGGAGATGTACTCGCTGCCCGAGATGCGGCTCAGCTTCCTCGTGCGGGACGTGTGCGCCGGACACCGGGTGAGTGTTGAGTGTGTGTGTGTGTGTCTGTCCCGCAATCTGTACTGGCTGTTCGTGGTGCGGGACAACGGGAACCTGGAGATGTACTCGCTGCCCGAGATGCGGCTCAGCTTCCTCGTGCGGGACGTGTGCGCCGGACACCGGGTGAGTGTTGAGTGTGTGTGTGTGTGTCTGTCCCGCAATCTGTACCGGCTGTTCGTGGTGCGGGACAACGGGAACCTGGAGATGTACTCGCTGCCCGAGATGCGGCTCAGCTTCCTCGTGCGGGACGTGTGCGCCGGACACCGGGTGAGTGTTGAGTGTGTGTGTGTGTGTCTGTCCCGCAATCTGTACTGGCTGTTCGTGGTGCGGGACAACGGGAACCTGGAGATGTACTCGCTGCCCGAGATGCGGCTCAGCTTCCTCGTGCGGGACGTGTGCGCCGGACACCGGGTGAGTGTTGAGTGTGTGTGTGTGTGTCTGTCCCGCAATCTGTACCGGCTGTTCGTGGTGCGGGACAACGGGAACCTGGAGATGTACTCGCTGCCCGAGATGCGGCTCAGCTTCCTCGTGCGGGACGTGTGCGCCGGACACCGGGTGAGTGTTGAGTGTGTGTGTGTGTGTCTGTCCCGCAATCTGTACCGGCTGTTCGTGGTGCGGGACAACGGGAACCTGGAGATGTACTCGCTGCCCGAGATGCGGCTCAGCTTCCTCGTGCGGGACGTGTGCGCCGGACACCGGGTGAGTGTTGAGTGTGTGTGTGTGTGTCTGTCCCGCAATCTGTACCGGCTGTTCGTGGTGCGGGACAACGGGAACCTGGAGATGTACTCGCTGCCCGAGATGCGGCTCAGCTTCCTCGTGCGGGACGTGTGCGCCGGACACCGGGTGAGTGGAAATAAGATATAGAAAATATTTATTTTGCTTATAATATAAATTAATAGTTTAAAAAAACTAAAAAAACACGCTTTTATAAAAAATCCAACTAAAAAAGAAGTCATGAGACCTTGAAACCTAATCGTGGTCAAAGTTCATTACACGACTTTACCACAAGTGCAAACACGACTATGATACGATATTCCATCATGAAGTTCCAGTTAATATCTTCCGGCTCCATCATCAGATCAGTTCGACAGTACCATATTATTGTATTGTCATCAGAACTACAT
Organism: Carterocephalus palaemon; assembly: GCA_944567765.1. Taxonomy (NCBI): domain Eukaryota; kingdom Metazoa; phylum Arthropoda; class Insecta; order Lepidoptera; family Hesperiidae; genus Carterocephalus; species Carterocephalus palaemon. Next base: position 8,942,408 of record OX155662.1, on the reverse strand, counting down.
ACAGCTGCCAATTTTCATTACGCTACGATCCTTGGAAGATGGTTAAATTAGCTCTCTAAGATTCCCTTACATTGTGAGTTACATACAAGTGGACCTAATAAAAGCATGTTAATAAATAAGAAGAATAAGAATAATCATAAGTTTATTTCGACAAATTACATACAAAAATTAAACGCAACGAAGCGAAGCGTAGCTCTTTTTTTGTCATGTAACATTTCATCCACAGATCCTGGCGGACAGCCTGGAATCCGTCCCAGTTCCCCCCACGGCTGAGGAGGAGGAGGAAATGGCGTCCACCCACTCGTCGAACGTGGACACGCTGCAGGAGATGCTGGTCGCCGGGCTGGGCAGCAAGGGCTCGCGCGTGCTGCTGCTGCTGCGGTGCACCAACAACCAGCTCATGATCTACCAGGTACTGAGCTGAAGGAAGATGGCGTGATGCTGGTCACCGGGCTGGGCAGCAAGGGCTCGCGCGTGCTGCTGCTGCTGCGGTGCACCAACAACCAGCTCATGATCTACCAGGTACCGAGCTGGAGGAAGATGGCGTGATGCTGGTCACCGGGCTGGGCAGCAAGGGCTCGCGCGTGCTGCTGCTGCTGCGGTGCACCAACAACCAGCTCATGATCTACCAGGTACTGAGCTGAAGGAAGATGGCGTGATGCTGGTCACCGGGCTGGGCAGCAAGGGCTCGCGCGTGCTGCTGCTGCTGCGGTGCACCAACAACCAGCTCATGATCTACCAGGTACTGAGCTGAAGGAAGATGGCGTGATGCTGGTCACCGGGCTGGGCAGCAAGGGCTCGCGCGTGCTGCTGCTGCTGCGGTGCACCAACAACCAGCTCATGATCTACCAGGTACTGAGCTGAAGGAAGATGGCGTGATGCTGGTCACCGGGCTGGGCAGCAAGGGCTCGCGCGTGCTGCTGCTGCTGCGGTGCACCAACAACCAGCTCATGATCTACCAGGTACCGAGCTGAAGGAAGATGGCCTCCACCCACTCGTCGGACGTGGACACGCTGCAGGAGATGCTGGTCGCCGGGCTGGGCAGCAAGGGCTCGCGCGTGCTGCTGCTGCTGCGGTGCACCAACAACCAGCTCATGATCTACCAGGTACCGAGCTGAAGGAAGATGGCCTCCACCCACTCGTCGGACGTGGACACGCTGCAGGAGATGCTGGTCGCCGGGCTGGGCAGCAAGGGCTCGCGCGTGCTGCTGCTGCTGCGGTGCACCAACAACCAGCTCATGATCTACCAGGTACTGAGCTGAAGGAAGATGGCCTCCACCCACTCGTCGGACGTGGACACGCTGCAGGAGATGCTGGTCGCCGGGCTGGGCAGCAAGGGCTCGCGCGTGCTGCTGCTGCTGCGGTGCACCAACAACCAGCTCATGATCTACCAGGTACTGAGCTGAAGGAAGATGGTCTGTTTAAAAAGAGAATTTACAGCACTGACCGCCTTAATAAGAACCTTAGTAATCTTAGCACTGCCACCAGGAAATAGTGTAAAGTATAGAAAAAATTGCTACTGCATGGCTGTCACAATATACAATAAGCTACCTAAAGACTTATCAACATTATCATCGGACAAGTTGTTTAACAAAAAATTGCGTAAATGGCTAATGGAAAAATGTTTTTATTCCATAAATGAATATTTAAATTCTAAATAACTTTCGACATGCAATTTTATAGATGACATCTTATATTTCGTATTTCTGACATTTCTTTATAACATATTATTATTAATTATCAGTTGACGTTATGTATTAATAATTAGAAATCATAATTATAATTACTTTAAAAATATTTGCATGCTAATCTTAGCTGAATACCATGTACAGCTCAATATGTATTGTATATGCGTTTTTTCAAAGCAAATGACCGCCGCAAGCGCGTTCACGAATTTCCGAATATGCTTATCAGCATATAGCGGTGTATGTATGTTTGTAACGGAATCTTTGAACGTGATTTTCGCCCACTTCAAAACGTCGGATTAATTTGAAACTTTGCACACTTATACAGAACAGATGACAATGTAATAATTAAAAAAAAAACATTCTAATTAACCATCTACAAAAGCGTGTTGTTTTTTTTTTAACCCCCGACGCAAAAACGACGGGGTGTTTTAAGTTTGACGTGTCTGTGTGTGTGTCTGTCGCATCGTAGCTCCCGAACGGATGAACCGATTTTGTTTTTGTTTTTTTTTTTGATTGAAAGGTGAATTAGTCGGGAGTGTTCTTAGCTATGTTTGATGAAATACGGTCCAAGATGGCCGCCGCCACAAAATGGCGGAATATATATTTTTGACGTGATAATTATTTTTACGTTTATTAAATCGATGAACGCCAACGCATCCGAAAAAGTGTGACGTCATAATGAGTCGTTATCTGACGTCATGTAAATGTGACGTCATAATGTGTCGTTATCTGACGTCATGTGTCGTTACCTCCATGATGACATGATAACGTTTTTACACGATAACATTGGCGTTTCCATGGCTCCCAAATAGGGAACTGTCAAAATAAATATATAGACTTGTCTGTTGTCTGTTAACTTTGTATTTTCAATTCTCCTTTTTTGTATTGTATAAAATAATGATTATGACGTTATCACGTAAATCTATCGTCCGTAAACCGACTTTACAGACAACCATTTTTAATAACTCCCTCAATATGCATATCAAATGGTCTTGAATAGTATAATAATGTAGCGGGTTTTTTTTTAATTTTTAATTTTAATCAATATTTATTTTATTGAATGTCCAGGCGTACAAGTACCCTCGCGGCAACCTGAAGATGCGCTTCTCCCGCGTCACCGCGTCCTTCCCGTTCGGGTACCGCAGCGACGTGCTCGCGGTGCCCGAGGACGGGTACGAGGCCGCCGCGCTCCGGGAGAGCGTCCGCCAGCTGCGGTACTTCGGTGAGCGTGCACGGTGTAGTCCACCCGGGCCGTACAAGTACCCTCGCGGCAACCTGAAGATGCGCTTCTCCCGCGTCACCGCGTCCTTCCCGTTCGGGTACCGCAGCGACGTGCTCGCGGTGCCCGAGGACGGGTACGAGGCCGCCGCGCTCCGGGAGAGCGTCCGCCAGCTGCGGTACTTCGGTGAGCGTGCACGGTGTAGTCCACCCGGGCCGTACAAGTACCCTCGCGGCAACCTGAAGATGCGCTTCTCCCGCGTCACCGCGTCCTTCCCGTTCGGGTACCGCAGCGACGTGCTCGCGGTGCCCGAGGACGGGTACGAGGCCGCCGCGCTCCGGGAGAGCGTCCGCCAGCTGCGGTACTTCGGTGAGCGTGCACGGTGTAGTCCACCCGGGCCGTACAAGTACCCTCGCGGCAACCTGAAGATGCGCTTCTCCCGCGTCACCGCGTCCTTCCCGTTCGGGTACCGCAGCGACGTGCTCGCGGTGCCCGAGGACGGGTACGAGGCCGCCGCGCTCCGGGAGAGCGTCCGCCAGCTGCGGTACTTCGGTGAGCGTGCACGGTGTAGTCCACCCGGGCCGTACAAGTACCCTCGCGGCAACCTGAAGATGCGCTTCTCCCGCGTCACCGCGTCCTTCCCGTTCGGGTACCGCAGCGACGTGCTCGCGGTGCCCGAGGACGGGTACGAGGCCGCCGCGCTCCGGGAGAGCGTCCGCCAGCTGCGGTACTTCGGTGAGCGTGCACGGTGTAGTCCACCCGGGCCGTACAAGTACCCTCGCGGCAACCTGAAGATGCGCTTCTCCCGCGTCACCGCGTCCTTCCCGTTCGGGTACCGCAGCGACGTGCTCGCGGTGCCCGTTCACGGTTCAAAAATTACTGAATCGATTTAAATGAAATTTGGTACACAGATAGTCTAGAGCCTGACAAAGGACATAGGCTACTTTTTAATTGGTAAAGCGTTGAAAAGGGGGCTGAAATTCGATATAAATAGTTTTTTTTAATCATACCCGCTGTGTTTGTGTCCACCAGGCAACGTGGGCGGCTACAACGGCGTGTTCGTGTGCGGCCCCACGCCCTACCTGCTCATCCTGACCGCGCGCGGCGAGCTGCGCGTGCACCCCCTGGCCGTGGACCACACGCCCGTGGCCAGCTTCGCCTCCTTCAACAACGCCAACTGCCCGCAGGGGTTCCTCTACTTCAACGCCAAGGTATACCTCGCGGCGCGGATGTTTAGCTACAACGGCGTGTTCGTGTGCGGCCCCACGCCCTACCTGCTCATCCTGACCGCGCGCGGCGAGCTGCGCGTGCACCCCCTGGCCGTGGACCACACGCCCGTGGCCAGCTTCGCCTCCTTCAACAACGCCAACTGCCCGCAGGGGTTCCTCTACTTCAACGCCAAGGTATACCTCGCGGCGCGGATGTTTAGCTACAACGGCGTGTTCGTGTGCGGCCCCACGCCCTACCTGCTCATCCTGACCGCGCGCGGCGAGCTGCGCGTGCACCCCCTGGCCGTGGACCACACGCCCGTGGCCAGCTTCGCCTCCTTCAACAACGCCAACTGCCCGCAGGGGTTCCTCTACTTCAACGCCAAGGTATACCTCGCGGCGCGGATGTTTAGCTACAACGGCGTGTTCGTGTGCGGCCCCACGCCCTACCTGCTCATCCTGACCGCGCGCGGCGAGCTGCGCGTGCACCCCCTGGCCGTGGACCACACGCCCGTGGCCAGCTTCGCCTCCTTCAACAACGCCAACTGCCCGCAGGGGTTCCTCTACTTCAACGCCAAGGTATACCTCGCGGCGCGGATGTTTAGCTACAACGGCGTGTTCGTGTGCGGCCCCACGCCCTACCTGCTCATCCTGACCGCGCGCGGCGAGCTGCGCGTGCACCCCCTGGCCGTGGACCACACGCCCGTGGCCAGCTTCGCCTCCTTCAACAACGCCAACTGCCCGCAGGGGTTCCTCTACTTCAACGCCAAGGTATACCTCGCGGCGCGGATGTTTAGCTACAACGGCGTGTTCGTGTGCGGCCCCACGCCCTACCTGCTCATCCTGACCGCGCGCGGCGAGCTGCGCGTGCACCCCCTGGCCGTGGACCACACGCCCGTGGCCAGCTTCGCCTCCTTCAACAACGCCAACTGCCCGCAGGGGTTCCTCTACTTCAACGCCAAGGTATACCTCGCGGCGCGGATGTTTAGCTACAACGGCGTGTTCGTGTGCGGCCCCACGCCCTACCTGCTCATCCTGACCGCGCGCGGCGAGCTGCGCGTGCACCCCCTGGCCGTGGACCACACGCCCGTGGCCAGCTTCGCCTCCTTCAACAACGCCAACTGCCCGCAGGGGTTCCTCTACTTCAACGCCAAGGTATACCTCGCGGCGCGGATGTTTAGCTACAACGGCGTGTTCGTGTGCGGCCCCACGCCCTACCTGCTCATCCTGACCGCGCGCGGCGAGCTGCGCGTGCACCCCCTGGCCGTGGACCACACGCCCGTGGCCAGCTTCGCCTCCTTCAACAACGCCAACTGCCCGCAGGGGTTCCTCTACTTCAACGCCAAGGTATACCTCGCGGCGCGGATGTTTAGCTACAACGGCGTGTTCGTGTGCGGCCCCACGCCCTACCTGCTCATCCTGACCGCGCGCGGCGAGCTGCGCGTGCACCCCCTGGCCGTGGACCACACGCCCGTGGCCAGCTTCGCCTCCTTCAACAACGCCAACTGCCCGCAGGGGTTCCTCTACTTCAACGCCAAGGTATACCTCGCGGCGCGGATGTTTAGCTACAACGGCGTGTTCGTGTGCGGCCCCACGCCCTACCTGCTCATCCTGACCGCGCGCGGCGAGCTGCGCGTGCACCCCCTGGCCGTGGACCACACGCCCGTGGCCAGCTTCGCCTCCTTCAACAACGCCAACTGCCCGCAGGGGTTCCTCTACTTCAACGCCAAGGTATACCTCGCGGCGCGGATGTTTAGCTACAACGGCGTGTTCGTGTGCGGCCCCACGCCCTACCTGCTCATCCTGACCGCGCGCGGCGAGCTGCGCGTGCACCCCCTGGCCGTGGACCACACGCCCGTGGCCAGCTTCGCCTCCTTCAACAACGCCAACTGCCCGCAGGGGTTCCTCTACTTCAACGCCAAGGTATACCTCGCGGCGCGGATGTTTAGCTACAACGGCGTGTTCGTGTGCGGCCCCACGCCCTACCTGCTCATCCTGACCGCGCGCGGCGAGCTGCGCGTGCACCCCCTGGCCGTGGACCACACGCCCGTGGCCAGCTTCGCCTCCTTCAACAACGCCAACTGCCCGCAGGGGTTCCTCTACTTCAACGCCAAGGTATACCTCGCGGCGCGGATGTTTAGCTACAACGGCGTGTTCGTGTGCGGCCCCACGCCCTACCTGCTCATCCTGACCGCGCGCGGCGAGCTGCGCGTGCACCCCCTGGCCGTGGACCACACGCCCGTGGCCAGCTTCGCCTCCTTCAACAACGCCAACTGCCCGCAGGGGTTCCTCTACTTCAACGCCAAGGTATACCTCGCGGCGCGGATGTTTAGCTACAACGGCGTGTTCGTGTGCGGCCCCACGCCCTACCTGCTCATCCTGACCGCGCGCGGCGAGCTGCGCGTGCACCCCCTGGCCGTGGACCACACGCCCGTGGCCAGCTTCGCCTCCTTCAACAACGCCAACTGCCCGCAGGGGTTCCTCTACTTCAACGCCAAGGTATACCTCGCGGCGCGGATGTTTAGCTACAACGGCGTGTTCGTGTGCGGCCCCACGCCCTACCTGCTCATCCTGACCGCGCGCGGCGAGCTGCGCGTGCACCCCCTGGCCGTGGACCACACGCCCGTGGCCAGCTTCGCCTCCTTCAACAACGCCAACTGCCCGCAGGGGTTCCTCTACTTCAACGCCAAGGTATACCTCGCGGCGCGGATGTTTAGCTACAACGGCGTGTTCGTGTGCGGCCCCACGCCCTACCTGCTCATCCTGACCGCGCGCGGCGAGCTGCGCGTGCACCCCCTGGCCGTGGACCACACGCCCGTGGCCAGCTTCGCCTCCTTCAACAACGCCAACTGCCCGCAGGGGTTCCTCTACTTCAACGCCAAGGTATACCTCGCGGCGCGGATGTTTAGCTACAACGGCGTGTTCGTGTGCGGCCCCACGCCCTACCTGCTCATCCTGACCGCGCGCGGCGAGCTGCGCGTGCACCCCCTGGCCGTGGACCACACGCCCGTGGCCAGCTTCGCCTCCTTCAACAACGCCAACTGCCCGCAGGGGTTCCTCTACTTCAACGCCAAGGTATACCTCGCGGCGCGGATGTTTAGCTACAACGGCGTGTTCGTGTGCGGCCCCACGCCCTACCTGCTCATCCTGACCGCGCGCGGCGAGCTGCGCGTGCACCCCCTGGCCGTGGACCACACGCCCGTGGCCAGCTTCGCCTCCTTCAACAACGCCAACTGCCCGCAGGGGTTCCTCTACTTCAACGCCAAGGTATACCTCGCGGCGCGGATGTTTAGCTACAACGGCGTGTTCGTGTGCGGCCCCACGCCCTACCTGCTCATCCTGACCGCGCGCGGCGAGCTGCGCGTGCACCCCCTGGCCGTGGACCACACGCCCGTGGCCAGCTTCGCCTCCTTCAACAACGCCAACTGCCCGCAGGGGTTCCTCTACTTCAACGCCAAGGTATACCTCGCGGCGCGGATGTTTAGCTACAACGGCGTGTTCGTGTGCGGCCCCACGCCCTACCTGCTCATCCTGACCGCGCGCGGCGAGCTGCGCGTGCACCCCCTGGCCGTGGACCACACGCCCGTGGCCAGCTTCGCCTCCTTCAACAACGCCAACTGCCCGCAGGGGTTCCTCTACTTCAACGCCAAGGTATACCTCGCGGCGCGGATGTTTAGCTACAACGGCGTGTTCGTGTGCGGCCCCACGCCCTACCTGCTCATCCTGACCGCGCGCGGCGAGCTGCGCGTGCACCCCCTGGCCGTGGACCACACGCCCGTGGCCAGCTTCGCCTCCTTCAACAACGCCAACTGCCCGCAGGGGTTCCTCTACTTCAACGCCAAGGTATACCTCGCGGCGCGGATGTTTAGCTACAACGGCGTGTTCGTGTGCGGCCCCACGCCCTACCTGCTCATCCTGACCGCGCGCGGCGAGCTGCGCGTGCACCCCCTGGCCGTGGACCACACGCCCGTGGCCAGCTTCGCCTCCTTCAACAACGCCAACTGCCCGCAGGGGTTCCTCTACTTCAACGCCAAGGTATACCTCGCGGCGCGGATGTTTAGCTACAACGGCGTGTTCGTGTGCGGCCCCACGCCCTACCTGCTCATCCTGACCGCGCGCGGCGAGCTGCGCGTGCACCCCCTGGCCGTGGACCACACGCCCGTGGCCAGCTTCGCCTCCTTCAACAACGCCAACTGCCCGCAGGGGTTCCTCTACTTCAACGCCAAGGTATACCTCGCGGCGCGGATGTTTAGCTACAACGGCGTGTTCGTGTGCGGCCCCACGCCCTACCTGCTCATCCTGACCGCGCGCGGCGAGCTGCGCGTGCACCCCCTGGCCGTGGACCACACGCCCGTGGCCAGCTTCGCCTCCTTCAACAACGCCAACTGCCCGCAGGGGTTCCTCTACTTCAACGCCAAGGTACACCTCGCGGCGCGGATGTTTAGCTACAACGGCGTGTTCGTGTGCGGCCCCACGCCCTACCTGCTCATCCTGACCGCGCGCGGCGAGCTGCGCGTGCACCCCCTGGCCGTGGACCACACGCCCGTGGCCAGCTTCGCCTCCTTCAACAACGCCAACTGCCCGCAGGGGTTCCTCTACTTCAACGCCAAGGTATACCTCGCGGCGCGGATGTTTAGCTACAACGGCGTGTTCGTGTGCGGCCCCACGCCCTACCTGCTCATCCTGACCGCGCGCGGCGAGCTGCGCGTGCACCCCCTGGCCGTGGACCACACGCCCGTGGCCAGCTTCGCCTCCTTCAACAACGCCAACTGCCCGCAGGGGTTCCTCTACTTCAACGCCAAGGTATACCTCGCGGCGCGGATGTTTAGCTACAACGGCGTGTTCGTGTGCGGCCCCACGCCCTACCTGCTCATCCTGACCGCGCGCGGCGAGCTGCGCGTGCACCCCCTGGCCGTGGACCACACGCCCGTGGCCAGCTTCGCCTCCTTCAACAACGCCAACTGCCCGCAGGGGTTCCTCTACTTCAACGCCAAGGTATACCTCGCGGCGCGGATGTTTAGCTACAACGGCGTGTTCGTGTGCGGCCCCACGCCCTACCTGCTCATCCTGACCGCGCGCGGCGAGCTGCGCGTGCACCCCCTGGCCGTGGACCACACGCCCGTGGCCAGCTTCGCCTCCTTCAACAACGCCAACTGCCCGCAGGGGTTCCTCTACTTCAACGCCAAGGTATACCTCGCGGCGCGGATGTTTAGCTACAACGGCGTGTTCGTGTGCGGCCCCACGCCCTACCTGCTCATCCTGACCGCGCGCGGCGAGCTGCGCGTGCACCCCCTGGCCGTGGACCACACGCCCGTGGCCAGCTTCGCCTCCTTCAACAACGCCAACTGCCCGCAGGGGTTCCTCTACTTCAACGCCAAGGTATACCTCGCGGCGCGGATGTTTAGCTACAACGGCGTGTTCGTGTGCGGCCCCACGCCCTACCTGCTCATCCTGACCGCGCGCGGCGAGCTGCGCGTGCACCCCCTGGCCGTGGACCACACGCCCGTGGCCAGCTTCGCCTCCTTCAACAACGCCAACTGCCCGCAGGGGTTCCTCTACTTCAACGCCAAGGTATACCTCGCGGCGCGGATGTTTAGCTACAACGGCGTGTTCGTGTGCGGCCCCACGCCCTACCTGCTCATCCTGACCGCGCGCGGCGAGCTGCGCGTGCACCCCCTGGCCGTGGACCACACGCCCGTGGCCAGCTTCGCCTCCTTCAACAACGCCAACTGCCCGCAGGGGTTCCTCTACTTCAACGCCAAGGTATACCTCGCGGCGCGGATGTTTAGCTACAACGGCGTGTTCGTGTGCGGCCCCACGCCCTACCTGCTCATCCTGACCGCGCGCGGCGAGCTGCGCGTGCACCCCCTGGCCGTGGACCACACGCCCGTGGCCAGCTTCGCCTCCTTCAACAACGCCAACTGCCCGCAGGGGTTCCTCTACTTCAACGCCAAGGTATACCTCGCGGCGCGGATGTTTAGCTGGAAAGAAATAATTTATTTGTAACAAACAAGCAGCAGTAGCGACTAACATGGACTTATTAACATTATTTTTAATTTTACTTACAAACAAACATTATGCTTTATTAAATTAAAACAAATTAAATAAAACACTGCTGCACCGCCTGTCACAAATAGGCAACAACTCAGCATTATGCTGCAGCTTTGCAGCTGCAGCGCTGATTTTCAGTGATGCCCTTGGAGACGGTATTCGGACGATGGGAAGAATCTCCAATGATTTACTAGCTGGCAATTTATTTCGTGACGCGAAAATAACATTTATATACCTATCCAATTAACAAAAAAAGAACTTTCACCTAATTTGGTTGCACACGATATTTTTTTTTTTTTTTTCAAATTCAAATTCATTTATTGTGGACCATAGGGTTGATAAGGTGTTACATACTAAAAGTCTCTCTATGACCTGCCATATAGGCATACAATACAGAAGTTAGTTTTACGTTCACAACAGACACGTTATTAAAGTAACATATAATTTTACTATCATTGTCTTATTTAAAATGTATCGTTTAAAAACTCGTTAATTTTCAGGGTTCCCTCCGCATCTGCGTGCTACCGACCCATCTGTCGTACGACGCGCCGTGGGCGGTCCGCAAGGTCCCGCTGCGGGAGACTCCGCACGCGGTCACCTTCCACGTGGAGTCCAAGACCTACTGCCTGGTGGCGTGCGCGTCTGCCCCCACCACCTCCTACTACCGGTTCAACGGGGAGGACAAGGAGAAGTACGCGGACTCCAAGGGGGACAGGTGGGTACATTCAGTTAGGGTTAGGTTCAGGTTAGGCTACATTCTACGTGGAGTTTAACACCTACTGCCTGGTGGCGTGCGCGCAGGCCCCCACCACCTCCTACTACCGGTTCAACGGGGAGGACAAGGAGAAGTACGCCGACTCCAAGGGGGACAGGTGGGTACATTCAGTTAGGGTTAGGTTCAGGTTAGGCTACCTTCTACGTGGAGTCCAAGACCTACTGCCTGGTGGCTTAGATCGCCTAGGGACACGTGCGACACCAGGAGTATCACTGGTGCGTTGCCTGCCTTGAAGGATTATATGTTATACTAGTGGACGCCCGCAGCTTCGCTCGCGTGGAATTAGAAATAACAATAGTTTCGTTTACGCCTAGTAATTTTATATAGCTTATGTCACTCAGTGAAGATGCAGCATTCTAATGGTGAAAGAATTTTTGAAATCGGTCCAGTAGTTTTGGCAGCGCACGCCAGAATAGCTCGCAGATGGTAGATTTTTTCCTACTTACTCGACACTTATCGTCATATTTTGGACTATTCACACAATATCTTTATAAATGGTAGCCTATGTGTTATTCTGATGTATAAGCTATATTATTGTAAAGTTTCAGTAAAATCCATTCAGTGCTTTTTACGTGAAAGAGTAACACACATCCATCCATCCATACATACTTACAAACTTTCCCCTTTACAGTATTAGTAGGATATCTATATATATAAAAGGAGAAGGTGACTGACTGACTGACTGACTGACTGCCTGACTGACTGACATATCAACGCAGGGCCTAAACTGTAAGGGCTAGAAACTTGAAATTTTGCACAGGGGTTCCTTTTATAACGTAGGGGAGCACTAAGAAAGGATTGTTGAAAATTCACCCCCTAAGGGGGTAAAACGGGGGTGCAAAGTTAGAATGAAACTTTGCCGTTTTTAAAGTCGTTAGACGGGTAGACGTGGTTAATGGGTCTAATTCTACGCGAGCGAAGCTGCGGGCGTCCACTAGTATAATATATTTTTAAAATATATTTGCTTGCAGATTCCCGTACCCGTTGAAGGAGCAGTTCTCGGTGATGCTGTTCTCGCCGGTGGCGTGGGAGGTGATCCCCAACACGCGCATCGAGCTGGACGAGTGGGAGCACGTCACCTGCCTCAAGAACGTCTCCCTGTCCTACGAGGGCACCAGGTCGGTGATCATCATCATACCCAACACGCGCATCGAGCTGGACGAGTGGGAGCACGTCACCTGCCTCAAGAACGTCTCCCTGTCCTACGAGGGCACCAGGTCGGTGATCATCATCATACCCAACACGCGCATCGAGCTGGACGAGTGGGAGCACGTCACCTGCCTCAAGAACGTCTCCCTGTCCTACGAGGGCACCAGGTCGGTGATCATCATCATACCCAACACGCGCATCGAGCTGGACGAGTGGGAGCACGTGACCTGCCTCAAGAACGTCTCCCTGTCCTACGAGGGCACCAGGTCGGTGATACTGCGCCAGGGGTCGTGGGTTCGATTCCCGTACCCGTTGAAGGAGCAGTTCTCGGTGATGCTGTTCTCGCCGGTGGCGTGGGAGGTGATCCCCAACACGCGCATCGAGCTGGACGAGTGGGAGCACGTGACCTGCCTCAAGAACGTCTCCCTGTCCTACGAGGGCACCAGGTCGGTGATACTGCGCCAGGGGTCGTGGGTTCGATTCCCGTACCCGTTGAAGGAGCAGTTCTCGGTGATGCTGTTCTCGCCGGTGGCGTGGGAGGTGATCCCCAACACGCGCATCGAGCTGGACGAGTGGGAGCACGTCACCTGCCTGAAGAACGTCTCCCTGTCCTACGAGGGCACCAGGTCGGTGATTCTGCGCCAGGGGTCGTGGGTTCGAATCCCACTCAGGACAAACATTCGTTTGACGGACTCTTGTGTTTGTTCTGTGTCTGGATATTAATAACATCTATTTAAGTGTGTAGATTGGGGAGGCCTTCACCCAAAGAGCGATCCATATCCCAGAAGAAAGTATAATTTTAAACTAACATTACTAACAAATAGACATTAAGTAAATATGTAAATAAATAAATATACTACTAACAAAATACTAACATTACAACTGTAAGAGAGGGAAATGGAAATGAAGGCTTTTTATTTTATTTATTTATTTAAGTATGTATGTATGTATATCAGTCTCTGACACTCATAGTACATGCTCGCGCGGGACAAAGAAAGGGTTGTGATGATGATGATGATGAAAATTATTATTGTTGAATTATTAATTGCATCATCTAATAAAAATTGCGAATGTCATTTTCTGTACTTTTATATTTTATTTTACTAATTATATTTTCTACATATTCTGAGAATATGGATAAGTCTAGTAGTATTATTGATGTGAAACATCTTTAGGCGGAGGGCAAACCAAATTTTTGGCGTGGCGAGCGTGGTGAATATGGAATATAATATAATATACAGTTCCGACAAATGACGGTCGGAAATTATTTTATTAATAAAATATAATTTTTTTTTCTTATATGTTTTAGTTCCTGTCATAATCTGTACTTTTGTGCATATTACTTGTACAAAATAATTTCGATGTTTCACATCTGCCAGGCGTCCCGTGACGGCTCACAATTTTTTTTATTTATTTATTTATTTATTCAACTTTATTGACACCTCTAAAGAGCATATGGGCGGACTTAATGCCTTATGGCATTTTCTACCAGTCAAACCCTGAAGTTATCAAGAAACTTTTGTATTTTTCTCTAGGTCGGGCCGGCGAGGTTACATCGCAATAGGAACTAATTACAACTACAGTGAAGACATCACGTCCAGAGGGAGGGTATGTGCTTTTTCAGACGTGCTGGTTTTATTTATTAATTTACTTTTTTTTTAAACAAATTTTCTTTCAAATCTAATGGCAGAAAAATAAAGAGAAACAAAAAAGAAGTCAATCTATACTAATATTTTATAGAGGAAAGATGTGTTTGTAATGTTTTCACACAAAAACTACTGGACTGATTTCAAAAATTCTTTCACTATTAGAAAGCTGCATCTTCACTGGGTGACATAGGTTATTGTAACAATTTCCAAAAAAACAGGGATACCTAATAAAACTTGTGCGCAGCCTCTTTTTAGAAATATTTGCATGAATCATAAAAACTTAAGAAAGAAAAAAAAAGTGTGTTAGTAAAAACTTTGTGGTTGGTTTTTTTCTTTTTAATAGACATTATTTTGACAGTTGGGAAAGAGAACGCACGAGTTCGGAAAAGGTAAAGAAGAAGCACGAGTGTGTAATAGCTCACTTCCCGAACGCTATACGTCCCTGTAATACGCCACTTTTTAAGCAACTGTATTAAAATAGTATATTTCATTACAAGTGCGGAAAGCCTGTCATTGCAAAGAGTTCCGACAAATGTCTACCCGAGCCGAAGGCGAGGGTTGACAGTCGGAACAAGTTGCAATGACGGTTCCGCACGTGTACTGAACAACTATTTTTAATACAGTTGCGAAAAAATGAAGCAATTTAATAAAATAATAAAAACAAACTAAACTCGCAAAGAACATTTTTGGAAAATGGCGCCAACCGTAAAAGAATACAGAGTATTGCAGAGATTTTTTTTTGTTTTCTTCACCCATTTTGGGTAGGCAAAGGGAACTATACCCATACAGCCAAGTCTTCAGTAGAATTTTTTTATTGACATGAAATTTGATGAGATGAAATGAAATGAAACCTACCCTAACTTATTGAATCAAATCATTAAATCTGATATTGAAACAAATTAGTAGCTTCTTTTTAGAAATATTTGCATGAATCATAAAAAATTCTATGAATTTTTTTTTAGTAAAAACTTCGTGGTTGGTTTTTTCTTTAAAATAGACATTATTTTGACAGTTGGGAAAGAGAACGCACGAGTTCGGAAAAGGTAAAGAAAAAGCACGAGTGTGTAATAGCTCACTTCCCGAACGCTATACGTCCCTGTAATACGCCACTTTTTGAACAACTGTATTAAAATAGTATATTTCGCTACAAGTGCGGAAAGCCTGTCATTGCAAAGAGTTCCGACAAATGTCTACCCGAGCCGAAGGCGAGGGTTGACAGTCGGAACAAGTTGCAATGACGGTTCCGCACGTGTACTGAACAACTATTTTTAATACAGTTGCGAAAAAATGAAACAATTTAATAAAATAATACAAACACAAACTAAACTCGCAAAGAACATTTTTGGAAAATGGCGCCAACCTTAAAAGAATACAGAGTATTGCAGAGATTTTTTTTTGTTTTCTTCACCCATTCTGGGTAGGCAAAGGGAACTATGCCCATACAGCCAAGTCTTCGGTAGAATTTTTTTATTGACATGAAATTTAATGCGATGAAATGAAGTGAAATCATTGAATCAAATCATTAAATCTGATATTGAAACAAATTAGTAGCTTCTTTTTAGAAATATTTGCATGAATCATAAAAACTTCTATGAATATTTTTTTTAGTAAAAACTTCGTGGTTGGTTTTTTCTTTTTAATAGACATTATTTTGACAGTTGGGAAAGAGAACGCACGAGTTCGGAAAAGGTAAAGAAAAAACACGAGTGTGTAATAGCTCACTTCCCGAACGCTATACGTCCCTGTAATACGCCACTTTTTGAGCAACTGTGTTAAAAACACATTTACGGATTAATTACAAATTTGTGCAGCTAAAGTTAACGCGTTAATGTATTATTATGTCTAATTCCACGCGAGCGAAGCTGCGGGCGTCCACCAGTACCAAATAAACGGATGTATGTATGGATTCTATGTATGTATTCTATGTATGTATTTCTTCCCCTTCTTCCTCTCATCTGTTTTTAAAATATAATTAGTGTTACTCGTTATCTATGTGTTTTTCTTGCTTTCCTGTATTCCTTTCTTTCTTATATATTTCCTAATTTATTTTTGTGCACCCTACCATATTTAGACTATTTCTCTAACTCCTCAGCCCAAGGTTGCCTGGAAGAAATCGCTAGTTAGCGATAAGGCCACCTATTGTACGTAGTTTTTAATCCTTATTCAATGTAATGGTTCCTGTATGTCTTGGTGTGCAATAAAGAGTTAAATCTATATATATAAAAGGAGAAGGTGACTGACTGACTGACTGACTGACTGACATATCAACGCAGGGCCTAAACTATAAGGGTTACAAACTTGAAATTTTGCACAGGGGTTCCTTTTATAACGTAGGGGAGCACTAAGAAAGGATTTTTGAAAATTCACCCCCTAAGGGGGTAAAACGGGGGTGCAAAGTTAGTATGAAACTTTGCCGTTTTTGAAGTCAAGTGGGCAACCCGAACGCGGGCAGACGTCGATAATGGATCTAATTCTACGCGAGCGAAGCTGCGGGCGTCCACTAGTCAAACCATATTATTCGTATGTTTTTGTACACTTCCAGATAATAATCTACGACATAATCGACGTGGTCCCGGAGCCGGGGCAGCCGCTGACCAAGAACCGCTTCAAGGAGCTGTACGCCAAGGAGCAGAAGGGGCCCGTGACCGCGCTCACGCAGGTCCTCGGCTACCTCATCTCCGCCGTCGGACAGAAGGTCAGAGGACACGCACACCTGCGGCAGGCCTTAGGGTGGCGACACACACACCTGCGGCAGGCCTTAGGCCGGCGGACACACACACATAACCGCTTCAAGGAGCTGTACGCCAAGGAGCAGAAGGGGCCCGTGACCGCGCTCACGCAGGTCCTCGGCTACCTCATCTCCGCCGTCGGGCAGAAGGTCAGAGGACACGCACACCTGCGGCAGGCCTTAGGGTGGCGACACACACACCTGCGGCAGGCCTTAGGCCGGCGGACACACACACATAACCGCTTCAAGGAGCTGTACGCCAAGGAGCAGAAGGGGCCCGTGACCGCGCTCACGCAGGTCCTCGGCTACCTCATCTCCGCCGTCGGGCAGAAGGTCAGAGGACACGCACACCTGCGGCAGGCCTTAGGGTGGCGACACACACACCTGCGGCAGGCCTCAGGGTGGCGGACACACACACATAACCGCTTCAAGGAGCTGTACGCCAAGGAGCAGAAGGGGCCCGTGACCGCGCTCACGCAGGTCCTCGGCTACCTCATCTCCGCCGTCGGGCAGAAGGTCAGAGGACACGCACACCTGCGGCAGGCCTTAGGGTGGCGACACACACACCTGCGGCAGGCCTCAGGGTGGCGGACACACACACATAACCGCTTCAAGGAGCTGTACGCCAAGGAGCAGAAGGGCCCCGTGACCGCGCTCACGCAGGTCCTCGGCTACCTCATCTCCGCCGTCGGGCAGAAGGTCAGAGGACACGCACACCTGCGGCAGGCCTTAGGGTAGCAACACACACACCTGCGGCAGGCCTTAGGCCGGCGGACACACACACATAACCGCTTCAAGGAGCTGTACGCCAAGGAGCAGAAGGGCCCCGTGACCGCGCTCACGCAGGTCCTCGGCTACCTCATCTCCGCCGTCGGGCAGAAGGTCAGAGGACACGCACACCTGCGGCAGGCCTTAGGGTAGCAACACACACACCTGCGGCAGGCCTTAGGCCGGCGGACACACACACATAACCGCTTCAAGGAGCTGTACGCCAAGGAGCAGAAGGGCCCCGTGACCGCGCTCACGCAGGTCCTCGGCTACCTCATCTCCGCCGTCGGGCAGAAGGTCAGAGGACACGCACACCTGCGGCAGGCCTTAGGGTGGCGGACACACACCTGCGGCCGGCCTTAGGGTGGCGGACACACACGCATCCATGACCCGAGTGCAAATACTTACCTCCGAAATTGTTTTAGCAATTGCATGGCCCTGAGGACCATGTGGACCATGCTATATTGCTGCATAAATAGTAAATAAATATCTTGGACATTCTCACACACGGCCATCTGACCCCAAAGTAGGCGCGAGCCTGTGTTATGGGTGTCAGAGACTGATATACATACATAGATATTTTTAAATACATACTTAAATAGATAATATTGACATCCAGACACAGAACAAATACAAGTGTTCGTCACACGAATATTTGTCCTGAGTGGGATTCGAACCCACGACCCCTGGCGCACCAGACAGGGTCACTACCAATGGGGACTATCGTTTCTTTGCTCACCAGTTGGCGCCACTGTCGACTAAGGTCAAGTTGTCAAAGGCAACTATAAATTCGGAGCCATAACAAAGTTTTAAATCTTGAATCTCATTAAGTTTATTAATTATAAATAACTATCATCATATCGAGTAGCTATGCCGCAATGTTGTGCAGTACCGTTTTGTTCGGAAAAAAAGGAGGACACATGTTTCCAAAAGATAAAACTATACTCAACAAAATATTCTCGTGTTTGTAAAAAACAATTTAACCCCAGAGGATTATGTGTTACCCAAAGAATTAAACACAGAAGATCATACATTTATATATCATGACTTTACATACATTTTGTCAGTAAATTCAAGATAATCTTAATTATTTATGTTATCACAACAGCTTCCAAAACGGTGGTGCACCATATTCATTATAAAAAATTGCATAATCAATATTTACGATGATTTCACGAAGGAGATCACTTTTCGACAGGTAAATTAAATAAATTATAATTCATGTCATGAAAAATTAATGTTATTTGACCTCGCGCGACACAACCGCTTCTAGTGGAAAATTCACAAGCGATACTCCCCATTGCACCAACGGGCCTGTCTCATAAATGTGTTAAGGGCATCATAAGAATGGTAAATTATCTTGTTAAATCCTATTTAATTAAACGCAAACAAATAAAACATTTGAGAAGGCTATGTTTAAAGTCAAAAACGATGAAAACGTTTGAATCAAGTTGTAGAACTGTAATTTTTGGTGTACCGCAAGGCAGTGTATTGGGCCCTCTATTTTTCCTTTTTTTATAGCTGCGCCGCATATACGTCCCACTACTGGGCACGGGTCTCCCCCACAGAGACACAACTGCGGGAGGTCTAGACCATACTTCACCACGCTGCTCCAATGCGGATTGGTGGAGAATTTGGTTTTTTTATAGTGAGATGCCAAAAGCTACCAACATTGATGTCATGATTTATCAAGCGATGGTACAAGCGACTATATTGGTTGCCCCTGCTGCCCCTTTTCGGCATGTTTTTTTATCTACGTTACCCTTTATCCAATAATTTTATTTTTAAGTTTATTCTTTATTTCGTTCAATTGATCAATAACTGACTATTATTGTATTGTTACCAGATATACATTTGGCAGCTGAAAGACAACGACCTAGTGGGCGTGGCGTTCATCGACACACAGATCTACGTGCACAAGATGCTGACCGTCAAGAACCTCATCCTGGTGGCCGACGTGTACAAGTCCATATCCCTGCTGCGGTACCAGGACCAGCACCGGACGCTGTCGCTGGTCTCCCGGGACCTCAGGAGTGCGCAGGTAGATATCATATAGAAATAGAAAATAATTTGTTTAGGTTGTAATTACGTACATAATTTAATACATGACACAGGAAGGAACGATTGAAAATAAAAGGCAGAAAGGGACTAAAAAATGTCAGCAGTAACCATTAAAAATAGAATTGTATGTAAGATAGCAAACGGGCATGCAGCATCACCCATTCGCCGCTGCGCGTGACTTCTATACAAGTATTTTCATTAATTAAATCTAACCGGATTTTGCTAAATTTTATAATGAAAATTTTCCATTTGAATTGACAGGTAATCCATAGGATGTCCACTGACTGAAGGATGTCGACTGATTTACGCTGGATTTCAATAAACTATCTACGGATAGATTTGGCTATCGAAGATAGAAATTCGACACATTTTATATGGAACGTATGTCAAATTTCTATCTCCGATAGCCAAATCGTATTGGTTATTGAAATCCAGTGTTAAACGTTGCTATTGTTACGTGTTAGGGTTCGAAGGATTTGGAGAGAAAGACCTGCTGATTCTTGCGAAGACTAATTCATTAGCACTAGGTCCAATACAAAGCACTAGATCCAAACACTAAGCACTAACGATGTCCTAGGTCGTAGCCAAGTCGTAGGTTTCACTGTATCACTCTTGATCACTAGTTTTCACTTCGAAGTCGCCTCGAAGGTAGCTCAAACTGAACTGAACTGGTTCGCCTCCCTGCGGCTATTTATATGGGAGTCCCAGACCATTCTGGAAAGTTCGCGCATGTACCCGGTTTTTCGAGACTATACTTCTATACGGTTCCACTAACGCCATCTAGTATTGAGTAGGGGGCTTCATGTTGTCCCCGTTCCTTGAGTGGTTTTACCGGTCGACGCTAGATGGCGCCAGTCGCCTTATGCTTTGTGTGTTCGTAACACTATGTTAATCACGAAACAAGCACCGTCATATATTCCTTTTCGGTTTACGTATAAATGCACGCACTGTTCAGACAATAGTTTTTTTTTTTTTTATGGAAACAAGATAGCAAACGAGCTTGCAGCACCACCCATCCGCTGCCGCCCATGACAACTGTGACTGACTTTGAACAAGACTCAATTAGGGACTGGGATGGTTAGTCCAATTAGTTGAGAGAGTTAAGAGGATATCACAAGCGAACAAGTCGACACTTTTTCCATACAAACGTAGTCCCCTGTTTCCTCCTAGGATAAAGAAGTTACAGAAGAGAAAAAAATACCATACGATTTATACGTACCTCTGCCATGACTGTACGTTTTGTTTTTTTTCATAATTTGATTAATAGAAGAGAAAAAAAAACATTTAAAATCAAAAAAATCGACTTTTTTTACATACATTTTCAAACATCAAGCAAACTGGTAATTACTAACATATCCCAAAAAAGCAAAACGTACGGGCATAGCTTAGACCCTGTTCTACATTTTAACTGAAAGAAATATTGAAATCGGTCTAGATTTCGAGGAGGAAACAGGGGATTACGAAAGGACGATTTTCTTAATTTTACGTAGGTAAAATCAGTTCGAGACTGCACTTCTCTCTATCGCACGCTAAGGGGCTCAGCGCGACGGCAATATTTTTGGTAAAAACCTATTCTTCAAAAGTGATGGTCGACTGATATCCTCTTAATTAGAACATTAGTTGGTCAGTTCGTTAGTAGGTATGAGGACTGGGGACTGTTTCCAGATCTACGAGCTGCAGTTCGTGGTGGACGGACGCGCGCTCGGTTTCCTGGCGAGCGAGGCGGACGGCGGCCTCGCGCTGTTCATGTACCAGCCGCAGGCGCGCGAGAGCTACGGCGGTAAGCGACCGCCGTTCACACAATACATTGACAGGCCCGTTGGCGCAATCGGTAGTGACCCTGTCTGTTGCGCCAAAGGTCGTGGGTTCGAATCCCACTCAGGACAAATATTCGTGTGACGAACACTTGTATTTGTTCTGTGTCTGGATGTCAATATTATCTATTTAAGTATGTATTTAAAAATATCTATGTATGTATATCAGTCTCTGACACCCATAACACAGGCTCGCGCCTACTTTGGGGTCAGATGGCCGTGTGTGAGAATGTCCATGATATTTATTTATTTATTTATTTGAATCTAAAATTAAATAGGATAAGTCTGAGAGAACGGAGTTTACACATTCAGCATTTTGTGCAATTTTAAAACGAAATAACTATACCAGCTGCAAGCGCATTATGCTTATGTTGTTGGCTACTAAACTAGATGGCGCTGTTAGCAATTTTGCGTCTGTGTTGTCGACTATTGAACTAAGTCAAAGTCAAATAATTTATTTCGCTATGAGGTGATTAGACACGCTTAACGAAAGTCTAGGTACCTAACTAAAAACTACTTAAACTACTAACTGATCTATATAAGGCAAAGGATTAGCTATTGATTATTGAATAGATAGCTAATCCTACACAGGTACCTAACTTGCCTTAGGATAAATTTACAATAATTACGAGTACCTACCACTAAGCTAAGCTCTAGGTCACGATAGACTATCTAAATGGTCATCGGCTTTAGGAAGAATTTACAATATTCTTATCCTATGCCCTAGTGTAGGCCGAGAGAGAAAAAAGCCGGAGGAAAAAACTCTCGGTACTCTTTTAAAATTCAAGTTAATTTGTACAGAAGAATGTACAGTATGACCATGACATGCTCAGGACAGACACGAGACAGCCCATCGTGTATGCCAAGAATCACCCCATATGCCACCTGCTTACAATTTTTTGTATAATTAATACAGAAGCATAGTGATAGCCTGTCAGAGTTTAATTCAGTCCCATGCCTTTATATCATCCAAATACTCCTGAATATTATAATAAGCTTTTCGACATAATGTTTGTTTGATGGTTTTTTTAAACCTTTGTAAAGGCAGAGACTGAACCGCAGCCGGGACTTTATTGAATATTAGAATAGACATTCCTATGAAGGAACGACTTTTCTTACTAAGCCGGCATTTAGGAAACGCTAATTTGTGGCCGTTCCTTAGTGTTACATTGCGTAAGGCATTTAGGTCACTACGACTTACAAACTGATGCCTATTTTTACGAATATACATAATATTCTCATAGATGTACTGCGATGCAAGGGTTAGGATGTTTATTTCCTTAAATTTTTCTCTAAGGGAGTCTCTACTTTTCATTTTGTATATATAACGGATAGCCCTCTTCTGCAGAATAAAAATAATATTAGCATCAGCTGCATTACCCCAGAGTAAAATGCCATAGGACATTACACTGTGAAAGTAACTAAAATATACCAATCTAGCGGTATCGACATCCGCCAAACAGCGTATGTAAGTAAGCTGCAGAACTTAGTCTATCCGCCAGTCGACAGATATGGGGTCCCCACTGCAAAAGTATAAGTCTGAGACAACGGAGTATTACAAATTCAGCATTTCGTGCAATTTTAAAACGAAATAACTATACCAGCTGCAAGCGCATTATGCTTATGTTGTTGGCTACTAAACTAGATGGCGCTGTTAGCAATTTTGCGTCTGTGTTGTCGACTATTGAACTAGATGGCGTTGTTATCAATTGATGCTATATTTAGCATCGTATTATTGTTATTATCTTTATAAATAAAAATGAATGTTGGTAAGCTCATAACTCAAGAATGGCTGGACTAATTCGGGTAATTTATTTTTTTGTATTTTCCTTGAGGTCCACGGAAGGATTTAATACTAAAAAAAAATAGAAAATTTGCTTATTTATGTCCTTTAAGGCGGAACAAAGTCTAATTCCACGCGAGCGAAGCTGCGGGCGTCCACTAGTAATTAGAATACGGGTCAAACGATGCGTGCACGTACGGTTGCAGGTCAGCGTCTGATCCGCAAGTGCGACTACCACCTGGGCCAGCAGGTGCACGCCATGTTCCGCATCGCGGCGCGCCAGCCCGCGCACGCGCCGCACAAGCGGCACGTCACCGTCTTCAGTGAGTTCTGTTGCATTATACATAGCTTACGACCGTGTAGCCGCCCGTGTTCGGAAACGAAGCGTGCACGTACGGTTGCAGGTCAGCGGCTGATCCGCAAGTGCGACTACCACCTGGGCCAGCAGGTGCACGCCATGTTCCGCATCGCGGCGCGCCAGCCCGCGCACGCGCCGCACAAGCGGCACGTCACCGTCTTCAGTGAGTTCTGTTGCATTATACATAGCTTACGACCGTGTAGCCGCCCGTGTTCGGAAACGAAGCGTGCACGTACGGTTGCAGGTCAGCGGCTGATCCGCAAGTGCGACTACCACCTGGGCCAGCAGGTGCACGCCATGTTCCGCATCGCGGCGCGCCAGCCCGCGCACGCGCCGCACAAGCGGCACGTCACCGTCTTCAGTGAGTTCTGTTGCATTATACATAGCTTACGACCGTGTAGCCGCCCGTGTTCGGAAACGAAGCGTGCACGTACGGTTGCAGGTCAGCGGCTGATCCGCAAGTGCGACTACCACCTGGGCCAGCAGGTGCACGCCATGTTCCGCATCGCGGCGCGCCAGCCCGCGCAGGCGCCGCACAAGCGGCACGTCACCGTCTTCAGTGAGTTCCATTACATTATACATAGCTTACGACCGTGTAGCCGCCCGTGTTCGGAAACGATGCGTGCACGTACGGTTGCAGGTCAGCGTCTGATCCGCAAGTGCGACTACCACCTGGGCCAGCAGGTGCACGCCATGTTCCGCATCGCGGCGCGCCAGCCCGCGCAGGCGCCGCACAAGCGGCACGTCACCGTCTTCAGTGAGTTCCATTACATTATACATAGCTTACGACCGTGTAGCCGCCCGTGTTCGGAAACGAAGCGTGCACGGTACGGTTGCAGGTCAGCGGCTGATCCGCAAGTGCGACTACCACCTGGGCCAGCAGGTGCACGCCATGTTCCGCATCGCGGCGCGCCAGCCCGCGCAGGCGCCGCACAAGCGGCACGTCACCGTCTTCAGTGAGTTCCATTACATTATACATAGCTTACGACCGTGTAGCCGCCCGTGTTCGGAAACGAAGCGTGCACGGTACGGTTGCAGGTCAGCGGCTGATCCGCAAGTGCGACTACCACCTGGGCCAGCAGGTGCACGCCATGTTCCGCATCGCGGCGCGCCAGCCTGCCCAGGCGCCGCACAAGCGGCACATCACCGTCTTCAGTGAGTTCTTACATTATACATAGCTTACGACCGTGTAGCCGCCCGTGTTCGGAAACGAAGCGTGCACGGTACGGTTGCAGGTCAGCGTCTGATCCGCAAGTGCGACTACCACCTGGGCCAGCAGGTGCACGCCATGTTCCGCATCGCGGCGCGCCAGCCCGCGCAGGCGCCGCACAAGCGGCACGTCACCGTCTTCAGTGAGTTCCATTACATTATACATAGCTTACGACCGTGTAGCCGCCCGTGTTCGGAAACGAAGCGTGCACGGTACGGTTGCAGGTCAGCGGCTGATCCGCAAGTGCGACTACCACCTGGGCCAGCAGGTGCACGCCATGTTCCGCATCGCGGCGCGCCAGCCCGCGCAGGCGCCGCACAAGCGGCACGTCACCGTCTTCAGTGAGTTCTTACATTATACATAGCTTACGACCGTGTAGCCGCCCGTGTTCGGAAACGAAGCGTGCACGGTACGGTTGCAGGTCAGCGTCTGATCCGCAAGTGCGACTACCACCTGGGCCAGCAGGTGCACGCCATGTTCCGCATCGCGGCGCGCCAGCCTGCCCAGGCGCCGCACAAGCGGCACGTCACCGTCTTCAGTGAGTTCTTACATTATACATAGCTTACGACCGTGTAGCCGCCCGTGTTCGGAAACGAAGCGTGCACGGTACGGTTGCAGGTCAGCGTCTGATCCGCAAGTGCGACTACCACCTGGGCCAGCAGGTGCACGCCATGTTCCGCATCGCGGCGCGCCAGCCCGCGCAGGCGCCGCACAAGCGGCACGTCACCGTCTTCAGTGAGTTCCATTACATTATACATAGCTTACGACCGTGTAGCCGCCCGTGTTCGGAAACGATGCGTGCACGTACGGTTGCAGGTCAGCGTCTGATCCGCAAGTGCGACTACCACCTGGGCCAGCAGGTGCACGCCATGTTCCGCATCGCGGCGCGCCAGCCCGCGCAGGCGCCGCACAAGCGGCACGTCACCGTCTTCAGTGAGTTCCATTACATTATACATAGCTTACGACCGTGTAGCCGCCCGTGTTCGGAAACGAAGCGTGCACGGTACGGTTGCAGGTCAGCGGCTGATCCGCAAGTGCGACTACCACCTGGGCCAGCAGGTGCACGCCATGTTCCGCATCGCGGCGCGCCAGCCCGCGCAGGCGCCGCACAAGCGGCACGTCACCGTCTTCAGTGAGTTCCATTACATTATACATAGCTTACGACCGTGTAGCCGCCCGTGTTCGGAAACGAAGCGTGCACGGTACGGTTGCAGGTCAGCGGCTGATCCGCAAGTGCGACTACCACCTGGGCCAGCAGGTGCACGCCATGTTCCGCATCGCGGCGCGCCAGCCCGCCCAGGCGCCGCACAAGCGGCACGTCACCGTCTTCAGTGAGTTCTTACATTATACATAGCTAACGAGCATGATGATATTGTTACGTGTTAAGCCACGTATTCATTACTAAACATTTGTTAATAAACACTGTTTATAAACTGTTAATAAACAATGTTTCATAATGTTTCATCATCTCTGTAAACAGTTCATAAACATAGGTGATGAAACATTGTTTATGATACGTGTTGCCGTGCTCCCCACTACGAGTGGAGAGCAAGACGAAACATCTAGTTTATAAACAAAAGTCAACAGGTGTGGACGTGTTTTGCGCGAGTTTATAAACTTGTGAATTATTATGTAAGCAGCAGAGAGCATCACTACCTCCTCGGGCGACATCCTGTGAACAACTGACAAGTGTGGACGGCCAAGTTTCAGGTGGCTTTAGGGTTCGACTGATTTGGAGAGAAAGACCTGCTGACTCAATGAAGACTTTATTCACTAGCACTAACACAAAGCACTAGGTCCAAACACTAAACACTAGGTCCAACACAAAGCACTAGGTCCAAACACTAAGCACTAACGATGTCCTAGGTCGTAAGCCAATTTTGTTGCCGATTTGTCGAGACTATAGTTCCACTAACGCCATCTAGTATTAGTAGGGGGCGTCATCTTGTCTGTGCGTTCTCTGAGTGGTTCCACCTGTCGGCGCTAGATGGCGCTAGCTTCCCTGTGCCTTCGTAACAATATACATGATTTCCTATGTGAGAGGGAGGTGCTGTAGGCATGAAAGTATACACCACCATACGCTCAGTTCACGGCTTGTTGTAGAGTAGATAAAACTAACGTTATAAAAGCAATTGTGTGTTAAATACAATTGCGTTCATAACGTGAATATAGAGTGAACTAGGCGTATGATGGTGTGTACTTTCATGCCTATAGCCTGATTTCGTATGTGAGAGGGACTCACATAGAAAATCATGTATAACATCATCATCATCATAATCATGAGCCTTTATTGGTCCACTGCTGGACATAGGCCTCTCCCAAACGCGACACCACTTCGACCGGGCCTGTGCCTTCATGTATATGCAATAATTAAATTACAATACATACGCCTTCTTAGCGGGTTGGTATCTAGTACCATTTCTACTCTTCTTGTTTTTATTGTAATTGTGGTCCGGTTGGAAAGGTTTGGTTTCCGGTTACACTTGAGGTGACCATCTTAGCCCTCAGAGGTAGCAACGCATCTGTGAATGACTTGGAACGAGACTCTCGCTATGAATTCTTAAATAACAGTTCCTACACCAGTCCTGGTACCTACTAACGAACTGACAGACTAATTTTCTTAATAACACCCTCTGTTAACAACTGGACTAACCATCTCTGTCCCTATTTGAGTCTTGTTAAGAGAGGTTGTTATCTTATATCCATAAAAAAAAAATACAATAATGTTGTATTGCCCCGCAGCGACACTAGACGGCGCCCTCGGCTACGTGCTGCCGGTGTCGGAGAAGATGTACCGGCGGCTGCTGATGCTGCAGAACGTGCTCAACAACTACTGCTGCCACGTGGCCGGCCTCAACCCGCGCGCGCACCGGTCAGTATGCTGTGTTGCCCCGCAGCGACACCAGGCGGCGCTCTCGTCTACATAAGCTTCAAAACATAGACATCCCACTGTTGGGCACAGGTCTCCCCATAGACATCCCACTGTTGGGCACGGGTCTCTCCCACAGACACGGCTGCAGAAGGCCTAGATGGCGCCCTCGGCTACGTGCTGCCGGTGTCGGAGAAGATGTACCGGCGGCTGCTGATGCTGCAGAACGTGCTCAACAACTACTGCTGCCACGTGGCCGGCCTCAACCCGCGCGCGCACCGGTCAGTATGCCGTGTTGCCCCGCAGCGACACTAGACGGCGCCCTCGGCTACATAAGCTAGAAAACATAGACATCCCACTGTTGGGCACAGGTCTCCCCATAGACACTAGACGGCGCCCTCGGCTACGTGCTGCCGGTGTCGGAGAAGATGTACCGGCGGCTGCTGATGCTGCAGAACGTGCTCAACAACTACTGCTGCCACGTGGCCGGCCTCAACCCGCGCGCGCACCGGTCAGTATGCTGTGTTGCCCCGCAGCGACACTAGATGGCGCCCTCGGCTACATAAGCTACAAAACATAGACATCCCACTGTTGGGCACGGGTCTCCCCATAGACATCCCACTGTTGGGCACGGGTCTCCCCATTAGACATCCCACTGTTGGGAACGGGTCTCCCCATAGACATCCCACTGTTGGGCACGGGTCTCCCCGTAGACATCCCACTGTTGGGCACGGGTCTCCCCATAGACGTCCCAATGTTGGGCACGGGTCTCCCCCACAGACAGTTGCAGAAGGCCTAGAGCGTATTCCACCACGCTGCTGCAATGCGGATTGGTAGAGGGGTTATCGGCCAACACAGTATCGAATGTTCTCAAGCCACCCGATGGTCTTCGGTTTAACGATGGTATCCACCATTAAAAACCACCGGGACCGACGGCTAAACGTGCCCTCCGAAGC
This sequence comes from Carterocephalus palaemon, assembly GCA_944567765.1. Lineage (NCBI taxonomy): Eukaryota > Metazoa > Arthropoda > Insecta > Lepidoptera > Hesperiidae > Carterocephalus > Carterocephalus palaemon. The sequence continues at coordinate 8,914,122 of OX155662.1, read as the reverse complement.
ACGGTGGTAAACATAAAATTTTTACACCTACTCGTAGCAGTCACCCATCCGCTTGCGTTGCTTAACTGCACATAGAATCGACGCGAGCCAGTGGGCTATGGACGCTACAGTATGCAAACCATCACAATGGGTGTATAACAATGTAATTAATTGTATCAGGCGTTACTTTGCGGAACTCCATTATTACAAACCAAGAATTAATCTAAAAATGGATGGATGGATGGTTAATCGCAAAGTTTTTGCGATTAACCATCGTAGAGTCTACTAACCCTGAGGATGCCTTGTTTTGGGGCGAAACACGTGTTGGTGTGTGTATGTTGGTGTGTGTATTCATTTATCGCATGTGCAAGTTTTCGTGCGTGGGAGGGAGGGAGGTGCTACGTGCATGAAAGTATACATACATCACCATACGGTTTTGTTCGCGGATTGTTGCAAAGTAGATTAATTCTTGGTTTGTATAACAATGTATTGTTTCCAGGACGTACAAGAGCGCGCGTCGCGCGGGCGGCGGCGGCGGCGCGGCGCGCGGCGTGCTGGACGGGGACCTGGTCGCGCTGTACACCTGCATGCCCGTCGCCGAGCAGCTGGACGTGAGTACAGCCCGGCCCACGGCTGGGCAACTGGGACCCGAGCACAGCCCGGCCCACCCGTCAGCCCCTCGACGTCCACTGCTGGACATAGGCCTCTCCCAAACGACACCATGCGTCCATAGCCCAATGGCTCAGGTCGATTTAATGTGATCGAATGAGTTAAGCAACGACGGGCGCGGTCGGTTTGTGGATGGGTGACCGCTAGTGGCAAAATTTCATGGACGCTACCGTGCTTCGGAGGGCACGTAAAGCCGTCGGTCCCGGTTGTTTTCAATGGTGGAAACAGTCGTTAAGCCTTGTCGAAGACCTTCGGGTGGCTTGAGAACATTCGACACTGGGTTGGACACTAACCCCTCCACCAATCCGCATTGGAGCAGCGTGGTGGAGTATGCTCTAGACCTCCCGCAGCTGCGTCTGTGGGGGAGACCCGTGCCCAGCAGTGGGACGTCTATGGGTCGCAGCGAAACGACACCACTCCGACCGGTCCTGTGCCTTCTGAAACCAGCGGTTTCCCGCCGTCTTCTTCAGGTCGTCTGTCCACCTAGTCGAAGGGCGACCTGTGCTCCTTTTTCCGAGTCGTGGTCTGGTCGTACAGCCCGGCCCACAGTTGGGCAACTGGGACCTCAATAGATTCCGCGTCAGGGACATATTTGATCTCATTCTGGTTGCCACCACAACCCTTTCACTGTCCCACTGTTGGCGTCCAGACCCTGCGGGGGAGAGATGAGTAGAGAAAAGGGACAAGGAGGAGAAAATAATTTGTAGGGAGCTTGTCTCCCATGATTCGGCCCTCATGACATGAGGTCGGTGGGGCCATGGGTGGTTGGTGGGTTGTCCCACTGTTGGGTTAGGTTGGGTTAGTAAGTTTAGTCCATTACGCTGGCCAAGCGCATTGGCAGTTTCACATGCCTTTGTGATCATTTTGGGGCTCTCGGGGAAATTCATAATCAAATATTTTCAAGGAAAATAAAAAATTAACGCATTTCATTATTACCTACTCGGTCATAGCGACTTTGAGCTTGTGAATGAGACCGACGGTAAACAATAACGTCTCATATCTACTCGTATTGCAATTACACGCATTGCCTTAGCCGCGACCCACAGACGTCCCACTGCTGGGATAGCATTGATAAGTCATAACTGAAAATGAAAGTTACCAACGAGCCCAGATTCGAATGGCGGATCTTTTTATTTTATTTACTAATACTACTAACTACTACTACTAACTTACTACTACTACTACTAACTACTAATTTTATTTACAGATTGCGAAGAAAATTGGCACAAAAGTGGACGAGATAATTTCCGACCTTCACGAGATCGACAGTCTGACCGCGCATTTCTAGTTTATAAGCGTTTACTTATTACTACAACTACTAATAAGCAGTGAGGATTGTAAATATAAAATAAATGAAGTAAGCTTTATATTCTGTGTTTTATTTCCATTGACTTATTATTACTGTGGACGTAGGGTCTCATACTAAATATCTATGGGGTCGCTGCGACCCATAGACGTCCCACTGTTGGGCACGGGTCTCCTCTCAGAATGGGAGGGATTAGGCCTTAGTCCACCACGCTGGCCAAGTGCGGATTGGCAGACTTCACATACCTTCGAGAACGTTATGATGAACTCTCAGGCATGCAGGTTTCCTCACGATGTGTCCTTCACCGTTATAGCAAGTGACATTTAATTTCTTAAAATCTATCTATCTAATCTATGGGGTAATACACATTAATTGTACATTATGTATCTTTAATAAAAACACGAGCCGCAAGATAGACCTCCCGTAGGAACATTTTAATTCTTTGACCATTTCCTTTGAGCAGTCAAGGAGCTAAAATTTGGGGGCAAAACTTACAAAAAAAATTATTTTAAAATAAATAAATAAAACATAACACAATCGCCCTGAAAACCAGCGCTGGTGGCTCGCTGCGACCGCTGCTGATTGCGGCCCTATTTCGGCAGATCATAAATACACTGTTCTCCATTACATTATACATACCTACACTAGCTGACCCCGCAAACGTTGTTCTGCCATATGAAATGTTAGTGACGCGACGCTTCACGTCAATGAACGATGGGTAAAAATAAAAATACTAAAATATATTCAGGATTCTAACCCGGACCCGCCAGTCAGGGTCACTCATCACCTCGCCACGGAATCCTCAAAAACATTACTCAGGGGACCTAATATTAATAGAAGACTGATGCATTTAACATTGCAGTAAAATCCGGAATAATCCGGTTTCAACATCGCATTACGTGCACCTACAACTCAATTTTTTTTTCAAATCACGACAAATGTTCAACTCCGCTCATATTCCATAATCGTCGAACGTAATATCCGCAAAAAACATAAGCAGTCATTAGGCATTGAACTGAAGGAATTAATATATTATGATATTGTACTCTATGCAAACGCAATAAGGGTGTAGTGCTCAGCAGGAAAACCCATCAAAGCAGTGTTTTAACACAAAATAAAAATATGACAACCGTTTAATGTATGCAACGTGCAATAGATTTGCTTTTTTTTACGACAATGCTGAGAGGCGGCTGTTTCTCCCATTGCTGACAGGTAATACTAGTTAGTAATCCGGGTTTGGCTGAGATATTAAAATTAATATTAACCATTAACTATTTTGCTATTTGCAATTTTTACCCAGTTTTGAACTGCGATACTCAGAACATAGTGATTACTGGAATTTATTGGAGGAGGCCTTTTACCCGTAGAGGGGTCCAGTAATCCATACTAATATTATAAATGCGAAAGTAACTCTGTTTGTCTGTTTCACTTTCACGCGAAGACTACTCGACCGATTTAAATGAAATTGTAAGTAAAGTTTGTAAAAATGTTTCCCTTATGGATAAACATAGGGGATAACACATTTACGGATTCATTACAAACATGTGGAGCTAAAGTTAACGCGATAAGAAGAATCTATGTATATACTAGTAAGTAATATAAAAACACTTGAGGTTTCCATTCATATACTTAAACTAAAACTAAACATATAAATATTTAACAAGAATTAATCACCAAATTTCATGTCAAGTAATAGGTAAAAGAAATATCGCGAGAAAGCCTGCATGCCTGAGTTGTCTCCGTAATTTCATCTGACTTTGTTATTCTCAATTATATTCTGATTTTAATCATCATTAATGTTTGTGGGAGAGATTTCTTTATTGAACTGATAGTTTATTAAACTTGTCTGGTTCAATGGATCACTCTCGACTTCTTAACGACATCAGCAATTAATTTATTTGATCCATTAAAATCTTCCAGAACTTTCTTTAAGTGGTTTTATTTTCTGTAGGTACACTCTTTAGGATATATACACCACACACCACAACCCTTTCTTCGTCCCACTGTTGGGCACGGGTCTCCTCTCAGAATGGGAGGGATTAGGACTTAGTCCACCGCGCTGGCCAAGTAGTGTCCATAGCCCAATGGCTCGCGTCGATTCAATGTGATCGAAAGAGTTAAGCGACGACGGGCGCGGTCGGTTTGTGGATGGGTGACCGCTAATGGCAAAATTTCATGGTCGCTACCGTGCTTCGGAGGGCACGTAAAGCCTTCGTCCCGGCTGTTTTCAATGGTGAAAACAGTCGTTAAGCCTTGTGGAAGACCTTCGGGTGGCTTGAGAACATTCGACACTGGGTTGGCCACTAACCCCTCCACCAATCCGCATTGGAGCAGCGTGGTGGAGTATGCTCTAGACCTCCCGCAGCTGCGTCTGTGGGGGAGACTCGTGCCCAGCAGTGGGACGTCTATGGGTCGTAGCGAGCGTGGTGGTGAAACTATTGCCGTCGCGCGGCAATAGTTTCATCACCATTGCATGGGAACTTAAATGGTGAAAAGTGGGTGTACCTATTACACTTCCCTACACCTTAGGGGAAATAACTTAAATGGTGAAGAGTGGGTGTATACACCTCTGTCTACACCTTCGGAGAATTAAAGTCGTGATGTTACGTTATGTTTAACAGCACCGCACCGCACGCGCGCACAGACAGCGTATTGTTCCAATTTCCTTATACGTATATCTAGCGTAGGTACACTGATGATATCTCTCCAAACAAAAGTCTTTCCCCCTTCTATTAGGAAGCTGGCGGTATCTGGCCACTGCATCGCCGCTCGCCGCACAACATCCGCGCTTGCGCAACACAAGAACCATTAGCGATTTGTGTTATACGGTCACGCTGCCACTTGCTATTTGGTGCAATGGGTTAAAGCGATATTATACTTTGTCTTATTTAGACACAGGGTGTAAAGCGGTGACAGCCCAGTGGCTATCGAACTCGCCTCTCACTCTAGCGGTCCGGGTTCAAACACAAGTGGCACGCACCAATGACTTTTATAAGTTATGTGCGATTTAAGAAATTAAATGTCACTTGCTAGTTCAACTATTAAGGTAGATTCAACTATTAAGGTTAATTGTTATTAAGGTATCTCTGTATTCAATGCATCATAAACTTAATCCAAACTAATGTTTAAAGCAGAAAAAAGTATGACGTATGCTTAAATAGTAGATAGATAATACGATTAGATAGATAGATTATATTATTATAGATAATTAGATGATACGATAAGAATCGACCTTCACCTTGCTTACCTATTGGACGAAAAGTATGTATTTCATATCAAAAGTATTTTATATAAAGGGTAACCATTCCAACAATTTTTACAATTCAAAAGATTGTGTTCAATTCATTTATCGTGGCGTTTGTACTGGCCCGGATAGTATGAGAAAGGTTCGGACACTACAAATAATTCCGATTGTCTGTGGTTTAGTCGCGTGCTGGCTGGAAACGGTTATCGGTTATGGCAGTCGGCTGCGGCCAATCGGTAAAAACTAATGTTTGCGGTCATACCACAGATCCTACCAACATATCTGTTGGTCAATACGACCTAAGAGCGTGTTTCCACTGGCTACGGTCCCCTATAAAAGTTATGTGGTAAACTTAATCTTTTATGAATAAGAATTTTTATATTTTGCAATACGACTTGAAACAAGAGTGTGAAACGCTTCCTTCAAGGCACGCAACGCACCTGTGATACCTTATGTCGCACGTGTCCATAGACGACGGTGACCACTTACCATCAGGTGGTCGTCTATACTATAAAAAAAAACACAAACCAAAACAAAAAATTATAAAAAAAGCTGAGGAAGCAACAAACAAATTGTAGGGCTTTTATGGGGTCCCAATCAGCTAACTGCTGATTTTCAGCACCGTCCCGGTTGTTTTCAATGGTAAAAACAATCGTTACGCCTTGAATATCTTCAGGCGGCTTGAGAACATTCAACCCGGGAGTGGCCGGCCCCTCCACCAATACGCATTGGAGCAGCGTGGTGGAGTATGCTCTAAACCTCCCGCAGCTGTCTGTGGGGGACACCAGTGCCCAACAGAAGGACTTAACTTAAAACTAAGTTAAAACTCGCTTTTTAAATTATTTTTAAACAGTTTTAATAATACGATGCCTCGGGCCAGTAATTAAATTATCATAATTGCACTACACCGCCACCTATCTAGTATTATAATTTAAACAACTTCAGTGTTTTTAATCTGGTATTACGAGCACAAAATGTTGTCGAGCATTTGAATGACGCTTGAAACCGCATTTGAGGCAAAGTTTGCTCTGTAATATTTTTACATTTCAGAGTGGATGCGTGATTTAAATTCAGTTTTGACAAAAAGGACAAGGAAGGGATAGAGTGGTAATACGCTTTTGGAAAGCACGCTATTTTAAATCGACTTGAAAAAGGAGGAGATTCTAAGATCGACTGAATTCGACTGTATGCATGTGTATGTGTATACGTAGGTACCCTTTCCCCTTATAACTTCTTTGTGTTTGAGAAAAATATTTGTGACAACTGTTTTACCTGTGTTAGTAATTATTTAATGAAATAGTAGTCGAGCAGAGACAAATGCCACAACATATATTTATTAAGCCTTTCCTTATATACTACCTACTAAGTGGACGCGCTCGCGTGTATTTAGACATTACAATAGTTTCGTTTACACCTAGTAATAATATATAGCCTATGTTACTCAGTGAAGATGCAGCTTTCTAATGGTGAAAGAATTTTTGAAATTGGTCCAGTAGTTTTTGTGTGAAAACATTACAAACAAAATTAAATCTTTCCTCTTTATAATATACTATACTCGTTGATGGCCCTTTCCACCGCTGTCCTGTCTTCCGTGGTTCCGAAATGCCAGATTAAAAACACGTCCAACTTTTGAATTTTCGTATTAGTTTGTGATTTCATAATTTTTCGTCCGCAGCTCAAGCCCTGAGCCGCGGTCACGTTGCTCCAATATTTTCTGCTGTAGCAGTTTAGAAACTTTTTACAATTTTATATTACTTTTTATTTTATTTCCAATAAGTACTTTGATATACATATAAGCATACGGTTGAAAATATGGCTTATTGGCTTAAGAATGGAATTATTGTTAGCTGGTTGGTTACTAAATTATTAGGATCAGCGAACTGAAGTGGCAATGGGCAGGCCACGTCGCTCGACGGACTGATGATCGTTTGGATAAGTCCTCAAGTGGAGACTGCGTCTCGGAAAACGAAGTATTGGCAACCACCGACGAGGTGGACTGACGACCTGAATAAGACAGCGGGAAACCGTTGGATTCAGAGGGCGCAGGATCGGGAGGAGTGTCATCGATTGAGGGAAGCTTATGTCCAGCAGTGGACCCAAATCGTTAAAGCCATACTTCGGGTTGCTTGTCCACTAACCCCTCCACCAATCCGCATTGGAGCAGCGTGGTGTACCTATTTTAGTTTGAATACTAAGGAAAGCCCTCCGAAGCACGGTAGCGTCCATGAAATTTTTGGCAATAGCGGCCACCCATCCACAAACCGACCGCGCCCGTCGTTGCTTAACACTTTCGATCACATTGAATCGACGCGAGCCAGGCTATGGACGCTGTCTGTAAAACCTACGTAAAGCTATTATTATCTTTTCCGAACATGTTTTGATTATGCAACCATTACGTTTACGGACGGTCAGATGGCTAAAAAAAGATAAAAATACTTCTAGATAGGTAGATGATAAAAGCTTTTACAACTAATCATTTAATTAAGTACTGTAATAGGAAAGGAAAGCACATTTAATCTTGATACGTACCTCCATCCGTCATCCAGCCTTACGTAGTCCACTGCTGGACAAAGGCTGTTCAATCGGATTCGATTCTAGGGCGTCGAAAGAAATTTTTTTTTCGAATACAATTTTTCTCATCCAAAGAGATTTAATAGAACTAGGTAATTTTAAGTTAGATATTTATTTAGTTGGTTGGGTTGGATATCTTGATGACACACCCACTATATCTTGATGATGATATCAGGGATCATCAGCGCTATCAAGAAGTGACATTTCATAAACAATGTCTGGCGTTCATCTATACTAATAGTATAAAGAGGAAACATTTGTTTGTAATGTTTTCACACAAAAACTACTGGATTTTTCACTAGGTATATGGTATTTTTGTATACGCTTAATGAACGTCATAACATTTTTGTATCTACCGCCGGTCCACAAAGTTGATGCTACCGAGAAGAGCACGACAAGAAACTCGGTAGTTACTCTTTTCAAAATTTACAATTTTTATAATTTGATCACATTACATTATTATTGAACAAGTGGAGCTGGAGATACATCGCACCAAGCATTTCTATCGTTCAAGTATTCATTAATTTTATAGAAAGCTTTATTAAGGATGTAAGATTTGAGCTAAATGTAAATGTGAGCTAAATTCTGTAAATTAGAAATTGTTTTAACATATTTCTCGCCATCACCTCGGGTTTTGGCAGGGAATGCCTACCAGCATTAAGTTCGCCCTTTGTTTAAACCTATTTTAAGGTTTACAATTAAGCTGTAAATAAAAATTGTGTTGTAACCAAAATAAGATGTAACTTGGCTACCTAAGGCTGGAGTTACGAGTGGATACATCCGGAATAGCTACATCAAACAGGCAGTCATTTTTGCTAACAAAAGCCAAAAATAAAAGAGTAAAGCTAAGTGTGTGAGAAGTAGATCTGTCGAATCTGTTTTTTGTACTTTTGTCCGATGATGTAACGACCGCGTCGCTTGGTCCGCACAATAGACTTGCTTGTCCCCAACGACGTGTCAGCTTGCTTTGGTCGCCGACTCTAGAATACAATCACCAGCTCAGAATGGCCTATCATCAAATAGAAGCAGTCACGAATGAAAGTTTAACTTGTAATGGGAGATAGGTAAGAAAAAAATATAGGAATCGTTGGACTATTTTCAACCTGTCACTTCAGTATAAAATGGCGCGCAAAGTTTTTATGACATCACAAGTTAGTTTACATTGCAACAGAGCACATGAAAATGTACGCGGCCCGAACATACGTGAGTGGAATTTGCATTTTCAATTGTTTTTAATCTGTGATCGTGACGTTTAAGGATGGCGGGAAAACGGAAAAGTGGCGCGATTTTCTGACGGTTAATTGGTTTATTTATATTTATATCACGTGCAATTAATTCAAGTGATTTATTGGACTCCTTATGGCTGTTTCTGAAATGCGATATCGGTAGTAATTAAAATCGGGATTAAAATATTTGGTTTTACGAGTTGTGACATTTATGACACTGAACATTCGGTTTTTATAACTTAAGATTTCCAGTAGTAGTTCGAGCTACTACTTTGGACCTGTGCTTGGTGTTGCCAAACATACTATAAAATGTAGTATTAATACTATTTTTCGGGTCTGCTTACTATATATACTGTTAAAAAAACATATAGTCCGCAAAAATACCTACTATATTTTAATTAGATGGAATAATTAGATTTTAATTTAAAAACTGATTCCGAGAAATAATATCACATTTATTGAAGATAAACAATTCAAGAATTCCAGTGCCAAAAACTATAGTTGTACCTATAAAAATAAATACATAATTAACTTTTTTTTGCTCTATCTCGGTTACTATATATTTCAAATAGTTTATTTTGACCAATACTATGTTTAGTCGAAAAACATGTCCCCGAAAAACAACCCCGTCTATGGCAAATTGGTTCGAGGTAGCCTCATTCCGTCGACCCCAGGGCACGCTGTGTTACATTGCTAGGATACCTTTTCAAAAATTAATACACAGTAAGGTAGGTACACAAACATGGATCATAAACATAACGTGAAAAGTGGGTGATGATTTGTTTTTTGCCATATACCTACATTAATACATTACTGTCCAAATCGAAACTAAAAATTCTATGGAATACCCTGTTCAATGGTAGGCAAAAATCCTACAGATAATCAAAGAACTTGGAGCAAGGAGTAAATTATATTTCCAGATAAACAAGAAATGTAGATAAAAAACATTGTGAACATTGACTCCACAGCCACCGTAAGATACGTATCCGGCGCATCTAAACGATATTGTAATAAACCCCTTCGGGCAACGTAGACGCTCGCAGTATAAAACTGCTGACTCGGTTAATTCCCCCATAAATAAGGGTGACTTAACGACAATGCATCAAGACTATCCAACGTAGTCAACTGGAAAAGGCTTAGTCGATACAATTGAGGGCACACACGGGAGCGAATTCGCACCCAGAACGGCTAAAGCTAATAGGGAAGTTCAAATTTTATTACATACATCACGCTTGTATTTTCCCGAAGTGGTAGGCGGACTGTATGTAATACATTCACTCTTTATTAGTTGTATTATTCAATTAAATTCAATTTAATTAATTTTATTGTGGAATATAGGTAACAGATAAAGTTCTTATAAATATAAAAATTTTGAGATGCTACGTTCCCGCCACTATAGGCATACAAGCTAATAAAAGCGTTAATGAAGCTGAGATATTTTGACCAGACTGTTGAACCCCTACACCGTTGGAGCAGCGTGGTGGAGTATGCTCTATCTCCCAGTGTGGGAAACCCGTACCCAACAGACGTCTATGGGTTGTAGTAGTAGCATATTTCGAAAACATTCCTCCTATTTGCCATATCTAGCAGTGAATATATTTTATGCGTATCTATCAAGAAACAAATAAAGAAAGAAAAGCTTTTATTTCGTTGTTAACATTTTTTTTTTAAAAAGATTTTACAACTTTTTATTTTATTTTCATGCATTGTAATCGGAACCAAATATGTGTGCCGAATTTCAGCTCGATAGCTTCAGTGGAAGTGGCTGAAATATTGATTGCAAGATTCCAGGACATACATACATACGAGTGAAGTTAAATAAAAACTTTTAAAAGTAAAATAAATTAAGAACGCTGCGTTTCTAATGCATTTATCAGCCCGTACGTATGGTCGGCGCCGTGAATGCGAAACGGCGCGAGCTCGTGCAACAAGCAGCGCCATTGTGATTCACTGCTGCAGCGGCAGCGTTTATTGAAAACTGGATTTTCTTCATCATCACCTCCGTATTCATCGCTACCAACCTACTACTACCTACCTACTACCTGCTGCTACAAGCTACTTTAAGCTAAGCTACATGAGTGGCTTACTGCGTTGGTCTAGTGGTGCGCGACTGCTTAGCTAGAGCTCCTGAGTTAGATCCTCGGGTCATTCTACTAATATTCTTTTCTACTTATTATTACTTTTGTGCCGAAACCAATGAAACGTGGTTAGTTATTATTAGTATTATCAATGGGCCAACGATTATTATTATCGATTTTTTATGTATTTTATTTCATTGCAGCTTTTATCCACCCTCTTGCTGGGCTCGTCTCTGGCTGACCAGCAATGGACGCCCTATGCCAACTCGCAAAACGTGCAAAACGTGCAGAACTTGCAGAACTTCAACTTTCAGCAGGATCAACAGGTAATTAGTTTATTTATCTACTAGTGGACGCCCGCAGCTTCGCTCGCGTGGAATTAGACACAGTTAATAGATTCTTCTTAACTTGTTAACTTTAGCTCCACAAAGTAATCAATCCGTAAATGTGTTATCCCCTATGTTTATTTTACACCCTTAAGGGTAACATTTTTACAAACTTTGAATGCCATATTTATTTATATATAATCAACAGCCTGAAATATAAAATGCTTCTAGTTCTGAAAATTACAATACTTTCATACAGCCTTTCATCACCGTTTTCAACCCTTTACAACACTTTTTTCCGATTAAAAAGTATGCCTATGCCCTTTCTCAGGCACTAGACTATGCTTGTACCAAATTTCATTTAAATCGGTTCAGTAGTTTTGGCGTGAAAGCGAGACAGAGTTACTTTGACATTTATAATATTAGTAGGTATGGATGGTGATTCAGGTGATTGGTGACTATAGTGAGTGAGACCGCACACAAAACAGACTCCTACTAGAACTAGACTAGACTAGACCAGACTAATAACAGGAAATACAAGTTAGAAAAAGCCAGTAATACTTTTCCCGACCCGGGGATTGAACTCGGGACCTCTAGCTCAGCAGCCGCTAGACCATCGACAGTCATTTAGATTCTTAGGATGTCAGATGTTTCTCATCTTATTTTGTCTAGACGTATGATTAAGTAAGATCGTCAGTCTCACAGACTCACAGCGCTCTGTCATTTAAGTTAAATACTTTTTGTTTTACTTACGTTCGAAAGTAATTTCGCATTCTTACAAGATTAAGTCAGTATCATTTGAATACTTCAATGAAATCCGAAAAAAAATTGATGAATAAGTGTAGAAAGGTGGTTCAAGACAAACCCAAGCGGCACGCACCAATGACTTTTTTAAGTTATGTTCGATTTACGAATTTAAATGTAAAATGCTATATCGGTGAATCGATAGGAAACTTGCATGCCTAAGAGTTAATTCTTGATAATGTAGCGTCCATAGCCCAATGGCTCGCATCGATTCAATGTGATCGAAAGAGTTAAGCAACGATGGGCTCGGTCGGTTTGTGGATGGGTGACCGCTAGTGGCAAAATTTCATGGACGCTACCGTGCTTCGGAGGGCACGTAAAGCCGTCGGTCCCGGTTGTTATCAATGCTAGAAACAGTCGTTAAGCCTTGTCGAAGACCTTCGGGTGGCTTGAGAACATTTGACACTGGGTTGGCCACTAACCCCTCCACCAATCCGCATTGGAGCAGCGTGGCGGAGTATGCTCTAGACCTCCCGCAGCTGCGTCTGTGACCCGTGTCCAGCAGTGGGACGTCTATGGGTCGCAGCGAATGTTCTCGAATTCGTTCGTTTGTGGATGACCGTTGTTTTCATGGGAGTTACAACCATAAAAAACGCTACACAAGTTTACGGATGAGTGATCTCAAATAACTATTTGGCTGGTTCGTTGGCACCGTGCGTGCAATTAGGTCAGCTGAAAACTAAAAAATGTCTAACAATACAACGGAATAACTTTAAACAATGGCTACGGCTGCCTATGGTTGGTTAGGTAGTTTGGTTTCAATTTTACGTTAGGCGTTTCGAAAGTTGATTAATTGGTATTGGATTGGTTTTGGTTTGTAAAAATGATTTTAGCATACTTAGACACTTTCCAATTAAATTGTGACATCAGCGAATAAATATCTTAATTTAATTTCTACACTATTAATTAATAATTAATCTAATTAAGCAGCTATGTACTTACCTACCTACTATAAATTTACTGTCTAATTTCTATAATAATATTGAGGATCGATTACTTACATGACTAACCTTGGATTATTTGACTCCTCAAAACACTAATTTGATAAGACACCGATTTTCGGATCACTAGATAATTTATTTAGGCCCGTCTCAATAAATGTAAAATTGAGCTAGTACCTAAATGTAATCCACAAAATAAAGTTATATCACCGACAATATCGACGCACGTTAAATAGGAGAGAAGCACAAAAATGCTTGTCACGCACGCGGAACGGACACCATTTTGTTTTTACTTTTTTTTTGGCGCCAACCGCGCTGCAGTCCACAGAGTAACATAGAAAAAGTCAACTTTCACACCTACACTTTTCGATAAAAACAAACGACCGATGTTATTATACCTCGCTGTCTGTTGCGCAAATTATAACCGAACATTTTTTATTTATTTTACTGGAAAAAGTTAATGGATGGATCGATTATAGTGCTTTGATCTAGAAAAATTAAAACAATAATGTAGCAATAATAGGTATGTAGGTATGTAAAAAGCCTTTTTTGTTTTTTTAAATTTTTCAATCCTATGATTTTTCTGTTACAGTTCCAACCCAGCGAATATTCCGGTGGTTTTGAAGACTTCGGCGGGGGCCACGGCATGAGCGGCGCCGACAGCGGCGGGCTGCACGGCTTCGGGGGCAACGACTTCGGAGGCCACGATTTTGGAGGCCACGACTTCAAGGCCCACTCATATCCGGTCCACCAGCACATAGAAGAAGAAAACCCGGAGCCGATAAAACATTACAAGGAAATCGTCGTTCCACAGCACAAAAATTACGAATTCAAAATACATCAACCGATCTTAATACCTGTTCCCCATCCGGTACCAATTCAAGTTCCTGTACCAAAAGCAGTAGTCATCCCTATTATCAAGGAAGTGTCCATCCCCGTCGAGAAGTCAGTCCCCTACCCGGTTGAGAAGACAGTACATGTCCCAAAAATAAAGGAAGTACCTTTCGAGGTAGTAAAACACATAATAGTGCCGGTAGAAAAACCCGTGCCCTTCAAGGTACCGGTGTACGAAACTATTATACATACGAAAAAGGGCTCGCATAAAATATAGATTAAATAAAGGCTGAAATTGTTGTTTGTGAATGTTTGTTGTTGTATATTGTGGCTGGTTGTTGTTTTGTGTTGTTGTTGTTGAATGTTGATTGCTTAATATTATTTTAGTCATAAGTGTTGTTGTTAATAAATGTATCTAATGTATTATACAAATTGATTCAATCCACATTCTATTACTACCTTAAACATAGTTGATCTTTCTATACTAATATTATAAAGAGGAAAGATTTGTTTGTAATGCTTTCACACAAAAACTACTGGACCGATTTCAAAAATTCATTCACCAATAGAAAGCTACATCTTCACTGACTGACATAGGCTATATAATATTACTAGGTGTAAACGAAACTATTGTTCTTATTCCACGCGAGCGAAGCTGCGAGCGTCCACTAGTAATAAATAATACGCCTATGTACCTACAACTGAGAACGTCGACTGTATAAACTAGAAGGTATGCGAGGAGGTCCTATAGGCGAGGCCTAGAGCATACTCCACCACTGCTCCAATGCGAATTGGTGGTGGGGTTAATGACCAAACCAGTTCTTAAGCCATCCAAGTCTTCAACAAGGCTTGAAGATTGTTTTACAATTGAAAACAACCCATCCACATACTGAGCGCGCCCGACGTTGCTTAATTTAGTCGATTACGTACGATCGGCGAGAGACATAGATAGTGCTTGTGCGCATCGACGGTCTATTTCTCAAAGCCAAACTGATGTGCCAAACTAGTTTGACTAGGAATTACATGACAAATATACTTGTGGCAAAACTTTTACTTTTGTACAATATACAATACAATGCAATACAAAAATACTGTATTGTAACCAAAAATAAAGACATACATAGGTAAAGAAATAAATAACATCAGGTGAAACAATTGGCGGTCTTATCGCTGAGCGATCTCTTCCAGACAACCAACCAACTATACTTAACGGATAGGTTGATCAGAGAAAAAAAAAGTACTATTATACAATTAATTATTAGTAGTACCTACTATATTTATTTGCTAACCCTAACCAGTACACTAATGCTTATAACGAGCGAATTTGCATGCGAGTCGTGAGTCGTGCTTATAATTTCAATGTCAATTGTAAGTAAATTTTGTCTAATTAGGAAGTATTTATGACTTCTTACATTTGAATACAAATTAAAACCAACCATATAATGAAATCATTTTTATTTTCGGGTAAATTGTTACCAATTTACGCTGGATTTCAATAACCTCTCTACAGATAGATTTGGCTATCGGTGATTGCAATTTGACACATTTTATATGGAACTTATGTCAAATTTCTATCTCCGATAGCCAAATCTATCCGTAGATAGGTTATTGAAATCCAGCGTTATACTATCTAAATTCAAATACAAAAAAACGTTATTTAAAATACATTTTTTAAATAAAACAAATAAAATCTTCATGGATATCTTCCTAAAATACACCACAAAATATTCGTATCATTATACCATCAGTTGGGCTGAAGACAAGAAACTTTATATAAGTTTTTTTGCCAGCTTAAAATCTGTGATATTCACCTCGCTTTTTTCATTCGCTGAACTGTAGCCATTTTTGTGTGCGTCTTCCAGATTGGTGGATCTGTAATATTAAATGTATTCATTTTGATTATTTAAGCAACGGGTAATTGGTTATCTGTGCTAAGATTATTCACAGGGTAATCTGTGCTAAGATTATATCGTCGGTACAAAAGTCAACTAGCCAATGTGTCATTTTGACAGTTATTACATATTTAAATATGGACTGATATGGACATCAATATCCTGACACAACGCATACTGTGGCAAAGCTTACTTTACTTTTTTTCAGTTAAGCAGAAAAACGATTTGATTTTTTTTTGATTTGGTTTTCTGTAAAAATTCTACAAAGGTAAACTAATCTAATATGTAAGACTAGTAGACGCCCGCAGCTTCGCTCGCGTAGAATTAGACCCATTAACGACGTCTGCCCGCGTTCGGGTTGCCCACTTGACTTCAAAAACGGCAGTTTCATACGAACTTTGCACCCCCGTTTTACCCCCTTAGGGGGTGAATTTTCAAAAATCCTTTCTTAGTGCTCCCCTACGTTATAAAAGGAACCCCTGTGCAAAGTTTCTAGCCCCTATAGTTTAGGTCCTGCGTTGATATGTCAGTCAGTCAGTCAGTCAGTCAGTCAGTCACCTTCTCCTTTTATATATATAGATTAGCTGCCAAAATGACACTAGTTGACTTTTGTACCGACGATATTATCTTATGTAATTCCGGACACCACACGAACAAATCCCAAGTCGGCTATATGTCTTTCCCTTTGCAAGAAATTAATATATACAATATCCTAGATCCGTTTCTTTCCAAAGTAATGCGTGCGCACAGAGCGACAGATTAATCATGTTATTTGATTTATAGTGTAAATAAAAAATTATCTTAGTGACATCAATTCACTCCGCGGATAACACAGAGCTGAGTCCCGGATATACTGACACGTGGATTTGCTATATCCTCCCTCTCACGCTTCCTACGGCCTCCGAATCGCAACATACTCATGTATGTATATGTATATTAACCTGATATGGATATAGTTAGGATATTTATTTATGTATATATCCTGAATTGGAAGGATAGAAGTATATCCAATCCACTGTCGGAGTTATTTAGCCCAAGTCGTTTCCGCAAATGCGATCAGAGGGCTTTTTATGTCCAATGTGTTAATGCATACAAACCCTACATTCATGGCAATTCTGCAGACATCAAATAAAACGTCCATAATAATCATATCCTTATAACTCCGTTCGAATCATGAGATTGCTAAGGAAATACATTATGTAGATACCGTAGGTAGAAATTTAATTTAATGAATTACCTTTTCAAGTTCACATCTAGTAAATTTGACATCGGCGCTTGCAGAAAAATCGATAAGAAAAAACTGAAGACCACAGATATACAGAACACTCCGAATCCAGTTATAATCTGAAAGTAAATTAATATAATTTAAAAAAATGATTTATTTGAAATTGAAGTATTTTTTGGAAAATCGCGCACAAATATTAAAAAAAAAAAACTTGTCTGTTCGAAATAATTGCCTCCCGATCCTGTGCCCTCTGAATCCAAACCGCAATTTTTTTTTCTGCACAAAGCAATTTGAATTTTAAAAGAGTACCGAGAGTTTTTTCCTCCGGCTTTTTTCTCTCTCGGCCTACACTAGGGCATAGGATAAGAATATTGTAAATTCTTCCTAAAGCCGATGACCAGATAGATAGTCTATCGTGACTTAGAGCTTAGCTTAGTGGTAAGTAATTTTTGTCATAAGGCAGGTTAGGCACCTGTGCAGGATTAGCTATTCATTCAATGATCAATAGCTAATCCTTTGCTTTATATTGATCAGCTTAGAATAGCATTATATCTCTTTTCTTTAAGTAGTTTGTAGTTGCCTAGACTTTCGTTATGCGTGTGTAATCACTTCATATCACATCAATAAATTATTTGACTTTGACTTTGACTTAGGACTTGTCAAAAAGTAGAGAAAAAATTCTTACGTCATCAATCCTGTCATACCGCAGTGGTCCTCTGGTCGCCGATAGTATCCTAAAAATGACCAGGAAATGAAAGATGTAGACTCCATAGGACAGCTTGCTTAGAGGCGCCAGAGCTGAACAGCTCAACAAATCGGTGATAACAGCTGGAAAAAGCAACATTTCGATAAATTTTCTAGTAGCGTCCATGTCCAATTGCTCGCGTCGATCGTATAAGATCGACCGAGTTAAGCAAAGACAGGTGCGGCCTGTTTGTGGTACGCAAAATTTCATCGGAGCTATCGTGTCTCGGAGGGCACGTTAAACCATCAGTCCCAGTTAAATGGTAAAAAGAAGATAAGCCTTGTCGAAGACTTTCGGTTGGCTTGACAACATTCGACACTTGGTTGGCCACTAACCCCTCCACTAATCGTCATTGAAGCAGCGTGGTGGAATGTGCTCTACACCTCTCGAAGCTGTGTCTTTTAGACACAAGCTACAAAAGAAAGTTACAAATGAAAGACGGAATAAATGTTAGTCATAATAACGCAAATGTGTTTTTCTTTGAAAAAAATTTTTTGTTGTTGTTCTTGCTTGATACAATGTTATAACAACTGTTTAACACCAGGCCTATTTCTAACATCGACTAACAGAACTTAAAGTCAGATAGATCCATAATCTTTATTCCTCATTCATCTCCTACTAACAAACCAACCAAGTAACTACTCATTAAGTCTCTTAACTTGACTAATCATTCAGTCTCTTAACTTGAATAATCATGCAGTCTCTTAACTTGACTAATCATTCAGTCTCTTAACTTGACTAATCATTCAGTCTCTTAACTTGACTAATCATTCAGTCTCTTAACTTGACTAATAATTCAGTCTCTTAACTTGACTAATCATTCAGTCTCTTAAATACTCTTGCTATGAGTCGTTGGGGCCAGCGGATGGGTGGCAATTATTGATCGTAGCTGCATACTCGTTCATAACATAAATCCTCAATACTTACGCAGCGATCCATACTCGCAAATGGCGATCAGAATGGCGACGAGAGAGACAAAAGCGATCCTCCTGAATACTGAGAACAGGGCTCCTTCGAGGGCGGAGTACTGGCGCAATTGGTATGCGCCTGCTGCAAGGTTCAGCGACGCAAACAGTAGGAGGAATGCGAGGAACGCTAAGATGGACGATTTCTGTAACAACCATATTGATCACCCGTCATTTGCTTCGTAATTGAGTTCGGTAAAATATTATTAACTAGTGGACGCCCGCAGCTTCGCTCGCGTAGAAGTAGACCCATTAACGACGTCTGCCCGCGTTCGGGTTGCCCACTTGACTTCAAAAATGGCAAAGTTTCATACTAACTTTGCACCCCCTTTTTCCCCCCTTAGGGGATGAATTTTGAAAATCCTTTCTTAGTGCTCCCCTACGTTATAAAAGGAACCCCTGTGCAAAATTTCAAGTTTCTAATCCTTATTGTTTAGGCCCTGCGTTGATATGTCAGTCAGTCAATCAGTGAGTCAGTCAGTCAGTCAGTTAGTTAGTCAGTCAGCTTCTCCTTTTATTATATATATATAGATTTTATATATATAGATTAGTTGTTAGCCACTAGCGCTAGGTTAACCCTTTAAATATCACATGCTATAACGGTGAAGGACACGTCGTGTGGAAACCTACATGCCTTAAAATTCATCATAATGTCCTCGCATGTGAGGTCTGCCAATCCGCATTTGGCCAGCGTGGTGGATTAAGGCCTTAACCTGAATATTCTGAAAGGAGACCGGTGCCCAACATTGGGACAAAGAAAGGGTTGTGATGATGATGACATTATGTATCTCTGTAAAATAGTATATTGTAGTTGTCTTTTGTAGATCGTCTTAAAACCTAGCAATAAAGTCGGTTCGCTCGTTGCTCTCTGCGACCCATAGACGTCCACCCACAGACAGACACTGCTGCGGGGGGTCCAGAGCATACTCCATTAGCTGCTCCAGTGTGGATTGGTGGAGGGGTTAATGGCCAACCCAGTGTCGAATGTTCTTAAGTCACCCGAAGGTCTTCAACAAGACCTAAGACAGTTTCCACTATTGAAAACAATCGGGACCGACGGCTTTACCTGCCCTCCGAAGCACTTACCGTCCATGAAATTTTTACCACATCCACAAACCGACCGCGCCCGTCGTTGCTTAACTCTCTTGATCACATTGAATCGATGCGAGCAATTGGGCTATGGACTCTACTAAGTCGGTTAACGTTTGCTTATTGTGTGATGAATGAGCTCACCTTTGATAAAACATTTCTGTGCTTATCCGGACTATACATCGTCATCAAAAAGCCGACCGCTAAGCCCACGAAGTACGGCCCCGCCCGGAGGTGCGAGCTAGTGTACGCTGGGTCCCCTATAGGGTACCTTCGGTAATTGTCACTGCTCCTGCGGGGTAGGAAACATATAGTTATCACTCATCAGTAGGCTAATTGCGTAACGCGGATTGAGTCTATGGTGTCAAGCTGGTTTTGATTGGCCGCCGGAAAGTGTTGACAGCGTCAAAATTCTTTCACCATTAGAAAGCTGCATCTTTACTGAGTGACATTTATCTGTTCTGTGGTGACATGGGTATATAATATTACTCGGCTGAAAAAGCTAAAGCGTGCAAATACAGGGGTCTAGGCACCGAATATGATTTTGTCCCATTCGGTGTCGAGACCCTTGGTCCGTGGGGTCCTAACGCTATGAGGCTTTATAAGGAAATAGCAAAAAGGTTAGTCGACATCACAGGAGACCGAAGAGCTGGCAGCTACCTAGGACAGAGAATTAGTATAGCTATTCAAAGGGGGAACGCTGCCAGTATCTTCGGAACCTTGCCTAAAGGGACTCCTTTTAATGATATATTTTAGTAATTTTTTTTTTTTTTTGGTTTATTTTTAATGTTTTTTTTTTTAGTTTTAAGTTCATTATTTATGTCATATTACTAGGTATACCTAAACGAAACTATTGTTATGTCAAATTCCACGCGAGCGAAGCTGCGGGCGTCCATTAGTATTAAATATTAGTGGAAATACTAAAATGATATTAGTGACGGAAGCGTTACGCTACTGAAGCGGATACATACCAAAAATCGAATGATACCACAGCAGGACTGTTATGCAGGTACCCGTGTACAACGGGCATGGCCACTGCGGCCGTGGCGGCGGTTAGGAAGGCTATCATACCAGCTCGCCTGTTTCTGCCATAGAGCCAGTATATCGCTATAGCGATCGTGGAGTAGTGAAAGTCGCAGGCTTGAGACCACAGGACGGGGTAGCACTGGAATAAAACATAACCTAACATTAACATAGACGTCCCACCAAAAGCTTTTATTTAACTTCACTCGTATGTATGTATGTAGGTATCTATGTCCTGGAATCTTGCAATCAATATTTCACCCACTTCCAGCTATATACTACATAGTGGACGCCCGCAGCTTCGCTCGCGTAGAATTAGACCCATTAACGACGTCTACCCGTCTAACGACTTCAAAAACGGCAAAGTTTCATACTAACTTTGCACCCCCGTTTTACCCCCTTAGGGGGTGAATTTTCAAAAATCCTTTCTTAGTGCTCCCCTACGTTATAAAAGGAACCCCTGTGCAAAATTTCAAGTTTCTAGCCCTTATAGTTTAGGCCCTGCGTTGATATGTCAGTCAGTCAGTCAGTCAGTCAGTCAGTCAGTCAGTCAGTCAGTCAGTCACCTTCTCCTTTTATATATATAGATATTTGGTTCCGATGACAATGCATGAAAAAAAAATGAAATTAAAAAATAATGCTTTTAAAAAAAAATAGGTTTACATATTATACAATATGCGTGGGCCCGTTGGCGCAATCGGTAGTGACCCTGCCTGTTGCGCCAGGGGTCGTGGGTTCGAATCCCACTCAGGACAAACATTCGTGTGACGGACACTTGTTTTTGTTCTGTGTCTGGATGTCAATATTTTCTATTTAAGTATGTATTTAAAAATATCTGTGTATGTATATCAGTCTCTAACACCCATAGTACAGGCTCGCGCCTACTTTGGGGTCAGATGGCCGTGTGTGAGAATGTCCAATATATTTATTATTATTTATTAATTTAGCAAATTAATTTATCTTCTTCAACGGCCAAAGGTAAGGTAAGGTTAAGGTAATCTCACCATATTCTCAGTATCGCCATAGTTGCCGACCATCAGGAGAGTCTTCCACCAGTTCTGCGTGCAGGCGTCTACCTCTCTCTGGAGTCGAAGCCGGGTCGTCGGGCCCACTTCGCCGGAGAAGTACGCCAAGGGTTGGAGCAGTATCACGATAATGATAAACCATATAAATCTGGAACCAAAACATTTATAGATTTATAGCTGAAATAAACCTATGAACTAACTAAACTTTTTTTTAATGAACCTTTATTCAATACATGCTTAAAACTAATATAGTTTGTAGGCGGATAGTGTTAGCTCATGTTTTTATACAGTTTTATATATTTTATACAGACATATATTTTTATACTATTTTATACATATAGCGGTAAATCTATCAACGATGCCTAAGTAATAAATTAATAAAGCTCTAAGTAATGGATTTTAAGAAATATTGTTCAATTTTATTTTTAATTTCTATATGAGGATACTGCTATCACATCAAAAGGCAGGGACTATGTATTCCATAGTGCGCTGGCCATAATAATTCCTGATTTTAGTAGGTTTACTTATCTAAATAATTTCTAGAAATTCACGCGGACGAAGTCGCGGGCAAAAGCTTATATGTATTTCCATAATCACTTTTCAGTTATTACTATTACATGAAATTTATATATGGGGATTAACGAAAGATTAGCGATTAATTCTAAAATAAGTAATTAATTTCAAGGTGACGCAAATGGTAAAAAGTCAAATTGAATTGGTAATTAAAATTTACATTTAAATAGCTTTAATAAGATTTACAGCTGAAGCTAAAACCACCCATAGGGCTGGTTGCCTTACAGGCAGGGCCCCTGTAGGGCACGGTAGCAGTCAGTCACGATGTTGACTGTATTACGATTTAAACAAAAGCTAAGCTTCGACCCATAGATGTCCCACTGCTGGGCACGAGTCTCCCCAACGCTGGCCTAATGCGGATTGGAAGACTTCACAAGCTTTCAAACTTTATGGAAAACTCTTAGGCATGTAGGTTCCCCTCGATGTTTCCTTCACCGTCACAGCAGGTTACATTAGAATTTTTAAAACGCAAATAACGTAGAAAAGTGGGTGCCGCTTGGATTTGAATTCACTGCCTCGAGTGAGAGGCGAGTTCGACAGCCGCTGAGCTGAGCTGTCTAGAACCTTCAACCTGTGCTTCAACCATTGGGGCTAGCTAAAAACTAACTTACCCATTAAAATCTGTAAGAGACAAACCTGAAGTATCGTCTGACAATAGAAGTGATTGGATCGATGGGTCGCGCCCCGCACCGCAGGTGGCTCCTCATCAGAAACAGGCCAGACAGCATGAAGAATACATCCACCACCATTTCCATATTGAACATTATGGTATTTTGGATGTGGTCCAAATCCTGAAAGAAAACCACCCCATCCGCCCCATGACACCATGATATGATAGACACAAAGATGGACAAATTATGATGATGGCGTTGATGTGATCGACAGAGTTAAGCAACGACGGGCGCAGTCGGTTTGTGGACCGCTAGTGAAAAAAATTCATGGGCGCTACCGTGCTTCGGAGGGCACGTTAAGACGTCCGTTCTGGTGGTTTTCAATGGTGGAAACAATCTTTAAGCCTTGCGGAAGTGAGAGACCTGACTGCCGGACCGCAGGTCCCGGGTTTGAATCCCGCCCGGTTAATTATTTCGCAGATAAATATTTTTGTATTCGGGGCATTGATGTTACATTGCCTACCGCGGGGGTGGGAGTGTATAAGGTTTTTTTTCGTTTATTTATTTATTTATTACTAATGTCAAATGCCAGTCTAAAATATCTTATGAAAATAGTTATACCTTATCAAGTTTCCCAGCATTGCTAATGCCAAATATGTTCTTAGACAGCCAATGGTGACCATACAACACTAAGAACGAACAGAGGACTCTGATGCCCATCACTGATCTCACTTGATCATCCAAGATCAACAACCGCTGTAAGTTTCTCTTCATGTCGAAAGCCTTAGCGAAATCTAAAACTAAAATTTTCACCTTAAAAATCTATATGATTCAGTATTTAAAAAAAATATTTAGATACGAGTAAAATAACAGCGTAGAGTGCCGGCGTCGCTGCGTCTGCATGGAGAAGATCTAGCGTGGCAGCAGACCGTTCGGTATCTGGGATGTCACATGGATCGTAAGCTCACGACGAGTGCCATGCATGCGCACCGCCAGGCACGAGCCGCGAGAGCGAGGCTCCAGCCTGACACCCCGATTACCACTACGCACTAAGCTTGGCGATTACAAGTGCTATATCCGATATAGGTTGCCGTACGCGGCGCCAGCGTATGCTCTGGCGGCGGCCACGCAGCGGAAGTGTCTTCAGGCCCAGAAAAACCTCGCCTTGCGCGTTGGCGCGTGTTATGTATGACCTCGTTGACAATGGGTCACATCTCAAGATCGAACGCTCCCTAGAGAGCTGTTAGACCTTCATACCCCCAAACGTCATGGGGGAATTAGGCTAAGGAAACGGCTAGTACAGCGCGCGATCCGCGACGACTGGCTCTCACGCTCAACAACGAGGCAATCACCGACCGAGTTTACCCCTGGAGCAATTGCCTGGATAGAAGGGATCTTCCTTAACTCCGAATTCCCTCAACGCAAGAGCGCCCACAGCGCCACGGAAGAGGAGGAAAGGTCTGTAATTCTGTCTTAATATCGGAAGCTTCGTATTTCTATCATTTTTTATCCTAATAATTGGTTTTATAAACTAGCTAAAGTCCATCTATGAACAACTTTACTCAATTGACTTCCATTTCCGTAGAATTAGTGACAAACTCAAGCAAAGTAATAAATAAATAATTAAATACAGTTAAATGCAAAATGTAATCTTACCAGCAGACTTAGTTTCAGGTCCTTTTGTACTCACGTAAATGGTAGACGCCAATGTTATTGTTACGAGGGTAAGTAAAATTGTTCTGAAATAACATAAGCGTTTAAAAACTCAGTAATATTTCGGACGAATCACATTTAGCAGAGCTCATATTATAACATGTCTTCCTTTTTTAATTTTAATTTATCGATGAGCAAGACAGTTAAATGTTTATATGAAACTTACAATGAAACTTTTTTTAAGCCATCAAATCTCTCATCCTGCCGAACTCCAGCTATCTGGCAGAGTTCAGGGTCAACAGTAGCATTGGCCTTAACCTGGCCTAGGTGAGAGGCCTTGAATAAGGCCAGGCCAAACTTGGCGATAGACTCTGGCCCGCATTTAGCTGGCATGCATACTCCCCATACAAGATCATTGTATCTCAGGCCGTGCACAGTCTTTCGCTGAAAGTATTATAAATTGAATATCCAAGAACATCCGGTGCAAAATCATTCCGGATCCGGTTTAATGGACTTAATAAGTATAGGCATGCCTTTATGAACGGAAAGCTACACCTAAGAATGCCAATAATCAAAATCTAGCTTTACCCACCATTAGGCCGATCATAAAAAAATCGAACGATTGTTTTATCCATTTTACGGGAACCGTGTTTTTTTCTGGTATAAATAGCCTCCAGGCTTCTAACTACATCTATGTAAAAAATCACATCAATCCATCATTCCGTTGAGGAGGAAAACGAAGGACAAATCAACAAACCAACGAACACACTTTCCCGTTTATATATTAGTAAGGATTATCAACGTATCAATAGTGATTCAGACAAAATTTTGGACGGACTGACATATTTCTTGATATTTCTTGATGATAGTAAAAATCGCCTATCACAAAGAGTGTAGGCAAATCTATCCTAAGTGTCAGACGCCCAAATTGTATACTCACTTGAAGATATTTCTGCACCGTTCCATGTAAATCAACCTCAGCAACTGTCGGATCTAGTTCAGCGAGAGTCAACTCGACAAGGCAATACTTTGTTCTGAACTCAGGATGCTCGGTCCAGGGTAAGTCCAAGCACTGGTCATAGTTGCCCAGGTGTGTGCGTGATCCATATAGCTGGCCGACTGGGAATTGCATTGAATCCCAGACTGTAACAACAAACATTTGTTTAAAAACCGTTCGCTCAACTTGGCTCTCATGTAGGTGATAAAAATTCTTATTTCTACCTTCTCATTTAGAATTAGGAAAATTTACTACTTTTTATTGCCTTCTGAGTTTATCAAATACTCCCTATATTCTTGAGGATGTACCTTCTCGGACCTGTGATATTTTCCCTAGTTTCAAGTCGACTTTTACTGTAGCTTTTATTTGTCTTTTGACTTTCTGGCAGTTTATTGCTTGGCTTTGTTTCTATATTTGATTCCACTTATCTTCTTATTAATGTTAATCAATACTTACTCCAAGTGGCCCAGA
Source organism: Carterocephalus palaemon (assembly GCA_944567765.1). Lineage (NCBI taxonomy): Eukaryota > Metazoa > Arthropoda > Insecta > Lepidoptera > Hesperiidae > Carterocephalus > Carterocephalus palaemon. Next base: position 8,887,875 of record OX155662.1, on the reverse strand, counting down.
GAGTTGAGTTCTGAACATGTCTGATAATGTTCACAAGTTCAGTCAAGCACGGCCGCTCGTGTTCCTTCCACTGATTATTGGCCAGTTCTTCAGCCACTGTGTCCAGGTATGATGGCTGATGTGGTTCGGCATGATTTATAGTTTCATCGAGACTGTTGATAGCAGCTCCATTTTCTAGAATATTTTTGGTTATAAATTGATTCAGTTCAGATTCAGATTCATTAATATTTTTATCTACCGCTGGTTCACAAAGCTCGAGAAGAATACGGCAAGAAACTCGCTAGTTAATGTTTACAAAAATTTTAATTTAAAAATGTATTACATTTTTAAATTATCACTCTGGACGGCCGGTTAAGGCAAGCCAGATTCGAAACTTCTGCGTCCACTCCTGGGTCCACTCCGACCAGCCAGTAAGGCAAGCCGGAGATGGGGAGCCTGATCGAGTCCCCGGGGAACTCGGGTCCGAGGGGTCGCCACTCCCCAACAGCTCGCCACAAGCTGCCTGCAATAATTAAACTCACCGATTGTACAAACACACAACAATATCAAAACGAATTGGATCATAGTCTTTAACCAATTTCTTTTCGTGATTCCTTTACACTGTGAAGCCGTTTGTGGATTAGGTTAACTTATACCGTAGTAAGTACGATAAGATTAAAGAGCTATCTATGGTTGAGACTTAGTTTTAAACGGGCGATTTGCATTAAAATGCAATTAATGCATTCATTACATTTGAATGAAAAAGTGGTTATTTAATCACTGTACTCACTAAGTAACGTGAGCAAGCGTATGCAGGAAAGTTCGAGTTAGTATGCGGAAATACGGTTCTGTACCCTAATATAATATTATGTATTCTGTATTCTCGATATTGTGCTTAAAAATTTCCGGCAATCAAGTTGTTAATATCTTAATATTTTATATAAAATGCCTGTCTGAGTCATCAACACAGCCTAAAATTTTATTTTTTATTTTTGACGTAGGCAAGGAATAAGGGTCCCTGTAGCTCGGGACCAGAATAGTGCTAGCCCCTGCCTGTCGTAAAAGGAGTCTAAAAGGGGACTTCTGGGGTTGCGGGCGGTGAGAGTGGGAGCTCGAATCGTCCATCATGTGACCCCGGGAAAGACGACGCTGTTTGTGGCTGCACAGTGTTGTGTAAAACGGGAAGAGCCCGTATTGGGCGCAGCGCCGGAGGGCACCGGCGCGTTCTACAAGAGATCCCGGAGCCCTCCTGTAGCGCCGGAGTAGGCCACCGAGTGGGTTTTAGTGGGTGAAAGTCCCAGGTACATGTTACATACTTTAGGCAAAATAACAGGCATACTGGCTTGATGGTATGTATGACAGAATACTTAATATTTTCTACAAATGGTATTATATTGTAGCTTAAAGCAATTTTCATTTCCACTTACTTTTTTCTTTTACGAAATCCTTTTCTCTCTGTTGACTTCCAGCAAGACTTACTGTCACAATTGTGTCTAGAATTAAAAAGGAATATGAGTATATTAATTTATGAATATTAATTTATGAATTTTTAGTTGGCTGCAGCTGTTACAACTTAGTTTTTTAGATGTATGCACTAGGTAAGACAGAGCGAATACAGAGTTTGACAGATAGATTCGGCGGGAAAAAATCGAAAATTATACTGTAAAAAAATTTTTTTTTAAAAAGCTCTTACACCTTTTTTTTTATTTTCTTGCATTGTCATCGGTACCAATTATGTGTGCCGAATTTCAGCTCCGTAGCTTTAGTGGAAGTGGGTGAGATATTGATTGCAAGATTCCAGGACATACCTCTACATACGAGTGAAGTTAAATAAAAGCTTTTAATAAAATATAGGTACAAAGTAGGTACTTATTTTGGTATTTGATACTTATCATACTTTTATTTTGCGCCTTCGGCCGTTTTTATGAAGTGGACGATGGACAAAAATGGAACCTGGTACCGGCACCAATCGAAATGTATGATACACCGTTGGAAAGGTCTTTTAGTGTAAAATAACAATAACCAAGGCGCCAGTCCCAGTTTGCGGTCCGATCGGAGTAATCACTCCTTGAAAATTATTAATGTTTCCTAATAAAGTATTTCATTTCTTCTCCATTTCGCCATAGTAGGTATTCATGTTTAGTTTATAATAAGCGGTGACAGCCCGGTGGCTATCTAACTCTAACTAAGGACACATCGTGAGGAAACCTGCATGCCTGAAGATCTTCATATCGTTCTCTAAGGCATGTGAAGTCTGCCAATTCGCACTTGGCCAGCGTGGTGGACTAAGTCCTAATCCCTCGCATTCTGAAAGGAGACCCGTGCTCAACAGTGGGACAAAGAAAGGGTTGTGGTGATGTGGTTAAGTAAAACATTGAATTTTATTTGTCATTTTATTTATTTCTCATACAATATTTTTTTTATGTATTGTTAAATACAAATGAAAGTATGGTTCATACTTATTGTACATGTTTAACAGGACGACGCACGGTAGGTTCCTGTGCGCACATAATTTCTATTGTTTGGTACTTAGTGTTCGCTAGACACAAAGATCTCACTGAACCAGCGTTGTCTTTAAATAGCACAAATAAATAATAATTATCTATAATTATGCTAATAATAATTATAATATACGGTTCATTTATCAAGATTTAACATCTTCGTGTCTAAGTACAAAAACAATAGAATTATGTGCGCACAGGAACCTTTCGTGCGTCGTCCTATTAAACATGTACAACAAGTATGAACTATAGTTTCATTTGTATTTAATAATAATGTATTCATAGTTGAAGCTACCGGCTTACTCACGTGTGATTTTGTGAGTGAGTGAGTGAATGCGCTCTATTAAATAATACATAACAAAAGTATTGTAAAAGAAATAAATAAAATGATAAATAAAATTCAATGTTTTATTTAACCACATCACCACAAACATTTCTTTGTCCCACTGTTGAGCACGGGTATCCTTTCAGAATGCGAGGGATTAGCCCTTAGTCCACCACGCTGGCCAAGTGCAAATTGGAAATAGGATTTTTTCAAGCTTAAAATCTGCACAAAAGTAATCACAATCGATAAAAGTAAACTGGAGATATAAATCTTTACAGGTGAGTTATTCTATTTCGAGCTAAAAATCCAGTATCTTCTGAAGCGTATATTTCAAAACGGATAGCTATTTCGGACATGCCGTCATAGTATTATTTTATACACTTGAGAAGAGCTATCCAATGGTGCGTGATTCATCTTGATTGGACATGGGTACCAAAATGGCCATCCTCCTTTAAAATAATAGGTATATTTTGGGTGAATTTAAAATACTAGGTATATTTTGGGTAAGTATATTAAAAATACTAGCTATTTTTTGGGTAAATTTAAAATAATAGGTATATTTTGGGTAAATTTAAAATAATAGGTATATTATGCGTTAACTCTGTCGATCGCACAGAATGGACTCGAGCCATTAGGATATAGATAGACGCCAAATGCGATGTTTAGGAATGTAATTATATTCAATGTGGACTTACCAATTAAAAGGATGACAAAATTAGTTTTCATGACGAAATTAAAGTGAATATCGTTGAGGTCGCTACTAAGTATTTACCAAGCGATCAAACACTGTTCAATTACCTAATACTAAGATTCTTTTAAATCAACTTCAAGCTTATATAGCTTTATATTGACTTATTAAAATAATATTACTGATGGAATACTTACATCATTACTTACTTACTCGATTTGATATTTGTAATCTTTAAAAAAAAAGTCATTTGATTTGCTTTTATTAATCTGTGGTGCTTAGGTACCTTTAGGGTGGTCCCTGTAGCTCGGGACCAAAATAATGCTACGGTAGCCCCTGCCTGTCGTGAGAGGCGACTAAAAGGGCGGGCAATGAGAGAGGGAGCTCGAATCGTCCATCATGTGAGCCCGGGAAACTCCGGGAAAGACGACGCTGTTTGTGGCTGCACAGCGTTGTGTAAACCGGGAAGAGCCCGTCTTGGGCGCAGCGCCGGAGGGCACCGGCGCGTTCTACAAAGATCCCGGAGCCCTCCTGTAGCGCCGGAGTAGGCCACCGAGCGGGTTTTAGTGGGTGAAAGTCCTACATAACCAGTGAGAGCCCAGTGACAGTGTCACTCAGAACAAATATTCGTGTGACGAACAATTGTATTTGTTCTGTGTCTGGATGTTATTAGTACGTATTTAAAAATATCTTTATATATATCAGACTCTGACACCCATATTACAGGCTCGCGCTTACTTTGGGGTCAGATGGCTGTGTGTGAGAATGTCAAAGATTTATTTAAAAAAAAAAATAGAAACAGTGAAATGTCACGACAAGATTACAAAAACGCCTGACGGTATAGAAGGAGCAAATGCATCAAAAGCATATAATAATAATAGCTCTCATCTCGTGGCCCCGAAATTGATATCAAATTATAATCAGGACATATTTTATAACTATGTCCGTCCTTAGGAGTTCACATTGGTTCCCTCCGCGTGTTCTACCATCTCTATTGGTGTTTGCTCTCTGGAACTTGAAGATATCACACTAACGGCACAATTTTTTTTTTATATCTTCTCACACACGGCCATCTGACCCCAAAGTAGGCGCGAGCTTGTGATATGGGTGTCAGAGACTGATATACATACATAGATATTTTTAAATACATACCTAAATATACTTATAATTTAACATCCAGACACAGAACAAATACAAGAAAGTGTTCGTCACACGAATATTTGTCTTGAGTCGGATTCGAACCCACGACCCCTGGTGCATCAGACAGGGTCACTACCGATTGCGCCAACGGGCTTGTCACCATTTAAACTACTCGTCGAAGACAATTCCATGCTGCTGCAACCCATGACGTCACACTGCTGGGCACAAGTCTCCCCCACATACAATTGCAGGTCTAGAGCATACTCCACCACGCTGCTCCTATGCGGATTGGTAGAAGCGAATGCGAAGACACTTTCATCCAACTTCTTAATCTGTTGGCATCAATCTGTTACAAACCAACACCGTTTTGTATTATTAATTAATTTAATGCACATGGAATGCGGAAATCTTAGAAAAGACTATTATTTAATAGTCTTTTCTTATTTAAAAGACTATTATATAATAGTCTTTTCTTTTTTTGTATAACACAAATTACTAATAGAATAATCTGAAATCAATTAATTTAAGTAATTACTTACCTATGTTTTTAACATATCTAAGCCATACTAACCTTAAAACGACATTGACTTACCGTACAGGACAATATATATAAACAAAAAAATAGGTAATAAAGGTTTTCGTCTGTTCATCCATATCATATCTTACGAATTCACTCAACTAAAAATGTTTAACATACATTCGAAATGTGAAGGTCGCATTTCGAATGTCTCCACACATATAAATAGAGTATTTCTAGCCCAAAAAAAGTGTGTTAGAGCTATATGTGGTGCAACTCCCATTGACTCATGCAAGCCAATGTTTCGCCGACTCAAAATCTTAACGCTCACGTCAATGTATATATTGGAAGCTTGCCTGTTTGTCAGGTATCATAGGAATTTGTTCAAATCGGCGGACGAGGTTTATTATAGAAATTCTAGGCATGGCCAGCGGTTAGTAATTGATCAGTTCATGCGTACAAACTTGCTAAATCGCAACGTATATGGGATGTGTATTAAAATATATAATAAAATTCCTGACGACATGAAGAGACTTTCGATTAATAAATTTAAAATACAAATGAAACAACGTTTAGTAAACTACTGTTATTATGACATAAGGGAATTTTTTAACCAAAACTTTTGACATTTTATTCACAATTATATGACATTTAATTATAGTTATTAGAACCGACATGATTGTAATTTGTAATACCTATCTCCAATGACATTATAAACTAAATTGTAAAACGAATAGATTATATTAGTGAGTTTATATTTATATTTATATTTGCATACCACATTTTGGTTAAAGTTGATCGTGTGCCCGTAAACATTAAGATCTTGTTGTAAATAATAACAACTTTAATGCAAATAAACAATTTGAATTTGAATTTGAATCTGAATCTGAATTTTTAAATAATAATAATAATAATAATAAATAATAATAAAATCTATTTATTGCCATCAAACATCAAATTTTACAAACAATTTTTTACAAGAAAAGAAAAAAAAATTATAATTGAAAAGCATCTGAGGCAATGGGAGCTGGCTCAGCTGTTCGCTTCTTTGGGACCGAAATCCTTGGAAGCGCTGGTTTTCAGCCAGTCCCTTCTCCCTAAGACGTTGTGCGGGAGATGCAGTGGTCTGTCCCCCAGCCACCAGGTGATAGTAAAATAAGTTAACAGTGCAGTTGGAAGGCGGTTATAGTTTTACACAAAATACAAAAAATAAAATAAAGAAAAAACGGAGTAAAATCGAATATTACAAGTTGAATAAACACTACTACCCTTGCAAGCGCGCGTGTGTGTGATGTGTGTGTGTGTGTGTGTGCGTGTGTGTATGTGTGTGTACATGTATTATGATCGATGATATATGTAAAAAAAATGTGTGATTGTAGGTATGTGTATGCAATCAGCGATAATAATATATGAGAGGGGCTTTTTGAAAATTTCAAAAAAAAATCTTTTAATTTTAGGCATTTCCAATAATCTCCCTCTCAACTTCCTATCGCCTCGCCCATTCAATTTCCGTATTTCTCTCCCTTTCTGTCTTCATTAACTTATATCTCATTCTACACTTCCGTTACACTTTTTTCCGTAACGCTCTCGTCACGCATTCTTCAGCTTACTCCCCAAGTCGAGCGTGCGTAAAGAAGTTTTACTTCAAAAATTAGTTGTTGTCTGTAATGTAAATTCGGTTTACACATATTTTCACTTCAGTTTATAATGAGTTGACAAACAGTTCACGTGTAGGTTGTGTGCTGCCGCTGTCTCTGTTCTACTCGGACGCATCGGCCGATGGACTGGAAGAGAGATGGATGCGTCACAAGACGAACTCTTAGGCAGATCGTGCCTCTCTATCGCATATTCCGCGCTCTCGCCTGCACGCAGAACGTGAGTATTACTTGTACTATTAAGTATTCTGTGATATGATTCACGATTTTTCGTGCGAGCAGCCGTTCATAGATTTGTATGACGCCATCACGCCGAGTAAACTCTGTAGCGAACGCTTGTTTCGTGTTTTCGCTCGAGAACCGGTTAGTGGGCCGCGCGGTGCTTAGCGGTGTCACCTGGCAGTCACGCTCGAAGCTGAGCCAGAAATTGGTGTGCCGTGTGCCCCACCAAAGATAACAAATTACGGCAAAACAATGATGAGTTTAGGTGCACAAGTTTATAATAATTTACCCTCACACATAAAAAATATAAACTCGTTTAGCGTATTCAAGAAGGAACTTGCTCAGTACATTAATAGTAAGTGTTAACAATAAATTGAATAGGTACGTTAAACGAGTCTTATATTAGTCAATTATATTGTTTTGTTTATATAAAATTTTATATAAAAAATAAGTACTAGTAGGTTTGCAGATATTCAATATTATGTTTATTATTTAGGGATTAAAAAATATTGTATCGATCGAATGCAAGAGAAAAGAGAATTTACTAGACAGCACAAGAGAGCGGGAAAAAGTCAGAGTGACAGACATCAAAAGGATGCGTTCCCAAATATTGTACGCCACATCGTTTTAGCAATAATTACATATTACTTACCTATCATTTGTTAAGTGCGACGACGAACTAATTAATTACGTTATTTATGTTCTCATGTAAGTGACAGTGTGTCTTTTTTGAGAATAAAGTTTCTTTAAACCTAATATAAACCTGTGTGTAGACAGCGCCGTCTTGCAATTCACTATCACCATCACAACCCATTCTTTGTCCCACTGTTGGGAACGGGTCTCCTTTCTTAATGGGAGGGATTAAGCCTTAGTCCACCTCGCTGGCCAAGTGCGGATTGGCAGACTTCACATGCCTTCGAGAACATTATGAAGAACTCTCAGGCATGCAGTTTTCCTCACGATGTGTCCTTCACCGTTACAGCAAGTGACATTTAATTTCTTAAATCGCACATAACTTTGAAAAGTCATTGGAGATCATGACAAACTTTATCATCATAGGAGCCGTGACAAACTTTATCATGTGTGTGTTGATGAGCAACTCTTTATAGGTGCTAGGCAGATAACACTTTAATGCAGGATTAAAATATAAAAAACCGACTTCAAAATTAAAATGTAAGAATTAATGGTAAATTCGCATGTGGGCACAGGTTCCTCCCATAGCCACAGTTGAGGGAGGTCAAGAGCATACTCCACCGCGCGTGTCAATGGCTCGCGTCGATTCATTGTGACCGAAAGAGTTAAGCAACGACGGGCGCGGTCGGTTTGTAAATGGGTGACCGCTAGTGGCAAAATTTCATGGACGCTACCGTGCTTCGGAGGGCACGTAAAGCCGTCGGTCCCGGTTGTTTTAAATGTTGGAAACAGTCGTTAAGCCTTGTCGAAGACCTTCGGGTGGCTTGAGAACATTCGACATTGGGTTGGCCACTAACCCCTCCACCAATACGACGCCTTCAAGCAGCCAAGTGAACTCGTTCTTAATACCCACAACCTTTTTCATGACGGTTTTAATAAGAAATAATAGTTATTTTAATATGATGAATGTTTACCTAATAATAAATATCTTTTATCAATATCTTTATTGCAATAATCTGTCATGGAGTCAGTTTTAATTAACACGCTTTTATTTGGTTGGCATATGTATGTAGGTATGTATGTACACTGCACTGCATCTGATTAATTTGAAACATTGCACACTTATCAAGGACCGATGCATCATCATGATGCATAATTTAAAAAAAAAATACATATTTTTATTAACATTTTAATTCGATTATCAACAAGAGCCGTTTTTTTTGTGTTGTTATTTTTTTTTTCTATTTATTTATTTACAATATCTTACTTATTATATTAAGTACCTATGTTGTTATTTTTTTTTAACATTCTCACATCTGACCCCGAACTAGGCGCGAGCCTGTAATGGGTGTCAGATATACATACATAGGATATTTTTAAATAAAATAAATTTATTGTTTAATAGATAATATTAACGACTTAACATCCATACACAGAACAAATACAAGTGTTCGTCACACGAATGTTTGTCCTGAGTGGGATTATAATATAATTATATGTACTTATACGTATTGTATTTATGTATATATATATATATATATATATATATATATATATATATATATATATATATATATATATGTGTGTGTATATATATATATATATATTATGTATGTATGCAATTTAATTATTTGTAATATGTTTTCGCTTTATTTAAGTTTTATTTTTTTCTTTTTCCACCTACCGCAACTTTTCCCCACTCAACCAGGGTTTGACTGGTAGAAAATGCCATAAGGCATTAAGTCCGCCCATTGTATATCTCTTTAGAGGTGTCAATAAAGTTAAATAAATAAATAAAAAATAAATAAATAATCCATGATCCCTGTTGAAACTCAAGCGGCACGCACCAATGACTTTCCTAAGTTATGTGCGATTTAATTAAATGTTACTTGCTGTAACGGTGAAGGACACGTCTGAGGAAACCTGCATGCCTGAGAGTTTATAATGTTCTCGAAGGCATGTGAAGTCTGCCAATCCGCACTTGGCCAGCGTGATGGACTAAGGCCTAATCCCTCCCATTTTGAAAGGAGACCCGTGCCCAACAGCGGGACAAAGGCGCAGTCTACACACGGCACACCAATTCCTCGCGTGGCTTCGACCGTGTTCTCCAGGTGACATCGCCGAGCGCCGCCACTAGAGACGAGACCCGTGCCCAACAGTGGGACAAAGAAAGGGTTGTGGTGGACGTTTGCTGTATCCATAACATATCTTCCGCGTTATGTGGTTATGATTCTTTGGTTTTGTTTCTCGCTATGATGAAAGTCGGCAGAAGGGTAGTGTTGCCACTGTAGCAGGTGCTTGCAGGTTTAATACAATTTTAGCAAAGTGAATCATCCTGCCATTCCTGCCCACCTAACTTTTTGAAAACAGGAAAACGATCACATGTAAAACCTTGAATCAAACAATATGCATTACCTACTATAAAATACAATTCACATTTATCATTTATATTCTATAGTCCATTGTTTACATTTGTAATGATTTCGCAAATCCAAGTACGGAAATCTAATGTTCCCATACAAACCTGACTTCCAACATATCGAAGATCAGTAGTGTTGTAGATTTCGAAACACTGAAACCGGTTCAAAATGAAGTTAAATTTACCGTTAATGAGACTAGTAATAAAGTTATTAATCCTGCTCATACTATTTGTAGTACTATTTCTCGTATCTCTAACGCTGTACAGTACTAGGTATTGGAGGGACATATATAACTATGTTAACGCGAATGTAACTATAAAACGGATACCAACTTTGAGCGAATTGAATTACGTCGTAATCGAAGTGAGGCCGACTGAGGAATACACGACGACGGACGGTTACGACGAAGCTTCGACTGTGAACTTCGAATTCGACGAACTCACTTTAGACGAAATTGATTTTGTGAAGAAAAGAAATGTAGATTATAAGGAATTACCAACGAATGAAGTGTTGGTGGATTATTTTTTCGAGGTTGGACATGCGAATATTGCGAATGGAAATAATGATTTGATACATGATAGTGAGTTGACAACCAGATACCATGATGTCGAGATCTTGGCTGGTGATTTTGGGGTGAAAGGGAGATCAATGGAGGTAAGAGTAAAAAAAAAATTTTTTTCAATAATTTTTACACCTAGAAAATAATGATTGATAATTTGTCTTACAAATAAACAGTTGTTGGGAATGTTGAGCAGTTAACGTTTTTTTTTTTAATTTATTTATTTTCACAAAAAGGGAGATAGCTATTTTATTATTTTTCTGGCAAATATTGGGCCAATTTTAAGTAGAACTCGCCTCTCACTTGAGCGGTCCGGGTTCAAACTGAAGTGGCAGGCACCAATGACTTTTCTTAATTTATGTGCGATTTAAGAAATTAAATGTCACTTGATTTAACGGTGAAGGACATATTGCGAGGAAATCTGCATGCCTGAGAGTTCTTCATAATGTTCTCGAATGCATGTGAAGTCAGGCAATTCGCACTTGGCTTGCGTGGTGGACTAACTGCCTAATCCCTCCCATTAAGGGGAGCTGTGCCCAACAGTGGGACAAAGGAAGGGGTGTGATGAACCGGACTAGGGGCTAGCTCGGTAGGTTCAGACGTTTAAGGCTACTCAAATGCCTTTGACATGGCTTACCGACTGTTATTAATTGTTAACTTGTACAAACGGGAATAGCCCTCAGAAGCATGGATGCGCTTAAGACATTTTGCCACCAGCGGTCATAATTTTCCAGCAGAAACCGGTGCAGTTTAACAATACAGGATGATCTTGATAGCCTCAACTGCATCGCAATTAATGCTTGTTATTTTGCTTGTTAGTAATTATTTTGTCATCACGTACTGGTACTAAGCCAGTGCATTTCTAAACGGTTCGTTATAAATGCTTTTCGCTACCAAATATGGCACAGAATGAATATTTCGTTAACCTACGCCCTCGCGATTTATCCATAAATTATTAATCCGATATTGATCCTTATACTCAAGGACATAAGATTGTAAATCTATTCGCCGACATGTAGTGAGCTGATAACTTGAGAGCTTACACTCAAATTGCCTATTATCCACTAATCGTACGGTGATCCATCAAAGTCAGCTCTACCACGACGTTCTCAAGGTAAGGTCATTGTTAGGTAACAATATTCGCCAAGCCAATCTAAACAGAGCCCTATTACAATTGAATAAAGCTGAATAAATTGCTTAATAAGCTCCAAGATTGTTAGTTCAAAACAGATGTGTATGCATTTGTTTTTGAACACGCAGTAAGTGTTGACGTTTTCATTTTACAAGCAATTTAGAAAATGGATGTGAGAGGACTCGCTATGCTGTTGACAGTGATATTAAAAGTTGTTTCAGTTAGGAGTGAATGTGACGTTTATTCAACTTGTCTAAGTTCGTTCTTTAGTCAGTTTTTCCATGAAAAAGATAAGCCACCATTGATTGACGAAGTTATTGCAAAAACATCTGATTTGGATAGTGTTGATATTGAAACCAAAGAGCTGGATGAAATCTTATCGGAAGTATCAAGTTTTCTAAAACGTGAACTGGACGTGACGAATGCAGGAATGGAATCAATTTTACTTCGAAAAATTAATGGCCAAACGGCTATTTACGTCAAAACATTCGATATCAACGATAATCTTGGTGATGGTATTGAAGCAGTGAAAGAGAATACCAATTCAAATTACAACATTTCAGTTTTAGATAAATCACATACAACGAGTGAAAAATCATCTATAAATTATTATACAAGTGCAAGATTTATTTCTAGTGAAAATGTAACACCCACTTCAACGGTTTTAAAAGTAACCGAATCAGGAACTTTAACTACTGAATCTGCAAATATTTCAAAAAACATTCACGAAAATGAAGTGGATACGAATGACTATTTGTATTACAATGAAGAAGACAATACTACGGACTATTTAGTTCTAGACTACATTGAATTGTACAAAGATACAACGAATGAATACGTTAATTTAGAATCCACGGGATCACCCTTAACCGTGGAGCATAACAAAGCTATGAACGGGTCTTTTCACAACAATAATTCCACGCTTGCGAATACAAAAGGTTATGTAAGTAAAAACGTCTTAAAATAAGCAATTAGTTGTCTAAATATTGTGATAACACATTGTTATAATACTCCACGCTTCGTTAAATTGAGCGGCATTCAGCTATTTTAATTACGAGACACTGATATTATAACAATCGTGAGTACACGTTCACAGATCCAATTTGGGTTACGAGAGGCGTTATGACGAAACAACGTTTGAATTTTGGAACAGCTTGTGCTTAATAAATTTTATTTTGTACACAATAATAGTACTGTAAAATAAGTTAATTGCATTAATGAACGAACTAAGCAGAAGTAATCTCAATAGCAGTTAGTCGTTGACCCTATATGGACCCAGGATCTCATAGTAGAAGTTACCGGCTGACTCACTTGTGACTTAAGTCGGAAATAGGAACTATAAATACAGACACAAATCATTCAGTAATAAATAGTTAACAATTAGGGCCTATTTGGAGTTGGCCCGGGGGAGTTACTAGGTACCAAGAATAATTTCTGCTATGTAATAAACGGTATCGGTAGCGTCCATAGCCCAATGGCTCGCGTCGATTCAATTTGATCGAAAGAGTTAAGCAACGAAGGGCGCGGTCGGTTTGTGGATAGGTGACCGCTGGTGGCAAAATTTGATGGACGCTACCGTGCGTCGGAGGGCACGTAAAGCCGTCGGTCCCGGTTGTTTTCAATGCTGGAAACAGTCGTTAAGCCTTGTCGAAGACTTTCGGGTGGCTTGAGAACATTCGACACTGGGTTGGCCACTAACCCCTCCAAGAATCCGCATTAGAGCAGCGTGGTGGAGTATGCTCTGGACCACCCCGCAGCAGTGTCTGTGGGGGAGACCCGTGCCCAGCAGTGGGACGTCTATGGGTCGCAGCGAGCGAGCGAATGTAATAAACAATGTAAACAAGGGGTTGTTGAAAACTTCGTTGGTGTTTCACTCCCTAAGGTGGGCTGGTAGAGAATGCTTTTAGCATTAACTCCCCTGTACATTTTCGTAAATCATATACTATAAGAATTTTTTTTAAACAAGCTTTTCCAGCATCAGGCCCTGGTAACCATATGTGATCAAAGTACTTGTTATACGAATCAAACGAGCCCAAACTCGATGGGTTTGTGTAGTTTTATTGCGGAGCTCCTATGTCCACCTATCAGCCCAGCATCAGATCAGCTCCGTGTCATAATAATATTGCATTCTCACACAATATACATATTATGCATAGAAAATTTCCTTTCAATTTTCAAAATTTCATTTCATTTCAAGGTCTGTTACAGTTGTCATGGGAGGCAGGAAGAGTGTTGCTATATTGGCAGCACTGCTAATGTTTATGATCATAGTGAAAATATACCATGCTAAGATGGTCGCATATACATGAGATTTTAGTTACCTTAATCCTTAGATTCATAGCATGATTAGGATAACAGCGTGTATATTTTTAGTCTGTATCATCACAGAATAATATTAAAATCATTCATGCGTGTGTTATAAATTAAAAATTAAAAAGCTCTCAGGTTTGGATAATAATATCTGAGCTAGTTTTCTCCAGACTTTAAAGGAAGTTTGTTTCAACATGCAGTCCGTATGATTGATTCACGAGCGCTCGACGGGTTAGACTTGAGACCATTAATAACCATTTGTAAGTGCAAATCGAATTTTTATTTTCTCTCGCTTCGACGTTTGAGGAGTATAGAGCTACGTGTATTGGCGCGGAAAATGACCGTACACGATAATGGACGGGCCGCTAGAGATAATATATATCCACCCTATATTTGAACCTCAAAGTTACAAAGTCATTTCAGTATTGTAAATTTTTTTATTTAGTAAGCGTAGAAGGCAACGTGGACACTCACCGTAGGATTGTTTCATAATAGTAGGGGAGCCCAAGAGGGGGATTTTGCGGGATACTCAAGCGCGTAAGTTTAATATACAGTGGGATACCTTGTACCCGGTTAAGTACCTCCACCAAATATGAGCCCCATATATAAATGGGGCCGTCAAGGATAAAGGATCAGATTAGTAAAAAAAAAAAATTTGTCATCAGAAATTCTTGAGCGCGTTAGATTAAGGTAGGGTGAGTTAATTACATGCTAAAAAGTGTATATTCCACTAATCTTACAATTTGAGAGTAACGTAAAGAAAGGGGAGGGCTACAAAGTTGTAGCGTAAAGAAAGGGGAGGGCTACAAAGTTACTAATCTGATCCTTTATCCTTGACGGCCCCATTTATATATGGGGCTCATATTTGGTGGAGGTAATTAACCGGGTACAAGATATCCCACTGTATATTAAACTTACGCGCTTGAGTATCCCGCAAAATCCCCCTCTTGGGCTCCCCTACTATAAGCTTAAAGTCGCTCAGAAAGCTAGCAAGCTGAAGTGGCAATGGGTGGGCCACATCTGCCGGAGGACCGTTAATCGTTGGATAAATATTTCACCCACTGAAGCTATGGAGCTGAAATTCGGCACATATGTTTGGTTCCGATGACAATGCACGAAAAAAAAGTTGCCTAAAAGCTTTTAAATTTTTTTTTATATAGTATAATTTTGTACCACGTGGGCAATAAAAACATTTTTATTCTCATAATTATTTTACTGTATTCATGTGCCCAACAGTGGGTAAAATAAATTAAGGCTATAAACAAAATCTAAACAAATATCGCACTATAAAAATAACAACGCAGTTTTCCGAACGGAAAACTTGGGAATTCAATTATTTCAGCATGCAGTCGTTTGAACTATTTGTCATGGTATAAAATTAATACTTGAAGCTAAAGTTAAGCTTAAACTGTATCCCTTTTGACGCGAACTACGTGGACTGAGGTGTATGAAATTTTCAGTTAAAGTTTTTGGAGAATTATAATTATAATTTTATACAAATGCGTTATGTACATTAAATTAATAAAATAAAACATTACTCATACTGCCATTGGTTTGATACACAACATACTTTATTTAATAGTTGGATACCATGGCTTATTATTTGTCATGTTACTTTGAATAATGGTTTGGATTAGTCTATGATTATAGAGATACATATTTATAAAACCCTTTAAAATTTAAAAAATGAATTAAAAGACGTATTTCGACCACTCGCGACCTAGTTACGATAAATGAGTGCATCCAGTGATAACTCCAGCCTTTTATGAGATACTTAAAAGTGTTCGTTTTGCCCCATGTGTTGGTCCTACCCCACATCACTATATTACATTTTATGAAAGTAAAATAATGTTTATAAAATGTTTCAAATGTATTCTTGCAAGTCTGATGAGATTGCATAAACACTGTCTGCACCTAAGCCAATGCCACTCTTAATGAAACTCTTTAAACGTCATCCTAAATAAACACTTCCAACAATAATTCTTTCTAAATTGCTTCATAAAAGTGACTGTAAGTCAGCCATTTTTCTCGGGAGGCGGGTATTGAAAAACCATTTTCTGTTGAGAAAGTAGGTACTGATAAATCACACCCCTGGAGATCAAGCTTAAACGTTTCCGTAAAGGAAACCCGGAGGTGTTTTTAGAAACAGTTTTCACTAACTGATAAGTAGGTAGTTACTTTGGAATTCAATTTGGATTTTGTAACTCTATTTTACCTGAGACTGAGTTTTCGTCGTTGAAATTACGTACTAGGTATGTCATTTTGGGTGTTAAGTAAGTGTTTTTGGAGTGTAGAATCTACACAAAATGTGGTCATATATAGGTATGAAAAGATTTCTTTAGCAAAGGCACTAAAAAATTTAAAAAAAATAAATTCTATTCTTTTACTGAAAATTTAAAGCTACTCGTAAGTATTTGTTTTTTTCTAAAACCATTAAAAGTACAAGGGTATGAAATAAATATTGGACCTAAAACAATAAAATGCCGGAGATTTATTCTCACGTCATAATTCAGGGATACGTTGAGAGGTTGGTATTAAAATTAAAAATTTAAATGAGCGCCATTTTGGACCGTTTGCCGCGTAAATATTTAAAGATGGCGGATCATTTTAATGGTCATGAGAAAGTCGTAAAAGAAAATCGTTATAATGAATTGGGTTTGTGAGAAATGCATTTTACCTTTGGAACATAAAACAAAATTTTTTTTCAGTGGAGGTTTAGTTTTTAGTAATTAGATTATGTATAAATACGTTCATGAGATAATTCGAAAGTGTTTTCGTCGAGCAGTGTTAGTTACAAGACATCACACAGATTTGATTCATGATATTATTATGTAATTTTTATTTTAGTTTTAACATTTTATTTAACAAGACATATATTTTTATTTTTATTTTTGTAATTTCGACATTCTTATTTGATAGATGTGATTTGATTTTAATTTCATGATCGTTGACATTGCACCTATTGAATGTATTGATTGTATTATGACTTGTAATTTTGTAGAAATGTAATTTAATTAATAAGCAACAGTAACAAATTAAGTACCTATGTATTTGGATCGATTAAATAAATAATACGATGAATCCTAGACGTGGTCTTCTACCATTAGTTTCATTGGCAAGCTCATCTTAAAGGCAGAACTTCTTATTTTCTCGGCATTTCGCTAAGCGACCAGATATGTAGCGATAAAATCCGTTGTTCGTCTAATACTCTAAAAGATATTGATCTCTATTAGATATTGACGGTACTTTATAATGTTTTACAGGATAGTAACATCGAAGGAGACCTGTCAGCGTCAGTATTTCCCTGGATCGTCGCCATTTTCGTGAAAGACAGTACATCCGACCAATATAACTACTATTGCGACGGCGCTTTACTGTCCAGCAGTGCTGTTCTAACTGGTAAGTTAAAACGTATTAGAGCATTAATGTTATGCTATTCCACCACAACCCTTTCTTTGTCCCACTGTTGGGCACGGGTCTACTCACAGAATAGGAGGGATTAGGACTTAGTCCACCACGCTGGCCAAGTGCGGATTGGCAGATTTCACATACCTTCTAGAACATTATGAAGAACTCTCAGACATGCAGGTTTCCTCAGGATGTCTCCTTCACCGTTACAGCAAGTGACTTTTAATTTCTTAAATCGCACATAACTTAGTAGTCATGGGTTTGAACCAGGACCGCTCGAGTGAGAGGCGAGTTCGATAGCCACTGGGCTGTCACCGCTGTACAGCTGAATGTTGGGCTATTACAACTTTATTTATTATTATTATCTCGTTTTCTTATTTGAGTAAAACACAGTTGTTATGAGCGGCAGCGGATGGTGGCTGGTGGTTATATTGCAGAGAACTTAGTTCAGTACGTTACCTATTTCTTTTGAGAAAAATATATATATACATACATTTAAAATGTTTTTGATAGCTAATTAAAGCTTTAATTAAATAAACTCCTTGTTAAATCAGTTGAGAGTAGTGTAGTAACTATGGTGTGCTAAGCATTATTATAAAAATAAAACTGTAAACTCGGAAACGTGCGGCGGAACAGCAAATGCTTTTGTCCGTTGTTTTTCTTTTCAACTCGTGCGGGGTTGCCTACATAAAAAATAAATAAAGGTCCTGTTAATATGAAGTATTTCAATGAATTTTGTAATGCAGATTATTTTTTGTTTTAGAAATAATATAGCTTATACCTTAATTGGGTTTAAGAGTGAGTACTTAAATTGCTTTTCAAACCAAGTTTAAAGCGCCCATCCATCCATCCATCCATACATAGGCCTCCTTTTTAATTGGGAAAAAGTGTTGTAAAGGGTTGAAAAGGGGGATGAAAGGTTGTATGAAAGTATTGTTATTTTCAGAACTAGCAGCATAAAATTTATATTTTAGGCTGTTGATTAGGTGTGGAGCTAAAGTTCACGCGATAAGAAGAATCTATTATTATGTCTAATCCCACGCGAGCGACGCTGCGGGCGTCCACTAGTAATCAAATATTATTATCTCAAATTGAATTGAATTTGAATGCGATGGAAACATTCATATAGTTGATATACTTCTTTGTTTTAAGTCAGCTGCCTGGCAAATAATTGCATAGCACAAATTAACGCGTACGCCGCAGTTGGAAAAGGTACTAACTACTATTTCGTAGTAATAACACAATAAAGTAAAATAAACGGTATTATAATGCGGCACTTTATTACCGAGTAGGGTTGGCAACCCTGCGTGTGACAGGCACAAGGCTAATTTGATTAAGCTCTTTTTTCTTTCAATGCTGAACGAGAGGTCTTTTTACTTTATTCACGTCTGCTTTCTTTCTATGGGTATTATTACTGTATTATAACGACTTTGCATAAAGAGCTCAGTGGATGCACTCTGTGGAAATCTTTTTGTGGTTAATCTACTGAAATCTACTTACTCTATGGAATCTTGCGCTCTAAATTCAAATGTGACACTTCCAGAAGGTAGTGAATCAATGTTTGAACTAAAATTCGTAAGATTTTTTTAGGTATATATTAGAATAGAATAGAATAGAATAGAATGAAATAAGCTTTTATTGGAACAGAAATATTACAGCAGTTTTTGACTTAAAATAACACTTTAAACAATAAATAAGTGTGAAAACAGTCTCAAATTAATGACTTAATCGAAACATTTCTAATGTTTGCTGCATTATCTGTCCAAAAAGGCATTCACTCAGCATAATGCTGCGTCTTATCAAGCTGCAGCGCTGGTTTTCAGTGAAGCCTTATGGTATGGGACGATATTCGGACGAGGAGAAATAGATACCTCTTAATATGTAACAATGAAAAAGATTGAAAACAAATATATATTTTTAGATGAAACAGACAAACCAACATGGCATTATTAGTATTGGCTATGTCCATAGTAACGACGGGCGCGGTCGGTTTGTGGGTGACCGCTAGTGGCAAAATTTCATGGGCGTTACGGTTGTTTTTAATGGTGAAATTAACCGTTAAGCCTTGTCGAAGACCTTCGGTTGGTGCACCTATGGTACCTATCTACCACAAATGGTACTAAATGGTTCTATCGTGGTGGATGGTGGTACTGCGTGACGAATTCAAGTGGAACCAAATAGGATTCATATAAATTTGTCTGTAACGTCTATAGCCCAATGACACTCGTCGATTCAATGTGATCGAAAGAGTTAAGCAACGTCGGGCGCGGTCGGTTTGTGGATGGGTGACCGCTAGTGACAAAAATTTCATGGACGCTACCGTGCTTCGGAGGGCACGTAAAGCCGTCGGTCCCGGTTGTTTTCAATGCTGGAAACAGTCATTAAGCCTTATCGAAGACCGTCGGGTGGCTTGAGAACATTCGACACTGGGTTGGTCACTAATCGCCAATCCGCATTGGAGCAGCGTGGTGGAGTATGCTCTAGACCTCCCGCAGCAGTGTCTGGGGGAGACCCGTGCCCAGCTGTGGGACGTCTATGGGCCGCAGCGAAGCGAAGCAAAACTTATCTGGCTCCATTCAAGCCACCTAAAAAAAGCTGGATAGGTACATCCATGTATTTGTTATTACGTAGTCAGAAATAATAGTGTAAAATCAAATCATTATGAGGGTAGACGTAATAATTTTATTTTGAGCACACCCGCTAGCTACGCAATATCTCAAATATGTTAAATATTCTGTTTTGTATGTTCAATAATCAGTATTTATTTTCTGTACGCCTGCTATTGTTTAAGTTGTTATTGTATGCGCCGGAAGCCTTCGCTTTTAACGAAATGGTCAATAGTTAGAAAAATATTACGTGGTAGGTAAATGCAAAAAAAACAGGAAGGAAGGTGATTTAAAGGGTACTCACGCAACCGCCGTTGTAGAACCATAAATCCACTTATTTTGAGGGGCCCACTCAACACACATTCAATGTTCGATTTAAATTGTCAATACTATGAGTTTGGAGAACGTTCTTCACCGGTAATCACACCGCACATCAAGGTTAACACGATATTTTAAGGGCAGTTAGGCAGCGATGCGTCCGCGCACCATCCCTCGTTCACGTTAATTAATTTGACATTTGTATGTCATCGGGGCCTTCAAATCAGCAAGGCCGCAGAGCTCGAAGTTTTGAATGATGACACTTGGCCAATCAGCGTGCGATTTAGGAGCAGGGATTATGAAAAGGAATACATTGTATTTACCACATTTAAAAATAATAAAAATGATTTAATTGGCGTCAACAGTTATTGTTATCGATTTCTCAGTAAGTGAATTACCTTTTTTTTTTTTTTTTATGGAATAAAGATAGCAAACGAGCTTGCAGCACCACCCATCCGCTGCCGCCCATGACAACTGTGACTGACTTTGAACAAGACTCAATTAGGGACTGGGATGGTTAGTCCAATTAGTTCAAAGAGTTATTTAGAACATTAGTTGGTCAGTTCGTTAGTAGGTATGAGGACTGGGGACTGTTAGTGATAGTTAGTCCTGTTAGTTGGTGTTAGTAATAGTCCAGTTAGTACTTGTTAGTAGGAGTCTCGAGTCTCGTTCCAAGTCAGTCACAGATGTGTTGCTACCCTTGAGGACTAAGATGGTCGCCTCTAAAGAAGTGTAACCGGAATCCACACCTTTCCAACCGGACCACAATTGCTTTAAAAACAATTATTACACGGCAGAAATTGTACTAGGTACTGTGGCGGGCGGTGGTACTGCCCCGGGCGAACTCTATATGGAACCAATTAGCTTTCATATAAAACCTATTTGGTTCCCTATAGGCTCTACCACCTAAAAAATTGTTGTTGTTAAATCTTTATGAGAAACGCCCGCAGCTTAGAATTAGACCCATTAACGACGTCGCCCGCGTTCGGGTTGCCCATTTGACTTCAAAAACGGCAAAGTTTCATACTAACTTTTTACCCCCTTAGGGGGTGAATTTTCAAAAATCCTTTCTTAGTGCTCCCCTACGCTATAAAAGGAACCCCTGTGCAAAATTTCAAGCTTCTAACCCTTATAGTTTAGGCCCTACGTTGATATGTCAGTCAGTCAGTCAGTCAGTCAGTCAGTCAGCTTCTCCTTTTATATATATAGATATTCTGTTTTGTATGTTCAATAATCAGTATTTATTTTCTGTACGCCTGCTATTATTTAAGTATGTAATTGTTATTGATTTCTCAGTAAGTGAATTATTGTTAATTCTTTATGACAAATAATAAAGTTCTTAAACCATATGTGTCCCGAGAACTGGGTAAGATGGTATCCCTACACTACTCTAGATCACATTCAAAAGGCGGACATGAAGTGAAATTGAAAACCGTTTTCAGACAGTCGCTTGTAGTTCGTTTAATATCTGCAGTAGGTACTTGCCGCGCTCCTCGGGCGCCAAGCATACTTTCATGAAGAAAATGTCTCTGCATTGTACTTGTATATTGTACTACTTTAAAAAAATTAATTTCGCTCGCTGCGACCCATAGACGTCCCACTGCTGGGTACGGGTCTCCCCCACAGACGCAGCTGCGGGTCTAGAGCATACTCCACCACGCTCCTCCAATGCGGATTGGTCGAGGGGCTAGTGGCCAACCCAGTGTCGAATGTTCTCAAGCCACCCGAAGGTCTTCGACAAGGCTTAACGACTGTTTCCACCATTAAAACAACCGGGACCGACGGCTTTACGTGCCCTGCGAAGCACGGTAGCGTCCACGAAATTTGGCCACTAGCGGTCACCCATCCACAAACCGACCGCGCCCGTCGTTGCTTAACTCTTTCGATTACATTGAATCGACGCGAGCCGTTGGGCTATGGACGCTATGCACTAACTTAATAACATTCAATACATTCTCTCCACAGCCGCAAGCTGCGTACAGGCGAACAAATCAACTACACGGGCTGAAGATTTGCTGGTTTTCTTCGGCAAGACATCACTGAAAGTTACCAATGAAAATGAAAAATTGGCGAAGGTACCTACCTATAATATAGGTTCATAGTTAAAGATACCGGTGCCGTAGTACGCCGTGCCCGCCGCGAGCGCGTTCACTCCTGAAGATGATCATCGTAATAGATCGAAACTAGTCGGCCTATTTCCGACTGAAATCACACGTGAGTAAGCCGGTAAGTTTAACTATGAATATAGACACTCACGAATCGTTCAGTATTATATAGGTATTAACATTGATCTTGCTACAACCCCTAGACGACCCACTGCTGGGCACGGGTCTCCCCGGAGGTCTAGCATATTACACCACGCTGCTCCAATGCGGATTGCTGATTCTATTTCGATTGATTAGTATTATTATATTATTTGAATTAAATTAATTGCATAGTTGATCTAGTGTTCGCTCGCTATGTCGTCCTGTGTTCGATCCCCGGATTGGGCAAAGTATTTTTAGGATTTTCTAATTTGTTATTCCTAGTATGTCGCTTCGCTGCGACCCATAGGCGTCCCACTGCGGGGCACGGGGCATACTCCACCACGCTGCTCCAATAGAGATTAGTGAAGGGGTTAGTGGCCAACCCAGTGTCGAATGTTCTCAAGCCACCCGAAGGTCTTCGACAAGGCTTACCGACTGCTTCCAACATTGAAAACAACCGGGACCGACGGCTTTACGTGCCCTCCGAAGCACGGTCGCGTCCATGAAATTATGCCATAAGCGGTCACCCATCCACAAACCGACCGCGCCCGTCGTTGCTAACTGTTTCGATCACATTGAATCGACGCGAGGCATTGGGCTATGGACGCTACTAATGTGTGGACATAATTCGTACGGTCCGAATTTCTTTAAAACTCGAATTGTAATTTCGTCTGGCGCTCGAGTAGGTACGGGGATCCATATTCATTTTTACTGTCCGTATGCTTTCAAAATTAATTCACTACGAATTTCGCATACGAAAATCTTTTGTATACCTACACATAACATCTAAAGTCGTAGAAGTGCAATTTAAAAATCGGTAACCAACTTTACAGTTGGTGTAAGGTTGGTTGGTGAAAATACAGATTAATGTTGTGTTATGTACGAGTGTTTTGTTTTTATCGTTTAAATGTAACTATACATATAAACAGATTAAACAAACTGAAAAAAAAATCTGTTGTAGTTAACCGAACTAAAACGCAGTTATTTTCTTTTTTAAATTGTTGAATAGTCACCGGTCCTTGATAATTGCGCAAAGCTTGAAATTAATCCGACGTTTTGAAGACGGCGAAAAACGTTCAAAGATTCCGTTACATACATACCTACATACAGGGCCGGATTTAGAGGTGTGGAGGCCTCGGGCAACAAAGGAGTGGAGGCCCCTTGACCCCAAATTATTTTCCAAATGAGATGAACAACTTTTTTGAGTCGAGTTTTTCAATCAATAATTTGTTGTGAAATTGAGTACTAGTCGTAAATTTGAAAACTTCTTTGTCCGAAGTCGAGTCTCTTTTGTGGAGGCCCGGGGCTGTAGCCCTCCCCTAAATCCGTCCCTGCCTACATACATACATGCCAAGGTAATAAAAGCGTGTGAAAAATACCTTATAGCACAGTATAATAATATACCCAACTCTGCCAACCCCTTTGGAGAATACAGGCGTCATGTTATGTTATGTTTTGTGCATAAACTTTAACCAGGTTTAACAATGAAAAATTATTTTACAGGTGAAAGAAATAAGGGTACACAGAGACTTCACAGCGCCGTACAAGGGAAGCGATCTGGCCATTCTCATTATAGAGGGACCAGTTGCCTTGACTGATACCATCACGGTGGCTCACCTGGACACTGGGGAGATGGAGGCGGATTATGTGGCTGTAAGTACTCTGTGGTAGCGACAAGACAGACAACGACAGACAGCCCCAGACAACGACAAACAGCGACAGACAGCCCCAGACAGTGACAGACAACTTCGTAAGCCGATAAAAAGGCTTGCTTAAAAGCTTGAGTCTAGTATTAAGCAAACCACATTATCTAGTCGCGTAGACGATACGACAAGTTCTGTCATCCGGGGCTTAAACTTTAAACTTTCTCCTTTTTTCCGACCGAACTGAAAGCTCCACAGAAAGCTCGCAGGACTAACTTTTAACAAACTAAGACCGTTCACTCACCTCCAATAACCTCTGTAAAGCTAACAATTTAAACTTTTACTCAGTTGTTCACTAATTTAATAAAGACAAGGAGCCGATTTCCTTTTCCACGGCTGGTAGAACCTTTATAGCGGCGCTCAAACCTTGTTTGTCTTACTGTTCAGATTAGCTGCAAACTGCATTAGTATATGTAGGTAGGTACTACTAGTATAAAGTTCATTGACATACGGACCGCGGCGAGTGAGTGATTTGATCATCAAATTATTCATTTTGCAGTTTGCAGGTCAGAATTGTGGGTCAGGGCTGATTTATAACGCAAAGCTTAATTTATGAACGCTTGACCTAACAGCTATCTTCGTCAGTCAGAACCCTTTCGATCAATTCACTTTTCGAACGAATAGAAAAATGAATCAAAGGTTCATCCGACACACGTCAAGTTTTTATAAACTGATAAAATAAAATAGATTCATTACTTATATGTTGAATATTTATTGAAATAAAACTTCTTTACGCACGCTCTACTTGGGGAGAAAGCTGAGGAATTCGTGAGGAGAGCGTTACGGAAAAAAGTGTAACGGAAGTTTAGACGGAGGTATGAGTTAGTGAAGATAGGAAGAGGAGAAATACGGAAATTGATATGTTTGTGAAGATAGAAAGAGAGAGAGATAGCAATAATTTATTTTCCAAAAGTGACATCTATCATCCATCAATCTCATACGTAGTGATTACTTGCTCAGTGCTCATATCTTATTATTTCTACAAACGTACTATACGTTTCACATAATTCCTGAGAATTCCTCACTATTCCATCGCATTAATTTAATAGTTTAATATGTACTAATTAAATAAATAAATAAATAAATGACCTGTGACAAGTGTTTATGTATCCTATTATCCAATCCTAATGATAGGTGTCGATAATAATTTATTTATAACCGACTTTTTACTCGGGTGTAACATCTAGTAGGTATCAATAAGTTTTTGATGAAAATTTTTCACTTTTTCCAGACTACCGGATGGTCAGTGACCGGTGAGCTCAGTCCGATCCTTCTGAAGACGCAAGACGGCAGCAAGTGTGACAGTGCCTCGGAGGACACAGTCTGCGCAGCGTATGGGAACGGTGAGGAACAAGAATTTATACATCAGGTTGACTCGAACAAGACTGCGGAAAAAGCGCTTGATCGGGGCGGACTGGGATGGTTAGTCTAGTTGACAGACAACATAACATCACGCTCGTATTTAGGTGAAGGAGTAGGCAGAGGGGTTAGGGGCTTAGTCCACCACGCTGGCCAAGTGCGGATTGGCAGACTTACAAGCCTTCGAGAAAATTATGAAGAACTCTCAGGCATGCAAGTTTCGTCACGATGTGTCCTTCACCGTTATAGCAAGTGACATTTAATTTCTTAAATCGCATATAAAGTCATTGGCGAGCCGCTGGTTTGAACCCGGACCGCTCGAGTTAGAGGCGAGTTCGATAGCCACTGGGCTTTCACCGCTTGCTATCTTGTATCCATAAAAATTATAACAACTTCGTGGCGCAGTGGTGAGTGACCCTGTCCCGGCTTCGAACCCAGCCGTCTTTATTGCATACAAATAGTTGTTGGTTAAATTGTTTGTGTTACTCGCAACACAGGGCTACACTCGCAGGGGTGCGAGAGTTACCGTTTATATATTAAGTACGTAATTATAGGTTCTGATGGAAATTTGAAATTTTTTTCAGATGTTCCAGTCTGTCCCAGCTACGGAGGCCTATACGTCACTAAGCAAGTGTCCTGGGTCTTCCAAGGCCTCCGGACAGGCGGACCGGAGGCCAGAGGCCTATGCATCAATAGGCACGTCGCGTTCACTACTTTGCACTCGCATCAAAAATGGATTCGAGATAATATGAAATAAAAAATTATTGAATAATGATTTGGGGCTTTTATGTGCTACCTTGTACTATTAAGAGGACACCAGTCGACCGTCACTTTTGAAGAATAGGTTTATACCAAAAATATTGCCGTCGCGCTGACCCCCAACCTTACCCCTTAGCGTGCGATAGAGAGAAGTGCAGTCTCGAACTGATTTTACCTACGTAAAATTAAGAAAATCGTCCTTTCGTAATCCCCTGTTTCCTCCTCGAAATCTAGACCGATTTCAATATTTCTTTCAGTTAAAATGTAGAACAGGGTCTAAGCTATGCCTATTTGCTTTTTTGGGTTTGCTTGATGTTTGAAAATGTATGTAAAAAATGTCGATTTTGTTGATTTTAAAAGATTTTTTTTCTCTTCTATTAAGCAAATTACGAAAAAAAACAAAACGTACAGGCATGACAGAGGTACGTATAAATCGTATGGTTTTTTTTTTATTCTGTAACTTCTTTATCCTAGGAGGAAACAGGGGACTACATTTGTATGGAAAAAGTATCGACTCATATCCACTTAAGTATTCTGTGATAGAATTTTTGATGCGAGTGCAACTGGCTGCAAATGGCTACTGGTACTTGTTGTAATAATAAAATACCAATAATACAAAATACATAATAATTGTATTTATCTACCATTGGTAGATTAATTGTATTTTGCTGTTTGTATTTTCGTATATAAATAAAAGTAAGCACACAAGTAGACAATATCCTGTATTATCCCTTAACGTTATTTTTATCCCGAAAATATGTTCCGAAGGGAACATTGAAATTTGATGCATATACGTTCTTAGTTGAACTTGATAATACTAAAAACATTTTATAGGATAAAGTCCATTCAATATGCAGTGAAATTGATAGGTCAAGTAACTTTTTTTTCACTAATCAGGTGATCGTAGGATAGCGCCCTTAGTACAGGCTAGTTTGGGGTCAGATGGCTGTGTGTGAGAATGTTAAAAAAAAAAACAAAAAAAATTCATACTAATTTCGTGCAGGACCCCGTTAACTCTGACGCGCTCTAATTTCGTGCAGGACCCCGTTAACTCTGACGCGCTCTAATTTCGTGCAGGACCCCGTTAACTCTGACGCGCTCTAATTTCGTGCAGGACCCCGTTAACTCTGACGCGCTCTAATTTCGTGCAGGACCCCATTAACTCTGACGCGCTCTTATTTCGTGCAGGACCCCGCTAACTGACGCGCTCTAATTCCGTGCAGGACCCCGTTAACTCTGACGCGCTCTAATTTCGTGCAGGACCCCGTTAATTCTGACGCGCTCTAATTTCGTGCAGGACCCCGTTAACTCTGACGCGCTCTATTTTCGTGCAGGACCTCGTTAACTCTGACGCGCTCTAATTTCGTGCAGGACCCCGTTAACTCTGACGCGCTCTAATTTCGTGCAGGACCCCGTTAACTCTGACGCGCTCTAATTCCGTGCAGGACCCCGTTAACTCCCTGACGCGCTCTAATTCAGCCGGGCCTTTATTACCTCAACTATTATTACACTGTTTCCATATTAATATTAAAGCTAACCTCTATCGATCAACTAAATGAAGATGTACCAACAGCCCCCACAGAAGTTCTATTATACATTCCGGTCCTTCATCCCTCGTAAATCATATCTAACTTGTACCAGAGGGATATTAATTTGTATGGTAATATTGCAGACCACATGCTAAGTAGAAATTCCCTTTATTCGCGCGTCAAAGGCTAAGTAGTTCTGGCGTATTGAATGGTGTTGGTGGTTGAGCAACGTCAGTCGCGGTGTGGATGGGAGTGGTGGAAAATTTTCACGCGCTTAAGTGCTTTGGAAGGCACGTTGAGCTGTCAGTCCCGGTGGTTCGCCTTATCGTGCCACTGTGTAGCGTCGAGAGCACAATGGATCGCGTCGATTGTATGTGATCGATTGAGTTAAGCAACGACAGGCGCGGTCGGTTTGTGGATGGATGATCGCTAGTGATAAAATTTCACGCAACCGTATAATTATGTAGGGGAAGTTAATCCGTCCAGTTTCGGTTGTTTTCTATTGTTAAAGGATCCTTAAGCCTTGTCGAAGACCTTCGGGTGTCTTGAGGATATTAGACACTGGGTTGGCCACTAACCCCTCCACCAATCCTCTTTGGAGCAACGTTGTGGAGTAGGTATACTCTGAAACTGTCGCAGCTGTGACGCCGTGAGGCCTGTGATTGTTGGGTCCGTGCCCAACAGTGGGCATCGATGGCCTGTAGCTCCTGTAGCACTTGTAGCTGGCTTACAACGAATTGTGACGTAGTGTGTTTGTTTTATAGTTTTATTTATGTTGCATTGGTGTTTTTTTTGTAAATTTTTCAACTAAGATTTTTGTTTTGAAATGAATATATGAATAAACTAATAAGTACCTACTTAATTTTGTCTCATTATTGTTAATTATTATTAATTAAGTACAATACAAAGTTTGTGTAAGTAGGTTTATTTTGCTTGAAACAAATTAAATTTGTACCTACTTACAATGTTTTGACTATTATTTCCAATTTAACCCCGAAGCCTAGCTAGTCCAATTAGTTGAGAGAGTTAATTAGAACATTAGTTGATCAGTTCGTTAGTAGGTACAAGGACTGGGGCCTGTTAGTGATAGTTAGTCCTGTTAGTTGGAGTTAGTAATAGTCCAGTTAGTGCTTTTTTAAATGTTAACATCGCCATTTCTACATCAACCTATTTCCCGGTTGACTTCAAGGTTTGATGACTGGGTGCATCGAGTCACCAGCTGCATACCGAATGGAACTACGCGGTAAAACGTGGAAAACCCGAGGTAAATAGACTACTACTACTTAAGAACTACCTTTGTTCTCGGCACGGTAAATACTCACAAACATTTGAAGAAAAATACAAAGTACACATATCAGAGGTGAAACTTCTTTAGCCAAAGAAGTTTCACCTCTGATATTCAAATAGGTATACACAAAAAAAAGAATAAATATAAATATGAATTTGAAAGTCTTGTTGTTTTATTACAAAACTTAAGTTATGTTATGCAGTCTTTATAAGTTTTAATTTCAATTTAATTTTCATTTATTGCCATACACACATACAATATCCAGTCATATTAAAAATAGCAAACCAGGACCAGATGTCACCTGTTATTTGACTCATACGGTTTTATTTTGCTTTAACAGCGACGCAGGGCAGAGTAGGTACTGTCGTACTTCGTGGATAGAGAGAGTATTCGGAGTCAGAATAGTGGGTTGTTTTATGTTCGCACCGCACGGTATCTCTAAATGACGATTCCGTTTAGCGATCTTTTATCTGTATTTTGTCTTATTTAGTCTGTCGTATATCTTTGGTTTTGGATTTTGTATCTGTATTTTACTCGTACCTATTTAGTCTGTGGTGGAGCTTTGGATTTGACTTGTACTGTGCGACGTTCGCTCTATCTCACTGCATGATGCGTGACGCATTATTGCGTGAGATCCGTGATACAATAATGCGTCATATCCGCTTCATCCGTAAAAATTTTACCCTCATGCGCCAAAATAAGTTTTACTTCAAAAATTAATAGTCTGTAAAGTCGGTTTACGGACGCTGGTTTTACATGATAAAGTCATAAGAAATATTAGAAATTGTAGCATTGATTCACAATACTTATACTAGCTGGCGCTGTCTTTGATCATCTGTAAAAATTTCAACTGTCTAACTAATCAAGGCTCGTGAGACACAGCCTGGTGACAGACGGACAGACGCACAGCGAAGTCTTAGTAATAGGGTCCCGTTTTACGCTTTGGATACGGAACCCTAAAAATATAATAAATCACTAAGAAGCAAACAGCCATCTGTTTCATTAAATCCAATGCATCATATGAGCCTTCGCTGCGACCTATAGACGTCCCACAGTTGGGCACGGGTCTCCCCCACAGACGCAGCTGCGAGAGGTCTAGAGCATACTCCACCAAGCTGCTCCAATGCGGATTGGTGGAGGGGTTAGTGGCCAACCCAGTGTCGCATGTTTTCAAGCCACCCGAAGGTCTTCGACAAGGCTTAACGACTTTTCCCACCATTGAAAACAACCGGGACCGACGGCTTTACGTGCCCTCCGAAGCACGGTAGCGTCCAAGAAATTTTGCCACTAGCGGTCACCCGACAAACCGCGCCCGTCATTGCTTAAATCTTTCGATCACATTGAATCGACGCCAGCCATTGGGCTATTGACGCTTATGGTGACTGGAGCAGTACGGTGGAGAATGCTCAAGTGCCCTGCGAAGCACGGTAAAATGAGCCTTATCTCGTCAGTATTACTGAACTGAAATCCATACTAATATTATAAATGTGAAAGTGTGTTTGTTTGTTTGTCCGGATTTCACGTGGCAACGAAGCTATTATATGGTATGGGGTGTGTGGAGATAGTGAGGAGGGTGGAGAGTGACGTAGGCTACTTTTTACCGCGGTAAAACATCCTCATGGGAATATATCGATGTTTTGTTATTTGCTAGATATTTAGTTCCGGATGTTGTTAATAGATGGTATGCATGATAAACAACTCATTGTTAATTCCCTTTGACCACGCGGGCGGAGCCGCGGGTAAAAGCTAGTACTTTCATAGATTATACAGAATAACAATTTACTAGACCAGCATTTTGCTAGGTCCTCTATTCCATTGTCAATACGTGCTCAAAGCCGGGAGGGAGTAAGCCTCCATTCAACAATATATTAATATTCGTTTCTCGTTTCAATATGTGAGGGGATAAACAGCTCGGATAAGGCAGTGGTTTCAGCATTGGCGACTAATTGTCAGAGAAAGAACAGGTGATTTGATTGCTATCGTTATTTTGCTTCTTATTACTAATTAGTGGATGCCCGCAGCTTCGCTCGCATGGTATTGACATAACAATAGTTTCTTTTACACCTAGAAATATTATATAGCCTATGTCACTCAGTGAAGATGCAGCTTTCTAATGGTGAAAGAATTTTTGAAATCGGTCCAGTAGTTTTTGTGTGAAAACATTATAAACAAATGTTTTCTCTTTATAATACATATTAGTATAGACTAGTGGACGCCCGCAGCTTCGCTCGCATGGTATTAGACATAACGTAAAAGTATGATAATATACCATTTAATACGGGAAGTTTCGTATCCCGCTCGCTCACCGCAGTCGATGCGGCGACTCCGAAAAGCGTGTCCGTTTGAATACTAATTGATGGCTTACTTATTATGGCGGTGTATTGAACATAACTTCTGTTATATATGTATACCAGTACAAGATGGGCAAACATGCTACTTTTTTGTCCTAGTTAAAAAAGTTATTATGGAAAAATCATATCCACAGAATTACTTTTTGATAATCTTACTCGCTTAGCAAATCTTTTTAACCTCAGTCAAATTCAAATCTACACTTCTTTCTATCTCTATCTTTACTTAACTCGATAACAGTGAGTTTGTAAGAGAATAGACAGATAGAAATATTGTTCCCGAAGCGTAGCGTCCCTAGCCCAATGGCTCGCATCGATTCAATGTGATCGAAAGAGTTAAGCAATGACGGACGGAATTTGTGGATGGGTGACCGCTAGTGGCAAAATTTCATGGACGCTACCGTGGCACGTAAAGCCGTCGGTCCCGGCTGTTTTCAATGCTGGAAACAGTCGTTAAGCCTTGTCGAATACCTTCGAGTGGCTTGAGAACATTCGACACTGGGTTGGCCACTAACCCCTCCACCAATCCGCATTAAAGAAGCGTGGTGGAGTATGCTCTAGACCTCCCGCAGCAGTGTCTGTGTAGGAGACCCGTGCCCAGCAGTGGGACGTCTATGGGTCGCAGCGATTAATCCTGAAAGCTTTAGGCTACTTTTTACGTGGATAAAGATGTGGGCATCAGCCAGTTATTAATATTTGAGGATACTTACGGTCCTTTCCACGCATCAGTAGAAGCAAAAATAGAAATACAAAAATCTTCGAAATCTAGTATAGAGTAATGATAAATCTATGCTTCGAACTAACGAGTAAGCCTGCGACAAAAGTCTACGACTCAGTCGCAATACTGTCCATCCTTGACGTCAATAACAATTCCGATCGGACATCGATTGGTTTTTAAATATTTCCCCGCCGTTAGTACTACGCTCGATGAGTCCAGCTGAGTTCGTAAGATAAGATAATGAAAAATGTGGTGTAGATTCCTTACGTTCTGCGTGTTAGTTTCATTCGTACTCTTCTTGGTCGCTAGCTGCATTTATGGGCGGCCGAGTATCCATTTGTTCTTCCACCGGTGTTGTGGCGACGACATAGAGAACGACCAGGTCATTTATGAGAACTTTGGCCACAATTTCCTGAAAGAACGACTCGTCGCAGGAGACATAATTGAGGCTGATAACGAGACTGTGATTGAAAATGGAGGCGTTGAGAGGATACCGGAGGATAAAGCTGTTTTGAATATCGATGACGCGGATGTTAAAAAGTGGATAAATGAAAATGGTAAAAGTGATGGTGAAGTGGCAGACGTAGATGGTGAAGAAGGTGTTAACGCTGTGAATGGAAAAGTGGATAGTGAAGAAGTTCGAAGTTATGAAATAGTGGAAGAAAAAGTAAATAATATAGGCGTTTTAAACGTGCATGATCTAGAACACAGGTCCCGAATAATTTGATTTATTAGTTAAGTTTAAAAATTACAGGGTTATGTGTTAAGTATATAAGAAAGCTTTATTTTGTATTTTTTATAAACAGGAAATTATATGTAATTTTAGATACTATTTCATGTGTTTATTCGCTTTTATGAGTGAGTAAGTATGAGTGAGTAGGTATTATCTCGTACAAAGGCTGGTAAATTCATGTTAAAAAAACCCAGTAATACTCGTATTTTGCCAGAACCCTCAAGCTTAGCAGTCGTACAAAATTATAATATGGAAAAGTATTAAGTATCTCTTGATTAGAGTATAAGCTTAAGAAAAAGTAGTTCTCTATCATAGAAGGACTCTTTCACAGTGTCAGGGTTTACAAGATTGAGTGTCATTTTGGTATAGCTTATGATGACTTTTGAACGTAGACGTAAATTCCAATTTCATTGCATTAGAAGCAAATTGCTACCTATCGAATTTGGCCAGGTAATAATAATTCTTCAAGGATTTCCAAAATGACATTCAAATTGATGACACACCAAGTGTCAATTGTCAAGCTTCTTTGGCAGCTCCAATTGACTGCAACAGGGATAACGTTTAAACTTAAGTTATAATTTTTTTTTTTCTTTAAATACTAGACAATTTGAATTGTGTAGGGTCTGTGTGTTATCTTTGTTGCAATCATGCTGCACAAATAAAGTTTTTCTTTCTTTCTTTCTTTCTTTCAATTTCTTTGTTCGTAACAAACCACGCCTTATAGTAATTCTGCATGTTCTAAAAGAAAAGTGAAGTCTGCCAATACGCACTTGTCTAGCGTATTGGCCTTACCCCTCTGCGGAGGTCTGTGCTCAACAGTAACCACAACATATCAGCGGCCCACTGCTGGGCGCGGGTCTCACAACTGAGAAGACCTACTCCTCTATCCTGCTCCAGTGCGAATTGAAGTGTTTCTGATGATTATGTTTACGATTGATATGTGAGTAACCCGTGCGTGTATGGGTGGACCCTCGTATCAGTCGTATAAGAGAGACTATCCATACTAATATTATAAATGCGAAAGTAACTCTGTGTGTCTCGCTTTCACGCCAAAACTACTGAACCGATTTCAATGAAATTTGGTACACAGATATTCTAGAGCCTGAGAAAGGACATAGGCTACTTTTTAATTGGAAAAAAGTGTTGTAAAGGGTTGAAAAGGGGATGAAAGGTAGTATGAATGTATTGTCATTTTCAGAATTAGAACCATAAAATTTAACCATCAAGAATAATGTTTTGTTCGCGCATACACGACGACCTCATTATTGAATCGAAAACCATTGTTGAGACTTATAGAAATGAAAGATTCCTGTTTTATTCCTTTTAATAAATATAGTTGCATATAGTTTGCAATAATAATTTATAGTTTGCATTTTCTACTCATTTCTAAATCGCATTCATTTTCTAATAGGTACTTGGTAATAATTTTCTATAATAATATTACAAAGAGGAAAGATGTGTTTGTAATGTTTTCACACAAAAACTAATGGACTGATTTCAAAAATTCTTTCACCATTAGAAAGCTGCATCTTCACTGAGTGACAAAGAAAACAATCATGGTCGGCGGCAATATATCGAAGTCTTAAGACGGGTCAGTCGACTATTTTAACTTTAGCTTCAGAATGTACCAGCTTCAATCAAGAGTTGTTTCATGTGTGAACTTATGCTAACTCTGCGCTAGCGAAGTACTACGCTAAAGTAGGGTGACCATGGATGTAGGGTGTACACACCACCCCCTTCTTAGTCCCATTGTTGGGCACGGGTGTCTTCACGTATTGGAATAGTTAGGACTTAGGCGACCACGCTGGCTGAATGCGGACTGGCAGACTTCGCAGGTATCTTCGTGAACATTAGTGGAACTCCAATATGGATGCGATTACCCTTACCCACCGTTTTTTATATGTATTAAAATTGTCGTTATTATTACTGATGTATTTTATTACAAGCTTTTATTTAACTTCACTCGTATGTATCTATGTATGTATGTATGTATGTATGTATGTATGTATGTATGTATGTATGTATGTATGTATGTATGTATGTATGTATGAATGTATGTCCTGGAATCTTGCAATCAATATTTCACCCACTTCCACTGAAGCTATTGAGCTGAAATTTGGCACACATATTAGGTTCCGATGACAATGCACGAAAATAAATAAGTTATAAAAAGCATTTTTTTAAATATTTTTTTTAATAATTCAAATTTAGATTTACTTCCAACACAATTTTTATGATCAAGATGGTAGGAGATGGCATACTTATATATTTTTAAATGGCATGGGTCTTGACCAGCTTTGTGGATGGTCTAACCCCTTCCATTATTCCTTCGGAAAGGAGGACTCAGGCCAAACAGTGAGAGGTTGAAACGTTTGTTGTAAAGTCTGTAATGGTCCTGGATAACTGTATAAAATCCTGAATTGAAACGCATGGAAACCCTACTTTATGCAATCAGAAGCAATGGAGACACAGGACCAATCAGCCTTTGGCGTTGAAATGAGAAGTGGCGCAGGATGGTGGACAAAATAGGCAAATAAGAATTGGACTGGCTTTCAAAGCGACTTCTATGTGAGCTTGAAAACCATTACAGGACTAACACTATGAGGACCATAGATTTATTATTCGAGGACTAACTAACACTATGACGACTCCGGGGTGCGGTGGTGAATGACCCTGACAGTCGAATCACGGGTCCCGGGTTCAAATCCCAGGTCGGGCATATGTTTCGCAGTTATTATACTCGAGTCACGTAGGTTCAATTGTGTTGTTTTCGACCAGCCGGTGGACACAAAGGCCTACCGCGGGTATAATACTTACTTCTAATAACTCAGGAAGCATTAACTTGGTTTACAGTATATAATATCAGGAGTTTCAGAAGTTTATTATTATAATTACATAACACAATCTCAATTATATATTAGTACATCAAGTGCATTCATTCATCAAGGGAAAATCCCTTAATATAATAATCTCTAATAATCTTATAATCTCTACTTTAGTTTATAGAACTTTGGCGAGGCAATTATTGTCTTCCCCTTAAATATGAGCAACAATTAATATATTAGGTACTATTTATCTTAGTTTGTATATATCTGTAATTATAATAGTAGGGGCAGTAGATTGTAACTAAAGCCAATCTTCCAATTTTAAAAACGACCGCGCAAGCCAGGCTGTGTATGAAAAAATTAAATTGAGCGTCTCTGTGGCCACTTTGTCGGCTCATTTGTTTTTTATTTACACGCTCAGCTGAGCGGGTAATATGGACCGCGAGCTATCTGCGAGCGCAGCGAGCGTCGGGGGGTTAACACGCTCTGTAGGCTGAGTAGTTTATGGTTATCTGATCTCTGTTTAAAGCGATCTAACATATTGAACGGGTTAACTGCTTTGTAAATAAAATTTACTGGAAAATATGTACTTAATATTTTGCCGCAGAAGGTTGGATCAAAGGTTTTATTGAAACTTGTATCGGAATTAGATACCTGACACTTATATCAGAAATAAAGTTTATTTTATTTATTTGCTCTTACTACAACACAACATTGAATCACTTTACATTATATAAGTGTGTGTTACATGGTTGTAATATCTTCGTCGTAGTCAGTTTGTAGACTTGTGTTTTATAGTTAACGCTCAGTTAAGCGGGTATACCTAATAAACCGCGCGGCGGTGCTGCGCTGCGCAGCGAGCATTGGCGGGTTAACAGTCTGCCGGCGAAGTAAGTTTATAGTTACAGTGAAACCTGGTTAATTGGGATCTCAAGGGACCAAGACATATGTACCAATTATTGAGGGTTTTCAATAATCCAGTTTTCCAATTAAACAGGTTTAAATTTATAGTTGTCTCATTTACAGAGGTCCCCGCTTACAGAGGTCGAAATGTGCCGTTATTCCATTTTTAGAGGTGGAAATGTTAATAAAAATGCGTATTTTTGATGTTATGAATTTAATGTAGGTATGAATGTACATACATAATGTATTGGGTCGAAAAAAAAAATTGCTTGCTAGTAGATACTAGATTGCTAGTTGCTGAAACCTGTTTCAACACGTCAAAACGTGTTGAAACCTGATTAATTTGTCTCACTTATACAGGTAATTGAGCTACAGAGTCTCAATTATAGAGGTAAACATCGAAAAAGTCTTAGAATTCAAATCTTATTTAACCAGGTTCAAAAAGTCCCATTAACAGAGGTAATTTAATGAAAAAGAACCGGGACTTCGTTGCAACTCTCAATAATAGAGGTTTCTCATTTATCCAGGTCCCACTTAACCAGGTTTCACTGTATAAGGGTTTCAATCAAAAAGTGAAATATTTAAAATGAATCTTAAATAATATTCTCGATTTAGAACTAATATTGAAAGTATCGCGGTAGCAAAATTTAAAGTAAAACTTCTATTTTAAATTGGTCAAAATTCATCAACTTTTTCGTAAAAGAAATAATTGAGTCCTTTAGTTCTGACCTTGGATTTAGTTCATTGACTTCTTTATAGTATAAAAACAATTTTATTTTAGAAGAGCCTTTTCTGAGAATAATGATTGAAAATTTCATTTTATTTCATTTCATTTCAAAATTATAACGCGGTCCACACCGCTTTGATCGACTTTATCCAAAATTCCTTTCGTGTTCTGTTCACTTCATATAACAAGTTAGATAATAAGCAAGTAACTCAGTTATCTGGAGTCCACGTGAAGTTAAATACAAACTCATGTTGGAGAAACTCCAAAAAAAAATTTGTGAGCCGTCACGGGACGCCTGGCAGATGTGAAACATCGAAATTATTTTGTACAAGTATGCACAAAAGTACAGATTATGACAGGAACTAAAACATATAAGAGAAAAAAAAGAAGAAAAAAAAAACAAAAAAAAACAAAAAAAAAATTATTATTATTATTAATAAAATAATTTCCGACCGTCATTTGTCGGAACTGTATAGTATATATATTCCATATTCGCCACGCTCGCCACGCTCGCCACGCTCGCCACGCTCGCCACGCCAAAATTTGGTTTGCCCTCCGCCTAAAGATGTTTCACATCAAAAAATATTGTGGTGAATATAAATATAATATAATAAAATACTGTCATGTTTAAGAGGAATCGTTTGACGTAAGAATCATCAGTTGCTTACACGTTTGGTCTCTAGAACGCCATAGAGGAACAAACATACATACATAGATAGACTGATAAACACAATACACAATAATTTATATCAGCAACACTGCGCAAAACATCGTTCAAATTAAGCTTTTATCCGTCGTAGCGGCTTCTAATTTCCCTTATAGGTGACGTCACGGGCGGACTTCCTTAATTATCGAAGGCAAGCGCTGCGAACCGACGGGAATCAACGGGAAGAGGCGTGAACCCGGTGAGCGGAGGGAAGAGCCGGGATCTCTATTTCCCGATCGTAACGTTGCAATGGAAATAGTGCCTACTTATATAAGTAATATAATAAGTATACTCGTAGTGGACGCCCGCAGCTTCGCTCGCTCAGTGAAGATGCAGCATTCTATTGGTGAAAGAATTTTCGAACTCTGTCCAGTAGTTTTTGTGTGAAAACATTACAAACAAATGTTTCCTATTTATAATATTAGTAGGCATAGATAACTTATTGCAATTATTATTATTATATGAGGTTATTATGATGTTTTTATTTATAGATATAAGATAGTAACGAGCATGCATCCATCCATAGCTTTCCAATGGCTTGTGACGATCGTATGTGATCGACTTTTTTAATTTTTTAGTCGGTTGTTGCAAAAACCTTGCACGAAACAAAATATTGCTAAATATAATAACTAGGCGTAACGCATCATGTCAGTTTGTGTTGATCTAGTTTTAATATTATAAATATAGCATTTACAAATGTTTTTGTGGTTTTTGTGATGAACTTTAAGTAACCATAACAAGAAACATTGCCAATCGTATATTGGCAAAAAATTAAATAAGGGCTGTTTCAAGCGGTTGCAAAAATCGGACGTTTAGAGTTCACGCGGCATCCCCTTAATGACTGATTCTTAACTTTATCGGAAACTAAACTGCCTTAACTAACTAACGAAATAAACGAGCCAAGCGTGTGCGAAGTTTTCCTTATGTTCGCGAAGTTGTAGTAAGTATTTTTATCGTAGCTAGTTTGATATACTAGGCGTTTTATCCTTTTCAGCATGGGCGGAGGCACTGTCTTACGAATGGATTCTTTTGTAAGACGAATGGATAGTTGGAACGGATGGATGGAATATTTCATTTAGTTCTTCATAATGCCGCTATCCAACATTGCGCTGGTGTCCCATTCATTCAATAGTGTTCAAGAGAAGCAAACTGTATATATATACGCCATAATTCAGATTACAATCGCATAATATTGTTTTCAAGAGTAGGTCTGATGGAGCGGCCAAAAAACGATAACTACGATATAAACAAAAAGATTGGTTTTGAAATTACCAATTAACAGAATAATTAGTCACAGATTAGTGCGTTAGCTAATCGATGTATAATAAATTAATCGGAATAGTAATAGGCTTCCGGTATCAGATTATTGGTGTTTGACAAACACCGGCGAAAGGCAATTTGTATCATACAATATTAATTTCCACGTGTTCGGTGGTGGTGAACTGGTGAAATGTGTGTCTACCCCTTCAGGAAAATAGAGGCGTGATGTTGAGTTATGTTGTTGGTTCTCGAAATTGCAGAGATGATATCTACACTAACTACTACTACTACTAACGAATAATACGTCACTTAATAAATAATAATAAATATCATGGACATTCACACGCGGCTATCTGACCCCAAAGTAGGTACGGTACATACATAGATATTTTTAAATACATACATAAATAGATAATATTAACATCCAGACAGAACAAATACAAGTGTTCGTCACACAAATATTCGTCCTGAGTGGGATTCGAACCCACGACCCCTGGCGCAACAGACAGGGTCACTACCGATTGCGCCAACGGGCCCGTCACTTAAATGAATGAGAATTTAATGCAATGTCACTAAAACGAAAGATAATTCACACAGCATTATTTATTAATTCCATGATAAGTAATTTCTTTTGACAGAACTGTTAAATTTGCTGGAGCTAGAGCAAAACTTTGCGTCTCTTACAGATTACGAATTACGCAATTGGTGTGCATAGAGTAAGGTAGTCTGTGGTGTATGTAAGGGTATAGTTTTGAGAGAAAATCCGATGTGTACGTATCCGTATACAAGATCTCTGTATTCACCTATAACCTCCGCATCCTCTGCCCATATTTATTACACTGCGGTACGAGTTTCCGATACTTTGGTAAATAATTTTATCGCTTTACCGTTCCGTTTATCGCTTTTAAATGGATTTGAGTTATGATTTTGAATGCGATCGGCCGCGTGATAAATGCCGCGAATGTGTAATTATGATCATATTTATTTTGTTTCGTTCAAATGTTTGATTTTGTAAATGGATTTACGTATTTTTAGAACCTATTTCGTACATTACAATTAGAATAATCTCACTCTATGATACAAGCGTAGCGTCCATAGCCCAATGGCTTGCCTCGATTCAATGTGATCGAAAGTGTTAACGACGGGCGCGGTCGGTTTGTGGATGGGTGACCGCTAGTGGCAAAAATTTCATGGGCGCTACCGTGCTTCGGAGGGCACGTAAAGCCGTCGGTCCCGGTTGTTTTCAATGCTGAAAACAGTCGTTAAGCCTTGTCGAAGACCTTCGGGTGGCTTGAGAACATTCGACACTGGGTTGGCCACTAACCCCTCCACCAATCCGCATTGGAGCAGCGTGGTGGAGTATGCTCTAGACCTCCCGCAGAAGTGTCTGTGGGGGAGACCCGTGCCCAGCAGTGGGACGTCTATGGGTCGCAGCGATGATACAAGCGTATTAAGTAAGCAGCCGGTAACTAAGTAATTAGTCTGTAACTAAGTAACTTCGGAAGTAGAAAGTTCCAACTGGTAAGCGTTAAATTGGCAAATTATTATATAAGGTCTTGTTTACTTCGACTTCTATTTTATATTTAAAAGAAATGATATACATACTCAATTGTAATACATTTTGTAATTT
This sequence comes from Carterocephalus palaemon, assembly GCA_944567765.1. Lineage (NCBI taxonomy): Eukaryota > Metazoa > Arthropoda > Insecta > Lepidoptera > Hesperiidae > Carterocephalus > Carterocephalus palaemon. The sequence continues at coordinate 8,846,728 of OX155662.1, read as the reverse complement.
TAATGTACGAGTATTTTATTTCTGACTCTATACCCAGATTTCTATAGTACTAGGTACAAAGTAAAGTCACTATTTTTGTCTGTCTGATACTCTGAAAAAAATTATACCGCTTTTAGTGACTAACTGGTTAGCCCAATGGCTGGTAGAGAATGCTTCATGCACTATCACGATTTGTAGTAGAGATTTGATGTAACGCAAAATTACCCATTACAGTAGATTATTAAAACTAATTAAAATAAAATTAAGATAATATAACAGATTTAATTTATCGATCGTAGCAAAACTGGAAGAGGTAAAACGGGGGTGCAAAGTTAGTATGAAACTGCCGTTTTTGAAGTCAAGTGGGCAACCCGAACGCGGGCAGACGTCGTTAATGGGTCTAATTCTACGCGAGCGAAGCTGCGGGCGTCCACTAGTACCATATAATGAAAAATAAATGAATCTGAATCTGAATCATTGGCTTGCGTTGGAACGACACCCCCTTAATAACATCTCCAGTTCACGACACTCGTACACATTGTAGTTGTCGTGACGCTCTGGCGGTGACATCCGGTACTTCCGACCGGATATTACGGGCCGATGGAAGCTGTATTGGTTTCAAGTTGGGAAACTTAAGATTACTTGCGAAAACAAACATTATGTCGGGTAGGTATACCTACAGTATGTGCCAATATGATATTGCTGAGGTGAGTTGAGAAACAACTTTGAACTACAGATGAGTAAGTATTGACTTTCTGTTTGTTTACCTACTTACACTTAAACGTTTTGAGAATTTAAGATACGATTCTAGTCCATACTAATATTATAAATGCGAATGTAACTCTGTTTGTCTGTCTCGCTTTCACGCCAAAACTACTGAACCGATTTAAATTGAAATTTAGAACACAGATAGTGTAGAGCTTGAGAAAGGACATAGGGTAATTTTTAATGGGAAAAAAGTGTTGTAAAGGGTTGATAAGGGGGATGAAAGGTTGTATGAAAGTATTGTCATTTTCAGAACTACAAACTCACACCTACTAACGAACTGGACAACTAAATAATCATACTGATAACTCGACTAACTATTCCAGTCCCTAAATGAGTACTGTTTAAAGTCTGTCACAGTTGTCACGGGTGGAAGCGATCTGCCATATCTCTTATATCCATAAAAAAAACGAGAAAATCAACAATTATCTCAACAAATTCAGTCCGCACAAAAAACAAACAGTAATTAAGAGACAATTACGCGCTTAACTAATTTGTCCATTCCTGGTTTAAATTAACGGTCTGTGATGTACGTGCTCTATTTTTGAATCTCACTCGTACCTATACGAAAATCGCCAATACGCGTACTATTTCCATGTTGTCTCTATTTTTCAAATTCCCTAACGTGGCTTATCTAAGGAATAGAACTTAGTTAAGAATGGAGTTAGAGAATTAAATTAGTGAAGAGAATTAATGAGTGGCTCCCACTCAAATTCTAATTTCGCTGCAATTAAGCAGATTACAGGTAATAATATTATATAATTAAGTTACTAGTGGAAGCCCCCGCAGCTTTACTCGCGTGGAATTAGACATAATAATACATAGATTCTTCTTAACGTCCTATTACTTAATATTATTAAGAGGAAAGATTTGTTTGTAATGTTTTCACACAAAAACTACTTGATAGATTTCCAAAATTCTTTCACCATTAGAAAGCTGCATCTTCACTGAGTGACATAGGCCAATAGCATAGCATAATATAATATTACTAGGTGTAAACGAAACTATTATTATGTCTAATTCCACGCGAGCGAAGCTGCGAGCGTCCACTAGTATTACGATAAAGATAAACCCCAAATACGTGTTTATCTCATGCCCAGCGGTAATGCATCACAACTTAAAACTGATTTTCACTGTGAATCGGTTATAATCAGCATTTAGTACCAGGTACGTACGTACATACCTACAGATAAACCAAAAATTAGTTAGGTCCACTAAAATATGCACGCGCCACGAAAGCTATGAACTCTAAAAATTCAGAAATACAGAAAATGTTAAGATAATCTTCAAATAATTATTTCCAAACAAAACGGAAACGGAAATCAGGCCATTTATTAGCGATCTACGAGTACCTACATCCGTTTCCGTTGCGATGATGTAGGGCCGTTTTCCGCTACACCGACTGCATTAATATCGCAATGTTATTACGATTATTATTTATTTTAAGAATATAGGGTTCCTTACAATATGACAGGTTAGTAAACTAGTAAACATATTTTAGAAGTAACTTTATATACTTAGTAAACTTAGTCGAAGTGTACTAGCGCGTCAAATGTGGGTGATTCCTATAGTTCGTTAAAAACGCTATGGCATAAAAGTTCGTTAACCTTTTGGTCGTCTAATCAGAGGTGGCATTTTTCTAAGAAGTTATATTTAGTTACTATTTAATTCAATTATTGTTTTTTATACTGACAAAAATATAAGCAAATAGAATTATTTAAAAAAAAAAAATTTAATTTGATGACGGTTAACAACTACATGCAACTTATTCAGTGTCACTGCTCAAATCTTTACAGCTTGTGATGCTTTCAGTTCCAATGTCTCCTCCTTCTTTCACAAAAAAACAATAACAATTTAACGGTAACAAATAAATAACAGAACTAATAACTCTATAAACCAAGTGAATAGAATCATGAATAAAATGTCGTGAGAAACAACAGGTGCCGTACCGCTGCCCGCTTCAGATTGTTGTTTGCCAATCACATAAAATATAAATAGTTTGTTATCTATCATGTAATACTTTGTAAGATAAATAATTTACTTTTTTTGTACTGGACTTCATTTAACTTAGTATCGCAGTCGTTACTGTAGGAGAACAACAACGCAAAAAAAAAGACAAATAAATACATTTTGTGCGTTCTAGTATTATGTACAATCGATGTTTCCACCTTAAAATATAATACATACTTTGTAAGTTACGCCATTTTAACTCGTTTTGTTCCTGCGGTCAATGTACTTTTATGTCATAGCGTTTTGAACGAACTATAGTGGCAAAATTTCATGGTTAACACGTCGTCCCCGGTTGTTTCAATGGTAAAACGTTACCTTTTCGAAGACCTTCGGCTGGCTTGAGAACTAGGAGGGTTCCATCAATCCGTTTTGCAGCAGCGTGGTGGGGTATACTTCAGACCTCCAGGAGCTGAGTCTGGTGGGAGAGACCCATCCCCACAGTGGGGCGTAGCTGGATGTTTTATAACTTTTATCCATACATAATATTATGAATGCGAAAGTAACTCTGTCTGTCTGTCTCGCTTTCACGCCAAAACTACTGAACCGATTTAAATGAAATTTGGTACACAGATAGTCTAGCTAGAGCCTGAGAAAGGACAAAGGCTACTTTTTAATTAGAAAAAATTGCTGTATTGCTGGTTGTATGAAAGAAAGTATTGTCATTTTCAGAACTAGAAGCTAAACATTTATATTTTAGGCTGTTGATTAGATATAAATAAATATGGCATTCAAAGTTTGTAAAAATGTTACCCTTAAGTAAAATAAACACATTTACGGATTCATTACAAAGTGGAGCTAAAGTTAAGGAGTTAAGAAGAATCTATTATTATGTCTAATTCCACGCGAGCGAAGCTGCGGGCGTCCACTAGTAGGATATATTTATTATACCACATCCGATGCAGTTGCGGTGAACTAGGACCGCTGCGGCCCGCACTCATTCCAACTATGTCATTATTTTTCTCAGAATACTGGGTTCCAAATAAAATATTATGATTCTAGGAAACTTGTATCGTTCTCAGTAAGTAATGGGACTCTTTCGCCAGCGTCCGTTTAAGCTGGAGTTCAAACATAGCCTTTACTTAAACTTAACTTCAGCTTATACCTAATACGAAACAATTTCGGGATTGAGTTATGAGAATTCTTAGATTTTGTGTTCGTGTTAGTAAAAGGCAACAGAATCGGGTGTATTACATCATCATCATCACAACCCTTTCTTTGTCCCACTGTTGGGCATGGGTCTCCTCTCAGAATGGGAGGGATTAGGCTTTAGTCCACCACGATGGCCAAGTGCAGATTGGCAGCCTTCAAATGCCTTCGAGAACATTATGAAGAACTCTCAGGGATGCAGGTTTCCTAACGATGTGTCTTTACCGTTATAGCAAGTGCCATTTAATTCCTTAACCGCACATAACTTTGAAAAGTCATTAGTGCGTGCTGCTTGGGTTTGTACCCGGACTGCTCGAGTGAGAACAACAACAACAACAACAACAACATTGCGTCCTCTAACTAAACGCTATGCGGCTCGTGCCGCCCTACACGCGAGGGAATTCGAGTTTCAGGTGTCCCTGGTTCTCGAGCAATTATCTGGGGTCAACTGCCCCGTGGTGATGGGACTCACTTTTCGGTGGGGTTTTCGATAGCCGCTGTCACCACTTGCATTATATTTTTATTGTCATGTAAATGCGGTCGCCGCACCAGATCGTTGGATAGGTATTCAAATCTCCCACACAGAACTTGAAATTCCACTAGTGGCTGGTTCGCGCGGCGTGTATTAATAGCCCCGAGTTTTAGACGCGAAGGCTCTGGTGAAGGCACTACTAAGGCTTAGCTCAACCCGTAGCCGTTCCCCTGTTGGACGGTCTTGACTCCACTTTATGAATGAATGAATGAATATAAATTTATTTCGTCCAATTAGAACTGCTACAGAAGTATTGTACAATAATATGTCTATAAAATAAATAAATAACAGTGTATAATCTGTCGAAATAGGACCACACTCAGCTATTGTCGCAGCGAACCATGATCGCTGGTTTTCGGGGTCAGCCAGTTATGTATTAACTAAATATACATACCTACTATAATAACATTGTTTTAAAGTGTTTTCTAGCGTCGATACTCTTGAAGAGTAATTTCTATAGAAGTAGGTGGCATCCATCAGCCTTTTGGTCCACTGCTGGACATAGGCCTCTCCTAAACGAGACCACTCCGACCGGTCCTGCGCTTTCTGAAGTTTCCCGCCGTCTTCTTCAGGTTGTCTATCCACCTGTATTTCTTTTCCCGAGTCGTGGTCTCCATTCGAGAAAGAAGGTACTATTAATTACCAACCATACCTTGCCAAGGACGAGTAATTGTCTAGATGTTAATATTATCTATTTAAGTATGTATTACTGACACCCATGACACAGGCTCGCGCCTACTTTGGGGTCAGGTGGCCGTCTGTGAGAATGTCCAAGATATTTATTTATTTATTTATACTTATTATAAAAAAAACCTTAGCATCAGGTAGATGCACACGACACCCCAATGTGCGCGCACCTTTGCAGCGCTTACTTATGTGTCAAAATTATTCATACGGTCCCATTTTATAAAGTAAAAGCGATAGGAAGTGTATCGCGGTGTTTTGTTGTTCTCGTGATATATAACTTGCATTCCAGGAACAAATGGACAAAGGGGCGGCGTGCATTTTATCTACGCTAAGTTTTTGCAAGTTTTCCTGTGAATAGAGTGGTGCTCTTTTTGTTTGCAGATGCAAATATGCAAGTTTAATACCACAGAGCAATGATACGGGCGTGTAAGGTACATCATTATGCTGTGATAATATTGTTAGTTATAAAAGAAAACTTTATTTATGAAAATTGAATAGCGAACGAGTATAATAATATAATGTCCTCTAGTCCTCATCAACTGTGATGTTTTTAAGCCGGTGTCATTTTCATGTACTATAATTAGCGCAACCGATTATTCGCTCTATTGCTATGGGTTACAGACTGAAATCGAATGAATACGCTTGGCTCAATGCGATGGCGAAACACTTGGTGGTACATCTATATATATAAAAGGAGAAGGTGACTGACTGACTGACTGACTGACTGACTGACTGACATATCAACGCAGGGCCTAAACTATAAGGGTTAGAAACTTGAAATTTTGCACAGGGGTTCCTTTTATAACGTAGGGGAGCACTAAGAAAGGATTTTTGAAAATTCACCCCCTAAGGGGGTAAAACGGGGGTGCAAAGTTAGTATGAAACTTTGCCGCTTTTGAAGTCAAGTGGGCAACCCGAACGCGGGCAGACGTCGTTAATGGGTCTAATTCTACGCGAGCGAAGCTGCGGGCGTCCACTAGTCGATTTATAAGACGTTATCACGTTAAAAAAAGAATCATAAAAAATGTATTTGTAGTGTATTCCGGTACCAAGACTAACTGGATTTAATAAATAAATAAAATTTTAAATATGTAGCCTTTTCGATATAAATTATCCGCGAAAATATCGATTAAAGCTCTGTCTATAGCGAGCTGATTGGCTTTCATGAGCTTCCAAAATTAACTGCAGGTATATTTTATCTTGCTTTTATTAGCTATGTATGAATGTTTGTATGTATGTATGTATGTAACGGAATCTTTGAACGTGATTTTCGCCCACTTCAAAACGTCCGATTAACGTGCACACAAACATTTTGAATTTCGATTTTTTTTTCATATAATCTCATCTTCGAAGTAATTGGTATGCTTTTGTCGAAGTGTTTTTGCAGTAGGTACTTATGGTCCATCAGTAGGAATGGCCTAACATAATAATGGACTATTTTAAAGAAAATCATACAACAAGTACGAAGGAATTCTTCGCAAACTCCCGACAAATGGCGGGAAGCGTGTGGGAAATAAAAACTCTGCTACATTGTCTATGCGCTTCCACAAGCACGGTACAGACCGGGCCCTACTAATGGAAACAAGCAATAATATGTTATGTGACCTCCATAGCATGTTCATGTGGCATAGGTTCTTATATCCTAACTAGTGGACGCCCGCAGCTTCGCTCGCGTAGAATTAGACCCATTAACGACGTCTGCCCGCGTCTTCACTTCAAAAACGGCAGTTTCATACTAACTTTGCACCCCCGTTTTACCCCCTTAGGGGGTGAATTTTCAAAAATCCTTTCTTAGTGCTCCCCTAGGTTATAAAAGGAACCCCTGTGCAAAATTTCAAGTTTCTAGCCCTTATAGTTTAGGCCCTGCGTTGATATGTCAGTCAGTCAGTCAGTCAGTCAGTCAGTCAGTCACCTTCTCCTTTTATATATATAGATATAATATATTTCTTGTGTAAGTGTGAATGACAGTGAACTCCTCCTAAACAGCTGGCTATAAACATAGATGTTGATGAAACTTTTTATGTGTGTTCAAGGGGATTCGAGGATGGTTTAGATTCACAATTTGGTCCACTGGAAAATGTTTTTTAAACACTATTTTAGTCACTGATTTTAGTATTTTTATTTTGAACCGTCGTTCATTTACGTGAAGCGTCGCGTCACTTTGACATTTCTTATGGCAGAACAACGTTTGCGGGGTCAGCTAGTATAACTATATATAACTTATGAACATGCCGTTGTTTTCGTTGCCGGGCGCACATGAAACAGAAAACGTCCTGATTGAGACGTTTTCGAGTCTTCACTTCGCACGCCCATAATTATATTTATTTTTATTTATCTCAGCCTATATTTGGCTCGTATTATTAAACTCAAGTTTCAGAAAAGCCTTGAGCAGAGATGTGAGCCGAAACACGTGATTTTGGGGATGGATCAGAGAATCCTGATATTTTTCCTGATCTGAGTTTGATTTTATTATAATTATGGAACACTATAAAATCAATACTTTACGGGACAATACTTAGCGGGATGCTACACGAAATTGTGGTTATTACATTTCATATTTTTCATTTCATAACCATGTTATTCATAGTAAGTAGAAGTAATTTTTTTCCTAACCATTCCTTGACTTTGAGCCATAGTTCGTCCATAAATCGCAAATAAGCTAACATTAACGCACAATAGTAACCACGTTTTCGGTCCCAATTCACTCACATCAACCGTTGTTCACGTTTCCCCTACCTGTCAACCCTAGCGGCTTATTGTTAACCAGGATTAATGCTAACGGATGGGAACATGTTTTTAGGGTCAACGGACTTCCGAGGATTAACATCTTCGTCAGGATTACACGAGCACGTGACAGGTTGACAGTGAACTTGGCGAGAGGGTCAATGTAAGTTATCAGCAGCCCAATATTCAGCAAAAGAATACAAAAAACAGAAGACATAAACGCTGCGACCCATAGACGTCCCAATGCTGCGCGGGTCTCCCCCACAGACACTGCTGCGGGAGGTCTAGAGCATACTCCACCACGCTGCTCCAATGCGGATTGGTGGAGGGGTTAGTGGCCAACCCAGTGTCGAATGTTCTCAAGCCACCCGAAGGTCTTCGACAAGGCTTAACGACTGTTTCCAGCATTGAAAACAACCGGGACCGACGGCTTTACGTGCCCTCCGAAGCACGGTAGCGTCCATTTAATTTTTGCCACTAGCGGTCACCCATCCACAAACCGACCGCGCCCGTCGTCTTTCGATCACATTGAATCGACACGAACCATTGGACGCTACGTGGGTTCGAATCCCTCTCAGGACAAAGATTCGTGTGACGAACACTTGTATTTGTTCTGTGTCTGGATGTTAATATTATCTATTGAAGTATGTATTTAAAAATATCTATGTATGTATATCAGTCTCTGATATTACAGGCTCGCGCCTACTTTGGGGTCAGAGAGAAGGGGTCTAGGTAGTATTTACCCTCAAGCCCCTAAAGGGGCCTTAGGATAAATTCTACCTAAGGTTAGGTAGTATTTACCCTTTTTCAAAACCCACTGTTATTATTCACCTCTGTCTACCCCTTTAGGGGCTTCAGGTAAATAGGTTATGTTTGAATTCGTATCACACTCGAAAACCGGTAGTGGTAGCAAGCTAGAACAAAAAAAGGACATAAATCTGCCACGTCCCCAACACACTCAGTAAAGAAGAATTAGGGGGCCTGTACACGATCCTTGCCAGTTAAAAATGCTCCTTAGCTATCTCCGGAGAAATTGTACCTTGATTTATAGAGGCGGCGATAGGAACTTTGAACGCAGTCATTTCTAAACGTTCATTGAAGTTGAACTCTTTTATCTTCGGCGAGATTTTTTGGGTTGCAAAGGGGTTTTTTATGTTAAAAAGTTTTAAGGCAAAGACATTTCATATTCTGCTCAAAAGTTTTTATCGCCTAAAAATTATTAGATAGGTAATACTATTACATTAATTCTTTTAATACTATAAATTGCTTTCGTTTAAAGAATCCGTGAGCTCCGTTCTGTGTCCTTCTGGTCCTACAATCTAGATAGGTGACTAGTGACTAGTATATACGGTCTGTTAAGAATTTGGTCTATTTTTAATCTTATCTTATTTTTTTAAAAGCTTTTATTTAACTTCACTCGTATGTAAGTATGTCCTGGAATCTTGCAATCAATATTTCACCCACTTCCACTGAAGCTATCGAGCTGAAATTTGGCACACATATTTGGTTCCGATGACAATGCATGAAAATAAAAAAAAAGTTTTAAAAAGCTCTTTTAAAAAAAAATTAATTTAACGGTATAATTTTATATTATGAACCGTGATAGTAAGACTGTTGAAAATTTCACAGAAGATGTATTTCTGTTGCTGCTATAGCAACAAATAGTAAAAAACAGAAAAAGTTAAAAACAATCCCATACAACAGACATGATTTTTTTGTCGTTATTATCTATATAATAAAAATGAATCGCAAAATGTGTTGGTAAGCGCATAACTCAACAACGCCTGGACCGATTTGGCAATTCTTTTTTTAAAATGTTAAAATGTTGAAAATTCATCCCCTAAGGGGGCAAAACGGGGGTGCAAAGTTAGTATGAAGCTTTGCCGTTTTTGAAGTTTGTGAATGTGTAACGCGAGCGAAGCTGCGGGCGTCCACTAGTAGATAATATAATGGTACCTACGCAACAATCTCCAACCTCAACGTCTGAGTGCAGACGGCTCGATGCGGAGATCTCAGCGAGCAGACGACGCGATTGGCGTTCACATAACGTCAAACGCGTCAAACACACTATAGAGCGGAACCAAGGCTCTAAAGTGTTTGCGCGAGATCAATGCATCGGGCAAAGTCAGCTAACGAGGCTGAAGACCGAGTCCGGTACCATAGTCTCGTCGAAGCCTGAAGTTCTGAGAGAGATTGAGAAATACTACGGACAGTTGTACACCTCCTCGCAAGCCCCAGCTTCTGCTGGTGCTCATGACAAGCGAGCAAAACTAACCCGACACTATACTGAAGATATCCCGGACGTCAGCCTGTACGAGATTAGTGGGGCACTCAAACAGCTCAAGAACAACAAGGCACCGGGTGATGATGGAATCACAACAGAGCTGCTAAGAGCTGGCGGTAAACCCGTCCTAGTAGCGCTCCAAAAGTTGTTCGATTCTGTCATCAGTAGTGGAGCAACCCCGGAGGCGTGGAGCAGAAGCGTGGTGATACTGTTCTTTAAGAAGGGCGACAAAACCCTCCTGAAGAATTACAGGCCCATCGCGCTCCTGAGCCACGTCTACAAGCTGTTCTCGAGAGTCCTCACTAACAGAATTGCTCGCAGGCTTGACGACTTCCAGCCTCCCGAACAAGCCGGTTTTCGAAGAGGCTACAGTACCATGGACCACATACATACGCTGCGGCAGGTTATAGAGAAGACGGAGGAGTATAACCAGCCGTTATGTGTAGCGTATGTGGACTATGAGAAAGCCTTTGATTCTGTCGAGACCTGGGCGGTGTTGGCGTCTCTGCAGCGGTGCCAGATCGACTATAGGTATATCGAGGCATTGAAGTGTATCTACAAAGCCGCCACCATGTCGGTCCGAGTACACGACAGAAGCACGGACCCCATCCAACTGCAGAAAGGTGTCAGGCAAGGGGATGTCATATCCCCAAAGCTTTTCACCGCTGCATTGGAAGATGTGTTCAAGCTTATGGAGTGGAAAGGATGCGGCATCAACATCAATGGCGAGTATCTCACTCACCTCCGATTTGCCGACGATATAGTGATCTTGGCGCGATCGCTGGATGACCTCAGCACTATGCTTGGGGACCTGAACAGTGCCTCACAACGGGTGGGTTTGAAAATGAACATGGACAAGACGAAAGTCATGTTCAATGTGCATGTCATACCTAAACCGGTGGTTGTTGATGGCACTGCTCTCGAAGTTGTCGATGAGTACATTTACCTGGGACAAGTGGTCCAGATGGGAAAATCCAACTTCGAGAAAGAGGTCACTCGCAGAATCCAACTCGGCTGGGCAGCGTTCGGGAAGTTAAGACATATCTTTACATCCAAGATACCTCAGTGCCTGAAGTCGAAAGTTTTCGAGCAATGTGTGTTGCCAGTGATGACATACGGATCCGAGACGTGGTCCTTTACCGTCGGCCTCTTGCACAAGCTCAAAGTCACTCAACGCGCTATGGAGAGAACTATGCTTGGTATTTCGCTACGAGACCGAATCAAGAACGATGAAATCCGTAGGCGAACAAAGCTCACCGACATAGTTCTCAGAGTTAGCAAGTTGAAGTGGCAATGGGCAGGCCACGTCGTTCGAAGGACTGACAACCGGTGGGGGAGAAAAGTCCTCGAATGGAGACCACGACTCGGAAAAAGGAGCACAGGTCGCCCTTCGACTAGGTGGACAGACGACCTGAAGAGGACGGCGGGAAACCGCTGGTTTCAGAAGGCACAGGACCGGTCGGAGTGGTGTCGTATAGGAGAGGCCTATGTCCAGCAGTGGACCTCAAAAGGCTGATGGATGGATGGATGGACGCAACCCTTAGAGCGCGAGTCCGACTCGCATTTTTTGTTTTTAATTATAAATATGTCAACATTACGGAATAAACGCAATCTCTTTCCTTCTATTGCTACGACAACAACGTGACGTCATTATTACTTTTTTGTTTATTATTGACGTTTAACGTGTCGTCTAGGGTACGACATGTGAATGACGGATGAAGCAGTGGAAACAATCTAAGTCCGTTAAGAGGAATTCAATGGAGCTCCAGAGCGACCTAATTCATTGCTCCCAGCCATCGGAATATTCCTCAAACAATTTAGTTCGGCCCATTTTATTAAAGAGAACATACCGTCTATGCTTTCTGACTATTCAACTAATAAAACGTAGAGGGATTTTAAAGGAATAGCAAATGAGTATGAAGCTTCTTTCCATAGTTATAATCTGTGAAACATACTCGCCTGTCGCTCGCTGCGACCCATAGACGTCCCACTGCTGGGCATGGGTCTCCCCCACAGACACTGCTGCAGGTCTAGAGCATACTCCACCACGCTGCTCCAATGCGGATTGGTGGAGGGGTTAGTGGCCAGCCCAATATTGAATGTTCTCAAGCCACCCGAAGGTCTTCGACAAGGCTTAACAACTGTTTCCACCTGTGGTTTCCACCATTGAAAACAACCGGGACCGACGGCTTTACGTGCCCTCCGAAGAACGGTAGCGTCCATGAAATTTTGCCACTAGCGGTCACCCATCCACAAACCGACCGCGCCCGTCGTTGTTTAACTCTTTCGATCACATTGAATCGACGCGAGCCATCTTATTTGTATATTCGAACACGCAGGGTCACTACCGATTGCGCCAACGGGCCCGTCATTTATTGTATCAGGCGTTAATTTGCGGTAATCCATCGTCGTCGTAATAAAGTTAGTTTTAATCTACTTAGCAACAACTCGCGAGCGAGGCGTGATGGTGTATACCTACTCTCATGCATATAGCACCTCCCTTCCTCCCACATCATAATATAACATTGAAAATATACACCATATGAACCACCACCAACAACATGTGTTTCGCCCCCAAACTCACTCAGGCTAAGTTGAATCTACTTAGTGGCAAAGTTGTAGATAATAATTGAGATATATTATAAGTGTTTTATAAGAACTAAATCTGATCAAACGTGTACCTTTTGCTTAGTTTTGCGTCAGTGCGTGACGTACTATTACAGATTGTAATGTCAACGGAAAATTCCATTTGCGAACACTGAATACTGTGAAGATATATCATGATTGGTTGATTGTGTAAAAGCTAGTACATATTTGGATTGAGGACGAAGATCTGTTCTTTTCCTTCCCTATTTAGCTAACATGCCCTCTAAACTACCCTCGCAATTCGTTTAGCAACTACCCCGCATCCAGTTTTACGATGTACCCCATAAATTTTTGTTGCTGAAAATTAAATTTTTATCCCCCACTTTGTCTTAACTTTCAACTCTTCCTCGTGTAATATTTGCATAATATTTCATTGCACGCTATTTTTCCGAGTTAAAGAACATTACATATTTCCTTCTTACTTTCTTACATTACCCTATAACGTATTACGGGCGGGGTAGTAAAATATTTTGAAGATACATCCAGGAAATGTTTCGGTAATAAATCGGCGAATTCTTTTTAGGAGTTGCCTTGAATCCACCAATCCGCATTTGAGAGGAGTGGTGCAGTATGCTATAGAGTCTAGACCTACCCCAAGACGGCTGTGGGAGACCCGTGCCCAACAGTGGGACGCCTATGAGTTGTAGCTTCGTTTTTTTAGCTTGAAGCCTTCGATTTGTTTCAATTTACATAATTAATATGCGACCTGTAAAAACGTAAATCTTCGATTGGAGACCACGATTCGGCAAACGGAGTGCTGGTCGTACTGAGAGAGGATTTCTGACCTGAAGAAGACCTGGAGAGACCGCTGGATCAGGAAGACAGGACAGGACAGGATCAGGAAGAGGCGCGCCCTGAAGTTGGCCTATGTCTAACATCCTACAAATATACTTTTTTAAATCCAGACTAATATTATAAATGCGAAAGTTACTGTGTCTGTCAATTCACATAATATCACAATATGATAGTGTATAATTTTGTGATGGATAATCTGGAAATTTAAACTAACAAAGAGTACACTAGAACATAAAAAAGTAAATTTCCTTATTTCTTCAATCTGTCGCCCGTTTACATCGGACAAGTCGCACGTGTATAGCGCGCCTTATTGCAACACAGAGTACCCTATAACTACAGAGACAGCGCTTGGTATGCGCACAACTTTTATTAGATTCCTCTGCGACCCATATTGGATAATCTACCTATCTCTAACGCTAATATATCGAGAATATAATCCGGCTATTATAAATTTAATATACTTCAAAATGATTTTGTATCGCCCAGTCAAAGCCAAAAAGTATTCAGAGTATTTGATATAAATATGTACGATATTTATAGGAGAAATTGGCAATTAGGAAATTCCGTTCAATGTTACCGGGATATTTAAATGGCTTCATAACCAGGTTTTGTAAAATAAACTTTGTTTATGCAATTTTTATTTTGTTGGTCATTGTATGTTTATAGGGAAGAGATTTTACCTACTTTTTTCATACCTAATCTAAATTTTTACCTAAGCTTAGGTATATCATAGGAAACCTAGGAATCCTATCAAGAATTTTTTAAAGCTATATTTGAACGTATTGAAATCATAACAAGTACACAACGGAAAGAATAAATTATTAGACTGGCAAATAATTAATGTAGAAATTACAGCCTCCTCGTGGAGTTGAGACTGGTTTTAATTTCATCTTGTCGATGTTCGTTCCATTTCCAGTTCCGTTTGGCTAATATAATATTCCTGCATTGAAGACCTCCTTTCAAAAGTTTGTCTATTGTATTGCCTGGTTAGTGTAGTGGTTGTAAGCGTCTTTAGGTCGGTTCGATATCCGGGTCGAGCAAAGTTGAAATTCCCAGTAGTAACTCGGTGTTTGGATTTGTGCCTGGTTAAATTCTAAGTAGGTAGTCAACATTTTTTCATAGAAAAATAATATAATATCTGTAATAATCTAATTTCCAAATTGTATATAAAAATTGCTAAGTAACGTTTTAAATACTTGTTTATCTGTTAGTTTTTAGTACATAATGTTAAGAAATATTTTTTTTTACGATTTAAATTTTTACTGTTGTCGTGAAATATTCCTGCAAATTGTTTACCTATATTTTATAATTTTAGTCAAACTATATAAATAATGTTAATTTGTTAGTGGCTATAATTAGTTAAGTTATTAATTACTGCATGTCGTCATCACCCGTGATTGTACTAGCACTTAGTGCTATAACGGATGAATATCCGTAACAGTACGGTTTAATATTGTTTAAGCCTGGTGTTGTATTCTATTTTTCGGTTCATGATTTATTTAAACAAATAAATGTTGTTCTAATATAATACGATAAGCTGTATTCACCGACAGCAGCGATTAGACAAGTCATTAGCGGTCTTTGCGGACTAGCGGCTAGCACCCGATGCATCGGCGAGTAATGGCTGAATACGTGCTTGTTTTAATATCGCCGTGCCACAGAGCGGGGAAGAGGGAGACATGGCCTCGGCAAAACAGTTCGCTCGCTGCGACCCATAGTCCCACTGCTGGGCACGGGTCTCCCCCACAGACAGCTGCGGGAGGTCAGGAGTATATCCACCACGCTACTCCAATGCGGGGTGGTGGAGGGGTTAATGGCCACCCCAGTGTCGAATGTTCTTAAGCCACCCAAAGGTCTTCGGCAAGGCTTAACGGGTTTACGAACACAGGAAGCCAGGTAAAACAGTTATTTATTTTAATTTTATTTTAATAATTATTTTAATTTTATTTTAGTAATTCTGTCTGTCTCGCTTTCACGCCAAAACTACTGAACCGATTTAAATGGAATAGTCTAGAGCCTGAGAAAGGACATAGGCTACTTTTTAATTGGAAAAAAGTGTTGTAACAGGGGGATGAAAGGTTGTATGTATTATCATTTTCAGAACTAAAAGCATAGAATTTATATTTAGAAATAGAAAGTTTTAGGCTATTGATTAGTTATGAAGAAATATTGCATTCAGAGTTTGTAAAAATGTTACAAAAACTTGTTGTTGTTTAAAAATGTCACCCTTAAGGGTGTAAAATAAACATAGAGGATAACATTTACGGATTCATTACAAATTTGTGGAGCTAAAGCTAACGCGTTAAGAAGAATTATGTCTAATTCCACGCGAGCGAAGCTGCGGGCGTCCACTAGTAGGTTATAGTTTCGACCGAACAATCAACCTCTACCTCAAACTGTTCACCTGTAATTGCAGGAACACGATTTTATGATGTTTATATTTAATTTTAGAAATATTTTCCTGTTGTATTGTGTATTGTCTTGTTGTTGTATATCCTGTGTTGGTGGACCTTGATCAAATAAATAAATAAACAGTTAATAAGTGACATCTTAGTGGTTACTGTCGCTTGAACTGTTCACCTTTCGGTCAAGTAATTTCTATGCACACTCAATGCTATGGAAGGAACAGGAACACACTCCTGCTCCAAACACTTGAATGTGGTGGAAGATTTACGAGCAGAGCAAGATCTGGCGTATGCATTTCTGATGAAGCTATTGATTCGTGCCCCAGGAGATACTTTAATTGGATTTAGATACTCTGTGCTGCAACCCATTAGCTATTCAAGCTGATAGCTGTAGAGCTAGAGCATAATTGTGAAACTTTCGCTAAGCCTTGTCGACTGTTAGCGTCATTCAAAGTCAAAGACACCGGGCCCATGTATTTGAACCTTATAATTTAATTATTTTTTCTCATGTTAGTGATATTTTGTATCTTAATGAGAAAATAATGATCTTTAAACCGAAAGTCAATTAATTTATTTCGCTATGAGGTGATTAACGAAAGTCTAGGTAACTACAAACTACTGAAAGAAAAGAGAATAATGCTATTCTCAACTATCAATATAAGGCAAAGGATTAGCTATTGATCATTAAATGAATAGCTAATCCTACACGCGTGCCTAACCTGCCTTATGGCAAAATTACAATAATTTAATTATTGTATATTAAATCTCGTGTAAGCATTACTATTGTAATTTACCTGGTTAAAAACATGATTAACTCCGTGATTAACCGTTTGCTACTACTACTAACTAACTAACTTTACAAGTAAAACAATATTAATTAAAGCCTTTTTTTAAAAGCTTTTATTACACAATAGTATTTGTAAGTAATTTGCTGCAATTCCTGAACCAAATAAACTTATTCTATTCAATTCTATTCTTTTTACGCCACTTTCAACGGCCGAGCGTGGGGCGGCCGGAATATCGGTCATAACCGATACCCGGATTCAGGCACCCGGGTATCGCGGCGCCCGCGAATCACGACACCCGGATAACGCAGCACCCGGATGTCCCTTGCACGGGTGTCAACGTGTGAACTCAGACCGCTCGAGTGATAGGCGAGTTCGATAGCCACTGGGCTGCCACCGCTTAATACTTAGAACAAATAAATGTATTGAATCGAACTGAAAGTAACATCTAAGTGCTTGGGATATGGGATTAGAACTCAGGAATCCTCGAGGGAGAGATACATCGATCCTACTTTCTCGCTGCAGCCAATAATAAAATATCCGAGTTCAAGTTCCGTCGCCCCGCGCCTGCATCGCAGCCACAGCTGGCTTTAGAATTTAAATAAGGAGAGCTATCTTCATGGAATAGATAATTTATTGGACAGAAAAAGAATGTATGTAACTAATTTGTTATTAAAAGCTTTTATTTAACTTCACTCATATGTAGATGTATGTCCTGGAATCTTACAATCAATATTTCACCCGGCACACATATTTGGTTCCGATGACAATGCACGAAAATAAAAAAAGCTATAAAAAGCTTTTCAAATAAAAAAATTTTTTAGCAGTAGGTAGTATAATTTTTGTTATCGACTTCTGTCTTCTGTCTCTTGTCAGTAATCAACTTTGTTAGTGTGTGTCGCATGACAATTTGTTTAAGTTTTAAGAGATACACAGCGATTTACTGTTGAATTGTTAAAAGTTTAAGCTAAGCTAAACTGGGGGAAAGAATAGAATGGAATGGAATGGAATAGAATAGAATAGAATGGAATAAATTTATTTGGTTCAGAAATTACAGCAAATTACATAAAATTATTCCTTACCATAAACTTAAGACTACATACAATTTTAAGTCTATACTAGTAGTACCTAATATAAATGTGTGTGAGAGGCGAGTTCTATAGACACTGGGCTGTCACCGCTGTAATGCTTAATTATCAGTTGACTAGCGGTTTTACCCGCGGCTCCGCCCGCGTGGTCAAAGGGTATTAACAATGACTTGTTTATCATACATGACACATTTGTGGTGGATGAATAGTGACAGTTCCAGGATAGCGTGATTCAGAACTTGCAAATGAATTTTACTAACGCCATCTATTAACAACATCCGGAACTAAATATCTAGCAAATAACAAAACATCGATATCTTCCCATGGGGATGTTTTACCGCGGAAAAAAGTAGCCTACGTCACTCTCCACCCTCCTCACTATCTCCACACATAAAAACCATACCATAAAATAGCTTCGTTGCGACGTGAAAGCCGGACAAACAAACAAACACACTTTCACATTTATAATATTAGTATGGATTACCTAATAATACACTCTCTACTCGTATCTAGGAAAGTTAACTTGTCTCTACCAACTATTCGCTGCGACCCATAGCCCATAGACCCTGCTGCTGGAGGTCTAGAGCATACTCCACCACGCTGCTCCAATGCGGATTGGTGGAGACCATCTATTACCTGAAAACAATGATTACGATAATATTAGCAGCGCTTCAAATTCAGCAAATGTAATGCAAATGCACTGTAAAAGATGTTTCTCCTAACTTAGTATTCGGCGCTCGTTGCCATAAAGTGGGATGAATTATTTCGACTCTTTACCCAAAACGCCGGGGCATACTAATATGTTAACTGTATTACAGGGATTCGGTGTGTACGAGTAAATAGGAGCTTTGATTATTA
This sequence comes from Carterocephalus palaemon, assembly GCA_944567765.1. Taxonomy (NCBI): domain Eukaryota; kingdom Metazoa; phylum Arthropoda; class Insecta; order Lepidoptera; family Hesperiidae; genus Carterocephalus; species Carterocephalus palaemon. Next base: position 8,828,024 of record OX155662.1, on the reverse strand, counting down.
TAATTGAGATTTTTCTAATGTGCTTTTTATGGTTTAACTAGTGGACGCCCGCAGCTTCGCTCGCGTAGAATTAGACATATTAATAGTTTCGTGTACACCTTTAATATGATATAGCCTATGTCAGTCAGTGAAGAAGCAGCTTTCTAATGGTGTACGGGCCACGTACATTGCTGTAGCGAAAACTAGTGTCAGCAGTTTACGCTACAGCGGTGAAACGAGTCAGTGCGCATAATTGCCCCGACCAAACAGGTCCCGCGTACTCGCGGTCTATCAATAACTATCAATATAATTCTAATAACCGTGCACCGAGTATCATTTACCGATTCCGATTCCCTCCCAAACATCGTAAGGGTGTCGTCTCAGCCCCTACAAATGGTGAAAGAATTTTTGAAATCGGTCCAGTCGTTTTTGTGTGAAAATATTACAAACAAATCATTCCTCTTTATAATATTAGTATCCATCCATCCATCAGCCTTTTGAGGTCCACTGCTGGACATATGCCTCTCCTAAACGACACCACTCCGACCGGTCCTGTGCCTTCTGAAACCAGCTGTTTCCCGCCGACTTCTTCAGGTCGTCTGTCCACCTTGTCGAAGGGCGGCTTGTGCTCCTTTTTCCGATTCGTGGTCTTCATTCTCCCCCACAGGTTGTCAGTCCTTCGAACCACGTGGCCTGCCCATTGCCACTTCAACTTACTAACTCTGCGAATATTAGTGTAGATAGTATTAATTTAGTTAAATAGGTATCTTTCTCAAAATATCATTGTCCTATATAATACCTCTCAAGATCGCTCGTCTACGCAATCCTATAAAGTTTAAACGTTTTCTGTTTGCCGAGCTGAAAATCGGATTTTATCTGGACCGAAAGGCAGCCGAGTGAAACGGTACGAGTACCTACCTACGAAAGAAACGGGCTGGTGATCTATGGATAGAATATATATCTAAATATATATAAGGAGAAGCTGACTGACTGACTGACTTACTGACATATAAACGCAGGGCCTAAACTATAAGAGTTAGAAACTTGAAATTTTGCACAGGGGTTCCTTTTATAACGTAGGGGAGCATTAAGAAAGGATTTTTTTAAATTCACCCCAATAAAGGGGTAAAACAGGGGTGCAAAGTTAGTATGAAACTTTGCCGTTTTTGTAGTTAGTGAATGTCTAATTCCACTCGAGCGAAGCTGCGGACGTCCACTAGTAATACGAGTATAATAAGAGAGGAATTGGCTAATTTAAGCTATATATTCCACACACACATCCCTTCGAGAACAGTATTGGGAACTCTCAGGTCTATACATTTTCCGCGTGATGTTTATCTTCATCGTCACAGCAGTTGAAAATTAGTTGGTGCGAGCCGCATGGATTTGAACCCACACCCCCTGTAGTAACTGGCGTGTCGTGCTGTAATAATGTGTCGTGATTACATTTGCAGCTATACAGCAAGCGCTTTATTTGCTAACTAGTGGACGCCCGCAGCTTCGCTCGCGTAGAATTAGACCCATTAACGACGTCTACCCGTCTAAAGACTTCAAAAACGGCAAAGTTTCATACTAACTTTGCACCCCCGTTTTACCCCCTTAGGGGGTGAATTTTCGGAAATCCTTTCTTAGTGCTCCCCTACATTATAAAAGGAACCCCTGTGCAAAATTTCAAGTTTCTAGCCCTTATAGTTTAGGCCCTGCGTTGATATGTCAGTCAGTCAGTCAGTCAGTCAGTCAGTCAGTCAGTCAGTCACCTTCTCCTTCTCGTCGCTACAAAGGATCCGGTGTCCCGTTCGTTATTTGCGAGCCAGAGTCACCTGATTACACGCCTCGATACGTGCAGGGATGGGAGGAAGGTTCATCGATATCGATAGTTTATCCGAGGTCAGGAGATATTTTGATTTTGTTTTGTGAGGGGCGGCGTTTGGCGGACGAACTCACCTGATTATTCGCCTCGAAACGAGTAGGGTTGGGAGAAAAATTAATTGATATCGATAGTTTATCTACAGTAGGTATAGCAATGATTATTACCCGGAGTAAAGAAGCTGCTCTGAAGTTTGTTGGGATGTTTGTTAAATTTATTGGCAGTTGTGAATAAATTTACATAAAAATATTCAATACATTACCCGATAGTTGCGTAATGAAATGATGCTCTAATTTCACCAGTCACAGACAGCACGCGTCAAAAACATTTCTGAATAAACTTATGTATTTTCTAAGAAATATATGAATAAGAAGAATGTCAAATGCAGCGTTGCTAAAGAAAAAGACTGATGCATTTTGTCAGCCTGTAATTTGCTAGCGGAGAACAAAACCTACTGATATGTCATCACTGATCAGACTGGGGCAGCCATATTTATATTTCAGATAAATTTTCGATAAAAATCATTGAAAAATCGTAATGCACTTTGTTGTCCACTTTAATAGTGTTGCTATCTAAACTGTAGTGCGGGGGAAGTTTCTAATGAACACGTTAGTAATTTTAATTCTATAACAATAGATTTAACGATAATGAATCGTGTCCATCCCTAATCCCGTTCGGCTCGGAACCACTGTGCTAGCTTTTGTGTACTAGACCTTTCCAAATTAAAAATGCATAGTTTCAAGGACACTTCAACCGAAATATGTAATGTCTGCTGTGATTAAAACAGCAGTAGGCTAGTTACATACTGGCGACAGGCAGGTGAAGTTAGGTAGACGAGCCTTTTACTCCGGACTATATAATTATCTTCGATAGGAAATTACATTTTGAACTTAAAATTAACCTAATCTAGAGTCGTGAGACCTGTCCAAAGTTAGTGAATATTGACAGGTCGGACATGCACACATTAAAAATGATGATCTGTATCTGATTTAATGTTAATATAATATTTTTATTGAAGTATTAAAATATTTTGCATCCCTATATAGTTAGCTACAATAGATCTCTTTAGGTCGCAGTGGCTTGTGGGCATAACTGCCCACACCCCCGTCCTATAAATAATAATAATCCCTATAATAGATAAGAATAGGCGTACCTACTTTTTAACAAGCTTTTATAAGCTTGGTATGTATGTAGGTACAGGTATCTATGTGTGTGAAACGGAATCTTTGATCGTGATTTTCGCCCACTTCAAACGTCAGATTAATTTGAAACTGCACACTTATCAAGGACCCATGACAATATAACAATTTAAAAAAAAAAGTACATTTTATTTCGGTTACTTATCTATCTACAAAAGCGTTTTTTTTTCAAAACATATTGTTACTACCATTTGTTACTAGTTATGCACCTTGATTGATTGAACTGATTGGTGAATTTTCCCTTTTTTTTAAATCGATTCATTCTTGATTTGAGAAGATTTCCGCGTTCACATCGTTAATGGGTTACAGCTTTCATTTACATATCTGAAGCGCGTGGGCGACTTGCATTAATATTCACCCTGACATAGCAGATTTATGACAAAAAGTATAGGCACGTAGATTCGCTGGAAATACTCAACCCTTACGCTGACCTTTCCGCTTTTTGCGAGCTTGGCGGGCCCACGAGCTCACTCGCTAGTCACGGTGGCAAAGAGTTTTAAACGAAGAACGGCCTTTGCATACAAAAAAATTGATCCCAATTTTCACCCACGAATGCCGCATGATATGCTTATAACGTACTTTATCGAGTTATTTGTTAATTTGTAGGTATGGTATAAAGTGTGTATGGCGTAGCATAGCCTAATGGCTAGTCGATTCAATGTGATTGACAGATTTAATGGGGAAACCTATGCCCAACGGTGTGTCGTCTATGGCTTGCCTAAGAAACCAAACAAATAATTAAATAACAATTAATTGTATCAGGCGTTACTTTGCGGAACTCCATTATTACAACCAAGTATTAATCTACTTTGCTACAATCCAAGAACAAAAATGTATGATGGTATATGTATACCTTCATGCACGCTTGTGTGTTGGTGTATGTATTCATTGATTGCGTGTGGGAGGGAGGGAGGTGCTGCGTGCATGAAGGTATACATACACCATCATACATTTTTGTTCGCGGACTGTAGCAAAGAAGATTAATACTTGTTTGTAAATAACAATTATCTCAAGGGCGATTCAGCAAACAACTTGATATTTATAGAATTTTAGAATAAACGAGCATTAAGGCCAAATAATAATAGACTCTATTCAGCCCTTCTATTATAAAATACAAAATACATTTGGAGTATAGAGTAGAGTACCTCTAAATTATTCTGCGGCCATTGACTCTCACTTCACAAGATTCAGAGAGCGCAATTTGTGGGCGGTTTACATTGTTTAAGAGTATAGTAGAGTGCTTGAGTACGATTAAAGTAGAGCTTAATAATCTATTATTTTGAGACTGTTTTTTTTTTCATTCCAGGAAACTGATCTGTAACGTATTTACTACGATTGCTGCTAAGCCTGGTAATTAGTACTAATACTAATTTGTATTAATGACAGCTTTGTGAGAGTATCTTTAGTACCTACCTACATTATATTTATGTATGAATTGAATGATTGTTTACTTGCTACTCTGCGATTAATATTCTTACTTCCGTTAAGCGTGGCCATTCAAATTATATTAAAATTAATTATTTGATATTTTTTTCTTTTTATTTTATTAGCGTGTGTATGTGTTTTTTTTCATTAGACTCACATGACCCACTTGACATATAATACTAACTTGACAAACGGAGTATCGGTGTACCATTACACCTATCAGACATCCATAATAGATGCTTAACACAATAATTACTTATAACAGGTAAGTCTATGCTTAGCCAAATATTTGTTTGCTATTCCCACAAACTATTCAATACGTCTGTATGTCTGTTGTACTATAAGACGTACTCTCCTATACACTTGATCACTTGCATGGTGTAAAGCAGGCCTAAGCCGGTACTAAGGCTCCTCAATAACGGCCAAGGAGTTTGTTTGATGAGCGAGCTTAGATTTAAGCTTTTCAACCTCCAACTAATAAGAAGAGTTAAGCCCTTGTCTGTCTGTCCATAGAACTATGTTAAGGGAGAGGTCTGGGCAACGATTTACTGGTCTGGGTTTAAATCTCAGCATCAAAAACTTTTACTTAATTTAGTTATACATTTTTCGGTGTCAATTTTATGCAATTATATGTCACCTGCTGTTACTGTGATAGAAAACATGAGCATGCCTGAAAGTTTTCATCTTGTTCTCGAAGATGTGAAGTTTGCCAATCCACATTTGGCCAGCGTGGTGCCAATTTATAGTGCCTTACTTAATTTCATTGCATGCTTTCTGCACAGAGTAGAACATGAAATAGTAATAATTTATGGGCCCACCGCTGTATGTTGGGCCGAGAGATACACTGAATTAGTATTTACGGGGGGAGAGCAGTGCTCAACAGTAGGAATAAAGAAGGGTTAAAGGGGTAAAGGAAAGTTAACTATTTAAGCATCTAAAGCTATACCTACATAGGGCTCTCATTATCGATCTTTGCCTGTCTGTGTGCTTAATCCTCTTTGGCCTTTCGTAGTAAATTCTAACGTTGATTTTTGACGATAAACTTCTAATTAATTCACTCCAGCGAATCCGAGCTAGAAAAGCCTAGGCTACATCGACGGCGAGACTAAGTAATTGAATGGGTGAGTTATATGTTTTCTAAGAAGTTATTGCGACTGGCAGCTTGAACACCATCATAAATAAACAGGAGTGCAGCATCAGCGCCATAGAACTGTATTTCTTGGGAAGGTTTTATAAGGCTCTTGCGAGTTAAAAGAAAATATTGTAGGTTTGGCTGCTTATTAGTATCCCACGGAATAACATAACATCACGCACGTATTTCTCCTAAGGGGTACGCAGAGATGTGTTTTAATACCTACACACTTTTCACCAGTTATGTGCCTGTTGTAGTACACTGCTGTACTGAGCACATATAAAAACTCCGAGCTCCGAGCGGTTTCAAGTTTGAAAAACTCAGTAGTTGTTAATTGTATCAGGCGTTACTTTGCGGAACTCCATTATTACAAACCAAAAATTAATCTACTTTGCAACTAATCCGCGAACAAAAATGTATGGTGATGTATGTATACCTTCATGCACGCAGCACCTCCCACACAGGAAAACATGCACATGCGAGCAATGAATACACACACCACCCCCCCTTAGGGGGTGAATTTTTAAAAATCCTTTCTTAGTGCTCCCCTACGTTAAAAAAGGTGCAAAATTTCAACTTTCTAACCCTTATTATAGATAATTATAGATAATGTTCAATAATATCACAACTTGAAAATAGTTGATATTATTATAGTTGACTAGCTTTTACCCGCGGCTCCGCCCGCGTGGTCAAAGGGAATTAACAATGAGTTGTCTATCATATTTGTGGTGGATGAATAGTGACAGTTCCTATTAACAACATCCGGAACTAAATATCTAGCAAATAACAAAACATCGATATCTTCCCATGGAGATGTTTTACCGCGGTAAAAAGTAGCCTACGTCACTCTCCACCCTCCTCACTATCTCCACACACCATACCATAACCATACCATATAATAGCTTCGTTGCGACGTGAAAGCCGGACAAACAAACAAATAAACAAACAAACACACTTTCACATTTATAATATTAGTATAGATATTTATGCCGCCCAAAGGATAACGTGATATGTTAATATAACGTGCCTTCCGAAGCCCCGAGATGCTCAGTAAACTTGTACACTACTTTCACCCAACTACCGGCCGAGCCGCGTTACCACGAGCATTTCAAAGGTTCTAACCTAAAATTACATTGTTTCTTTTATGTCGTCTGTTTCATCTCACAAACAAGAAAAATCTTCCAATCCGACGCAATCAGGGACAATCGGAAACCAGAGATTGCAATTTCTTGCAATTGCGAAGAAAGTTCGTATTACTGCAGACTTAGCGCGTAATCACAGAGAGAGAGGTTTATAACTAGCTACAACACATAGATGTTTCACTGTTGGGCTCGGGTTCCCCACACTCCATAGAGCACATAGAGCACACTAGACACACTCTAGAGCAGTGTTTCCCATCGTGGGGCCCACGCCTCACAGTGGGGCAATTTAAAAATGGACTCGACACGACTTTAACCCTTCGCTTTGGGTTATTTAAATGCAATGCTAGATATCGGTGAGAAATTTAACAAAAAAGGACAAATTCCTAAAAAAATGCTGTAAATAATTATTAGGTATAATTTCGTTTGACGTTACCCAAATATCAACTGGGTAATTAGAGTCGTCAAGTAAACTTCGTCAGGGATTCACGAGGTTAAAAACTATGGGGAAAGATTTTTTAAAAATGTTAATTTTTTTAAGGTGCATAGCCTAAAAACGGTTGGGACCCATATTACAGGCTTGCGCCTACTTTGGGGTCAGATGGCCGCGTGTGAGAATGTCCAAGATATTTATTTATTTAATGTAAAACTCGTGGGGAACCGCGAAACGCACCACTAGCCACTAGCCAGGACTGATGTGACAGGGCGCTTCGCCAGTATTTATTAGTAGTTCGTTTAGCAGCGACGCGGCCGGTAATATCGCAATGAATCTGCGGTCGGGGATTAGCGCCCTCTCCCGTGCGGCCGTCTGTCACACCGATGTGTAATCATCACCCTATTTTTATAATAGTATCTGTTTGAGCTTGAGCCCAAATGCACGTTGATTTCTCGAATTTAGGTACGTCTTCGCGGTTGATAAAGCTAACGGAAGTTTCTTGATTTCAATTGTAGTAACGGTGTATTAGCTTGACTCGTTGCAAGATTCAAATGGAAGTGAATGAATAAGTACTTTTTTCATGTCACTTGTCACTTAAGTTTTTGCACAGATTATATAGTTCGAATTAAGATGCAGCCATACACTTTATAGACGCATTATAATGTAGTCAAAATGAAGATATTTCCACACACTTAACACGCGCAAACAGTATCCCTTATTTCGTTATGTTGTGTGTTAACGAAGTACGAAATGAAGAGAAAACACATTTTCTTACAAAATTAAGAAAGTGGGGTGTAATGAAAATCAATGAATTAATTAATTTTATTTAATTTAAAAATTAATTTGTAATTTTAATTGATGACATTTAAAACACTACAACTAAACATTTTTAAGCTAATTGAGTAAATGAATATTATGAATGTACTACCACTTAAAGGCAAACGTCACATACAAAAAATATAAAAAATATTGTCTCGTTAGTGTGGTCACAAGCGCGATTGCAAAACTAGAAGTCCTGGGTTGGATCTTCGGGTCGGGTAACAACAATTTTTTTTCTTCAGTTATTTATCTTTATTGATCCACATATAGAACGTACAGGTTACAAATGGCGAACTTAATGTTTAACTATGTATTGTGTTTTTCTAACTTGAAATGCCACTAACAGTATCTCGCAGTCTGGATTTGTGCCCTGTGTATGGCAATAGGCTCACCACCAATTACATGGGACCTAAACATGACTGGTGAAATATGGGTATACTACAAGATACCTTTGCTTACCCCTCCGGGGAAATACAGCCATGATGTAATGTTATGTTAGATTTATTAATGTTTTGTTACGTCACGGTGTAAGTCGCGGTCTATTTAAAGCTTAAACACCGTTTTAGCGCTGAGTTATTATGGCTTTACCAGATGATGTAATGTGGCGAAAGATATGTAAAACGGAGAATTGTAGTGGTATGTAAAACAGTATAGTTTGTTTATAGCCTGGAGATGACAAACAGATGCAAAGGAAAATGGTATCACCTAAACACTAAATAATGGTGACATTTAATAAACAAAAATAATTACACAACATCGGAGGAATGGACCGATGGACTCAATAAATGTCTGTATTATGCAGACAGACAGACAGACAAGTTCCTTTATTGTACACCAAAAGGATAAAGATACAACTTACAATAAGTACATACAAAATTATACCGTTAAAATTTTTTTTTTTAAAAAGCTTTTTAAAACTTTTTTTTATTTTCATGCATTGTCATCGGAACCAAATAATCAAATTTCAGCTCGACAGCTTCAGTGGAATTGGGTGAAATATTGATTGCAAGATTCCAGGACATACATACTTACAAGATACATACGAGGGAAGTTTTTAAAAATTGTACCTAATGTAAAATTTATGAGCTGCAGTTTCTGTTTCTGAATAAATTACCTTACTCACTCAATAGATACTTCGGTCTTGTACTTGTTCGGTGCAGTAACAAAATACCTCCTGAATGAGAAATTGTGGTAGTTGGTAATTGCAGACTTTTAGTTCTAGTAGTAGGTATATTGTCTTTGGGGATTTATCACTTTTATCGCGAAGATAAAACACTGTTTATATAAGGGCTTAGCTAGAGGATTGGGACACTTGTGGACACTTGTACTATTAAGTATTCTGTGCCATAACTAATATATTGATCATGGTTGCTAAGTTGTTTAATGTAATAATTAGTAATTAGTTAACTTTCCGAACCAGTGAAACATTACACTGCAATTAGTGATATCATCGAAGTCGATAGGTAGCCAGAAGCGTAAAGCTGTGCCAATCAATGTTTGATTGATCAATAATTAGGTAGGTAAGTTGACTTGTGTAATTATTTGCACAAATTACACGTCAATGTACTCGTATTAATGATAGTATGCTGTAGGTACTGTATGCCTGTTTGTGGTAGATGGCATTAAATCCTTTTTGTGTTAATTGGAAGCGTACCATATGCCACAGTCGCAATTTAAGCATCGACGGCCACAGTACAAGGACAAAGTGGAACGGTTGTGACTGCTGTGTTTTTTTTTTAATTCTGCAACGTTCTTAAATAAATCTATCAATGTATATAAAAGGGGAAGCTGACTGACTGACATATCAACGCAGGGCCTAAACTATAAGGGATAGAAACTTAAATTTTGCACAGGGGTTCCTTTTATAACGTAGGGGAGCATTTAGAAAGGATTTTTGAAAATTCATCCCCTAAGAGGGTAAAACGGGGGTGCAAAGTTACTATGAAACTTTGCCGTTTTTGAAGTCAAGTGGACAGCCCGAACGCGGGCAGACTTCGCTAATGGGTCTAATTCTACGCGAGCGAAGCTGCGGGCGTCCACTAGTTAATTTATAAGGACAGGCTTAATACCTAATGGTATTTTCGACCAACCAGCCCTGATATTAAAATCTGGGGAAGGTACATTAACTTTATAACTAAGACTGTCAAGCGATAAGATATAAATAAACAAAATAAAATTAGATATTTTAATAATATTGACGCAGAGAAATGTTTAAACTTTGCCATCGAATTGAACTCGACGGTGGTCAAAATATATTTCTGAAACAGAAGGAATCGTGAAGATATAAACAAATCTAGTCCAATTTGCGTTCGTTTCACAATTTGATAGATTGAGATGGTATTCGTTTGATCTCTTCCGGGGGATGCCAGCTCTGAACAATTGATGACTCCCTCGATGCACAGCTGGATACGAAATTTGAATCAGATACTTCTTTATCAGTTCGACTACATTCCTTATTGATCAACTAGTGGACGCCCGCAGCTTCGCTCGCGTGGAATTAGACGTAACATAACCATAATACAAAATTTCATTGAAATAATGTAGGTATATACGAAAAACTTTTATACCTACTAACTTTGCACCCCCCTTTTACTCCCCCTTAAGAGATGATTTTCGAAACTCAATAAAAACCTTCATAGATACTAAATTTCATTCGAATAACATCAAAAACGGCAAAGTTTCATACTAACTTTGCACCCCTGTTTTACCCCCTTTGGAGGTTTCTTAGTGCTCCCCTACGTTATAAAAGGTACCCCTGTGCAAAATTTCAAGTTTCTAACCCTTATAGTTTAGGCCCTGCGTTGATATGTCAGTCAGTCAGTCAGTCACTCAGTCAGTCAGTCAGTCAGTCACCTTCTCCTTTTATATATATAGATTGTGGGTGGTAGAACCTATAGGGAACCAAATAGGTTTTATATGTAACCTATTTTGTTCCATATAGAGTTGTTCCGTGTATTTGTATTGTATGTATTGTATTGTATAACTTAGAAAAGTCATTGGTGCGTGCCGCTTGGGTTTGAACCCGGACCGCTCGAGTGAGAAGCGAATTTTGTATTATAATTATATAAATTGGAATGAATATTTTAGCATAGATTTAGAATAGATTTTAGAAATAGGTGTTGACTTGATTGACAAACACTTTAATGTCCAAATTATTGTTTTATATACATACATGAAAGTCTGGTTTCATGAAGAATTTTGTGTTACTAGAAATAAAATTAAAGATTTCATTAACAGATACACAGATTTATAATCATTAACTATATATTTTTTTTAATTTCAAAAATCAGTAAGCAGAATTGAACTACTAAACAAGACATTTTATAACATTTTACCAATTTAGCAAAGTGTTTTTCGTTTAAGGCTCTTGCCGGACTCAACCCAGGTCGAGTCGGGTATCGGAGTATGTATGGCACGTCTGATGTGTCTTGGCGTGTCCGCGGGGACCCTGTTAACTAAACCCACGAAGTACGGAAAGACGAGTCGAGAGTTGTATGCTACTATCGCGCGACCGTCGCGCGATAGTAGCAGGTTAGTGACCCTGCCAAACTATGGATCCCGATTCGAATCCCGGCAGATATTTATTTCGCAGATTAACATTTTTACTTGAGTCATTAATGTGTTTTCTGTAGGTACGGCAATTATGAAGATTATTAAGTTAATTTATCCAATAAGTTGCCACTACCCGAACTTCGTGATCCAGCGTGGCAATGAAAATCACCACTGGCTTACAGTACAAAGCATGACAATATTACATAGCATGACTGATTTTTAGCTGATTTTGTTGTTCGTTGTACCTTATAAATGTAAAGTTCAGTTTTAATTTGTTCTTTCATCAACAGGATTTTTAAAGTAAAATAAAAAAAAAAGTGTACCTATTAAAAAAGTTGCTGCTAATATTTAAACGTTAGTTCTTGGACGTTGTGGTTGTATTTTATTAAACTAATATTATAAAGGGGAAACATTTGTTTGTAACGTTTTCACACAAAAACTACTGGACCGATTTTAAAAATTCTTTCACCATTAGAAAGCTGCATCATCACTGAGTGACATAGGCTATATAATATTAGTAGGTGTAAACGAAACTATTGTTATGTCTAATTCCACGCGAGCAAAGCTGCGGGCGTCCCCTAGTAATTAATACACTTCTTCATGACCGATTTTATGATAGAATACATTAAGGCTGTAATAATATTGTATGAAAAACACCGCCGCGGCAAAGCTGAGTGCGTTCGTTTTTCTCTTAATGTAGCTTTTTTTTTCTTTCTTTGTTTTAAGTCTGTATATTTTTTAAGGTTTTTGTATGCTGCATTATGTAGAAATAAAACTGTTTCTTTCTTTCTTATTTTTTTTTCAAAAATGTGCTATGCGACAACTCCTCTCACTACCATACTTGGTGGGTAGAACCGAATACAGCGGGTGGCGTTCCGGTTTCATTTTAATTAATCGCAAAGCGGCTGATTCTACGGGGCCCAGGAATAGCGCAGAACTGCCGGGAAGGTGCATTTTACATGACAATAATATCACGCCTGTAGTTCCTCGAGCGGTGACAGCCCAGCGGCTATCGAACTCGCCTCTCACTCGAGCGGTCCGGGTTCAAACCCCAGTGACACGCACCAATGACTTTTCTAAGTTATGTGCGTTTTAAGAAATTAAATGTCACTTGCTATAACGGTGAAGGACACATCGTGAGGAAACCTGCATGCCTGAGAGTTCATCATAACGTTCTCAAAGGTATGTGAAGCCTGCCAATCCGCACTTGGCCAGCGTGGTGGACTAAGGCCTAATCCCTCCCATTCTGAGAGGAGACCCGTGCCCAACAGTGGGACGTCTATGGGTCGCAGCGAGTTCCTCGAGAGGGTAGGCAGAAAATTGTAACCAATACCATATCTCGAATCTGAATCTACAATCATCATCACAACCCTTTCTTTGTCCCACTGTTGGGCACGGGTCTCCTCTCAGAGTGAGAGGGATTAGGCCTTAGTCCACCACGCTGGGTAAGTGCGGATTGGCAGACTTCACATGCCTTGGAGAACATTATGATGAATTCTCAGGCATGCAGGTTTCCTCACGATGTTTCCTGCACCGTTACTGCAAGTGACATTTAATTTCTTAAATCGCACATAATTTAGAAAAGACATTGGTGAGTGCCGCTGGAGTTTGAACCCGGACCGCTCGAGTGAGAGGCGAGTTCGATAGCCACTGGGCTGTCACTGAATCTACAATAAACAACCGATATAGATACATAAATAATTTAGAGTTCACCCGGGGCTATATTTTTTTAAATAATATAGACGTCTAAATAGACATACCGCCATCTGATGGTTAGTGGTCACCGTCGTCTATGGACAAGTGCGACACCAGGGGGTTTTATTTTTTTTGGTTTCCTGTTATTAACAATTCCCGATTCTAACCCGATCTAACCGAGTCTCCATCTCTCGCTGCGACCCATAGACGTCCCACTGTTGGGCACGGGTCTCCCCCACAGACGCAGCTGCGGGATGTGTAGAGCATACTCCACCACGCTGCTCCGACGCGAATTGTTGGAGGGGTTAGTGGCCAACCCAGTGTCGTATGTTTTCAAGCCACCCGAAGTTCTTCGACAAGGCTTAACGACTGTTTCCAGCATTGAAAACAATCGGGACCGACGGCTTTACATACCCTCCGAAGCACGCTAGCGTCCATGAAATCTTGCCACTAGCGGTCACCCATCCACAAACCGACCGCGCCCGTTGTTGCTTAACTCTTTCGATCACATTGAATCGGCGTGAGCTATTGGGCTATGGACGCTACGCCATCTCTACTCTGATGTAACTCTACAGGGTCTTATGTAACACGGGTCGGGCGTTTCCGGTGACCGGCGGGTACACTCTACGGTATATCTTTAGGAGGCTTTACGCACATCCGTAACGAACTGCGTATCTCCCAGTACAAACAGTATTGCGCCAGGGGTCGTGGGTTCGAATCCCACTCAGGACAAATGTTCGTGTGACGAACACTTGTATTTGTTCCAGACAAATATTTCCAAATAAATATTCTGTGTTTTACAGGAAAGTAACCAAATAGTACCACAAATATGGAATTTTGTCGTTTGTCCTGCCGCAATATAGGTATGTTAGATTCCGTATTTGGGGTCTAATTCCATATTTGGTTACTTTCCCCTATTACTTTTTATACCCTGATTGAAAATTAACAGTATATTTTAAATGAAATAACAAATCAAGATTTTTTTTAAGCTTTTTTGAGCCATATTTGCTTAATGCGCAGTATGACCCATCATTAGGGATTCTCCTTTAAAAGGAACATTTAATCATCCATTGATTGAAAGCCGATGCAGATGTAAAAGCAGTTCGCTTTCAATCAGATTAAATGATCAATCAAACAGATTAAATGATCAATCAAACAGTGATTACAGCCGTGTTTGCTTCGATTGCTTGAATTTGCGCCCACTTTAGCGCCTTTGCGTCGATTTTAGCTACCAAATGAGCCTCGGTTTTATTTCAAAAGGGAATTCTTTCAAAGGTATCGTGATACGGTGAGAAAACCTTATAATGATATTGGGGTTAACATGAGAATACAATCTGTTTATGTGACTAGTGGACGCCCGCAGCTTCGCTCGCGTGGAATTAGACATATCAATAGTTTCGTTCACACCTAGTAATATTATACTTATAGCCTATGTCACTCAGTGAAGACGCAGCTTTCTAATGGTGAAAGAATTTTTGAAATCGGTCCAGTAGTTTTTGTGTGAAAACATTACAAACATATCTTTACTCGTTATAATATTAGTACTATAGATATTTCCACAGAGTAGAGTGTAATGAGAGCAGGCTTTGCTCTTTCGCGGGAGTATTGGAATTGCCTCAAAACTACCATGCTTGGTTTTGAGGACTCCGTTGCGCGGTGGTGAGTTTTGTTCTGTGTATGAAGCGTTTATTTATTTTTATGAAACGAAGAAATAATATTCAAATAAAATTCAACTCAAACTCACTATTAAAATCATGAGCGAACTTAAAACTCAGCGTGAAAAGGTCGCAGGCACGGTTCGCAATTTCCTCTGATATTACTTCCGCGCTAATATTTTTCCTCACTATTATTTTCCGCGATAAACTGTATATACGACCTTGCAAAAAGCTCCCGTGGGGAGGCTTTCGCGGCATTATCGCTGAGCCCATTCGGCCGTTCGAAGCCAGGCTCTTGTAGTTTGTCGCGATAAAATAGTTTTCACACTATGACGGAAATTAACCGAGAAAAGGTTACTTTTAAGGACAAGAATAACTACGGTAGACCCTGCCTGTGATAACGGTGATAGCCCAGTGACTAGCTTACCTCCATTCATCCGAGGGCGTGGGTTCAAATCCAATTGGCCAATGACTTTTCTGGATTGGTCTGCCAATCCGCACTTGGCCAGCGTGGTGGACTAAGGCCTAATCCCTCCCATTCTGAGAGAAGACCCGAGCCCAACAAAGACAAAGAAAAGGTTGTAATGATGATGATGAATGACTTTTCTACGTTATGTACGATTTAAGAAATCATATTTCATCTGCTGTGATTTCTCATAATACATTATGAGTTTCTATCTAGCGTTTCTTACCTTTTTCAGGTTACGGAACTATAGGAAACAAGCATAATTTATATAATTTATAAGCAAAGAGCCCTTTAATTTAAAAAAAATATTCCAACATTTTAGTCCCACGAATACAATAAAATAAAATTTTCATAAAAATACGTTAATTTAAATTTAACTAAAAGGGTTGCGGTAGTTACCGCTAGTGGATGTCAATGATAAAACAATCGGTAAGCCTTGTCGAAAATCTTCGGGTGGCTTGAGAACATTCTACACTGAGTTGACCACTAACCCCTCCACCAATCCGCATTGATGCAGTGGAATATGCTCTAGATCTCCCGCAGCTGTAGATATGGGAGAGTTACGTGCCCAACAGTGGGACGTGGTTTGCAGCTATACAATTACAAAGCCCCAAGGGTCAAGCGTTACCCAGCCTACACGCTGATTAACTGCGGCGACGCAATTTCCTTTAAACAGACAAGAAATATGGCCGCGTGCCGCAGGCACCGCCATTTTACTTCTAAATGTTTTCTTTTATTCCCTCTTATTCCAGGATTTATATCTTTAGATATCCTGCGATTCTGTTGGCTTAATTCAGTAACAATGCTCTGAAATAGTGTTGGTTATGGCTTCTGTAATACGAAGAACTATAACGTTCTCAAATTGTTAAATTTTATATCTATTTTTGGATTGCCCCGTTGGTTTAGTGGTCGTAAACACGACTACTAAGCTAGAGGTGCTGGGTTCGAACTCCTGGTAGGAAGAACTTTCAGGCATTCAGGTTTTCCTTCGCCGTAACAGCAGGTGACGTTTCATTTCACAGATCGCGTGCTTGGATTTGAACCTGGATAGTGAGAAGCGAGTTCGATGCCACCGGGCTGTTACCGCTCGTGCAATTATAAACGTGAAACTAACAATAGTTTTTACAATCAAAGACTAGTTCACAAATGAAACGTTCAAATCATTTGTTCCATCAGAGAACAGCGGGTTTCTAATTAGCGCAAATATTTGAATATTCGACAAATGTTTGTTTAAAGTTGTTCTTAGTTGGAAATTTGGATTCAAATTCAATTCAATTTAATGGCACTGCAAATCGGTTTTGACTGATTTGTTTTCTAGATAAAAATATGAGGCTCGAGTTTTCAATTTATTTCGATTTTTCGAAAATTTGTGTAATTAAACGCAACTGCAGTGTTCCAGGTATATTATTTACTGTTAGTATGTCTATAATTAACATGCAAATTTTGAATAGAACAATGTTTCGTATACGAATTTCTAACCTATTATCAGTAAAATTCAAAACTCGGATTCCAGGTTTACAAAACATTTTGTTTTAAAATTATAATTGAACGATTAAAACATTTTGTTTTAATTTTGTTTTAATATTACAATTGAACGATTAAAACATTTGTTTTAATCTAAGGCTCCATAACGAGACATGACGAGTAAAAAAAAAAAAACCCGGAAAAACTACAAAATCAGTCGAAAAGTCACTCACAAAATCGCTGTAAAATCTTGTGTGGTTTAAAACTAGTCCGCAACTTGTCTAGTTTTACACTTGAAGCTTATTCGTTCTAATTCAGCCCGCATCAGATCCCAGTTCAGTTTGCGTAGTTAGTTCACTTGTGAGACTGTTTTTACTCACGTTATTTTATTTGTGGCCTCTTGTTTCTCTTCTGGCTGGTTGCGGGCTAACTTAGGTTGCGGGCTAACTACGGAACTACTTAGAGTGGACGACCGCTTGTTCATAACATGACCTGAGGTAGAATTACTGAAATTTTATTACGAATCACGGGGCCGCGTAACACATAGTTAGTCCTGTGTGTCTTAGTCTTTGGCGAAGCATATCCCTGACATTGAACGAGACTCTTATGAATCTTGTTCGGGGTCTGTTTCAGTTACCATAGGCGACAGCACGGATACGTGCTTGTTTAGTATTTGATATCCATAAAATATTAAATATAATAAATAATAAATAAATATCCTGGACATTCTCAGACAAGGCCACCTGACCCCAAAGTAGGCGCGAGCCTGAAATATGGGTGTCAGAGACTGATATGCATACATAGATATTTTTAAATACATACTTAAATAGATAATATTGACATCCAGACAAAACAAATACAAGTGTTCGTAACACGAATATTTGCCGTGAGTGGGATTCGAACCCACGACCCCTGGCGCCACAGGCAGGGTCACTACCGATTGCGCCAACGGGACCTGTATCTATATAATCTATTAAAATTCACATAAGTAGTTTATCCGCTCAAGACTACACCCCGGTGTTACGTGCATCAACGAAATGCAAGCGTGCTAGAAATTCGTGGCCATTATGTGGTAATTAAGCCACTAAGTAGGTTTATTAACCAGAGATAATTAAATGTTAGCCCACAAAGGTATTACCAACCAACCAACTCTTTAAATAAGCCAAATAGTCTTTCACCGATTTACCGTGTCGTTGACCAAGTAATGTGACTTTTGAGGATTAGCACCTATTATTATTTGAACTGAAAAATGAATTAAAGTTACACAAGAAGGATACAAGGTTACTAGGTTACAAAGGTTATATATATATTTATTTGTGCCCGGCACAAACCCAGATCCATCAGCCTATCGAGGTCCACTGCTGGACATAGGCCTCTCCTTAACGACACCACTCCGACCGGTCCTGTGCCTTCTAAAACCAGCGGTTTCCCGCCGTCTTCTTCAGGTCGTCTGTCCACCTAGTCGAAGGGCGACCTGTGCTCCTTTTTCCGAGTCGTGGTCTCCATTCGAGTACTTTTCTCCCTCACCGGTTGTCAGTCCTTCAAACGACGTGGCCTGCCCATTGCCACTTCAACTTACTAAAAAATATTATTATTATTCAAATTATTAAAACCCAATAATTCTTTGCCCGACACAGGGATTGAACCTGGAACTATAGCAATTGCGCTTACGAGAATAGACCAATGAGACAGAGGTATCCACTGGTATAAAAACCTATGATCCAAGGAACTCTTGCTGCTGCAAGGGATGGATGGATGATTTAGAAAAGTTATCTCGAATGTAATTCACCTCCCGTATACGACCTTCCTTTATTTTTTCTCAAATAAAAGCATTGAAAATATTTATGAAAACCCAAATCTGTGAGACAAACATTTTATAAGGGATCGTAAACATGTTTGGCTGAAGAATGTAATTCGTGCACGCGGAATACGATATGTGGGGACGGAATTTATTATTCCCTTGAAAATATTGCCCGTTGGTAGAACCTGAAAGACGGCGAGCTGTAGCAAACGCTGATAGATGATGTCTCAATCAATAGATGATGTTTCAGCATCGATCCTTTTGAAGTCTACTCCTGGACATAGACCTCTCTCAATCGGTGCCACTCC
Source organism: Carterocephalus palaemon (assembly GCA_944567765.1). Classification (NCBI taxonomy): domain Eukaryota; kingdom Metazoa; phylum Arthropoda; class Insecta; order Lepidoptera; family Hesperiidae; genus Carterocephalus; species Carterocephalus palaemon. The sequence goes on along the minus strand of OX155662.1, from coordinate 8,809,087 downwards.
TCCGCGCGGTCGGTTTGTGGATGGGTGACCGCTAGTGGCAAAATTTCATGGACGCTACCGTGCTTCGGAGGGCACGTAAAGCCGTCGGTCCCGGTTGTTTCCAATGGTGGAAACAGTCGCTAAGCCTTGTCGAAGACCTTCGGGTGGCTCGAGAACATTCGACACTGGGTTGGCCACTAACCCCTCCACCAATCCGCATTGGAGCAGCGTGGTGGAGTATGCTCTAGACCTCCCGCAGCAGTGTCTGTGGGGGAGACCCGCACCCAGCAGTGGGACGTCTATGGGTCGCAGCGAGCGAGACCCAGTGTGAGGTTCATCTGTCAGGCTCATCGGTAGGCCATAGTAGTTAGATAACCACGGTTTTATGAAGTACCTGCAATAGAGTGGTAAAGCCTTGTTCGTTAATAACCTTTTCATTCTCGTATGGTTTTTAGGGTTCCGTACGCAAAGGGTGAAAAACGGAACCATATTACTCTGCCTCACGAGTCCGTCTGACTATTTTAGACACAGAACAGATAAAAAGGGTTTTAGAGCAGTATCTCTTTAACGGAAATAGGTAGAGACCTGAAATTTTTGTGCTTGCTAGTTATTTATTTATTTATAAATGCCTTATTATACCTAATCATGGTACGAAAGGCGGTCTTAATACGAGCATTTTCTGCCAGTCAACCTTCGTGCTAAGCAGAGAGAAGCGAAGGCGGTATATTATAAAAATTGTGACCTGATTATAAATAATGGAGTAAAACTTTATTTATTTATACAGTTATCGATCTGTTTTTCTCCCCTCTATTTCTACTTTTGCCTGTTTATCTGACTGTCTGTGTCTATCCAACTATATAATTACTTGTCGTTTGCAGTGCCTATAAACCTTCGACATATGGGTTTACCCCTTCGTTGAACAGCCTCGGGGCATCGGTAGTGACAATACAGTACCCTGATGTAGCCAAACAACGACGTGTTTGTCGACGCGTCCTAAAAATAACATCGAGCGTAGCACAAATGACGTGACGACCCTTAGAGAAGCTATAGAGAAGTTAGAAATTTTCGACGTCAGCCGTCTCTCCGGACGCGGTTTGCGGCGAATTTCGGCCAGTTTCGGCGAGTCATCCCCTTAATAGAGGAACGTCTTAATTGTGAGGTTCGGGTCGCATTCCTTAGGGAGTTTATTGAAGATTGAATCAAGTATGTATCACTAAGGGGATAGAGTGAGTCATACTTTCACCGTGGCGTCCACAGCTAAATGGCTCGCGTCGAAAGAGTTAAGCAACGACGGGCGCGGTCGGTTTGTGGATGGGTGACCGCTAGTGGCAACATTTCATGGACGCTACCGTGCTTCGGAGGGCACGTAAAGCCGTCGGTCCCGGTTGTTTTCAATGGTGGAAACAGTCGTTAAGCCTTGTCGAAGACCTTCGGGTAGTTTAAGAACATTCGACACTGGGTTGGCCACTAACCCTTCCACCAATCCGCATTGGAGCAGCGTGGTGGAGTATGCTCTAGATCTCCCGCAGTATCTGTGGGGGAGACCCGTACCCAGCAGTGGGACGTCTGTGGGTCGCAGCGAGATAAGCAAGTAGGTAATAACTTAATCTGTATGAGTTAAATTTTTATAACTATCAAACTAAATAAATACGATACATAGTATCTGCATTATCTACAGAATAAAATATCATTGGTTATAATGATAAAGGCAGTTATATATATCCATAAAAATGTTTTTCGATCCGTTGTTACACATGTGTTACGCTGTTATACATTAGTTTATTATCTACATTTGCTTTTACTCAATATAACTTATTTTATTTTGATTTCGCTGTTGTTCCAATCCCCAAGGTTGGCTGGTACAGAATGCTTTTAGCATTAAGTCCGCCTTTACTGTCTAGTTTTTGTCGCTGTGCCTAAATATAAAATAAATAAATAACTGGAGTGAGCTCTAAGATTTTTCGATGTTATTCCGATGCTTGCCGATGCTCGTGCTATCTTGTGATTTAAAACCGAAAATATGATCACTAGTACCTACTCGTAGGCGTATTAAATTAATAATTAATCCAACGTAGTGACACACCCAAAATGGCGGACAAGTCAATTTTAATGCACTCCTACAATTTGAATATCGAATGAAAGGTTTAGCAGCGAATAATTCGAAAATTAAAGAAACGTCACTCTAAATCCAATATGGCGGAACCATTAAGTACAAAAAATGCCATGTATTCAATTTAATACAACGAAGAGAAGCAATTACCTAAAGCTATAAATCTTGTTTTTAAATCACGTTTTCATTTCCAAGGTGTAGCTTCTAGCTTGATACCCGAATTTCGCGGGTTTCGGCAAGTCACTGCCCTTAATAGTTGGTGGATCTTAATTGTTAGGTCGAGTTCACAAGGGGGTCGAATTCTTTGGCACGAGTTTGATACTCCTGGTATTAACTATGTGCGTAATTGAACCACGACATTGTTAAGCTTAATGTGAGGCATTACATATTTGTATTCAAGTATATGTTACTATGAAGGCATAGTAGGTACTCGGTGCGGCAAATGGCATACATATTTCGTTGAGAATAGAATTTGCTAGAACTAGCTTGTTGGCTTCGACTTTCCTCGCGACTTTTTTTTTTATAAAATATAATTGGAATTTTCACTGTGGGCCAACAGACCAATGAATTGAACAACTGAATTGACGACAAATGCAACACTCACAATTAAAAAATAAATTACATGTGGTGTGTTTTGTATCTGAGGTAAAGAGTCATCCTGTAGTTTTTTAACATTAGTGATTACGTCATCGGGCTCTTCTAGCAGATGTCTAGGTCGACTTAATCGAATAGTCCGTGGTACTACCAAAGGATTTGGATGGCCGACAGCCTTATCAAAGTAGGACTTTGATTGCTGCTTCGAAGCACGGTAGCGCCCATGGAATTTTTGCCTTTTGTGGTTAACCGTCCACGAACCGACCGTGCCAGCCATTGCTTAACTCTGTCAATCACATTTTTTTTATAATAAGACGGACAAACAGACATACGGGCCACCTGATGGTAAGTGGTCACCGTCGTCTATGGACACGTGCGACACCAGGGGTATCACAGGTGCGTTGCCTGCCTTGAAGGAAGCGTTTCACACTCTTTTTGAAGCGCTCCATGTCGTAGCTCGAAGGGAAAACCTCAGTCGGAAGCTCATTCCACAGAAGACCAGTTCGCCGTAAAAAAGACCGCGAGAAACTGCCGCGCGCCACTAGGCTATAGGTGCTACAACGCAAACGCAAATGTAATCGGAACAAAATCACAGAAAACTGAGTATTAAATATACAAAGTTACCGGGCCAACCACTTTTATAAGCTGCTAGTGGAATAAGGAAAAAGTAGAGTTTCTTTCGAGAAAAAGGAAGCTTAAAGGAAGTCATTAACTCAATAAATGCTTGCTAAGAAATTATGTCTGAAGTTCTTACTCAAGGCGTTCTTAAAAAGCAATTATTATACTCTTTGTTTAATTAGTTAAGTATACTGGACGACTGGGGTACTGTAATAGGCGAATCTTTTGTTCCGCTTACGAAAGTTGGTCGTAGGATCCAGCTCAAGTCGTGCTGCATGAGTTTGAAATCATAAGAGCTGGTACATAGATAAAAGACGATTTGAATAACATTATCGTTGCACTGATACCATAGAGGACGTTTGAATTTGAAAGGTAATTCAGCGCTGTTGGTTCGGTACCGTTTCAACATCTTAATTTTAGTAGAAGTCTCGTTCTAAATCTCAATTTATTCAGTAGATATACAAAAGTACATAATTGTAGCAGAAACAGAAACTTCTACTACATTCAGTCTCTGGTTCAGGTTTATTAGGGAATTTATCATTATTATAATTCATATTTGTAAAACCGTTCACAAAAAAAATATTGTGGATGATATGTTTCCTGCTCCCAGAGAGATTTGAACTCTCGACCCCTGGTTTACAAGACCAGTGCTCTAACCCCTGAGCTATGGAAGCTTGCGACTAATTATGCTAAAATTGGTTTATTTCTCTCTCTTTATAAAGATGGTCGAACACCTGAATCAATAGTTTGAGTGGAGTAGGTACCTGTTGATTCAGATGTTGGAAATCATTATTACCACACAAAAAATATAAGCAGGTCTATGGGTTACAACTATTTATATGGGTTACAACTATTTATATGGGTTACAACTTTAATAGAAGAACGTGAGTTAGACCCAAAAATCGTTATTTTTTTCTTATAAATTTCTATGTTAAAATAAGGGTAATAATCAAGGGTCGTACTGAAAACCAGCGGTCGTGGTCCGCCACGGCCAATGCTGAGTACGGCCCCTTTTCGACAAATTCTTACTTCATTAGGTTAAGTAGCTTTTAAGGTCAATTTATTTTATTTTTGTTGTGTACCATGAAATTTGTCGAAATAAACCATTCTTATTCTTATTCTTATTCTAAAATCACAAAAAAGGTACTATTCGACTTAGATCACTCATCACAGGAGCCACAGAATTAAAATATAAATGAAAAATCTGTATGTAAATCTCAATATATATTTCTTGTGTACGTATGTATGACAGTGAACTCCTCCAAACATTTCATCAACATCTATCCAGCCGTTTGGATAGATGTTGATGAAATGTTTTGTGTGTGTTCAAAGGGATTCGAGAATGGTTTAGATTTACAATTTGGTCCACTGGAAAATATTTTTTGAACACTATTTTAGTATTTTTAATTTTAACCGTCGTTCATTGACCTGAAGCGTCGCGTCACTTTGACATTTCATATGGCAGAGCAACGTTTGCGGGGTCAGCTAGTTAAAATATAAATGTCTGTAAACGTCTCGTCTAGTGATAAACAGTTAGTCGTATTGAGTAAACGCCCAGAGGCACCCTCACGCGAGGATTAACTGGGATGGCATATTAATGATCTCAAATTAAGCCCTGGAGTCGTGTCTGAATAATTATAACATTAATTTAAGGTGCTATAGGCAGCTACATTCCTAGTCTATCGCTGCGACCCATATACGTTCCACTGCTGGGCACCGGTCTCCCCCAGCAGCTGCGGGAGGTCTAGAGCATACTCCACAACGCTGCTTCAATGCGGATTGGTGGAGGGGCTAGTGGCCAACCCAGTGTCGAATGTCTGTGGGTGAGACCCGTGCCCAGCAGTGGGATGTGGTCGCAGTGATATAAAAAGCTATAACCACGAGCATCGAAATATAAATTTCGGTTAAATAATGGCACATAGAGCCTAATGCTTTCCGGGCCATTGACATCATAATTAACTAAAACATAAATCAATACTAACAATAATATCATTAGCATAATTGCCGCTATTGGTTATAATCATAATTTGCATAGAATTAATTATACTTACTCGTATTCTAGCGGTGACGTCCCGGTGGCTAAAATTTGGACCCTTATTCGAGTGTACATTCAGCTGCAAATTACAATTATAACACTACTAGCTTTTACCCGCGGCTCCGCCCGCGTGGTCAAAGGGAATTAACAATGAGTTGTTTAGCATACGAGTACATGACACATTTGTGGTGGATGAATAGTGACAGTTCCACGATTAAAAGACACTAAGCTTCGATCAATATCGAAGACACTAAGATAAGAACTTGCAAATGAATTTTACTAACGCCATTTATTAACAACATCCGGAACTAAATATCTAGCAAATAACAAAACATCGATATCTTCCCATGGGGATGTTTTACCGCGGTAAAAAGTAGCCTACGTCACTCTCCACCCTCCTCACTATCTCCACCCACAAAAACCATACCATATTATAATAGCTTCGTTGCGACGTGAAAGCCGGACAAACAAACAAACAAACACACTTTAACATTTATAATATAAGTATGGAAGTATGGATTCTTGGTTACATTGTTCGGGTCGGGTTTTTTCCTAGGAAGGAAGGAGGAAACCTGCATGCCTGAGAGATCTTCATAACGTTCTCGAAGGGATGTGTCTGCTAATCCGCACTGGGCCAGCGTGGTGGACTAAGGCCTAACCCCGCCCATTACGAGAAGAGACCCGTGCCCAACAGTGGGACAAAGAAAAGGTTGTGGTGATGATATCAGTCTCTGACACTCATAGTACAGGCTCGCGCTTTGTTTGGGGAAAGATGACCGCGTGTGAGAAAGTTCATGATATTTGTGATAGGTATATATTTTATAGTAATTGGTTCTTGATTGAAGTTAAAAGTCCGAGAGAGAAATTTTATTTATTTAGAGAGTTGTTTTTTGTGTCGGAGGTTACATAAAATTTTGAAAATGAAGAATTTTAGTACCAAAAGCATTTACGTTCTAGAGATGTATTGTCGTTTAGAATGTGTAACCATAACAAGAATACTCACGATGTGGTATAATAAGGACTGTACTGTAAGTTGGTGAAAGAATCTTTACATTTCCGCGCTGCACCCCCTTAAGTGTAACCATTGAAGTGTAACAAGTACCGGAAACGTGGTCAGTGCGGCGTCAGTCAAGAGGTCATTATCGGACGGATCTATGTGACCTGGGGCCCTATTTTTGAATCTCATTTGTAGGTACCTACTCGTATATGGAAATGTAAATGGATCTTGACCAGTCATATTTTATACTAAGTAGCTTCGCTGCGACCTATAGACGTCCCACTGCTGGGCACGGGTCTCCACCACAGACGCAGCTGCAGGTGGTTTAGAGCATACTCTACCACGCTGCTCCAATGCGGATTGGTGGAGGGGTTAGTGGCCGACCCAGTGTCGAATATGCTCAAGCCACCCGAAGGTCTTCGACAAGGCTTAACGACTGTTTCCACCATTGAAAACAACCGGGACCGACGGTTTTACGTGCCCTCCGAAGCACGGTAGCGTCCATGAAATTTTGCCACTAGCGGTCACCCATCGCGAACATGCCGCCCTGGTTACATGCATCTGGACGAATTTTACTTATCTAACAACTAATTAATATAACAATCTTTCTTGCAGAGTCCGAAAGTGAATCTGCTAGTATAGTGTTTATGTCCATTTGTTTGTTGAAAATTGTATGTATTGGAATGAAAAAACTATGCTTCTTGAATACTAGAGGTAAATAAATGTTTCAAAATAAATTTAAGTAATACTACTATCTTTTCAACTTAAGCAAATCGTCATTAAAAAGTGAAATTAAAAAGATTCACTTCTTATAATAATTATTTATAACAATTATACGTAGGTAAACTCATCCACACACGCACTGTCCACACACACACATACACACACACACACACTCACACATACACCTTCTTACACATGATGTATGATGATGATGAATATCTGTAACCGTTTTTCTAGTATCGTTTTTAATACCTAACAGTGTAATCCATTTTTGGCCCTAGCATATTGTTTATATTGTATAACCTATTGTACTTTTATAACGCTGTTGGATTTCCTAATAAATAAATAAATAAATAAATAAATAAATAAATAAATATCAAAAAAATCACATTAATCCATCATTTCGTTGAGCAGGAGAAGAAGGAAAATCCAACAACCACACATTCTCATTGATATTTAGTAAGGATTTGTACTCTACTTTACATCCAGTTTCTATTTTGGAACTACACTATTTCTCTTTAGTATTTCGTGCCGTTTCTTTGCAAATTAAAACCCGATTACTACGCGGACAGAGTCGCGGGTACTGCTAGTTTAAGTAAAAAATACAATGCATTTCACATCTGTAGCCACTTAATAAATATAATAAAATAAAACCGTTTAAAAATACAATGCATTAATATCTGTAGCCACTTAAATAACTCGTGAAACTCAGTGTTGCAGTTAGAAGCTATTTGCTGCTTAGTTGAAACTTAGTTTCGAACAACTGACTCAAAGAGGAATGTTTAAAATTCCACCACGTGTGGAGTTTTTCAACTCGGTTTCACTGGGAACCTAAGGCTGCTTACAGATGCCACGACTGGTTTTTATTATTCAGGCGGGAGTTTAATCATAATGTACAGGAGTTTTGACAAGAGGGTTTTAGTGAGTAAAAATCTGTGAGAAGTCGAAGAGTCTAGGTTTATCGACTGCGGCTTTCATTGGAGGATTAATTAAAGACTGAGAGTAAGCGCCCAATCAGCTGTTAAACGTAGTTTAGTGAGCAGATTAACCAGCTTGTTCATACTTATTTAGGAGTAACGATAGACGGCTGTTTAGGTAACATAAATAGTAATTAGGTTCTAGGTATATAAGACAAAGACGTCTGGACGAAGGTAATAGCCACGTGGCTGAAATTTGACCTATGAACAAAAAATAGAATAGTATATAAATAATGTATTCGCAATAAAAAATTGCATCACATAGTAGTTATTACTTAAAAAGCACAAAAAGTGATAAACGAAGAATAACAGGACAAATATACGTATGTAATTTATGTTCAATGATGGATATATTTGGTAACTCAAATATAATCATAATAATTTAATAATTACTTGACGGGCCTGTTGGCGCAATCGGTAGTGACCCTGTCCGTTGCGCCAGAAAGTCGTGGGCTCGAATCCCACACAGGACAAATATTCGTTTGACGAACACTTGTATTTGTTCCGTGTCTGGATGTTAACATCTATTTAAGTATTTAAAAATATCTATGTATGTATATTAGTCTTTGACACCCATATTACAGGCTCGCGCCTACTTTAGGGTCAGGTGGCCGTGTGTGAGAAAAAAATTCGTTGAGACGGTAACATGATTTAACAATTACGTCATATCACACTGTCATGACGCTGCATTACATTGCGGCCCGGTTGTTGTCGTCATGAAAACGCACCGTCTGTTTCTGCCCTAACTCCATATTTGTGAATTCGGCGCGATGCTCCGGAAGCAAGAAGGCCCAGCGGGTTTTTCCATCAATATGGAGATGCAATCGATTCATCTCGTAGCGAGGCCAATCGTTGGTTCCAGTCAGAAACGTATTGTCCTCTCAGTTCACGTTCTTTTGATAATCACGTACGTTTGTAATCATCACCATCATCATAACCATCATCATTATCATCATCATCATCATCATCACAACCCTTTCTTTGTCCCACTGTTAGGCACGGGTCTCTTCAGAATGGAAGGGATTAGGCCTTAGTCCACCACGCTGGCCAAGTGCGGATTGGCAGACATTATAAACCTTCGAGAACATTATAAAGAGCTCTAAGGCTTGCAGGGTTCCTTACAAATGGGGTGAAAATAGCATGAAATTGCAAATAATGACGTGTTAATAATATTTTAACCGTCGCTCATTTACGTGAAGTAATTTACATGAAGTGTCGCGTCACTTTGACATTTCATATTACTAAACAACGTTTGCGGGGTCATTATAATAATCTGTATAAACTGGGTTTAGATTTTAGCCTATGTACGTTGAACACAAATTAATTATAACCGTCACACAATTGTTGAACGCTTGTTACAGACGGGACAAAATAATCGCTGCGACCCATAGACGTCCCACTGTTGGACACGGGTCTCCAACACGGAGACTGCTGCGGGAGGTCTAGAGAATATTCCACCACGCTGCTCCAATGCGGATTGGTGGAGGGGTTAGCGGCCAACCCAGTGTCGAATGTTCTCAAGCCACCCGAAGGTCTTCGACAAGGCTTGGCGACTGTTTCCAGCATTGAAAACAACCGACGGCTTTACGTGCCCGCCGAAGCACGGTAGCGTCCATGAAATTTAACGCGTACGTAGCGACGTAGCGCGTACGTGTTACTTCGCGACCGTACACTCGCTGCTACAGTACGGCGCTGAGCTGTGGGGTCTTTCCGCTGAATGGAAACGTGTGTTCAGAATGCAGAAACGTGCCGTTCGCATACTATCCCATGTCGCGCTTGACACTCCAGCGAGGCCGCTCTTCAAGGCACTCGAAATTTTGACATTTCCATCGATCGTCATTCTGCAAGTAGCAATGTATGTCCGGGAAAATTTCGAGTCCTATAGGAGACTAGGCGAAGCGCGTGGGGGCCACACGCGTAACTCGGGGAGGCTTGCGGCGGTGCGGTGCACGCTGGCTAAATCTGCCAAGCTTACATACGCACTTGGACCTTCTATTTATAACAGGCTCCCATTGCATGTACAATATTCCAGCAGTCTGCCAATATTTAAGTCGAACCTTAAGAAATGGCTTGTCGAGCAGGCATTTTACAGTGTTGAGGAACTGACGACAAGTAAATGTTGAATAACTCAGAAATTGTTTTGAACATTTTTTTTTTTTATGGAAAAAAGATAGCAAACGAGCTTGCAGCACTACCCATCCGCTGCCGCCCATGACAACTGTGACTGACTTTGAACAAGACTCAATTAGGGACTGGGATGGTTAGTCCAATTAGTTGAGAGAGTTAATTAGAACATTAGTTGGTCAGTTCGTTAGTAGGTATGAGGACTGGGGACTGTTAGTGATAGTTAGTCCTGTTAGTTGGTGTTAGTAATAGTCCAGTTAGTACTTGTTAGTAGGAGTCTCGTTCCAAGTCAGTCACAGATGTGTTGCTACCCTTGAGGACTAAGATGGTCGCCTCTAAAGAAGTGTAACCGGAATCCACACCTTTCCAACCGGACCACAATTGCTTTAAAAACAATTATTACACGGCAGAAATGGTACTAGGTACCGTGGCGGGCGGTGGTACTGCCCCGGGCGAACTCTATATAGAACCAATTAGCTTTCATATAAAACCTATTTGGTTCCCTATAGGCTCTACCACCTACCAATAATTTATTTAAATTTTTATATTGACATTATAATTGTATTTTTAATATTGACATTTTTTACACTGAATTTATATTTTACTAATTTGTACGTTGAATGATATTTGTTTTTAATTTAATTTTTAAATTTTGTAAATTTTTATTAAATTCATAGTCGGTTTTGTATCCTTGGTATACTTGTACCAACTAAAATATAACATTTTGACGTGTAAAAATATTTTTATGAATAAATGAACTATGAACTATGAACTATGAACTATGAACTATAACCACTAACGGTCACCCCGCAAACCGACCGCGCCCATCGTAGCTTAACTCATTCGATCACATTGAATCGACGCGAGCCTTGGCTATGGAGGCTACAAAATAATTTTAACTAATAATTAATTTTTGAATGCTTTGAACTTCAAAGCATTTCAAAGCAAGATCGCAACGTAAACAAACTCCCAGTTTAACTCGACACTGTCATCCACGCAGTTCGATGCCCGAACTGTTTATTTTGAACTGTTTGGAACTTTGCTTTGAAACTTTGTTTTATATTACGATAGTAACCCAATAGGTATCTTCTGCTCGGTTCGTTTGGTACATAAGTTGTTCCACCATCTATCAATCACGATCTATCCATTCATTAGAATTTTGAATTTCAACATTGGATTGAATATCGTTAATAATATCTATAATAACATCCAAGCTGTGATAATACATTATTTATCGGTTGTAACGAACCGTAAAATCATGTCAAAACTAATGTGAAAATTCTTAAAAATTTAATTTTTTAAGCCACCCAAAATGAAATGGCGTTCTTTTATTAAATTCATAGGTGGTTTTTTGGTAGATTTTTCATTCATCGCAACCATTTCTTTGTCCCACTGTTAGACATGAGTCTCCTCTCAGAGGGATTGGGCCTTAGTCCACCACGCTGGCGAAGTGCGGATTGGCAGACTTCACGTCATGCCTTCGATAACATTATGCAGGTTTCCTCACGATGTGTCCTTCACCGTTACAGCAAGTGACATTTAATTTCTTAAATCGCACATAACTTAGAAAAGTCATTGGTGCGCACCGCTTGGGCTTGGGTTTGAACCCGGACCGCTCGAGTGAGAGGCGAGTTCGATAGCCACCAAAGCGCTCCGGTAGTTTTGTGAACCGCTAGTTGCAAAAATTTCATGGACATCCGTCGGTCCCGGTTGTTTTCAATGCTGGAAACAGTCGTTAAGCCTTGTCGAATCCTCCACCAATCCGCATTGGAGCAGCGTGGTGGAGTATGCTCTAGACCTCCCGCAGCTGCGACTGTGGGGGAGACCCGAGCCCAGCAGTGGGACGTCTATGGGTCACAGCGATTAGGGTAACATAAAAATAAAACATAAATAAACTTATGGTAACATAATCTTATTCAAATTAATTCTAAACAAGGTACCTACTTATAAGTTAAATCAATATATAGTAAGTAAAAAATGTGAGAGATGCTTATTTTATTTCGTGATTCAGAAATTCTTGAACTGTATACAATTTTTTCTCCTGTAGCCAGTTCCTTAATTTTTTATTAAAAACATTTGTAGGTAATGATGATAGGATGAAATACCTTCCTGCTAATGGTATTCGATCTCGATCAATCAGGTGACATAATTCATTGCGTTAATTGGCTTCATTACTGCTTGGCTTCAGATTCCTGATTTACTGAAGTGTGTGCTTCTAGATACCACAGATAACGCTGCAACAGAGATTAATATTAGCTCTGTTTCGTACACAACGATGCTGGTTGAGTGGTTGGTTGCGCGGCATCTGAACGAGGCATTCTGGATTCAAATTCGGATAGGATGTTATTGTATTACTGAACGATTCGTGAGTTTCTATATTCATAGTTGAAGTTACCAGCTTACCCACGTGTGATTTAAGTGGAAAATAGTCCGACTAGTTTCGATCGATTACGATGATCATCTTCAGGAGTGAACGCGCTCGCGGCGGGCACGGCGTACACTTTGTGTTACATAGGGTGTTATTGGATTAAACTTTAAATGGAAATGGTACTAGGTACCGTGGCGGGCGGTGGTACTGTCCCGGGCGAACTCTATATGGAACAAAATAGGTTACATATAAAACCTACTAGGTTCCCTATAGGCTCTACGACTATCAAATCTATCTTTAAGTATTTTGATTCGTAGAAATTTAGCATAAATTTAGTGTGCCTGAAACTTTAATTTTAAGGGATAAGACAAGAACATTACAAGAAAAATTATAAAATTTAAATTAAATTATAACTTCAAATTAGGATTAATCATTTAATCTTATTAAATTTTCAGAAGGATTCACACAATAAGATGAATCTTAATTTGATTGCTGAAGTGTCTTGCAAACTTTATTGTACCTACGACTATTACAAGCAACAGTTTATTAACTCTACAACTCTTTCAAACAAACCCACTTATACCCTGTACAAGATAGCTTGATCTTTTTGACAGATGTAAATTTTTGTAATCGACATAACCTTGCAATGACGACTATATTATTTTCTTAATTAAATGATTTTAAAAATTGTAAAAATATTTAAAAAATACATATAACACAAAAGTCCCTTAAGATTCAAGCGTTATCCGAAAATTTTAAGACTTTTTATTGCTTCAAAGTTAAATTTAAATAGGAACACTGAAAATAATAGACGTTTGTACAATGTTACATCGGTCGGACGGATGGGACACGAATAACAGGCAGTAACCGTTACAAATATCGATTACAAAAAATCATTATTATAGATCATTGTTAAGTTATTGTTACGAACGGGGGTCCTTTTGGTTGGGGTTTCTTTGGCTAGTGATTGGGGTCTCTTTAGCTGGTATAACTCTTTTTAGAAAAGTAAGGTAAAAACAAATTGAATTCTAATTTTAATTACGCATTCCATCGTTCCATCGACTGGCCATGTAAGCCATTTATATCTCTAGTGCAATGACGAATTTCACATATAATACACCCACACTATCTCGTCACAGTTGCAAGTATTTAAAAAACGTTATTTTTTGGACTACTAGATATTTCCTATTTCCCATCACTAGCCAGTCTGTCAAAAAGATCAAGCTATCTTGTACAGGGTATAGTTATGTAAAGAGAATAATTTTCTCTGCTCCTAAGCCAAAATTATGACGCGTCAAATACAGCTTATGCTGTCATAACGTGAGCATAAACAATTTGAGGTTATTCCATATTTTTCAATGTCACACAAATTTAATCGGTAATACGACCAACGAGAAGCATCTCCAAGCCTATAGTAATGTACTCCACCAACAAAGGACAGCTAGAAACGATTTTTATTACAAAAACAATTGTGGACCGTCACGGGACGCCTGGCAGATGTCAAACATCGAAATTATTTTGTACAAGTAATATGCACAAAAGTACAGATTATGACAGGGACTCAAACATATAAAAGAAAAAAAAAGAAAAAACAAACAAATAATTAATTATTATATTTTATTAATAAAATAATTTCCGACCGTCATTTGTCGGAACTGTATAGTATATATAGTATACCGACGTCGTACAATGACGTCCGAAGTATCAGTGTATGCACTCTCTTTCATTTACTTATGTTTGATTTGATCGGCCGAGTTCGGCCGTTGACGTACGAGCATACTTCGGCCGATGACGGATTTGGTGTACGCGTACGGTAAGGGTTAGAAACTTGAAATTTTGCACAGGGGTTCCTTTTATAATGTAGGGAAGAACTGTGCCGTTTTTGAAGTCAAGTGGACAACCTGAACGCGGGCAGACGTCGTTAATGGGTCTAAATCTACGCGAGCGAAGCTGCGGGCGTCCACTAGTAAAAAATATGCTTGTCAAAGCACTCGCATAATCTTTATTCGCTTGCAGTACGCCAAGTGCATCTACAGGGTGATCAGAACACACAACACGTACACCCTCTAGAACACAGCGTATTGAATTTTGGTCACGTAACGCCTTTGTATTTTCTCCGACTCGGCTTTTAGTTAGGGTTCCGTAAGGCCTTTTTTCTTAATCCTAATACTAGGTATTCGTAATTTGAATTCTTGGGGCTTATTGCTCTAGGTTAGTACGTATTTTCATTTATTTTCTTCTAGCCAATGCTTACAAAGAGATATTAAGGAAATGATTATTCATTTTTAATTGTAATGACCACCACCACAACCCTTTCTTTGTCTCACTGCTGGGGGCACGGGTCTCCTCTTGTAATGGGAGGGGTTAGGCCTTTGTCCACCACGCTGGCCAAGTGCGGATTCGCAGACATCACATCCCTTCGAGAACGTTATGGAGAACTCTCAATGTTTATTTGTAATACGCATATTTCATGGTGATTCGGTTTAACAAGCCCACAAAAGATCCTCTGAGTGACATTACAAAATACATTATGAAATATTTTCTTCGACCCTGAGAAAAAATTGAAAAGTTGGCAAAATTTAAAATTATGTGGCCTTCCAGAAAAGTTTTAAGAGAAAAGTTTGAGATGTGATTTAGTTAAGTAATTAATTATTTAAGGTTGAAATTAAGGAAAATATAAGCCTCAAAGGCTGGGTAATTAAACGTCCAAGATTTAGAGGGTATCGTTTTTGACTAAAAGTAAAAAAAACAACTAAGTAATATAGTTCATAAAAAAACCTGCAACCCGTCCAACTGCTGGGCACGGGTCTCCCCCACAGACAAATCTGTGGGAAGTCTAGAGCATACACCACCACGCTGCTCCAAAGCGGATTGGTGGAGGGGTTAGTGGCCTACAGTGTCGAATGTTCTCAAGCCCCCCGAAGGTCGACAAGGCTTAACGATTGTTTTCACCATTGAAAACAACCGGGACCGACAGCTTCGAGTCTCACGAGGTCGATGTAATTGCATCTCACCCTTGTTGATTGCTCAAACGGCCGTCCGACGTGAATAGGTTCGGATCGCATTGATTTAAATACGAGGCGTTTCTCGCCCCTCGCCACGCACCATTCATTCGGCTGATGTGTTTTGATTGTTTATTGTTTCGTGTTGTTTTCACTTTTGACACGTATTATGTAAGGAATGTAATCAAATATGGAATAGTCGCTCGCTGAAACCCATAGACGTCCCACCGCTGGGCACGGGTCCACACTCGTATACGTTGTGCCCACGAGCGCGTTCACTCCTGAAGATGATCATCGTAACGATCGAAACTAGTCGGCCTATTTCCAAATTAAATCACGAGTGAGTAAGCGGTCTACAACTATGAATATAGACACTCACGAATCGTTCAGTATATGTTTCTTATTGCCAACGATTTTTAAAAAACCTTAATTCGGACGGATCCGCGGTCATCTGCAAGTCAAGATATAAAAGCGATTGCATTCGCTTCTCTACGCCGCGCCGGCTTTGCCGTGAATAATTGAAGATCCAATCTAAACCCATCGCCTTTGATACTTTGATGCCGATGATTCAATAGCGCGGCCGACTTTACTTGGAGGTCGGCATAGGCCGTTTGACCGTCGGGCTTTAATACGAGGCCTCTATGACAGGCGTCACATCTTTGTGGTGATTACTAATCGAGCATGCACCTCTCCTAATATTTAATACTAGTGGACACCCGCAGCTCCGCTGATTATAAATGCGGTCTGACTGTCTGTCTGTCTCGCTTTCACGCCAAAACTACTGAACCGAATTAAATGAAATTTGGTACACAGATAGTCTAGAGCCTGAGAAAGGACATAGGCTACTTTATATTGGAAAAAAGTGTTGTAAAGGGTTGAAAAGGGGGATGAAAGGTTGTATGAAAGTATTGTCATTTTCAGAACTAGAAGCATAACATTTATATTTTAGGCTGTTGATTAGATAAAAATAAATATGGCATTCAAAGTTTGTAAAAATGTTACCCTTAAGGGTGTAAAATAAACCTAGGGGATAACACATTTATGGATAAGAAGTTTCTATTATTATGTCTAATACCACGCGAACGAAGCTGCGGGCGTCCACTTGTATCTAATACTATTAGATAAAAGTATCTAATACTATTTTTTGTAATCGCCCTCTTATTATGAATGTTTTGGGATGTTTCGTGTGTTTTTCGTTTATGTCTAACTAGTGGACGCCCGCAGCTTCGCTCGCGTAGAATTAGACCCATTAACGACGTCTGCCCGCGTTCGGGTTGCCCACTTGACATCAAAAATGGCAAAGTTTCATACTAACTTTGCACCCCCGTTTTACCCCCTTAGGGGGTGAATTTTCAGAAGTCCTTTCTTAGTGCTCCCCTACATTATAAAAGGAACCCCTGTGCAAAATTTCAAGTTTCTAGCCCTTATAGTTTAGGCCCTGCGTTGATATGTCAGTCAGTTAGTCAGTCAGTCAGTCAGTCAGTCAGTCAGTCAGTCACCTTCTCCTTTTATATATATAGATTCCACGCGAACGAAGCTGCGGGCGTCCACTTGTATCTAATACTATACTTGTATTTAATACTATTAGATACAAGTGGACGCCCGCAGCTTCGTTCGCGTGGAATTAGACATAAACGAAAAACACACGAAACATCCCAAAACATTCATAATAAGAGGGCGATTACAAAAAATATCATAATGTCATCGAAGAAAAAGAACACTTTAAGAAGTGTCGTCTCGACTCGCACAAGTGTCGTTCAGGCTCTGTTCAAGTGGAAGGGGTTTGGTGACGTCATCGCTCGGAGGGGTTAACACCCAACATTACATCGCGATAAGATTTTTATAACGATGCCAGAGAGGATTTAAGAGTTTGTGACGAACTTATTACATACTAGTTGACGCCCGCAGCTTCGCTCGCGTGAAATTAGACATAACAATAGTTTCGTTTATATCTAGTAATACTATATAGCCTTTGTTTAACAGTGAAGATGCAGCTTTCTAATGGTAAAATAATTTTTGAAATTGGTCCAGTACATAGTTTTTGTGTGAAAACATTACAAACAAATGTTTCCTCTTTATAATAGAAGTAGAGCTATCAGGAATCACACGTGAGTAAGCCGGTAATTTCAACTATTGATATAGACACTCACGAATCATTAAGTAATAAAATATAAGGAATCCTTATTAATTTAAGCAGTAAAATGCTGCCTGAGGTTTAAGGTTAATTAATTAACATGAAGTACAACCTATCTTCTGGTTGTAGCTCTTGACACTCAGTCTTTACATATTTTCACGTGATTTAACAGCTTCGGCTAAAACATTACATGTATAATTATATAAACTAACTAACTAACTCACAAACATAATATTATTATAGCTGAGATACACCTTTCATAGAGACATAAATAAATTCAGAAAATGTATTTGTGACTTACAATTACTAATTGTACTAACAAAACAAACTGTCACTCACAGTCCCTACCAGTACTCCTACACCTACTAATGAACTGACAAATTAATCTTATTAACACAGTCTGGTAACTGAACTAACATATATACGCTCTTTCGGTACTAGCAGGTCGAATGTATTTTACTAACACATGAAACAGACTAATATTACTCATATCCCCTTCACCAATCCGCATTGAAGCAGCATGGTGGAGTATGCTCTAGACCTGTCGCAGCCCTGGTGAGTGAGACTCGTGCCCAACAGTGGGACATCTGTGGGCTGTGGTAGCAACACATACAATACCGTCCGTGACACTGTCCGTAGAAATATTTTTCTATGATCACAACGCAATTTTGGTTTAAAGATAACTTTATTTCTTAAAAGACATACATACAGTAATAGTCACTTAAAATGAGAAACTTAACAGATACAGATACAGATATTTAAGTTCGGCTAAAATTTACAGTGCAAATAAAATATACTTATGAACGTTTGAGTGAGTGTGGAGTGCTTGTGCATGTGTGTGTGTGTGTGTGTGTAAGTTGTGTATTATTATTTATGTAAATTTATTGGTAAGTAGTTTGTGCTTTTTTTTTTAAATATTTAGAATTTTCTGATACTTTTAACTATTCAATTTTACTGAACACGTAGTCTTTTAGTAAACACTTAAATTTAGCAAAAGTTTTAACGCTAGTAACATTTTCCGGTAGTTTATTATACATTTTCGCTCCCTCACGTGTTATACAAGTGTCACCATATTTTTCATTTCTATTTCATGCTACCAACAAGTTCATGCAAAGATTCTACCACCTCCGGACGAAGAAAATGAATCTGCAGGTATAAATATGAAAGATAATTCGTCTGGATAACCCGAAAATATATTCAGGCCGCAGCATCTCAACATTCGTACGTGATAGAAATTTAATAAGAGCTGGTTGAACCGTTGTCTTATTAGGCCCCGGCGGAATTCCTTTATTTGATTTCTTTGACTTATTTCTCGTAACCGAAAAGGGATACTCAATACTGAGAAAGAGTGGATTTGCATTGGTCTAGTGGATCCGCGTCAGATAAGCTAAAGGTCCTGGGTATGATTCCCGGGTCGAGCAAAATACTTGGGTTTTTCTAACGTGAATTCCCAGTATACTTCGGTGTTTGGGATTGTACCCGGCAACAGACATATACATATTTGTTTGACTTATACATAACTGCTTAAAAGGTTCCTATTCTATTTTTGAAGTAAAACATTACGCACTCTTGACTTGGGGAGTAAGCTGAAAAATGCGTGACGAGAGTGTTACGGAAGAAAGTGTAACGGAAGTTGAGATGGAGATATAGTTAGTGAAGACAGAAAGAGTGAGAAATACAGAAATTGATCGGACGAGGCAACAGAAAGTTGAGAGGGTTATATATTATTTACAGATATATTGAGCTAAAGAAGTTTTACTTCAGTCATGTGGTCTAAAGCACACTCAATGTTGTTTTTTTGTGTGGGGGTCCGCCTACATCTACGGGAAAATAGAGGCTAGATGTTTTGTCATAAATATATTCTGTCGAAGCGACGGATGGTAACGAATGTAATTTTATTTTCCCCATGACACAAGCACCAACACACGGCTTACAAGATTATGTATCTCGGCGTAATAGTTTGAGCAGTGACTCCATCCATCATCCGCGAACCGTCCAACTGAAACAAGTCCCGGATGATTTAGCAGCGGAACGGAAAAACAAGGTTTATTATTAAGTAAAAATATCAGTAATACAGCTTAACCTCGCCGGTAGTGTTAGTCTTAATCAACAATCACGACAGGCGATACTGTGACAAAGAGTGTCCATTTTTACATGATTTCTATGTTAATACCTAAGTACCTACATCATAAATATCATTGACATTCTCACACACGGCCATCTGACCACAAACTAGGCGCGAACCTGTACTATGGGTGTCAGAGACTGATATACATACATAGATATTTTTAAATACATACTTAAATAGATAGTACATATTAACATCCAGACACAGAACAAACACAAGTGTTCACACGAATATTTTTCCTGAGTGGGATTCGAACCCACGAAGTCTGGCGTAACAAGCAGGGTCACTACCGATTGCGCCAACGGGCCCGTCAAGTTTGAGCACCTTCTTCATTTATTTTAAATAATGAGATGAATTGATGACTATTACATTACCAACTAACAGGACTAACTATAACTATCACTAACAGTCCCCAGTCCTCATATCCACTAACGAACTGACCAACTAATGTTCTAATTAACTATCTCAGCTAACTAATATACTAAACATCCCAGTCTATATTTGAGTCTTCAAGTCAAACAAGTCAAAGTCATGTTTCTTTGACTCAAAGTCGGTCACAGTTGTCATGGGCGGCAGCGGATGGTTGGTGCTGCAAGCTCGTTTAATATCTTTTATCCATGAAAAAAAAACTCAAATGAAACTCAGTTTATTTTTCCGTATGCTTTAAAAATTTACAGAGCGAACGCATGGAAAACCATTTGGCCAAAGTCCTCGCGATTCGGCCAGAATCCACTGTTTGTGAATTAAACGCCTGAAAAAAGGGTCGGCGAATCTGGCCTTGAGCCAAAATCTGTCGGCCGCGAGCTTTTTAAGCTCATCCACTTCTGAAATCTCCGAACACGGCACGGCAACAAAAAGAATGAATTAAAAACGTATAAATCCTGAAGATTTTCCCGAAGAAAAAAATCTGTCGCAATTTTTCCTCGGGATCGTATCGGGTCGTTAATCATTCAGACAAATGTTTTGGGGCGTTGATACGTGAAAATCTCGAATTTTCCGCCAACACTGTTTGTTTCTGGGCCCCTTGATTAGCATCTAACACCGCCTTTGATCTGAGGGGATGAGACGAAACGGATAATTACTCAACTAAAGGAGATAGGGATGCTTATCATCCATATAAGAGGCGGACAAAGGCGAGAATAGATTTGGTACTGAATGGATTTGGGCCTTACAAATCCTGGGGTTCAAATCACAGTCGTGTCTAAATATCCATATCCATACTAATATTATAATGCTCGTTTTCAAGCCAAATCTACTGAACCGATTTAAATGAAATTTGGTACACAGATAGTCTAGAGCCTGAGAAAGGAAGCCTTCTAGGTTATGTACCATTTAAGAAATTACATGTCACCTGCTGTAACGTTGAAGGAAACATCGCGAAGAAACCTGCATGTCTAAGAGTATTTATGGAGCAAATTTGATGTTATTCTCGATGGCATGTAAAGCCTGCCAATCCGCACTTGGTCAGCGTGGTGGATTAAGGCTTATCCCTCCCAAATTGAGAGGAGACCCGTGCCCAACAGTGTGACAGGGTTATGTTGGTAACTCATAATGAAAACTACTTATCATAATCACTCAAACGCAGATTATGTACAAAAAGGCCATCTAATATCCCGGTGAATCCACGGGAGCGTTAAAATTTGTATCTTCCAGGGCACCTTATTACGGTAGCTGGATTTACTCTAAATTGGACGGAATGGGAGGGCCGCTGTTATAACTCATGTTTCTTGGAGACTGTTGGGCTCAAAATGGAGGCGATTAGACGATGTGACAAATAATATCTTGAGAGATAATTGCTGTTGATTCAGGTTCAGGGTGTAGGGTCCATAGCCCAATGGCTCGGGTCGATTCAATGTGATCGAAAGAGTTAAGCAACGACGGGCGCGGTCGGTTTGTGGATGGGTGACCGCTAGTGGCAAAATTTCATGGACGCTACCATGCTGGGAGGGAGTCTCTGTGGGGGAGACCCGTGCCCAGCAGTGGGACGTCTATGGGTCGCAGCGATACTACAATTAAGGAACCTCCCAGTAAAAATGATTATATAACTAAATCCTTGTTTCAACTCATGGAATAAATCATTACTTACCGACCCGAATAAATAACCGCCTAACTACATAAGGGATTAGGCGTTGAATTACTACTCGTGTCGTTATCCGGAAAGTTATACGCGGAAAGATAATTCAAAAATGTTTGTTCTATGGTACAAACTATGGTACGGTGTTGTGGGTACCATTTCAGCTCAGCAGTGTGTATTTTTTAACGGTGACAGTCCAGTGGCTGTCGAACTCGCACTCGATTGGTCCGGGTTCAATTCCAATCGGCACGTACCAATGACTTCTATGTAATGGCGACTTAAGAAATAAAATTTCAGGCGCTGTAACAGTAAAGGAAAACGTAAGGAAACCTGCATGCCTGAGTTTTCTCCCTAATGGTCAATTCTAGAATATGTACTCGTAATTATGTAAAGTCAGTCACAGTTGTCATGGGCGGCAGCGGATGGGTGGTGTTGCAAGCTCGTTTGCTATCTTGTATCCATAAAAAAAAGTTCTCAGTTGATAGCTGGTGCTGCATGCTCGTTCGCTAAGTAGTCCAGTAAGGCTTATGCGTTCTCAACTTCACCGAGTAGGTACCAGGTCAACAGAAGCTTGCGTAGCTTGTTTGTTGGAAATTCGCTTGCTCGCAAATCCAGTTAATGAAACGTAGGGCTTAAGCGCAGATCACACTGTTAGCGAACTGTGCGTAGGCATTGTTTCACATAACCGATACTTAGCTCACAGAGCTGAGCTGCGGGAACGAATTATCTTACGACTAGTGGACGCTCGCAGCTTCGCTCGCGTAGAATCAGACCCATTAACGATGTCTGCCCGCGTTCGGGTTGCCATGCCCACTTGACTTCAAAAACGGCAAAGTTTTTACCCCCTTAGGAGATGAATTTTCAAAAATCCTTTCTTAGTGCTCCCCTACTTTATAATAGGAACCCCTGTGCAAAATTTCAAGTTTTGACATGATTTAGAAATGTCGATTTATGACGTGTACTCATACCGCAAAATTTTATTGAAATACTGATGTACAACTGCTGCAAATTTATACTAAAAAAATATTGAAATTGATAAAAATTATTCTGTATTATTATGTTCATCCAGGGTGTCAGCTTCCTCCATACAAAATTTTATTAAAATTGGTCCAGCCGTTTATTTATTTATTTATTAAACCTTTATTGTATTTCTACAATGAACGGACTTAATGCCAAAAGGTGAAAAGAAGTAACAAACATGCTAACTAGATCTTGATCTTGATATTAACGATTGTGGCAAATAAAATATTCTTTTTTTCTTTCTTTATATACTCGTAAAGGTTCTAAAGTGAATAGTTTAGAGCCCATTCATCAAATACAATTACAAATAGTTTATTTGCTTTATAGTTGAGTATTTACAATAAGATCTTAATGTCAATGTTGTAATGGGCACACAATCAACTTTAACCATCGACAGTGTGAAGAGTTCCTTAAGGCGGAACAATGAACAAAGCTTGTAAAAATACGTAAACTTTACCATTGTTTTAGTGAGGAGTTATTTGCTATTTGGGTGCTGGGATGTAGCTCGCGTTGAAGTGGATTTTAACAGAATTACTGATGTACAAAATGTAGTTATGTGTTAATTTGCAGCGGTTTTTTAAGCCTCACTCAATGTTGGTTTAACCGTAGTTTTGAATAGAATTGCAAATTTTATTACTGAACGATTCGTGAGTGTCTATATTCATAATTGAAGTTACCACGCTTACTCACGTGTGATTTAAGTCGGAAATAGGCCGACTAGTTTCGATCTATTACGATGATCATCTTCAGGAGTGCACGCGCTCGCGGCGGGCACGGCGTACACTGCAAATGTAGGTGCTAGAGCAACGTTTAAAAGAAATTAGTCTATCTGTACCTACCTATATTGAACACTAGGGCACGATCGCGGATTCGCTCGCGTGGAATTAGACATAACAGTAGTTTCGTTTACACCTAGTAATATTATATTATTTTAGCCAATGTCACTCAGTGAAGATGCAGCTTTATAATGGTGAAAGAATTTTTGAAATCGGTCCAGTAGTTTTTGTGTGAAAACATTACAAACAAATGTTTCCTCTTCATAATATTCCAATAAGTCTATACAATGGAAATACGAGTGTTTTAATGAGTGTTTTAATATGAACGACTAATAGAAACAATATCCAAATTAATGAATTAAATTAAATAATATTTTATGTATGGAACAACCATCCATCTGCCAACCGAGACCTTAAGGTTAAGTTTAAACTGCGACCCATAGACGTCCCACTGCTGGGCACGGGTCTCCCCCACAAACACTGCTGCGGGAGATCTAGAGCATACTCCACCACGCTGCTCCAATGCAGATTGGTGGAGGGGTTAGTGGCCAACCCAGTGTCGAATGTTCTCAAGCCACCCGAAGGTCTTCGACAAGGCTTAACTACTGTTTCCGGTATTGAAAACAACCGGGACCGACGGCTTTACGTGCCCTCCGAAACACGGTAGCGTCCATGAATTTTTTTCCACTAGCGGTCACCCATCCACAAACCGACCGCGCCCGTCGTTGCTTAACTCTTTCGATCACATTGAATCGACACGAACAATTGGGCTATGGACGTTATGAACAGGTTTTGCAATTTTAAGATGACAAGATCCAATATGAAAACAATTAGAATTCTTTTTCCTTGATAAGACAAAAATCCGCTTCTAAAGGTAATTTCGCGAAAACCCTGAGATAGAGAAGTAATTATATCATTAATCTATTTGCGGGCTGAGAGACCAACTTCTAAATCTGATAGGAAAATGATTTATTTTATTAGTTCGGAGCCTGAGGAGGCAATGCCCTGTCTTACTGGTGGATGATTTGCGGTAAGCGATTATTTTTATTTTTATAAATATAATAGATAGCAAACGATAAGAGCGGTGACAGCCCAGTAGCTATCGAACTCACCTCTCACTCGAGCGGTCCGGGTTCAAACCCCAGCGGCACGCACCAATGACTTTTCTAAGTTATGTGCGATTTAATAAATTAAATGCCACTTGCTAACGGTGAAGGACACATCGTGAGGAAACCTGCATGCCTGAGAGTTCATCATAATGTTCTCGAAGGCATGTGAAGTCTGCCAATCCACACTTGGCCAGCGTGGTGGACTAAGGCCTAATCCCTCCACCAATCCCCATTCTGAGAGGAGACCTGTGCCCAGCAGTGGGACAAAGAAAGGGTTGAGATGATGAATATAGCAAACGAGCACCATTTTCTGCCGCCCATGACACCTTTGACAGACTCGGGACGACTAATTAAGGACAAGGATGGTTAGTTTAGTTAGTCCTGTTAGAAAGTCTCCTTCCAAGTGCAGCATGCATGTCTGCTAACTCCTTTAAAAAAATCATAAGACTGGATCGATCTTTTATATGCTCAAGTTTAAAACAATAAGTGAATATTCCTTATAAGCTAGCTCACGAGCCATAGACATCCCACTATTGGGCACGGGTCTCACCCACCGTTATACCTCTTTAATCATTTTAATTGATTAACTTTTAATTTACTTAAATCAATAAAAGGTAATAAGTATTCTGTCATCTAGTAATTGTTTTCCCAACCTACTCTCAAATATGTACAATACAATACAAATCTTAATTTGTACACCGAAGAAGAACATGTTACAAGTACAAACAATTAGGGTATACAAAAAGGCGGCCTTATAGCTTATAAGCGATCTCTTCCAGGCAATGTATATGTACCTAAATTTAAGCAATATATTTTGCTCGCTATCGCTTCTAGCTCACCGGATGCAGTGAAACACCTGACTTACATCTTAATTGTATTAAAAAACCTAAGGTTCTAGTGATAAATGAAAGTTTTTCAGACCAGCCATAGGTACCTAATTAACTAAACTAATGGTCTCTGAGTAGGGAGTCGAAGTTCGACCATAACTTTTTTAAATTTTAAACGTTATCAATGTTTTATTGTCAGTATAAATATATCTATCATAGACTTCTTTCATAACCAACAGGCAGTGCATAGTGCAAAATTATCTATTAAGTATCTATCTTTAGTTGTTATAATGTTCGCCTGGGCAGTACTTACTACCATTGGGTAATGGTTCATGGTTTGTCACCTGTTTCATGGCAACGGCAGATGGTTGATGTTTCATGCTCGTTTGTAATATATACAAAATATGCTCTGTCATCTAGGTGTATATAAAATGTGGTTCGTTAAGAAACTGCTCGTAAAATCGTGTTAATCTCCAGTACCAATTTTCATTGAACAAACAAGCGTTTTCAAGTATTCAAGCCTCCATTTTGTTATTCACCTTTTCCCGCCTTTACAGATGGCGCCATTATCGCTGTCAAGCGTAATCCGTTTTTGTGGAAACAAAGCTGTAAGCGATGTCACGCGTGGGACAGGTGTTAGTGAAGAGATAGTGTCGATATATAGTGTCGATACTTTTATCGATAAATTTTTGTACACGTTTCCTATCACATGAAGGGGAAACATTTGAGTTGGTAGCTAAGTAACACGATAATTAAACATTTTTTTAGTCACACTTTACTTCTTTACCGTATTTTTATCAAACTTAATATAAATTAAATAACATTAAATTAGACCATAGCAAAGAAATAAAAGTGTGAAGAAAAAAGAAAGACACTAGCAAACTAGAAACGCTAAGTACCTACATACATGTCAGCATCTTTGAGCCGAGAACAAATATTAAACTGCGAAAAAAATATCTGCCCCTTCCGATAAGAGCCACTGTAATTAAATAAACTTGAACATTTGAAACGCGTAGGCTTCAAAGCAAACTTAGCATTTTATGCTAACGAATTTACCTAAACTAATGAATGAATAATAATATTAACTAAATTCAAAATCTTAAGCTAAGACGGTATTTCTACAATGTAAGCACATTTTGTCCAAACACGTTTAAGCAGTTATGCTGAAAAAATACTGAAAAATAACTTCATCATAAGGCTTGTTCTTCTTGAAAGTATTTAAAAAATACTGTATTGCGTTCAGTTTGTAATGAACACTTGGTTCACTCAAAGAAAAATTGTAGATAAAATTTTACTGCTTTGAATGGTTCAAATTCTTGATTTACTGTACCGAAATAAAGGTTGAAATGAATGACAAACTAACAAATCAACAAACACACTTTCCCATTCATATTACATACATATTAGTAAGGATCTTAATAAAATTTGCATTATGCAAAGAAATAAACGAACTGTATCAGAAAACATACCACTGACAACGAAAATAACAATTTACATAAAATACATTGAGAAAGAAGTTATTGAGTAACTAAATGTGTTCCATGTAATAGAAAACACGCTAGTCTTCCAAGGTCGTATGAATATTATCCCCTGAGGAAATAATTCATTCATCTTTATCTAATCCCAGAAACTCGTCTCATCGCCGGAGTAAAACCCTCGCTGCATTTTTACAGTTCCTTATAATTATACTCTGTTTTTAAGCATGCGAGGAGCAACTACGGAAAAACAGACGGAAAAAGGGTTAAAAGTATTTCGATTTCTTTTTTATAGCCAGAAATAAATTCTACTAAAATTTTAAGTACTTACGATTTAAGCAAGATATCAATAAAATAATATCACAAACCATATCTTAAAATACATTCTCATATATAAGATAAAAAGGTCAGCCTAACGACGGAAAACTCAATTTAATTCTCTAACGAGAAAAATAGTTCCTCGCGTTTCGTTCACTCGGTCCCAGAGTGACAATTCAGCGTCACTGGATATGTGCCAGAATGTCTTCGGTTAAACAAATAGGGTGTACAAGGTCATCGGCGTTCAGAGTCAATATCAGCGGCCTTGAGAAGGGTTAAGTGGATACGCTGCTTATGTCCATAATTGGTGTAAGTGGTCCACGATACTTGGATTCATGGAAAGCCATGGAGTCGGTTTTACCACACACTTTGGCTTTGACATTGTATTATTATGTATTTTTTTATTTTATTATTATTTTTATGTCATGGAAATCTCATCAATCATAAACAGTTAGAATTAGAAAAGTAAAAAAAAGAAAAGAATTAGAAAAGTCTGTCATAGAAAGTTAACAAAGTACCTCGATCATAGTTTGTGGGTATTTTGATAAAATCCTGGAATATATGGCAGTCACTCTGTTTTAACGATTGGGCCTCGAATGGGCCTCTACGTGTCGGATCTGTGTCCCCACGCAAGCCTTCTAAATTTTTGACCTGATTTACACATACTAATAAATTTTTATTTCATGGATTAAGCGGCTAACGCCTCCTATTCCAAGAGAAGACTCGTGCCCAACTGTGGGTCAATGAAAGGGATGTGGTAATGGTAGTTATCGATAACTATCGATAACGCCACGCTTCACTAGTAAACGACTAGGTAGGTACTTGAGTATTCGCGACACGGGCGGGTCATTACAATCGCGTCGTGTACAGAGATAAGATTTACCTCATGAGGCTGTTAGTTGAAATATTTTATCTACCTACTAAGCTCTTGAGAGACCACAATTAGAGTGTGTCCTTTACTAACCCTGCTGCTGCAACCCATAGACGTCCCACTGCTGGGCACCGGTCTCCCCCATAGACAATTTAGCGGGAGGGCTAGAGCATGTTCCACCACGCTGCTCCAATGCGGATTAGTGGAGGAGTTAGTGGCCAACGCAGTGTCGAATGTTCTCAAGCGACCCGAAGGACTTCGATAAGGCTTAGCGATTGTTTTCACCGTTGAAAACGAGCGGGACCAACGGCTTAACGTGCCCTCACCCACAAACCGACCGCGCCCGTCAGTGAATCGACGCGAGCCTTTGGGCTATGGACGAAACATTTATTTATTTACACTATTATATTTATTTACAATTACATAAACATGACAGGTCCTTAAACCTAATGCGTCTACACTCCCCGTGTTACATATCCTAGCTTGAATGTACCTATCTGCTAGAAGTTGTGCGAAAATCAATGTGATGTTATTAACTATGTCTGTAAAAATCCAATCGAGTTATGCAGTTTGGTCGGAAACATCTATGGACTAGATAAGCAAATTTCTTGAATATTTATGTAGATACCTACTAGTGGACGCCCGCAGCTTCGCTCGCGTGGAATTGGATATTTCATACAACCTTTCCACCCCCCTTTTCAACTCTTTACAACACTTGTTTCCAATTAAAAAGTAGCCTATGTCCTTTCTCAGGCTCTAGACTATCTGTGTACCAAATTTCATTTAAATCGGTTCAGTAGTTTCGGCGTGAAAGCGAGACAGACAGACGGAGTTACTTTCGCATTTATAATATTAGTATGGATTTTAATGTGTAAATTCAAGTGCAGTGGTCAAATAAGCCGCTGCCTTACCCTTCGGGGAATTAAACAGGCGTGAAGTTATATTATGTTATAAGTACTATATGGCTAGCTCTGTGGGAGATTAATGTGTTAGTTATACCACGTTATACTTTATATAACTCGTTGCAAACTCGCAGAAACTTCCCCTCGACGAGCGGTGTGGACGCCCCGCTAAACAAAATTTAGTCATTATCCTAAAATTGGGTTAATGTTGCCAGTTTTCGAACGTACTTTTAATGGGTTTCAGGCTAAGGGAATTTATCGTCTCCTAATAGTTTCCCATTATCATTTGAATTGAGCCTATAAGGTAGGTTGTATGTAGTACCTACCTTTTTTTTTTTTTGTTATCGAGGGGGAAACCTTCAAAAGGTACCCGGTGCCGTGGGAGCAACACAGGGTTATGTGGGATTTTTACCGCACTAAAACCCCCCCGGTGGCCTTCCTCGGCGCTATGTGGAGGACCTACGGACCTACCTAGTACCTACCTACATACACCTAAAGAATGAATTCTAGTTTGTCCGGGGCAAAACCACTTACAACGAAAATACGCTGATATTCTAATTTTGTTCTTGTGTACTGTGTACCTATGTGTACATTTGACAAGAAATTAATTTGATTAAGAAATTAAATGTCACTTTTTTAACGGTGAAGGACACATCGTGAGGAAACCTGCATGCCTGGGAGTTCATCATAATGTTTTCGAAGGCATGTGAAGTCTGCCAAACCGCAATTGGCCATCGTGGTGGACTAAGGCCTAATCCCTCCCATTCTGTGAGGAAACCCGTGCCCAATAGTCGGACAAAGAATGGTTGTGATGATGATGAGGTTTTAATAAGTTAAAGTTTACACACTAAAACGCACGTCTTAAAACGCACTTAAAGTTAATATCCAGGATTTATAAATCTTCTAATAATAGACTATAGTTATTATTTTATAAAGATCACCGACTATATTTATGGTATTCGCGTCACGTCCGTCCCTGGAGGGCACCGTTGTAATGGACACCGGAAGCTCGGTAATAGACAGATTCTGACGTCGCACGGGGGATTTACCGATCTTCAGGGCATGGTAGGAGTAATTTTGATGGGTATTCTCAACAATTACTTTTATTACGAAAAAGCTGGATTGGATAGGTACCTACAATTTTATAGGTGGTAGAGCCTATAGGGAACCAAATAGGTTTTATATGAAACCTAATTGGTTCCATATAGAGTTCGCCCGGGGCAGTACCACCGCCCGCCACGATACCTAGTACCATTTCTGCCGTGTAATAATTGTTTTTAAAGCAATTATGGTCCGGTTGGAAAGGTGTGGTTTCCGGTTACACTTCTTTAGAGTCGACCATCTTAGTCCTCAAGGGTAGCAACACATCTGTGACTGACTTAGAACGAGACTCCTACTAACAAGTACTAACTGGATTATTACTAACACCAACTAATAGGACTAACTATCACTAACAGTCCCCAGTCCTCATACCTACTAACGAACTGACCAAGTAATGTTCTAATTAACTTGCTCAACTATTTGGACTAACCATCCCAGTCCCTAATTGAGTCTTGTTCAAAGTCAGTCAAAGTTGTCATGGGCGGCAGCGGATGGGTGGTGCTGCAAGCTCTTTTGCTATACTTGTAACCATAAAAGATTAATTTTCGTCAAGTATTACTTCGACAAGTAATATTTAGTTTTTGATATTTGTTTGTTGTATGTTATTTAGTGTGTAGGTATCCAAATTTGAAATTATTTATATTGTATTTTAAGTCGTTGCAATGCTTGATAAAATAAATGATTTCTTTTTTAAAAGCTTTTATTTAACTTCACTCGTAGATATGTATCTATGTAATCATGTAGGTATGTATGTCCTGGAATCTTGCAATCAATATTTCACCCACTTCCACTGAAGCTATCGAGCTGAAATTTGGCACACATATTTGGTTCCGATGACAATGCATGAAAATAAAAAAAAGTTTTAAAAAGCTTTTTTAAAAAAAATATTTTAAACGGTAAGTATAATTTTGTTTCTTTCTATAAGGTTTGTCACAGATCATGGAGAGACATAATGAATAGCTGAAACCGCTCGCTGCATTCCTTATCAATCTCCGATGGTTCGGGCACGTTTCATAACAAAGGTCCAATCCCCAGAATCTGTCTATTTCCTCCTAGTTCCGGTGCCCATTACAATGTTATTCCGTCCAAAGGACGTGATGTGCTTAAGAAGCTTACTAGGTATGGCAGGAAAAGGGACTCGTAAGTGTATGTCTGATTTTGTATAAAATAATAGTACCAATTACCTTGTCATGTACCCAAAACTATTATGACTATATTGACGGGCCCGTTGGCGCAATCGGTGGTGACTCTGCCTGTTGCGCCAGGGGTTGTGGGTTCGAATCCAACTCAGGACAGATATTCGTGTGACGAACACTTGTGTTTGTTCTGTGTCTGGGTGTTAATATTATCTATTTACTCGTAAGTATGTATTTAAAAATATCTATGTACGTATATAAGTCTCTGACATCCATATTACAGGCTCGCGCCTACTTTGAGGTCAGATGGCCGTGTGTGAGACTGTCCAAGATATTTATTTATAATCATTATGTTACCACAAATTACTAACACCAACTCACAGAACAAACGATATCAGTCGCTATTTCAGTCTTGTCCGTCACAGTTGTCATGGGCAGAAGCGGATGGGTGGTTCTGCGATCGTGTTATCTTCAATAAAAAAAAAACACGTCCCTGTACTGGGTACATTAATATCCTTTTGATGCATCTCTTATCATTCATGAATAAATACAAATAATATGTGCCATCCATAAAATTCTATGCTAAAAATGTGCACAACTAACGCTCGGTGCCTGCGCGACGCAGAATAAAACAAAAAAATAACCCAATTGGGATGTTTTCCCGCGCGCTTTTAACATAATATCTGCTTCTGTTTTACCTTTATAAAATCACTAGTGGACGACCGCAGCTTCGCTCGCGTGGAATTAGACATAAGAATAGTTTCGTTTACACCTAGTAATATTATTTAGCCTATGTCACTCAGTGAAGATGCAACTTTCTAATGGTGAAAGATATTTTGAAATCGGTCCAGTAGTTTTTGTGTGAAAACATTACAAACAAATCATTCCTCTTTATAATATAGGTATACTGGTTGAATGGAAATATACCTGCAATCAGATGGCTTTGAAACGTTAGTCGCATGATCTTTCAGAGAGGACCAAACACATTAAATGATTCGCAAATATACCAGCTTCACAATAAACCCCTAGATGGGATACCGTGAGTGCAAATATTTGGACGGTGTTAAAATGCGGTGATATCCAAGTAGGGTTGACATCATATTTATTATTAAATGCTTTATTGCACTTACAATGTTTACTCGTATAATAATAATAATAAATATCTTGGACATTCTCAAACATCACATGTCTTCGAGAACAATATGCAAGTGTTTAGGTTTCTTGATGTTTTCTTTCACCAATACAACCGGTTTTATTAAATAAATATTATAATTATTAACGCACGAATCGCCTTTACAATCACGTTAAAAGTGTTTGTTAACAAATAAAAGAACCGACCGCTAGACGAATTAGTCGCTTTGCTCTCGTTTCTCCTCTAGACAGATATTATTTTCTGTATTTCATTTTTCGCTGCCAATGAATAAAAAATGAACAAGTATTCAACTCAAAGATAACAGTGGCGTGGCAGACGTCCTTTTGTTATTGTTTAGTTTCATCCAGACAGTTTTCTGCTATGAAATACCGAAAAATACCGGTATATACGAGATATCTTTTAGCACGAGTGTAATCAATGTGTAAACATGTTCGTCAGCATAGTTTATTTGCAGTTGCAGACTAGTGATGGTAAGGGAGTCAATAGTTGTTCGAGCATTGACAGTATTGACAGTGTGTACTTTCTAAAAATCATCTATAGGTACTCAAGTATTACTTTTTATTCCTGTTTAGACCTAACTTTGCGATTTTTTCGAAATGTAATGAAGTGAATGTTATCGTGTATTGATTGAGTTAAACAAATGGATCAAAAATACTGTAAAGTATATAAAATATACTGTATACTATACTTCAGTATACCATATATTTTTTTCAGAATTCTATCATCCAAATTTTTTAAATAAGCACATTCAAGAACACCAGTTATCTCCGAAATCTCGTCTTAAGGGCGAAGTATAATTTGAGCATTTAAATAAGATTTAAATTAAATTCTGTAAAAACATGCGCTGGTACAAAATTTGTTTTATCAATTATTTGGCAATCCAACAGCTGCTAAAATAATATCACATAAGAGACCATATTATGTACAAAATATTATTTTATTTTATTTCGAAGAGGAATAAAAATCTTTTAGTGACTGATGCAAAATTCATTTATTACTGGGTTACTACAGATTGTTAATAGCTGAATATCTTTGTTTTGACACTAAGCATCCAAGTAATTAATTCTGTTATAATGTTTGTGTTTTTGGTACTATACATATTATATTAAATCAAGAACCCGGAAACCTGTATTGCTTTATTGTTTAAAACGAGAATACCCGAAGTACCGGTAATAAGCTGAGCCCAGTACCGGATATTAACAATTAAAAACCGGTCCGATTTTGCAAGCCCTAGTTTTCTGACATCGAGTCGCGTCCGTTCGACACCTGGGATGAATAGATTGCTTCGCCGGTCTTTTCATTCGTTCTTTAATTTTTATTTGGTCTTTATTTATCATCACCTTTGCATTTAATAAAATACTGAAGGCCAGAGCTAGAGCGGTGACAGCACAGTTATCGAACTCGCCGCTCGCGGTCCGGGTTCAAACCCAAGCGGCACGCAACCATACGAAACCATACGGGCACGGGTCTCCTCTCAGAATGGGAGGGATTAGGCCTTAGTCCACCACGCTGGCCTAGTGCGGATTGGCAGACTTCACATGCCTTCGAGAATATTATGATGAACTCTCAGGCATGCACGTTTCCTCACGATGTGTCCTTCACCGTTTTAGCAAGTGACATTTAATTTTTTTAAATCGCACATAACTTAGAAAAGTCATTGTTGCGTGCCGCTTAGGTTTGAACCCGGACCGCTCGAGTGAGAGGCGAGTGCGATAGCCACCGTTTCGTTTCGTTTATGCTTTTAAGTTGCCTCAGAACAGAACTAAAGGGTTAGTAATGTACAGTACAATATACAGGCGTAAATTTATGTTATTAGTTAATGAGTTCTCTCATCATCTTATAACTCTGAAATTCAACGTTAATTAAATCAGTTCAAACAAGCCTTATCCATCGAGATCTAAATCAAATGCAGGTGATCATAAAAGACTGCCTTTGATAACATCGTTACCCAAACACGTTTTAAGTAACGAACAACATAGTTGTATGAAGTAATTTAAACTCCCGAACGGTTCCCTTATCTTATCGAATTGATATTTAGTTAAATTACTCCGTATTTTCGTCGGCTAATTTATATTCAAAAACTTTATTAATATACAAAGTTTCTTCTAATCTAGATCGCCGTCTTTGATATATCTACGCCCCGTTTGAAATTCAGCTACGTTTGTGAAATTTCAATAGTATTTAATTTCTGAGTTTGATTATTGTGTTTTTCTACAGCGATGGATCAATACGGGCGTATTGAACTCTGGCTCTAGTAGATCTGGGTTCAAATTCTAGCATGCACTATCTATGCTTTGATTTACGTTTTTTGAAGTTTTAAAATGAAAATATTCAGGCATCATACGTAAGTGAAATAATATTTTAATAAATTTTGTTGTTTTTATATTTATACGTACCTAATTAGTTTTATTTTTGTATTTTTATTCTGACGTCTTTATTATTATTTAGAGTTTAGTTTTTAGATTGTAATTCCTACCTTCTGTGTCTGGATGTCAATACTATCTATTTAAGTACCTATGTATTTAAAAATATCTATGTATGTATATCAGTCTATGACACCCATAACACAGGCTCGCGCCTACTTTGGGGTCAGATCGCCGTGTGTGAGAATGTCCAAGATATTTATTTATTTACCTATTTATTTTATTTTCTTTCTCTGATTAATTTGTTTTGATCTGTTAAATATTGTACAGCATAAT
Source organism: Carterocephalus palaemon (assembly GCA_944567765.1). Classification (NCBI taxonomy): domain Eukaryota; kingdom Metazoa; phylum Arthropoda; class Insecta; order Lepidoptera; family Hesperiidae; genus Carterocephalus; species Carterocephalus palaemon. The sequence goes on along the minus strand of OX155662.1, from coordinate 8,773,837 downwards.
TTTTCCTAACTTCTTTTTAAATTTCATTTATTTATTAAAAAAAACACTTTATGTAGGTTTATGTTTCCCTGACGTCAAACCTCAGCAATTATCACAACAAATTAACCCAAAATAAATATGAAAAGATTGACATACACTCTCGCCGGAAGTGTGTTTGCTTGATATACTCGTAATTAATGGCTTTGGCTCCAAAAACATTCGCCAAATCCGGACTCTATTGCATTACACATTAGCAAAGCTCTTTATTAAATCAACTACATCTTAACAAGGTACCATAAGAAAGGAAAATATTATACGTAGCGGGGAAACTAAGGGCGGTAGATGGCGGTAGTGTGGCAGGCTGGCCCTGCGAGGGTGGGTATGATAATATTACGAAATACGTCCGCGATTCGTGAGACAGAGTGATTGCATGGTGACTAGCTTGCTTGCATTGAACAAGACATTCCTAATCTTTATGTATTATGTATTAATTCTTTATTGTACACAAAAACAACTTAATTATCTATATCTTAAAGAGAAGTAATTACAAAAGCGAGCTTATCTCTAGAAGAGATCTCTTATGTGAAGTAAGGTAGATGATAACCTATTAGTACTTGATACTTTTCATCCTGACAATGTGTTCCCTTGGGGAGCTTTGCATGTTTATTGGAAATACACAATTTCCTACCTGACTACACTAATAAATATATGAAAGCATAACACCATTTATTTGTTTACTAGTAGCTATTAAAACTAAATATCTTTCTCTTCATGACTATAACTTGGTGACCCTACCGGGAAATTCTGAAGGAACCAGGTAAACAGTCCTATTGCTTTTATTCATATTAGAGGTCCGGGGAATATCCGGGAACTAAGCAGGCATGATTTGCGCAAGAAACACAAGCTCCGTTTATCTTTCCAATTCCACACTGACGCTCATATTTCACCGCCTATTTTTTTGCCAATTTGTCCCTGTTTCTCGCTTTCTTGGATTAAAATATGGTGTCGACGACCGATGCGATGTAAATACTTCGTTGACTTGCGGAATAATATTTAGTATTTTCGTAGGTAATTAATAAATTAAAGGGCGTGGTATAATTAACAAAAGTTGACCATATTATTCCTTGTGATAAATATATTAAATAATAAATATCTTGGACATTCTCACACACAGCCATCTGACGCCAAAGTAGGCGCGAGCCTGTAACATAGGTGTCAGAGACTGATATACATACATAGATATTTTGAAATACATACTTCAATAGATAATATTAACATCCAGACACAGAACAAATAAAAGTGTTCGTCACACGAATATTTGTCCTGAGTGGGATTCGAACCCACGACCCCTGGCGCAACAGACAGGGTCACTACCGATTGCGCCAACGTGCTTGTCAAAGTGGCCTGTGTGGCAAATATAAATTATGAGAAATCATGCATGAATTGACATAACATAATTTTTTTAAAGTACTTAATTACTACTTTTTTACTACAAAGCAAATAAAATACTAAGGCACATATCCGTGTCCTTTTAATAAAAACAAAAAAAAGATATTTTCACTTAAATTTTAGAGTTAAAAATCATCATATTCTAAAAAGCCATTGGCACGGCTGAATAAGCTTGTCACGCTTGTTGAATAAAGTCCGGTTTTTATTTTTATTTTCTCCGAAATGAAATATACTCGATAGAACTCAAGTGTGCAAACATAATGAAACAGTATTTTTGGGCTTACGCGTTAAATGTTGTAAATTCTGTCTTTCAGTTAAATCAGAGTGAATTCCTCATCCCGCTATCATTATCACTGCATCACGTCATGCTGGTAACAATGGCTACCAATTACCATACTGCTACTTACCATAAACCCAGTGGTCTTGAGATTATCAAAATTTCATGAGCTTTTCCGTAATCCGGAGGTCACAGCCGTCAGTCCTGATTGCTTTCAATGCCTCGTCGAATACCTTCGGGTGGCTTAAGAACATTTCACATTGGGTTGACCACTAATTCCACTACGAGTATAAACACGCATTGCACAGAGCAGCGTGATGGAGGACTCTTAACCTCATCCTGATGACAATTGCCATACACTTGCTGAATTGACCCCGAGCTACTACTGGATATTTCAGGTTAGAAATCCCCAATAATAATGTACTTACTTCGCTCGGGAATCGAACACAAGACAGCGCACACAGTCGCGCTAGACTAGAGACAGTTTCTCTGTCCATAAAAAATGCAAGTTTCGCTTCCTCGGGACGCCAGCGCGGCTCATATTTTACTGCCTGTTTTTTGTCATTCTCAGAGTTTCTCCTTTCGCGGATTAAAGTAATGGCGACATCAATCTACGTGTTCCAATTTAGAAGCGTTTTTAACAGAATATTATGTCAGAATTGTCTGTTCCTGTTCCTTTTTCGGCTACAACCCAATACTGACCTTCTCGTATGTACCTACTCTTTTTAATTAGACTCAATAGATTCCGCATAATCTAGTAAGTCATTTGCAGCAAAATAGACGATCGTAGCGTACAAAATTATCCCATTCATTCTATCTCGAGATAACAAGTAAATATTAAGGTAATAATCAGCACAATAATTAGGTATCTTAAAATTAATGCGTACCTATTTTTTTTTGTTTAACGCATGCCATTAAACTTTATATCATATACCTATTACGTATATCGTTTCTTTCTTCTCAACCCTGAACCTCACGAATGAGAGACCAAACCCAGCAACTTAGTTATCATAAAAATTTCATCGGTAAAAATCAACACGACCCAGCCTAACATTTACAACTTCGTGCAGTCATTAAGGCCAAACAACTTCCTATTATATGGTTATTGTTACAAACTCTCGTTATTTTGATCTACTGCCGTAATAGAGACCGGTGTTGCAAAAATTTTATCCTTCTGCGGCAAATATCTAGAGTGCGCATTGAATAATTAGATCCAGTGGCAACTTTGGCCCAGAAATGTTGCAAGGGACAATCCAACCGAGACGCGACCACCCTCAGGATGCTGTTGGGGCTGTCATGCAACCTGCGGAGTAGTGAAGCCACTTTTTTCCGCCTTATGGCAAAAAAGTCGTCCACTCTCGCATCCGCAAACATTCCCGACGCGCTGCAGTGTCGCGGCAGACCCAACAGCATCCTAAACACGTTATTGTATTGGACTCGCAGGACATTGTAGGCACGCTGTGTGTACCTGACCCACAAGCCACTCGAGTAGAAGGATTGGCAGTACGCCCGGAACAGTGTGATTTTTACTTCCCTGCTACACCGAGCGAACCTGCGGGCCAGCATGTTGCCTCGCACTGCCAACGCCCTGCGCTCCCGCTCCACGTCCAGGTCATCCCTCAAGTCTGAGGTTAACATATGGCCCAGATATTTGCACTTATTAACCACTTTCAGAACACAGCCTTCTAAAACAATTGGTGGCACGACAGCTGGTCTGCGTCTCCCCGCCTCAAATACGAGTACCTCGCTTTTCTTCGAGTTATATTTAAGGCCGTGCTCTTTAGAATAGGTTTCGCACACATTTACAAGTCTCCTAAGCGCTTTAATTGATGGAGCCAGCAGCACCATGTCGTCCGCATAGCTGATATTATTAAGACAGGTATCGTCAATATGGCAGCCGACATGGGTACTGCTGAGTCCATCAATCAACTGATTGACATAGAGGTTGAACAGAGCTGGAGATGTCAATCCGCCCTGTCTCATACCGCACTCCAACTTGTACTCATCTGACATCGTATCGACCCACCTCACCTGATTCGTCTGATTACAATACCAGTATTTCAGTAGTTGTGCCGCTTCCTCAGGCATACCTGTTTGATGTAGCTTCTCCCACAGCCTGTCATAGTCCACCAGGTCAAAAGCTTTCGAGAGGTCGAGGAAACAGGCGTAAACTGGTGTCTTTCTGTCTGTGTAATACCTGACAGTGTGCTTAAGGGTAAGAATGGCACTCTCGGTGGACAATCCGGGTCTAAAGCCAAACTGGGCATCATTCAAGCGTATGTATCCAACGAGGCGCTTATTAAGCACGCTGTCAAGTATCTTAGCCGCGGTCGTAGCAAGTGATATGGGCCGATAGTTGGATCTGTCTGACACATCTCCAGTCCTGTTCTTTAATATGGGCACAACTACAGTCCTAACTAACGGGTCTGGTAGGTAAGAGTGACGTAAACAGAGATTAAAAAGCATTGCCAATATACGCGTTATATGTGAGCCTGCATGCCTGAAATGCTCGATACTGAGACCGTCATGCCCCGGAGACTTACCTCTCTGCATGCCCCTTATAATGTCGCGAACTTCTTCGTCGGTAACAGTTAATTTGGGTCTGCATGCTTGCATGGCGGTCCCACCATCGCGCTCTCCAGCTGTTGGCTTATGTAAGAGAGGTTTCACCATGAAATGGTCTCTGAAGCTATTGGCAATGCTTTTGGGGTCACTCTTACCCCCAACGCTCACAGGTACACTCGGTCTATAGTTTAACTTACTCGTTTGCTTCCAAAACCCCCTGAAATCCCCCGAAGAATGCTTTGACGCAAGTATGTCCATCTTTATATTTTCCTGTCTATCCTGGCACCATTTTAGTCTCGACTTAAATTGTCTTCGACTGTTACACATATCTTGATACGTAGGGCCACCACACGGCTTACCGGCTAGCAACCAGGTTCGAAACTTGTCCCGAGCATCCCTGTGAGCGTCGGCTACATATCTATTCCAGCCCGCGATGTGCCCCCCCTTTCTACGACATTGAACTTTACAAGACTTCTTAGCTGAGGTCGTCATAATTTCCACCATATCTGCGTACAGCTTATCTATGAGCACAGTGTGAAGCCGGTTCCAGCAGGGCGCCTGAACGCAACTTGTGAGTTCCTCGGGAATATCTATTTTACTAAGATTTTCGTCACAGTACTTTTGATATGATGTGATCTGCTCTACTCCCCTCTCTCCCCATCTCACTCCATCCTCAGTTACTCTACCCGCTTTGTCCTCACACTTTATTGGTATGTTATTAAGCTCACACACTATATGAAGAGGGAAATGGTCGGACCAGTACACATCATGTTGCACCTGAACACTTCGGACCGTTCTCTGTGCTGCTTCAGTTACAATGCAATGATCCAACCATCTCACACAACCATGCGCTTCGCTTGTAAATGTGTACGTACCAGAATCCACCCCCAACAACTCGATATCTACACAAGATAGGTCATTCTCAACACAGTAACTTAATAATTCATTACAGAATAGCTCATTTGGATGTGCATTAAAATCACCCAGAATATACACTGATTCACAGTTTCTATTCTCTTCTATTACTGCGCTTATTACACTGAGACACTCCGTAAACAAGGGTAAGTTATCTACAGCATTAACAGGCATATAAACACTAAATATGAGTAGTGCCTTATTTTTCAAACACACCTTGATGCAACTTATACGTGGGTTATCACATTCTATCACAGATACCGTACTAAACGCACTCTTCCGCCACATAATGGCCACTCCTCCAAACGGCCTCCCGGTCAGAACACCCGCCGACGTATCCACGGCGCTAGTGCCAGTACAGCCAAACTCACTATCGATGGTAGAAAGCAAAGGTAAGTCGTGGGGAAGGAGCCATGTCTCCTGTAATGCTAGCACATCCACCGACTTACATATTTGTCTGATTCCTTCGATCGAGCGCTTCACGGATTTACAGTTAAAGCTGCACAGTCTACTTTGTATGGGTGTATTATCCATTAGATTTATGAGGTGTTTTCACAGCCATAGCACGTCCCTGCTTAGGTCCCCCTTGCATGTTCACAAACTTTCTAAAAGTAATTCCAGATGGCCATAGTTTATCATCAATGAAACTTTGAACTTTGGACTTCGATACAAACAACTTGAACGAGTTGTAGTCCTTTGCTTCTTTCATTTTAATTTTTATTAAAGATACTCTTTCACCCATTTTTTCATAAATGTAGTCAGAGATATCTTTTTCTGTAACGTCCAGGGCTACATTTGAGACAAACAAGGCTGTTTTCGTGTCCGCCGCTTTAAATTTGCTATCACTAGTTAAGTCTGCCTTTCCAACGAGCCCAGTAAACTTATTTCTTAACCTCTTTCTTTGTACTTCAACCCATTTCTCGTCCGGTTTCTCCTTAACCCATTCTATTCCATTCGTCGAAATCGCCGCAAATGTTGCCTTTCCCGCCTCGTCCATGCTTTGTTTACATAAATCAGCTGTAGATGCGCTCGCGGCGGCGTTCGGCCTGTCTTCGGTAGTGACTGTATCACGTGACGTAATCGCGGTACCCGTTAACAGAATTGGATGAGCGGACGATTCGAACTTTATTTCCATGCTACTATGGTTCATAATTACATCTGACTCTTTACGTGCCTTCCCGCTCTCCGCCCGCTGCCCCGGTGGGACAGAGACGGAGAGATCAATCACCTCCTCGCCAACGGGCGCGCCAGAGGAGGACGGATGCGCTTTTTGCCTTATCATGCGCGGTGTAGCACGATTTATTTCTGCCGCCGTCGGTGATAACTCACAAGCTGATAAAGCCATCGGACCACTGTCTAGATGAGAATTATGTAATGTCTCTCTGAAGAATGCACCACGACGCATGTTAATATATCTCCCTTCGTCAACTGACGGTGGGTTTTGACATTGAGTTAGGTTTTGAATTTCACTTTTTTTGACATAGTCTTTCTTAAAATCATCCATGTTTTTTTGCAATATCATCACCTTTTTGAGTAGCGAAGTAACGTCAACGTGGTCAAATGTGATAGGGGGAAGCTTTTCTAGATCCCTTGCCACAAATACCGGCAAATTTTCGGGGTCAGTTACTTTGAATAGCGATATTATATCGTCCAAGCTTCTTAGCATCTTACCACGACGTTTTCTTATTTTCGACGTGATTTTTAACGCGTCGAAAAGCAAAGACTTTGCTTGTTCAATGTCCTCTTCACTAAACGCACTTTTGCATATGCGAACCAAGCTAACTTCATCCATTATATCAATCTTATTTTGAATAAACGCTAATGGTTCACTGATAACTATATTGCAACTCGCACACTTAATTTTACTACACAGTGATAATGATGTTGGGGATTCATTGTTGGCTATTTCATTGTTTATGTTTCTATCGTATCGTATCTTTTTGGCGTGTAGCCGGATATTGAAATGGCTATGAAATCAGCGGTGGGATAAACTGTTTTAAGATTTCGAGCTTGAAAGCAAAACGGAAGTAATATAGATTATGCTTAATATTAAAGCATGGTGAAAATTTTTATTCTTTTATATATTTTGAAATGTTTTCGCCAAATTTTTCATTCAATTCTGTATCTGTATTTTTATACTTTTTTTTTTATAGTATAGACGGACAAACATAGAGCACTAATTAGATACTAGCCGATGTCCGCGACTAAGCCCGCGTGATAATAAGCCTGTAGCACTCGGTGATAATGTAGCTTTCTATTAGTGAATGAGTTTTCAAATTCGGTCTAGTAGTTTCTGAAATTACCCCCCGATCCTCTTACAATCTTACCAACCTCTTGAAAATATTTGTATTGAACATAATGGTTTAGGCTTTTCTACAAACTTAAATAGGAATCATAACAATTTTAACATGATATGGCTGCAATGTAGTGTCGTACAAAATACTACAATCTTACAAGATTACGAAAAATAACATGTCAACCTACAGATTTCTGTAAAAGATAGATAAAATATTCCGACGTTTCAATACCCACTGCTCGAAAGTTAATTCATTCTTAGCAGAATTACAATAGGTAACCCGTATTTTATCAAGATTTAGTCAGGGGATTAGAAGACTCACCCCAGGTTTGGTACAATCCAACCCAATTAATTCTAACAACTCGGAAGCCCAAAAACTCCGAGATTAAATTACAAAAATAAAATATGCGGAAAAATATGTAATGCGGCACTTGCTGGCCAGTTTCTTAAGATTAGAAAGTTCAACAATTAGGGCGTTTTATTGGAAAATCTTGGGTTGCACACTTAAAATCAGACTAATAAAAGCACGGTTAAGTCCTTTAAAATGTAGTTGTAACCGTGAATGGTTTTTGGTTTGTTGAAATCGTCTGGGTCTATGATAGAGTCATAAACGTTACCGACCTTGTACCTAATGGAGAGATGTATATGCATTAAGAAATGTTGATATATTAATATTCAAATCGACATCTTTAGTTAGTAGGTATGTAACTGTTAGAGATTATAACTAGGTACCCTAGATACCACAACCACCACCCCCTACTCAGCCTGCTGGTAAATCCCGTTCTGAGAGGAGACCCGTGCCCAACAGTGGGACAAAAAAAGCGGTTTACTGACGATAATTGAACGTGACAACGTCTTAAGAAAATACTGATGGAATGGTAGCATTTTTCAAAAGAAAATTTAAATTTTAATTAACACCACATTCACTTTTCACTGCACTTGATACTCGATCAAAACATGTAAATGTTCTATAGTATAGCAGCTGTCCACGCAGACGCATCGCTCACTCAAGTAGGAGAGAGACGGATGTCGAACGCTGCCGAACGCAAAGGCCGATTGTGCTTCTTTCTCTCTCGTTCCGCGCTCTCGCTTGCACTTCAAGCCTTACATGTAACGCCTCAGAGCGAGGTAACGCCGCATGACGTCACACTTTTTCGGATGTGTTGGCGTTCATCGATTTATAAGACGTCAAAAAGGGTTGTGATGATGATGATGATGAATGAAAATGATAATATTTACTTGCAAAAATGTGGTTAGTTTTGAAGCGAAGAGCGAAGAGAGTTTATAGTAAGTTCAAAATTAAAGTCAGTGTTTCAATAAGATGTTAATAACACTGTGTTTATTCAAAGTGAGATAAAAATCAATATTAGAAACTATTAAAAGAATTCGGAATCCGTCACTTTACGAGCATTTTTACACATTACACAACTCTACATCTTAAACCTCTATGGACAAGATTACTGACAAGAGTGACAAGCTGACTGACAGTATCTCTAGCTAGTTTGTGGACTGACTGAGTGCCTGACAGTGACAGTTCTAATGTTTTATTTTCGATTGTTTTCAAGCAAAATTGTTTCATTTAGTTTTAAGTAAATATCAATGTAAAGATGGAAACTTTTGAAGATATTTATGAAAACATCTGTCGAGTTTGCTTGTTACGTGCTGATTGTGATAATATGGTGTCTCTCATTGAAGTTACCAGTACGGACGGCCTGAGTGCTTTCGGCAAAGCGGTGAAAACATTTGCGCAAATTACAATAGAAACAAAAGACTATTTACCGAAAAAGATATGTGCAAAGTGTTTGTTTTTGTTAAAACAATGTATTTATTTTAAATTTACATGCGAATCGGCTGATATTCAACTGAGAAACCTTATTAGAATTGCTCGTGAAAACAAGAATAACTTCAAAGAAAGAGTTGTAGAGTTTATAATGTTTCAACAAATATTTCCTAAAGAAACAATCAAAAATATCGTGAAAAACAACAAGTCTGATATAAAACCGAAAGCAATACCTAAAACTGCTGTTTTTGAACAGCCTAGAAAAACGGAGACTGCAGATTCGAACACAGCATTTGAATTTGGAAATGATTTTGACTTAAACTTATCCGATTGCAATGAGAAAAATGCTTCTAAAAGTGAGCCTGACTTGAAGTCATCAGACTATAATGATGAAGAGGACATTAAGAGTGATGATCAACAGGATCTTTTATTGAAAGATATGGAAGATTTTGTAGAGTCAAGTGATATTAAATCTCAGTTTTTAAACAGTGACATTAACAGAGTTCATTTTTTAAAAAAAAAGAAAAAGCTGAGGCGCATCAAACTTGAGCGCAGGGAGGTTGATTTAAAAAAAGTGCAATCCTCAAAAAGAGTTACTTGTGAAGTATGTCAAAAAGTTTTGGCCAACTCCAGATCATATGAAACTCACATGCAAAGGCATCAGGGCATCAGGTAATGCATATTTAAACATTTTCACAATTTTTCCAGGTCCAACTCCGATGAGGTCTTGCCTAGAAGAAGACAGCGGGAAACTGCTGGTTTTAGATGGCAAAAGGTCGGGCTGAGAGGCATTAGTTCAGGGAGGTTTATATCCAGCATTGAACCCTAAAATGCTGATTGATGGATAGATGACCTATTTTTTTTATGTAGTCTCTGTCTCATTGGTTTATTAGTTGCAAGTGTGAGGGCTAAGCTAGAAATCGTGAGATGAATGAATGAAAGGTCAGGTAAAGTATTATTGGGTTTTTAACTGGTTGGGTTAGGCTAACTTGAAATATTCTTTTTGGTGTGTACACCAACAAGATAATTACACCAACAAGATAAACACCTACACAACTTTAATTAATTAATTAATTTATTTATTTATAATACATATTGTACACATAATTTACAGGATAACCCAAAACATTATGTGCCATAAAAATACTAACACTAAACAAAAAAAGTGCTTAAAATAAAAAATTAATACATGCACTGATTTAAACATAGGTGTTTTACAAGTGTAAACTAATTTGTAATAAGAAAACCTTTGGCAGTAAAAAAAACAAAGCATAGTTGAATTTACTTGCAAGAACAAAGTATGTAATAACATACGTATTAAAATTAACCTAAAACTAAAAAACCTTAATTTTATTAATTTACTTATAATTGAATTTACTTATAAAATACATACCTTAAATTGCCAGTTTCTGAGATTATCACACCTCTGTCTATACCTTTGGGAAAATACAACTAATTTAATGTATGTTATGTCTATGTTATCAAGTTGATATCTACTCATCTAACTCTTTAGATAGATAAAATTGACTAGATGAAATCCAAGGCTTGATAAAATCAAAGTTATGCAGCAGACAAACTATTAAACTTGGTGTGTTAAATTAATAATAATAAAGTCAGTTTATTGACAGAAATATATTTACAGAATGTATTAACAAAATAATCTGTGAAAATTAAGAGTTAGTATGTATCAGGGTTGTTGCTGATGTAGGTTTTTTCAATATCAGCTGATGCTGATGCTGATGCTGATTTTTTAAATTAATATCAGCTGATGCTGATGCTGATGCTGATTTTATTGAAACATGAAATTGAAACTATGAAGTTGTTGGTAAAAGTGATAACTTTATTAAGGTAAAGTCATCTAATTCCGCGGGGTTCCAAAAGTGGCACCATATTCCGAGGTATTTACAAAATCCGTGTTTTCGGCCAAATTACAAGTTCATAATGTTAGTTACATTATTCAATAAATAATTTATCTCTTCATATTTGTACATGCAAAAAATTGCTTTAGTATGAGAACATTTTAAAATAAACGATAAGTTTTTCGCAAGCAGCCGACCCGAATGCTTGCTTCATACATTCTGGACCTTACGCACGTGAATTATACGTTTTTCTAAATAGTGTTTTACATTATAGTTTTACATTGTGCGAGTGTTTGTTTTGGTTAAAATATTTGAAGGGATATATTTTGTATTGAAAATACTTATCATTTGAGTATTTTATTTACTAATTGAGGAGAAAATGAGATTTTAAAATACCGCGGCATTAGATTCCAAATATTTTAGGTAGTTCCTAATTACCGAGGCATACCACGGAAAAATGATTTCATAGATGTCACATATTTTTCAAATTTCGAAAGCAGTTTTATGATTACGTTCTTAAGATTTTAGATCTGATCTAATGCAATCAATTTTGAGTTGATTTATTTAATATGAAAAAATGTATTACTTTTTAGTACTCAGAATTAGAAAACTTGATTTAGTAATTAAAAAGCTATTCCGATGTATTTAAGTCAGAATAAGGTTATATGAAACCCTAAGTCCGCGGTATCGGTATACGTTAAATAGAGAGTGTTCAGTATTTTACACAGCTTATTAGGAAACATATTATGTAAGGTTTTAGTAACTTAAATAATCTTATGTGATAATTATTGTTGGTAATTTCTATGTTGATTTTGATATTTTTTATATTACGTTCTTATGAGTTAAGTGATTTTATTTACAATTAAAAACCGTGACCATTTCATTAATCATCACAAAGAACAGACTGAAATAAATAGATTTTTATAGATAGATTGACTTTTGAACATCATTCTCACCCACCTTTTCCTTTGTATTTTGTACACTCGGAATTAGGACCCAAATGCCTCGGAATTAGGATTTTTACCTCGGAATTAGGCGCTTCGCACTTTTTCTCGTTTTTATTTAATTTTACATTTTTAATCAACTTTTATTGTGAAACAGTGAACATATTTCAAAAATAAGATAACTAATACTTTGGATAAAACTATGAATTACAACAGAAAGGAAATATAAATGCTTAATATTTTATGTTCTTCTAGTTATCGTGAAAATACCGCGGAATTAGGTGACTTTACCTTAGGCATTTTAAATAAAAGGGAAATTGTATTAATACTGTGAAAAAATGCGTTAAAATGAGTCAAATTTGTGTACGTTTACTAACATTCGAACGAACAAGTGAAGTTCGCTCGAAGAACGACTGACAATTTTACGACCTTTAATTGGTCAAAAACCCACGCCGTCATAGTTAAGCCCCGCCTTCAACGGTCATGTCACGACTGGAATATCAGCAATAAAATCAGCATCGATTAATGCGGATGCTGATGCTGATGCTGATGTTGAAACCAATGCTGATAATCAGCTGATGCTGATGCTGATGCTGATATTCGCAACAACCCTGGTATGTATAACTATTTGCTTACTTAGGACAGAGGTTCTGGGAAGTGCTGTTTTTCAGCCTGTTCCTTTTTCCTTAATTGTTGTGTGGTATATGCATTAGTCTGTCCCACAGTTACCAGTGTAACAGTGTGTAACAGATAGCATCATTTTACTTTTTAATGGTAAATATTAACATAGCGCTTCAGCCCGAAGTGAAATATCCTTTCTTATGAATAATAAGATAAGAATAAAAGATAAGATAGCAAACTAGCATGCAGCACCACCCATCTGCTGACACCCATTATGATGATGGTGACAGTCGTAAGTGGTAGTTGTTATTGTTGGTTGGTAGAACATTATTGTAAATAACTAATATGAATGAAAATGAAAATTGTCACTTCATTTGTAGGTAGGACTGGTGTCAGGACTGTTAGTGATAATTAAAATTATTAGTTGTTTTTAGTAATTGGAATAAAACATGACAATTACTAAGGCTCGCATTCCAAGTCTGTCACAAATGTGTTGCTACCCTTGAGGACTAAGCTGGTCGCCTTTAAGGAAGCTTAACCATAAACCACTCATTTCCAACCATACATGCTACTCCATAGGCAAAGAGTTTAGAGACTATCATGACTGTCGGAAGTTTTTATGCCGTCCGAAAGCAGCGGTCGCAATCGCTTCTGCTAAGCTAGAGGTACTGGGTTCGATCCCCGAGTCGAGCAACAACTTTCTAACTTGAAATGCCCAGTAGCTGCTCGGAGTCTAGATGCCAGTTGTATGGCAATATGCTCGCCACCTATTTATTATATGGGACCTAAACATAACTGGTGAAAAGTGGGTGTACTACAATTCTCTCCATAGAGCTGAGTGACTTTGAGCTTGTGCAAGCTAAGGTGTGTAACAATTATTATTTATTGTTAGCAGGTTTATCTGCGAGCAATGCGGGAAAGGATGCGCATCGATCGAAGTGTTGCATCTCCACCAAGTTACCAAGCACGGTATCGGTCCTTACCTCCAGTGTCAGCATTGTCCCTTCCGAACGGCGAGGAACTTTGACTTGGTCGAGCATGTCCGCATACACACTGGCGAGAGACCATTCACGTGCGACCAGTGCGGTCTCACCTTCAGAAGACGGTGTATTTGGCAGAAGCATTTGAGACTCCACTCCGAGAAGACCGTTCAGTGCCCAATGTGTCCGCGTAAGTTCTTCAATCGAGGGCAGATGCTGGCGCATTCTAACAACGTTCACGATAGGGTGTACATGTATGCGTGTGAGCATTGCGGTGCGACGTACACGAAGACCGCAACGGTCAGGAGGCACATGACGGAGAGGCACGGGATCCCTAGGGAGGCGCAGGGGAAGGTTCTCAGGATCAACAAGGGCAGTGGGTTTCGGGAGCGATGATGACTGGGTGATTAAACTTGGGCATGAATTGGGGAGCATTGGAATTGTGTCAAGGTTTTCTTGAAGCGGGAAGTCTGTCGCGGACGAACGGCACGGCATGGCGTGGTAGTGCGACGTCTGCGACGGCAAGTTTTTAGGGTTGCGACCTATCCTATGACGCTGACGGGCACACTGAAAACCAGCGTCGCGGCTCTAGCAGCAAAGCTGAGTGCGTTCGTTTTTCTCATAATGTAGCATCTTTTTTTTTTTCTTTTCTTTCATTGATTTAAGTTTCTGTATTTTTTTAGATGTTTTGTGATGCAGCGTACACAAAGTGGAAATAAAAGTTTTTGTATTCTATTCTATTCTATTCTATTCTGTAGTGTTTGTGATCTATAATCTAGTAAACATGACGTTGTCTCGAGCACACGGGGGCGGGGTTAACAGTCACGTATTAGCCACGGGCGATAACGGACGTTTACTGGCGCACTGGTCTGGTAACGAGCCAATTAACGTACCTTTTGTGACACGGAGTACTACATTTTCTATTCTATTCTACTCTATCCACGACGAGTCGTTATCGTCAACGGTACGGCCCGGCCGACGCACCGTGTCGTCTGTAAAAGCGCAGACAAGTCCGAGGCGGTGTCGGATCCATGGCGTCTCCAGTCGGTATGCTTCAATGGTGCGGTGTTCAGGGGCACGGTATAATTACCGTCAAGAAAAGGTTACCAGCCCCTGACACGGTAATCCGTTATTCTGAGAATGTTTTGTACCTGTGTCCATTATTATGTGAAGTGTGATTAGAATAGAATATAATATATTTATTTGGTACCTACAGAAACTACAGCAAATTACTTATAAATATTATTATTTATAAGTAATTATAATTATTATATGTATTAATATTATATTTTAATTATTTGAATAAATTCACTAAGGAAATGTGTATGTGATTATTTGAATAAATTCACTAAAGGAATGACATATTTATGTGTATTTTTTTTCAACATAACATCCTGAACTCATAACAATAATAATATGACGGTTTAAATTGATTGTTTTTACATAAAATATTATTTTACTGAATTTAATTGAATTGAAGGTGAATTGTTTTATTATTATAAAACAATTTTGGAATTGGTTAGTAGACTTAGTAGGTACAGGTATTAATCATTCGAACTATGCTACACAATCGGGTGCATTGAAAACTAGCGCTGCATATTTCGCACACGTACTGAACGCTGTATTGATATGGTGAGTTCGTTTCTTTCATTGCTAGTTTTTAGGTATTTTATATTATTTTGATGTTTAGGCTGAGTCGATTAGTATTTAAAAAAATTGGCAATTTATTTTTGTCGTTTTTTAAAAACACCTTTAAGTTGACCAAAAATTTGATGAAGGCAAAGTTACTAACCTCAAAAACCTTATAGTTCATGTTTTCTTACACTGTATCGCTGTAAATTCAATGGTTTTGGATTTCTCCATACTATCGAATAAAAAAAATGGTTGTAAAGTCCGTATACACTTGGCACGGTGACGTCACACTTTTTGTCATATGTGTAGGCGTTCATCGATTTATAAGACGTTATCACGTCAAAAACACATTAAAGATAACGCATATGAAGTCTGCCAATCCGCATTTGGCCAGCGTGTTCCGGGCCTCTTAATCTGAGAGTAGAGCTATGGCCAAAAGGGTCAAAACAAGGTTAGTGATTCTATTCTCTTTAAGGAGTTCCTGCTAAATTTTGTTCCCATTTATACATGTAGATTAGGTATATATTTGTGTACCGGTAATTACACAGACATAAAGCCTCTTGAAAGCCGGAAGCGTCTAGTGTTTGCAGAGCTCCTTAGTTGCATAGACGAGTACCTAGGGGACTGCGGTTCAGATTCCGTAACGAATTTATGGGCTAAAAGTGGCTTCAGTGTTTGTGCTATCCCTGGGGATAGACTATACGTCCTAACTACTGTGTAATGTACTCAGTTGTCCACTTAGTTGGTTATTAAGTTAGTTGATATAATTGGATTTTTTAAATGTTAGAATGTTAAATAAAGATTATTTTAGTTTTATAAGGGTTCCGTACCCAAAGGTATAACGGGACCCTATTAATAAGACTTCGCTATCCGTCTGTCACCAGGCTGTATCTCGTGAACCGTGATAGTTAGACAATTGAAATTTTCGATGATGATGTATTTCTGTTGCCGCTTTAACAACAAATTCTAAAAAACAGAAAAAAAAAAATTAGGGGAGCTCCCATACAACAGACATGATTTTTTGCCGTTTTTATAGACTCATGAAACGTGATAGATGGACAGTTGAATTTTTTGACAGGTGATAGGGTGATATACATATATTTCTGTTGCCGCTAACAACAAACGTAGTAACTAAGTATTTAGTAATCTGTGCCTCGAGTGCTTTGCACATGCCCTCTCATTTCATAAAACCCGAAGATGAACCGATAGAACAAAACAAACTAAAATTTTACTTGAAACTGGCATAGATAAAGATAAAACTATTGCCATAATTATAAAAAAAAAAAACTAAAACTGTCTTGCCGCCATTATACTGTTTATTGGTTTGATACTTTGACACATATCCCTATCCCTTTCCCACGCACGCTCAAGCCGATGCACTCGCAATAAGAGAGGGACGTCAAATTCAGTCTGCGATAATCTCCCGCGCCGGTCGTAGGCAATTAAAACGTTGCGATTAGTGATGAGTAGGACACGAAATAAAAATGAGTTTGTAAGAGTAGCCTCTTTTTTGTATTGAGCCGCTACAATGTCCCACTTCAAATGAGGCGAGGCGTTCGTCGCGCGCGATACATTTGTACTACGATGTCCCATTTCAAACGAGGCGAGGCGTTCGTCGCGCGCGATACATTTGTACTACAATGTCGCACTTCAATTGAGACGAGGTGTTCGTCGCGCGCGATACATTTGAAGTAACTAGAATGACTTGGTACTTGTATTGTCCTACCTTACAATGTGTGACTGACGTAATAATTATTATTTATTTTAAACGTCATTGTGTGTGTTGAACGTACCGCGACAACAAATTTGAAGTAGTACGTAATAAAATTTTGAGCCGCTCTTACATTTCTACGTCATGTCCGGGACAAATGAAGTGCCTCTTGTATGTCCTACTCAACACTAGTTGCGATAGAATATACCATCAATAAGTTGTAAAACCCAAAAATATGCTAGTTTTAGTGCCGAAAAAGGAACAGGGATCCCTGGTGAAGTGTGGTTCGGTGTGTGCTTGAAGAACATTTCTGGATTCTGCCGGATTTTCCCGCGCGCCCTACCGGCGAGCGCTCAACGTGTAACGAGGTAAGCGTGGCTTTCCATTGATTGCACAATATAATCCCAAATACAGTCCACAATCCGCAAGGCCTAGTTTAGGCCTCTTTCACCGCTTCCGCGTCAACACTGAAAATCCACTACCCGGCTCATCTTATCGCCTTTTCAAATAAAACTAGGTACCTATTTACAATTACAATTTAACCCAATACATTTAAAAATTATTACAAGAAAAATAAAACCATGGTATAACACCGTTTTTTGCTAGTTTAAATGTACAACCAGTAGGTACAACATATTACTCCAACTTTCACAGCTCTTTAATTGTAAAGCTTTTCGTCTACGAGAGATCATGCGTCATCATGCTTATAAAGCCTACGTAATAGAAGGTATTAGGATATTTTTTTATTTTTCAATCATGTTCTAGATATTCGATATTTATAAACCAAAGTACCTGCAGTTTTCTTGCAAACCTATACTTTAAAACAACGTACAAGTCGCCTTATGGTATGAGTAGATGCATAATTTTGGGTCTCCTACCGCTGACCCTGCTAGAGAAATTCGATTTATCGATAGATCAGTTAGTAGTTTAAGTAGTTTTTAGTTACCTAGACTTTCGTTAAGCGTGTCTAATCACCTCATAGCGAAATAAATTATTTGACTTTGACGATAAAATCTATCTATCTATCTAACTTTTGATCGGATTCTGATCGGCGGAACTCCTAGATTTTGATTATTTATATACTTTTCATATTTAAGCCATCCCTCAAGGACAGATGTAGTAGGTGCGGACGAAGCCGCGGGTAAAGCTAGTAGTAACTAATATTATGCTGCAACCTATGCTTCATACGTGGTCATAACACATTAGGTTTCATTGTCTTGCGATTTGCAATGACAATTCAATTCGGTCTCCGAATGACCAAAATGGAGTGTAATGGACGTCTTACGCAGTACGAGTAGGAGCCACTAAGTTTCTGAATTAATAAAATCATTAAGCAATTTAAAGTTGCGAGCAGTAGATAGTAAAGTGTGTCACAAGTTTAAAATGATGGCCGTGTGTGTATGGTTTATTTTTCAAGTAATTATGTACTTATTTACCTTGCCCGCCCTTTAGAGGAATACGCTTGTACTTATGTTTATATTTTATGTTATTTAGAATACATATCAAAAAAAGCTTCGAAATTCGATTTATATCATACGAGTAGCTCTCAGAGGATATCAAACTGAATCATATAACTTCATACTCCAAATCAAATTTGTATCTATTAACAACTCCATTGTTCCAACCCAACTACGTACTAATCACGGTACCAACTAATCCAATTTCTCCTGGTTATTCCGGGGCCCGGTAAACTCGTATCGAATCAAACAAAAGATTTCCAATTTAATTAAAACCATTGTTAACGTATCCGGTTTGTGAAGTAGCTTATAATTGTTCTGAAGCGCTCATAACCTTACTGCTTTGGTATATCGTACGAGATTGACGGAGTTAAGCTCTGAACAGAACTATACTTTCGCAACGATACCTATTGTCGCCTCGCGTGAGCGGATTCGGTTTTGGGATGGCCCACCACCACCACAACCCTTTCTTTGTCCCACTGTTGGGCTCGGGTCTCCTCTCAGAATGGGAGGGAATAGGCCTTAGTCCACCACGCTGGCCAAGTGCGGATTGGCAGACTTCACATACCTTCGAGATCGTTATGATGAACTCTCAGGCATGCAGGTTTCCTCCTCACGATGTGTCCTTCACCGTTATAGCAAGTGACATTTTATTATTTCTTAAATCGCACATAACTTAGAAAAGTCATTGGTGCGTGCCACTGGGGTTTGAACCCGGACCGCTCGAATGAGAGGCGAGTTCGATAGCCACTGGGCTGTCACCGCTCACGTTTTTTTAGCGATTACGGTACTTATTGCATCATAAATGTAATTAATTATACAACAGCAGTAGGTAATTTTCGCACCATTGTAACATAGGACCAAGTACACCACAGTTACTAAGATTTTCTCTCAAGTTGGTTATTCTTTGAAGTGTCAAAAGCACAGGAGATGGGATGGCCCACTACCCGGCAATTTCATTTCATTTCAATGTTGTAGTTAGTAGGTACGTTTATAGAACAGGAGAGAGGCTGCTACCCTGCTGAACACCAGCGCGTATAGGACGAGGGTCTGAGACGCGGTTCTCCACCAATACAAAGAACCACCCATTAAGTATCAGTCTGCAACACCAAACACGCGTGCACGACGAACGTCGATCGAATGCTTTCTCTATATCGAGAAAGATACCGACCGTGTACCGATATCTGAGCTAAGCAACGTCGGGCGCAGTTAGTGTGGTGACCGATAGTGATAAACATGGGCGCTTCCGTGGAAGTTTCAGAGGACACGTTAAGTCGTAGATCCCAATTGTTTTCAATTGTTAAGCAATCGTTAAGTCTTGCCGAATGCCTTCGGGTGGTTTGAGAACATTCAAATGTGTGTTGGTTGTACCTACCATGTAAGTATATATCTGAACTAGTGGACGCCCCGCAGCTTCGCTCGCGTAGAATTAGACCCATTAACGACATCTACCCGTCTAACGACTTCAAAAACGGCAAAATTTCATACTAACTTTACACCCCCGTTTTACCCCCTTAGGGGGTGAATTTTCAAAAATCCTTTCTTAGTGCTCCCCTACGTTATAAAAGGAACCCCTGTGCAAAATTTCAAGTTTCTAGCCCTTATAGTTTAGGCCCTGCGTTGATATGTCAGTCAGTCAGTCAGTCAGTCAGTCAGTCAGTCAGTCAGTCAGTCAGTCAGTCACCTTCTCCTTTTATATATATAGATTTATATTTCAAATAAAAAAAACTATTTATAGAAATGAAAAACCTGTTCAGTTTCACAATAGTACTTATACCTACCTAGATAGAACGCAGCTTAACCTGCACTCAAAAGCATTTTCTTGAACACTGGAAAAGGATCAAAATTTGCAAAAAACCTCCCTTTAATTCTAGATTGCAGCATTGGGTTCATCAACCCCCAATCAGGTTAATTCCTCGAGCAAAATTACAGGCATTACATTCTGCGACAGTAAAATATTCGATAGTAGGTACGGGTCCCTATTAATGCTCCTAATTGGGTCGTGTCCCGCTAGTGGAGAGTTACTGCTTACTTTCTTTATAGGCGATTTCGTCCGCATAATTCCAACATCTCCAGGGAACGTGCTTTTACTAAGATAAATGGTGGTAGAAGTAAACCCGCTCATAATAGCCCTATGACGTCGATCGTACGTGGTATCGAACTAAGCTAGGTCACGTGCGATGCATGGACGCTGACTGCTAGTGGAAAGATCCATCAATGGATCTTTTCAATGGATTTAAGTGGATCCAAACCCACTCGGCGGCCTACTCCGGCGCTACAGGAGGGCTCCGGGATCTCTTGTAGAACGCGCCGGGCCCCTCCGGCGCTGCGCCCAAGACTGGCTCATCCCGGTTTACACAAAGCTGTGCAG
The DNA here is from genome assembly GCA_944567765.1 of Carterocephalus palaemon. Lineage (NCBI taxonomy): Eukaryota > Metazoa > Arthropoda > Insecta > Lepidoptera > Hesperiidae > Carterocephalus > Carterocephalus palaemon. Next base: position 8,753,001 of record OX155662.1, on the reverse strand, counting down.
CCACAAACAGCGTCGTCTTTCCCGGGGTCACATGATGGACGATTCGAGCTCCCACTCTCACCGCCCGCAACCCCAGAAGTCCCCTTTTAGTCGCCTTATACGACAGGCAGGGGCTACCGTATCACTATTGTTAGTAGTAGGTACACCTATTCCCTATTCGTTTATTTAACTTACTATCTTCTCTACCCAAAGGTTGTCTGGAAGAAATCGCTACTGTAGCGATAAGGCCGGCTTTTGGCCACCACTAGGTCATCGTTTGTGTTTTTATTGTATGTCCTTTATTGTGTTATTGTGGTGTGCATTAAAAAGTATTTGTATTTGTATTCTGGTCCCGAGCTACAGGGACACAAGTTGTATATCCGCTCCAGGCTTACGAGTACTTATGCGTCGCCGGCATGGTACGCATTGTTGTCTAGGTGGTCGCGCAATCGGCTGCAGGCCCAGCAAAACAATCTGCGAGTTATTACTCAGGCCAGTCGCTACATCAGGAACGATGTGATCGCGTGACCTAAAGGTTCCGATGGACGCCTTCGTGGGGGAGCTGGCTAGGCGTATGTTCGCCAAAGCCGACAATAACCCCCACAGAGGACTCCACGGCATAGCCCCTTCTGCGCGTTTATCATAAGGGCGGCCGCTCCCTCGGGAGCTCATTAGGCCAACGGCCCCCTATCACCTTCAGGCCGGTAGCGACTAGCAGATTGATGGTCACGCAGGCGAAGGGACTTACGTAGTGCAACTACATATTTACGCCTAACCGCGCAGCCAACTTTTAGTTGTTTTTATGTTATGTAAAACAACGCCGCGTGTTCACAGAGATCGAACCCAGGAATTCAGCAGGCCCGATTGCTCTGGCCCAACGAGTTTAAAAGTAAACAAAACGAAAAGCAGATCCTTTGAGGCAAACAATATTATTTTTCCAGACAAAACTCGTTACGGGCAAATCTAACCGGCAATAGGAAACGGCACGGACCGCCATGATCGGGAAATACAATTAAGATTAATAGTCCCTTGTCAACATAAACAGGCGGAGGTAGCGGGAAGCTAAAAAATATCAGCCAAGGACGAGCGGCTCCAATGAGGGTTCTTATTCGCTCGCGTAGAATTAGACCCACTGTCGACGTCTGCCCGCGTTCGGGTTGCCCACTTGACTTCAAAAACGGCAAAGTTTCATACTAACTTTGCACCCCCGTTTTACCCCCTCAGGGGATGAATTTTCAAAAATCCTTTCTTAGTGCTCCCCTACGTTATAAAAGGAATCCCTGTGCAAAATTTCAAGTTTCTAACCCTTGTAGTTTAGGCCCTGCGTTAATATGTCAGTCAGTCAGTCAGTCAGTCACCTTCTCCTTTTATATATATAGATAGATTAACGCTCTATAAGATAGTAACGTCCATAGCCCAATGGCTCGCGTCGATTCAATGTGATCAAAAGAGTTAAGCAACGACGGGCAATCGGTTTATGGATGGGTGACCGCTGGTGGCAAAATTTCATGGACGCTACCGTGCTTCGGAGAGCACGTAAAGCCGTCGGTCCCGGTTGTTTTCAATGATGGAAACAGTCGTTAAGCCTTGTCGAAACCTTCGGGTGGCTTGAGAACATTCGACACTCCACCAATCCTCATCGAAGCAGCGTGGTGGAGTATGCTCTAGACCTCCCACAGCAGTGTCTGTGGGGGAGACTCGTGCCCAGCAGTGGGACGTCAATGGGTCGCAGCGGCACATTGCTGTGTAGATTGTAACATACTGTTTTATTGGTAATTAACAGGTTATTTCCGCTTTAATTACAATATTACGTATTTACCTTACCGAGCAAAGCTGAGCATACCACGCTGAGCTTCTATGAGCACGTGAATGAGGCCAACGGTAAATACCACGTCGTTCCTCCTTCGATCCTTAAAATCCATAGGATCCATTATCTTATGGTAACTTCGACTACGGGCCCCTAAATAAGCTATCACCGGATTATCGGTATATCTGGGTTAGTGGGTTTCTCATATTGTTTTATGGTAAGAAGTTCTTAACGTTTCCTGTGCACGCGCGCTTCTTGGTTAGTAAGAAATAATAACTTATCTAGGTACTTTACCTACATGATACTTTAAACAAAATCGAAGTTAGTAAAATATCAATCAATTACTTTAGTATCAGTTAAAATTATCTTTCTACAATTCAACCTTAACCAGAACCTAAATAAGATATTCATTATGCCATTGTTGGCTCTGTCGGAGCTTCATTTGGCCTTAAAAACTTCCGACAGTCGGTCAAACCACTAAGCTCTAACCCACGATGGAGCAGTATTATTATTAAAATACATTAAGTTCACCATACTTTTCTGCTGATGAAATAACAACAATGTGTTTTCAGAAAATCTTTATGAATCTTTCTGTGTTGAGTAGGTACATAGATTTATTATACTAGATAGATTGGCAATGCGAAAGAGAAATAACATAGATACTCATATGTTAGAGCGAGATAGATAGGCGATACCATTTGCGTACACGCTATAGGCCTGTATTGGCCCAACGTCAGTTGTGAACGAAAGAAATTTAGCTTATTTTTCTAAATCTCACGTTAAAAGCGTACATTTGGTGTGATTTAGACGTAAATAATTATGGTTACGTGTACAGTACCAGGATGTAACTCATCTTAGAAAGTAAATCCACAGAATTATACTACATTTCATATTATGAAATTTAATTCACCTATTGCAATGTTTGAGAACTTTGAAAAAGAAATTATTAACAAATGGATGGCTAATAATTATGATATTTTAATATAAAAATGCTTTGAATGCATAGGAATTGAATATAAAATATTATCAAATAAGTATGTACGTGAATTTCTAGTATTTCTCACCTCAATCCTTTAGAGATTGACGTACTTTCGACAACCGCTTACAGCACACATGCACATTACACGCGTACTCGTGTAATTAAGTTTTGGTCTCTCTTTGATGTTTCTATTGCCAATCTTTCTCTAGTATAATAAATCTATGGTTGAGTAACTAATCTTAATTCCTTAAAATAAAGGATGAAACCACTTACCCGGACAAAGACGGAATGTCCCACCTTATACCTTTCTCTTCGGTGCTTCAGATAAAAATCCGTCTCAGAAAATAGAAGTTAAATGATTTCCCTTCGGCATGACCACAAAGTAGATATTAGGAACAGAGGCTAAGCTTCGTAAGAACATGCAAAATTGTTACCTATTTTGGTAAGGTTGTCACAACAGGTTAAGAGAAATTAAAGAAATCATTTGTTAAATTGTTTTATTATTCAGAACATAAAAAGAATACTACAATAAGAAACAATACAGAATAGAAAATAGAAAATAACATACTTTACAAATTTCTTACTCTAATAATTTTATTTTTATAATTTTTATTTTTTAATATTTTATTATTTCTTTTTATGGTATGGAAAATTCTAAATCTAATATATAGTTTTTTCAAGTAATGTATCAGGAAACACTCACATGGCATATCAAATCCTAGCTGCAGCGTCAGGTTATAATCTATCATATTATTGTACTGTCACCGAAGTTACGCAGGAAAAATTTCAGTTCAATAAGACATCTGGATGTGGTTCAAATCTCACTTGCAATACTTAAATTTAAAACACATAGTACGTACCAACCCACCCACATACCTACAAATGTTCTTATTAAAAAAAGGATAATTCCGTAAAATAAAGGTACTTACTTGAAAAAGTAATAATCAAATATTTACTTACCTATTGCTTGGGATAGTTGAAGTATGATATATTTTTATTTTTTCTAGCATTATTCATACACACAGTACAATATACAACCATTATTATTAATACCACGTTTTTATATTAGATATTCAAACTTGCAACTAACAAAACCAACAATGTGCGTAGCGATTACCCTGCGATTTTCAACTTGATGTGACAGCGTCAACCGGTTTTTTCCAGTCTCGCCGCGTACGCGACAAGCGGCCAGTGGCCACACATAGATGTCCCGCGTGCTTGTAGGAGTGCAACCGATTTGCACGTTCTTAAGAAGCTTAATCTCTGTTCCTAATATCTACTTTGTGGCATGACCATCTGTTCAGGTGTGGCCCAAGATGAAATGCATCAGCGATATGTTATGTCAATAGGCATACAGCATTGACAGGCATAACTAAATAAAAGTTAGACAAATTACGTTAGATTTTAATAAATTATGTTATTATTAAGTTATTAGGTTATGTAACTTAAAATTATTAATATTTGTTAACATGGTAGATTATCACGCTAACGCATAAGGGTAGCCTGTCAAGTTAGTCGTTTTATTAAATAAATAAATACTTTGTTAATTCGAAGTGCTGAAACAGTTACATTGGTAACTTTTTTTTATTACTTACGCATGTCACATGAATTTAACAGTTTTGGAGTTTTATATCTAGGTATAAAGTATAGTCTACAGTGGTACGGTAGTCCTCGCCTGTCATCAAAGGCGACTATAAGTTGACTTCTGGGATTCTGGCGGTGATAGTGGGAGCTCGAATAGTCCATCACCCACCCTATCTAGAATAATCTTTAGAAATATTAGGTATGTTATCGTATTTCCCTTCATTTTTTAATACGCTTTTATTAGTTTCACCTGTATATATATGTATGTATGTAACCGACTCCTTTGAGCTCGATTTTGTCTTGAACGATCAGATTTAATTCAAACTTTGCACACCTGTCAAAGACCGATGACAATACAATAATATGGTACTATCGAACTGATCTGATTATGGAGCCGGAAGATATTAACTGGAACTTCATGATGGAATATCGTATCATAGTCGTGTTTGCACTTGTGGTAAAGTCTTAAAACGTCTAAAAACTTTTATAGCTTAGTTTGTTAATTTGTTTTGAATTTAACTTTTCTCTGTTTTCTAGTTCAATAACACAATATTTTACTAAAAAAACTCTTATGAAGAAATATTATTAAATCGCTTGCGCTTATACTTTAACCCGCGCGATCCCTAGAGGCAAGTCCGCTTACTTCCAACTTGTAATGTTTGCAGAAATAGGGTTAACCGTTTCGACTTTTTTAACCCTCCCAGAGACAGGTGACGTCATTCGGGTTAATGAGGCAGCTGCGATAGGGTTAAAGAATTATTGGGGGCGAATTTGATGTGATTTTATTATTCTTTCGGGAGAGCCGTTTAATTTGATGAGGGTATAGTTCATTAAAGAAATGGGAGTTTCAAGGGAAAGGAAGGCGGTCACATTCAGCTTTTAGGGTTCCGTAGTCAAGAGGAACCCGTAGTTTCGCCATGTCCGTCCATCTGTCTGTCTGTCCTGGTTTAGTACACTTTTGTATTAGAAACTTTGTAATTTGGCATGGGTAAGTAATTAATTTCGCCGATCATTATAGGTTTTTTTTATCAATAAACAAAAATCAACTAAAATATGACTCAAAGAATTATGTAAACCTATGTCAAAACAATTGTATTATTAAATACATACACACAAAAAAACAATATTAAATACATATAAGTATTCAGGTATTAATTTTTATCAATATAAAATATGGTCAATAATTGGTATTGACCATATTTTATATTGATAAAATTAATAAATTAAAAAACAAAACAATGTAATCAATCATTAATATTAGAATTAAATTAATACGTTATTAAATATTGAAGTATTATATTAATCATTTAATTACCAACTCGGTTAAGTTTTCCCTGTAGCTCGGGACCAGAATAGTGCTACGGTAGCCCCTGCCTGTCGTAAGAGGCGAATAAAAGGGGGCTTCCGGGGTTGCGGGCGGTGAGAGGGGAGCTCGAACGTTCGCACCGGCGCGTTCTAAAATAGATCCCGGAGCTCTCCTGTAGCGCCGGAGTAGACAACCGAGCGGGTTACAGTGGGTGAAAGTCCCACATAACCCGGCGTCGCTCCCACGTCGCTCGGGTACCTTTTCAAGGGTTAAAACAAAAAAAAGGTGGTGTATATGTGGGGTAGGTGATGGGTATAGTAGGATTGTCGTTCCGAGTAGGTTTACCGACGCAACCCAAGCTAAGTTCGATTTCCGCCGTGTAATTATGTTTTTAAAGAAATTTTATTCCGATTGGAACGGTAGGTTTTACGCTTTTTGTCATAGCCGAATTGATTGCTAGCACATCTCATATACCTACCAAGAATTATCAATTCATAATAGGAATGAATAATAAAGGTTCTCTCCGCTAAGAAGTCTTGAAGAATACCAACTTAATCATTCTAAATACAAGGAATTTGCTGCTTAATAAGCGTGGTAAATAACTTTTTAAACCTTTCAATCTCTATTGAGGTCTCAGCAGCATACATCTTAACTAACGTTTATGTGCGTTTTATATGGCATGGCTCATAGACTTGGAGCGAAGTGGAACAGCACATCAGGCCAGACAACCTAATTATTATCTGGTCTAAAGTGCTGTTCCACTCCGCTTGTTGCGGGTTGCGCTGAAAATCAGCGGCCTTGTGTCACAGGGCAGTATGCTGAGCGTAACCCTTTTTTTCACGCATGACGCTGTACATAGTTTAAGTTAATTGTTAAATTGTCGATTGTATAGTGTTTTGTGTGAAAAATAAATATCTTCTTCTTCTTCTTTTTGTCTGAGCTGATGTGAAACTCCACTGACCTATGTAAATAGGGTTTTGGTTGGTAACCCGAAAGCAACAGATCATGTAGGTAACTATGTGACTATGATTTAGTGTGATAATAACACATTTACACTCTTTCGGGATACCAATAAAACCGATCGATAACATCCTCATTGGTTTTAGTTACCTTCACTGACACCCTGCTGTTTCGTGACGCTGAAACGGCCATTAGGACCAACAACTATTTGTCGATTCGAATAAAATCATCTCGTGTATAAAAGAAAGAAAGAAAAACTTTATTCACATATACAACACAATAGACACAAGCTTTACATCTACATCCAAACATAATAAAAATAAACTAACAAAGAATTTTAAATTAAATTAAGACGTTGGACACTAAATAAAAATCCATACTAATATTATAAATGGGAAAGTGTGTTTGTTTGTTTGTCCGGCTTTCACGTCGCAACGAAGCTATTATATGGTATGGTTTTTGTGTGTGGAAATAGTGAGGAGGGTGGAGAGTGACGTAGGCTACTTTTTACCGCGGTAAAACATCCCCATCCATGGGAAGATCGATGTTTTGTTATTTATTAGATATTTAGTTCCGGATGTTCTTAATAGATGGCGTTAGTAAAATTCATTTGATTCACACCCATTTGGAAAACAAATCACACTTATATGTGCTCTCCACGTTAGTATTTCCTGTAAGCAGTAGGTACGTAAGCAGGATCGATGGATCCTGCAGCAATCTTCACCAGCACACTTCTATTGAAGTTAGCTTAAAGCTCCAGTAAGTCAGTTTACGTACACATTATCTGCGGTCAGCATTACCTCTGGTTCCTCTAAGTATCTTTTAATCGTGGAACTGTCCTATTCATCCACCACAAATGAGTCATGTATAATAAACAACTCTTTGTTAATTCCCTTTGACCACGCGGGCGGAGCCGCGGGTAAAAGCTAGTATAATAATAAGCCCCAGTTCTGCATGACATTCTCATAGGAATGTGAAGTCTGCCAATCTGCACTTGTTCAGCGTGGTGGATTATATTTATGCTGCACTATACGCATCTTTCTACTTATATCTATCATGCCTTTGTGTTGTGAAAATTGTGAATATGGAATGAAATAAAACTACTGAAGAAATAAAACAAGGAATGTAGTTATAAGTATTTATATACGGTTCCACTTAAAACTAGAATAATATTTACAAATATTAACATTTATTTAATAATATTATAATGAGCTTTAAATATTTTACACGATTCATACAAGATGACCAAAAGTATCCTACGTTTTAAAAATAAACTTTCATGTACTTTTTGGTCATGTTATAGATAAGTTCTTTATTTAATTATTTTAAGTACGTATTTACATTGTTTATAGTGAATAAACCACTGTTAAATTTAAAATAAATTAGCTAAACATGTTCATAAACAAATTTAATTTATGTATGATAATTAATTTGATTACGTGATAATACCACAGATTATATAATAAATAGTTACTTTGTAAATAATAGGTTCTTTGATTATAATATTATACAGATTTCCTTAAATTAATTTACGTTCCTTTTTACAGTCCCAACTCAGTGTAAAACTATTATTAATAATCCCAGTAGGTAAGAAACAGGGGCAGTTGCTAAATAATACGGTTCCCATGCCTGTTTGCTATTTACATACATATTATACATATTATACAATAAACTATTCAAAGGTATATTTTCCAGTAAATGTATCCTCTTTTTTTAATGTGTATGATAGTTGTCAAGGTATATTTTTGTTTGTAATGTACAATGAAGTGTATCTGTATGTGTATGGATCCAATATTAGTAGAGTACCAACCTGTCCTTTCAGTAGGACTGCTGATTAAACTACTAAAATAATAATATCATAATTTTTATACTTATATTATTTTAAGCAGGTATGCCATAAAACATTGATGTAACTTAGTATAACTTACTTATTATACTGTTAAATATTTAAAAAAAAAAAGGTTTTTATCATTTTTTTTTATTTTCGTGCATTGTCATCGGACCCAAATATGTGTGCCAAATTTCAGCTCGATAGCTTCAGTAGAAGTGGGTGAAATATTGATTGCAAGATTCCAGGACATACATACATACATTCATACATACATACATACACACGAGTGAAGTTAAATAAAAGCTTTTAAAAATACCTTTTGTTTTCTGTGTGTACCTAAATTGATTATAATTTTGTTTATTTATGCGTGATTGCGCTAAGGTAAGGACCGAAATGAATGGCCCAGCATCCAATTTTCTAAACCAAACAACTTCAACACAGTTGTTTGATGTGTGCGATTATTTTTATTACTTACAGCAGTGTAGTAGGCTTATAAAAGACAAAGGTCGAATTAATTTGATAAGAAATAATTTTGGTGTATTAGTATCTAATACTTAGTACACAAATAATTTATTATTATCTACATTTGGGACGAATGGAAACATAAAAGGTGTTTTAAGCTGTGTTTTTATTTAAAGGATATGTGACATGAACAAAAAAATCTCCGTTTAGTTAATTGAGCATTGTGTAACTAATACATCCAGTTACAGTTGTACTTACATTTACAGTTGTCCTACTAAAAGGACATAACTATTTATAACATTCACCAAATGAAATTGTAATTCATACAAGAATTTAATATTCTATTGTATTACCAGCATCCACCCCTTTTATTATTAGCCTGTTAAGAAGACCTACAGGTGAGCAGGATTGATTTATTATAGTTTTTAATAGTTTATTTATTAATAAATAATGTTATTTTCACATTGAATTACTACATTCTATATTCTTAAATAACAGTGTTATTGTAATATCTAATACTTGTAGAAAACGATCATCTAAACCCCTTGATTTGATAGAATAAATTCCGGTTTTTAATATTTTTCGTGTGATATTTTTGATGTTGTTTTATTTTAAAATTGTATAAAACGATAGTAAGTAGTTAGTATACTGCGTGTGGACAACATAAAAAAACTTTTATTACTATTTTTAGGGAATTCGGAAAGGTTTTTGAGACAGAAATTGAAATAGAATAGAATTAAAAAAAAATTGCCAAATTAAGTACAATTACAATAAATGAGAGAGAGAGAAATTAATGTACTTTAAAAAAAGAAACATCTATAAGTACAAATTTGACAAAAAGGGGCCGTGCTCAGCATTAGTCGTGGCGGACCACGACCGCTGGTTTTCAGTACGATATAATAGTAATATCATTTAGAATTTTCGTAGTTTAAAAGGAGGTCCTGGGATCGATAACCGAGTCGGGCTAAATAATGGGTTTTTCTACATTAAAATTCCGAGTCGGAGTCTGGAATCGTGCCCAGGACCTAAACATAACTGGTGAAGTGGGTGTATACAGAGATGTAGATGTAGTGTATACAGAGATGCAGATGTAGGGTATACAGAGATGTAGATGTAGTGTATACAGAGATGTAGATGTAGTATAAATACAGAGATGTAGATGTAGTGTTTACAGAGATGTAGATGTAGTGTTTACAGAGATGTAGATGTAGTGTATACAGAGATGTAGATGTAGTGTATACAGAGATGTAGATGTAGTGTATACAGAGATGTAGATGTAGTGTATACAGAAATGTAGATGTAGTGTATACAGAGATGTAGATGTAGTGTATACAGAGATGTAGATGTAGTGTATACAGAGATGTAGATGTAGTGTATACAGAGATGTAGATGTAGTGTATACAGAGATGGGTAGGCAGAGATGCCTACCCCTTCGTGGAAATAAAGGCGTGATGTTGTGTTACGTTTATATCATTCTCAAAAATATCACACGCAATATGTTCCTCACAAATGAATTATTTTATTTTATCACTACACTTGGCAGTTACTGTCACCGCAGGATGATGAGTGATGGCAGTAGAATGCTGTAGGAGTTCACGCTGGTGATGAAGCTGGGTGATGACGACTGCATGGCGGCTGGGTTTTCACCTGAGGACAAGAAATGATGATTAGAAAACGAGCTAGTATTTTTTGTTTTAGGTTTTAAACAACAACACAAACCACTGCTGGACATAGGACTCTCTTACGAATTAATAATCTTTGGATAGATTTGTCTATCTGAGATAGTTATTTGACACATTTTATACGGAGCATATGTCAAATATCTATGTATCTAAGAAGGTCTTCGACAAGTCTTAACGACTGTTTTCACCATTGAACTCAACCGGGACCGACGGCTTAACGTGCCCTCCGAATCACGGTAGTGCCCATGAAATTTTGCCACTAGCAAACCGACCGCGCTCGTCATTGCTTAAATCTGTCGATCACATTGAATCGATGCGAGCCATTGGGCTACGGACACTACACTTAACAGTATTTAAGATTAATAAAGGATTCTGGTGGTGGTGGTACCTATACCTATAAATTAATATTTATTTTTATAATAATAAATCTTCTTTAAACTTAAAACGCACTTGGTGTAACTATGTGTCTGCCAATCCGCACTTGGCCAGCGTGGTGGACTAAGGCCTAATCCTTCCCATTGTGAGAGGAGACCCGTGCCCAACAGTGGGACAAAGAAAGGGTTGTGTTGGAAACATAAAACACGTACCTACCTATTTAATATTCAGAAATAGACAGTTTTACAGGAAACAAGATAAGAGCTTTAACTTTTAAATACCTATTGAAAATATTTCGTTCCAATCCTGTGTGAAACAAAGACAATCGGTTTGTCTTTGTTTCACACAGGAACATACTTTTTCCATTTAAAATTACATAAGTAGCCGAGACGCCAACACCGAGCTTATCAAATCTCATTTAACCGGAAAAGGAAAATCAAGTCTTTCAGCAAAATTACTTTAAGCAACAGATGAAGTAAATGAAAGGCGACATAGATAGGGATCAGAGAAGTCAACTAGTGTACCTATAAAACTGAATTCCATTTCTTTATTTACTTATTTAACTACATTAAAATATCTTTAGAACCTTCGACCAATAGATGAGAGGATACAGATAACACAAATAGAAATTGTAAAATTAGTTTTACAATTCCACTCCACATTGCTTCCGCCATCTTCGAATAGGTACCCCGAAATGTTGCTACCTCGAGGAAATCATGCTATTTATGTAGGTAAATTATTCATATATTTTCATCACTTCAGTCACATTCCACGTAGAACCGAGCACCACAACCCTTTCTTTGTCCCACTGTTGGGCACGGTTCTCCTCTCAGAATGGGAGAGAGTAGGCCTTAGTCCACCAACAACGTACCGAGCGCTGAAATGAAACTTATTGATAAGTAATATTTCTGACTCTACCAATCCCCAGTGGAGCAGCGTGGTGGAGTATGCTCAATACCGCGCCCAGGAGTGGGACGTCTATGGGTTGCAGCGTAGCAGTGTGTTGTCACTTCACTATTGCGTCGCCCTTGCGGTTTCGGTTTTTTATGCTGTACTTAATTTAAGTGTTTCACAGAGATCTCACATTTTATTCTTGAGATTCATTAGTGGGATCACATTTTTGATTACACATGTATGTATATGGTAAAGGAATAAGACATACGCTTTGATTTTGATTTTGGTTCGCTTCTTGAATTGGTTTTGTCGACTGTTGTTGTTTTTGCTTAAAATAATAATTATTTTTAAACCATACCATATAATAGCTTCGTTGCGACGTGAAAGCCGGACAAACAAACAAACACACTTTCCCATTTATAATATAAGTAAGTAAGTACTAGTAAGTACTAGTAAGTATGGATTGTTCTACTAATCCTTATAAGCGATCATTGGCTTGATATAAATTATATCACACAAATAATTGATTACAAAAGTGGTTTTGCGTCTAATTCGTTTGATGGAAGAAATCATTCGATCCTGTTTCAAACAGAGTTAACGGTTCTATCCACTTGGCCTGATGAAACTCTCGAAGCTAGGCAGCTGTTTCAGAGTGAACGAAGACGTCTCTCGATGAAATTGCTGGGGCTGTATTTTGAATCTCACTCGCAGATGAAATCCACCAAATCGTCTACGAATTTCATGTTGTCTCTATTTCAAATTCACTCGGACGCCTTGTCCCCTTGTCTAACGATTGGTTGTTATTAACGCTTGATTCTAATTTCGATAGAATTTGTGTAGGTAATAGATTACATTCGTAGTAGGTATTTAAGTTTAATTTTTACTGTTCAAAATATTGCATACAATGGTCGTATAGGTGAAATTAAAAAATCGTGCCTTCGTGTCGGATGGAGGTAGGTACATATGCATGGTAGTATACACCATCATACGCCTTATTAGCGGGCAAAGTAAATAAAACTTACTTTATACTATGTTAGTATTGTTAGTTAAGTGCATTGCTCAATTATTTATACGCGTATTTATTATATCTCACTGGCTGAATACCATCGCCGTGGCATTGCCCAATATGGAGCAGTAGGACATAGCAATAATCACCTTTAGGATGCCGTTGTCCTGGAGCGTAAGCGTTATACGAAAAGAGCACTGTAGAGGGGCTACGGTGTCACGGCAGCCGAAACAGCATCCATAGTCCACCGGAATAGAAGGACTTACAGAACCATTACAATAAAGTGACTTTCATGTCTGGCAAGTAGGTACGCCCTGCGTTTTCGTTCAACAACTTATCGGTCGAGCCAGAGCTATGAACGCCAAGAATTTAACTCACCATTAAATATATGGACGTATATGCTAGCCGGCACCGCGTTGTTCGGCACGCATGTGTAGTTGCCGGCGTGGGCCACGCTGGCCGCCGGTATGAGGAGGTCGGACAGCCGCTGCGCGGGGTCCGTGGTCACATTGATGCCGCGTTCCGCGTCGTAGTTTATCATGCGGCTGTTGTGGTACCTGGGACAGAGAATTTAAACATGACACTGACATAATTCAAGAATTTTTGAAGTAAAACTTCTTTACGTACTCTTGGGGGGTAAGCTGGTGAATGCGTGACGAGAGCGTTACGAAAAAAAAGTGTGATCGGGTGAGGCGAACGGAAGTTTAGAAGGAGTCATAAGTTAGTGAAGATAGAAAGAGAGAAAGTTCAGTAGTTCGTTTGCGAGTTTGCTGGCGTTACGCGAACGGTGATTTCTTGATTATTTCGTAATATTATATCGTGCCCAGCATTGGGACCAATAGACGTCCCACTGCTGGGCACGGGTCTCCCCCATAGACATAGCTGCGGGAGGTCTAGAGCATACTCCACCACGCTGCTCCAATGCGGATTGGTTGGAAAGATTAGTGGCCAACCGTGTCGACTGTTCTCAAACCACCCGAAAGTCTTCGACAAGGCTTAACGACTGTTTCCACTATTGAAAACGACCAGGACCGACGGCTTTACGTGCCCGCCGACCGCGCCCGTCGTTGCTTAGATCTTTCGATCACATTGAATCGACGCGAGCCTTTAGGCTATGGACGCTACATTCTCTATTAAACAGTTAAATCTAGCATAAGGGCTGTTAGGGGTGTACATATATAGTGTAGATATATAATTCAAACGCACGCGTGTTTGCTTGCACCACAAATCTCATTCCATTGCGGCCAAATCGAATTTGTTTCAGTTTGATAGCCTCTAAATTGCTAGATCGCTTTTGATTCCTGTATTGCCTAGCGAAGTTTAGCACACGAAAGCAATTTTAATTCATCACCATGTTTTCAGAACTAGTTATTCAAATAATTTATATCTTTCAGTACTTTGAGCTTTGAATGTCAGATGTTCTAACTGTGAAAGTGCGATGTTAACCTATGTGTTTATTCCGCATTGTAAAAATCATCATCATCATCACATCCCTTTCTTTTTCCCACTGTTGGGCACAGGTCGCCTCTCAGAATGGGAGGGATTAGGCCTTAGTCAGACTTCACATGCCTTCGAGAATATTATGATGAACTCTCAGGCATGCAGGTTTCCTCACGATGTGTCCTTCACCGTTACAGCAAGGAAATGTGTTGTTTTTTTTTTGTTACAAAACATCGTGCAAGATCTAAACAGATACCAAGTTCCAGAGTCGATGCTAGATGTCAAGACCTACTTATTTAAATCAACTTTAACTTTATCAACTGTTCCTGGTTCATATTGCTTTCCCGCCATTCTAACTCCAGAACGTGTAGCTATTGTCCTATCTCAGAGGCATAGACAAACGTTCCGAAGTATGTAACTGTGCTCGTCTTGATGGAATGCATTGCATCAAGATAGTTTTCTCTGAAATACATTTATCTTAAACATCTGCACTAGCCCATCTGCAGATGAAAATCTCCGCCTTATAGTGATTCAATTTCAAATCTTATTTATATGTAGAGTAAGGTTTACAGTTGTTCAGAGTATCCAGACATTCATACCACAAATAAACTTTTGAACTTAGCTTCTGCAAATATACCTAATAGGTGCTACGTATCCTTTACTGTCGTAAGAGTATAAAAAAGAATTTCTAGCAGAGTATATTAAAACGAGTAGGTTAACTTTGTACCCGTCCTTGTAGCTCGGGACCAGAATAGTGCTACGGTAGCCCCTGCCTGTTGTAAAAGGCGACTAAAAGGGGACTTCTGGGGTTGCGGGCGGTGAGAGGGGGAGCTCGAACCGTCCATCGATGTGACCCCGGGAAAGACGACGCTGTTTGTGGCTGCACAGCGTTGTGAAACCGGGAAGAGCCCGTCTTGGGCGCAGCGCTGGAGGGCACCGGCGCGTTCTACAAGAGATCCCGGAGCCCTCCTGTAGCGCCGAAGTAGGCCACCGAGTGGGTTTTAGTGGGTGAAAGTCCCACATAACCCGGCGTCGCTTCAAGGTTTCCCACTCGTTAAACAAAAAAAAAGGTTAACTTTGTACGAAAAGTGGTTTCCCAGCTTTTTGTGTGTAAGCAATGCGAAGAGATTGAGAATTCGGAGCTACGTAAAGAGAAGACTGTTATCCCTCAAGCAGAAGCTGAGAAAGATTGTACTCTCCATAAACATTAAGTTTTACCGGATTTAAATTGTCACGTCTCATTTACAAATAAGAATTCCTTTTACTTTTCTATCTACATATCTGAATAGTATCATTAAGATGAATTGTTTGAAATATCTTCTCTGAATATCCTTAGATACATATAAAAAATATCGCCGAATATAATAATGTATTGTAGAAACTCTGTACAAACTCAGTAAGACGAACATTTTGTTTCAACGTATTTCGCTTAGTGGCTTTGGGCAAGTTTATACGTTATACCACAGAATACTTAATAGTACTCATACTGTAGATAACCTGTCGTACCTACTGCGAGGAAATACATAAATACAGAGGAAATGCCATAAGGCTGTCCGCCCATTGTATATCTCTTTGGAGGTGTCAATAAAGTTGAATAAATAAATAAATAAGAGTACTATAAAATGCGATGTTAAATCGAGGTTTTTGGGGATATTTGTATACGTTAAACAAAGTACAGTTATCCTGGTGCAGGGCTGCGAGCTGTTTTATTATTTTTTGTCCATCACGGATAGGTACTACGTACTACTATTTTTTACGTACTATTCTACGTTTTTACTACTATTACGTACTATTTTTTATAACAAATATTACGTCAGCAGAACACAATCGCGAGGAATATCGCGAGGAAATCTGGATACCTGAGACTTCTTCATAATGTTCTCGAAGGCATGTGAAATCTGCCAATTCACACTTGGCCAGCGTGGTGGACTAAGGCCTAATCCCTCCCATTCTGAGAGGAGACCCGTGCCCAACAGTCGGACAAAGAAAGGGTTGTGATGAATGAATGAATGATCCACCGGTGGACTTTAAGTAGTTTGTAGTTACCTAGACTTTCGTTAAGCGTGTCTAATCACCTCATAGCGAAATAAATTATTTGACTTTGACTTTGACTTAAACGGCTGATCGAAAAAATATCGCTCCATCGATTCTCCCGTACAGTCAGTCCATCGCCTTACCGACCCTCTCGCTTGTGTTGGAGCGAAATAGTCTCCATAGTTCAGAAAATAGTTTTCGCAAAGTTTTGAGCGGAGAGCGAAGTAAATGAGCATGTCATTGATTCTGGCTGCAACCGACTTATAACTTACCTAAATCGTGGCCGTTTTCCGAATAGCCAATGTTGGGGTCGGCGTGCCAAAGCATTGCTGCTTGCTGCCAAGCCGCTTGGACGTGCCAAATTAGTTGCCAAGGCTTGGAAAAATTTAATTACAGTGGTGGGTTGAGATTTCGCGCCTGTATTTTATTTTACACTAGTGGAGGTTCGCTCGCGTGGAATTAGACATAACAATAGTTTCGTTTACACCTAGTAATATTTCAAAAATTCTTTTACCATTAGAAATAAGATGCAGATTTCTAATGGTGAAAGAATGTTTGAAATCGGTCCAGTAGTTTTTGTGTGAAAACATTACAAACAAATGTTTCCTCTTTATAATATTAGTTTAGAAGTAGGTATACATTGAGCAAATGCGCTGAATATGCTATAACGACTAGCGATACTAATCGCTTCTCGATAATTACATCGTCCATTGCAGAATATTACGTGTTTTTATATCAATGGTATGTACGTATATGCTATCGTTGTTGGAATTTGAATGAAATTATGTAGTAAATGATTATACTTTGTGTAATGTTAATTTAATCTTAAAATTTATTTCTTGTAGACCTTTGTAAATTTTACGCATAAAACATAATATCTCACATGAAACTTACCAGAATACGAACGCTGGCGCCTCTGTCGTGTGCACCACAGAGCACTGCAGCCGCAGAGTGGACCCCGGCTTCAGGTACTTCTCTGTCGGCCCGGAGATCTGTGCCCGCGCCTCTGTAACAAAATGCAACGTTAAAGGAAAAATAATAATACGTGTGAAGAATACCTACGTTGTCTCTTTTTTGTATGAAAGACTATATCATAAAGAGGAAACATTTGTTTGTCATTACAAACTAATCTTCACACAAAAACTACTGGACTGATTTCAAAAATTCTTTCACCATTAGAAAGCTGCAACTTCACTGAGTGACATAAATATTACTGGGTGTAAACGAAACTATTGTTACGTTTAATTCCACGCGAGCGAAGCTGCGGGCGTCCCCTAGTATATAATATAAGATATAGTACTGTACAGTAGTGTTCCATTAATTTGTTCATTAGTACGACCTAGAAACTTTTGATATACTGACGTCACACATAAGACGGATATAAAAATGCCTTGAACAATTTCACCGCTGGTACGAACGGCGGTGGCTGAGCGGTTAGAACATGCCCAGCACTGTGGTCGTGGGTTCGAATCCCACTTGTTAGTACATGACAACTGTGTCAGAACTCAAGTCTCGTTCAAAGTTGGTCGTGGATGCGTTGCTACCCTTGCGCACCTAGGTCGGCGGTGGTAACGCCCCGGACGAACTCTAAGTAGAATCTACCTATGTAGTTTCCAGATTTAATAGTCATAATAATTATAGTTAGATATTATAATGGCTGCACACAAGCTCTACCAACTATGATGGATTGAATAGAATAGAATATAAATTTATTTCATCAAATAAATTAATAAATTGATTGGAACTTGCAACACGAAAATCTTTTCAATTCCAACGCAATTATTCCGACTCGAATACAAATTATACACGGCATAATTTACGTAATTATAATAAAACAGTTTGTTTAGCAGCCATATTATGAATTGACTTAATGAAAGAGCCACAAAACCATGTTTCTGAATTATTCAAGAATAACGAATTCCCTCCTACTAAAAGGAAAGCGCGCAAATGAAGCTACAACACGAATATTTCATTCATTTGAATAATGGTTTGTTGCTTCAAATTATATTTTTTCGCGTTTGTGAAATAATGGTTGCTCATATTTTTTGAAAAATTAGCAAACATACTACCTACCAGACCTAGAAACAATTTTACGGATTTAAGATAGCAAATGGAATGAAATGCTAGGCATATAAAATATACAAAAACAAAAATAAGATTTAAATTAAGGTGACTGCTTCGATCAGTGGCGGGAAAATAATTTAATTTTTAATTTTGATATGGCTGAATGAACCACAAAAACCGTCAATAAATGTATGGTAGCTATATTGAAATTTGACTTTACATCCGAATTTAATTATTATTTTGGATTAATTAAATTATGCAATTCCATACGGCATGTGCGCAAATTAAAAAATAATTTCACTTTTTATGTACGTACCAGGTGAAAACAACAAAATTGTTTTTTTTTTTTTTAATTTCCATTCGCGGGTTGAAGCGTCCACCTTATGAATTAAATATAATGAGTTTTACTTTTAACGTGAAAGTTGATTGCAGTATACTGTATACGTTCTATTCATTTCACTCAGTCACTGGCAACGCTGGTTAGAAATAAAAAAATATAAAGTAGGTACAAGTTCAATTTCGTGTACGTTAAATGGAATTTTAATTATTTCAGAACGTGAGAATGTGAATATTCCGTCGACGGTTGGGCTCAGAGGCTCGCAATATTTTTATTCCGGAGGTTCTAACGTTTTATAACGGGTTCTACGCCATTTGCATGGAAATGTATTAATTAAAGAAAGAGGATTTTGTCGCATGCGAAAATATACGCAGTTATGCTAACCCAATTTTCGGCCGAAAAATAATTTTGTTAATAAAGGTAGCCTTTAGGATAATGTTGGAATTTTTAATGTATAAGCCTTATCCGCAAAGAATTTTCATGATTAAATAGACAGATAATTAAGGCAGTCCGGATTCGCATTTCCCCTGAAATGTCCAGTTTTCTGCGCACTATTTAGACACATCAATGCTTTATCAATGGATGCATTAAAAAGTACCTAAAAAAGTAGAAATTATAATTCTGGGGAAATTCAGTAAATGCTAAATCTACTTTTATTCTCCAAAAAAATGTCTTCGTATAATTCATAACATGCACTCTGAAGATTCTCTTAGAAATGTATTCAAGGAGAATAAATACCTGACCTTAACCAATATATACATTCTAGAATTATGTGTCTTTGTAAAACAAAATATGGATTATTATATTAAAAAGTCAGAGTTGAGCAGAAATTTACGAGAACATTATAAATTTGACCTATGTGTGCAAAAAGTAAACAACAATATATTTCTAAAAAGTGCTTTCACTTCAGGTATCCAACTATATAATCATTTACCGTTACAAATAAAATCACTCGATGCCCGTAAGTTTAAACTGCAGTTGAAAGCATGGCTATTTATTAATGTTTTTTATGACCTTAATGAATACATATTTTCAATTTGACACAAGAATGCTATGAAATTAACCATAGAGGCAATAATAATTAAAAATTCAATGTTGTATAATTAAAATTAAGTTAATATTAGGTACTACATTATTTCGATGAAATTATTGTTATTATTATTTTTTTTTTTGATAAATTGTTTATCTGTCAATTGTATATTGTAACTATGTATATTATTTCATAGAAAAATTGCATGCCCGAAGCGGGTAAACTGTACCTACTTACTATAAGGAATGTCACCTCAATGAATTGTAAACAGTTTTTAAGCAATAAATATTGATTGATTGATTGATTGTCAACAATACCTATTAATTCTGTGACAATACTTAGTAAAAATGGTCCAGAATTCTAAAAAAATCCGCAAGCGTGCGGCATTGGTAATGCCCCATTATTATTTAGAGAAATGGATTCAGCCAAGATGCTACTGCGGCTTAGTAGATCTATTGTAGCTCACCCCACGCTTTCAATATTGTTATCCGATTTCTATGGAAACACCGAACTACGAGTATTTCAACTATTGTGCCACTAGATTGCACCGCCAACGTCCATTCCGTATGATCAGTGTCAGTCGTATGGCTGTGAGCGCTTCAAATATTTAGCATTAAAACATTATTCCTCGAAGGGATAGGCAGAGTGTAGTGGACCCAGTTTTCACCAGTTATGTTTTTTGTATGGATACAAGATAGCAAACGAGCTTGCAGCACCACCCATCCGCTGCCGCCCATGACAACTGTGACTGACTTTGAACAAGACTCAATTAGGGACTGGGTTGGTTAGTCCAATTAGTTGAGAGAGTTAATTAGAACATTAGTTGGCCAGTTAGTAGGTATGAGGACTGGGGACTGTTAGTGATAGTTAGCCCTGTTAGTTTGTAACAGGTGGTGAGCTTGTTGCACCTACACATACACCAAATTCCATTGGCATGTAAAGTTAAAACAACAAGTTTCCTGACCCGGGGATTGCACCTAGCACCTCTTACTTAGTCGCACCTGCGACCATTGCAAAAAGTGAAAAACAGTTATTGCAATTGCGAGAAATCTTTCTAGATCCCGGGATCAGTGCCGTCGGTTCGTGGTTTTTTTCTCCCCGGACGACCTGCGATGTCGGTTCGGGGTCTTTATCGCCCCGGATGACCTTTCCAACTCAATGTTGATGTTTAAGGTGCCTCTTTCATTGGCATGTCTTTGTCCTTCTGATTGCAACGTCGGCGACGCTCAGTATTCAAGAGTGAATATAAACATTTATTTTATACAGCAACTGGTAACTAATAGCTTTTTTTAAGAATAATAGGTATATTCATGGTAAAACCAACCTGTTTTTGATTTTATAACAGTTAGTGTAAAAATATCATTCATACTAATATTATAAATTCGAAAGTAACTCTGTCTGTCTGTCTGTCTCGCTTTCACGCCAAAACTACAGATCCGATTTAAATGAAATTTGGTACACAGATAGTCTAGAGCTTGATAAAGGACATAGGCTATTTTTTAATAGGAAAAAGAGAGTTGAAATGGGTTGAAAAGGGGGATGAATAGTTGTATGAAAGAATTGTCATTTATATTTTAGGCTGTTGATTAGATATAAATAAATATGGCATTCAAAGATTTTAAAAATGTTACAACACATTTACGGATTCATTACAAATTTGTGGAGCTAAAGTTAACGCGTTTAGAAGAATCTATTATTATGTCTAATTCCACGCGAGCGAAGCTGCGGGCGTCCACTAGTATTTAATAAATGACTTTGTCTGCATTGTGTTACTTTGATATGTCTAGGTACCATTTTACAATGAAAGGCCATACAGTACTTACGGTATAGCCTCTGGGTGGTAGGTGGTAGCAAGCTAAAACGGGTACCTATGCCTCGAGGAATTTCCTTGTGAGACGAACTGCGGTGGCTTAGTAGTTGAGCATTCCCAGTACTGAATGTCGTAGGTTCGAATCCCTACTACAGTGAATTTTTAGTTAAATAAATCTGTAAAAGATTTTAATGCTAACCCGATTTAAACGTACCTATAATTTTACACGAATTATCATGCTTATATGGTGTGAGCTTGGAATGAATGGATTCGGAACACAAAACCCTCTCGAATATACATGGGTGGGTAGCTCTTGCATATAATTTACATTGATTACACACCTGCGTGATTGAGATATTATCATCTTCATCTAATTATCTGATCGAACTATGTCGGCATTGTGCATTATAATGGATTTCTGAATAATCTAATTTAGTATAAGCTTTCAACCACGAATGTGGGTTTTATGCTGAAGCAACAAACTAAGGGAGAGTAAGAAATAGGTACGTTGAATCAGTTTAAAATGTAAAAATATTATAGGTAGGTACTTTTATTACTGAACGATTCGTGAGTGTCTATATTCATAGTTGAAGTTACCGGCTTACTCACGTGTGATTTAAGTCGGAAATAGGCCGACTAGTTTCGATCAATTACGATGATCATCTTCAGGAGTGAACGCGCTCGTGGCGGGCACAGCGTACACTACACTTAAACTATGAATTATAGGTACTGTAATTAATAACAAATAAGAAACCTACATATTTCATTTTTACTTATTTTTAACACGCTTTTATTAGCTGGGTATGTATGTTGGTATCTATTTATGTATGTAACGGAATCTTTGAACGTGATATTCGCCCACTTTGGTAACGCCAATACGCCTCCTTCTAAAACGCTGTCTCTAATTACGTTTGCGCTGTGAGGAAGTTACTTAAGCAAACAGTGACCGTGTTCGAACGCTAATCTTTAATGGATGGTGAAGTAGTGAAACCACGTGGAACTACCAAGTGTCTGATCCATGTCCCCGAGTACCCGGAAGGCTAGCGTTTTGGGTGTGTATTCTTTCACCAGCGAAAACTTATTTGATTCCATTTCTCGCCGTTCCCTTCAGTCCATATTATCGAAGAAGGTACTGTTTCTATTTAACAATTACTTGTCTCTCAGAGAATAAATTTAAATCTTACATTAAACAAAATCTCCATAATAAAGCTTTCTATAAAATTAATGACTAGATTAAAATTAATGACTCCACTTGTTCAATTATAATGTACCTTGATCAAATTATAAAAATTATAAATGTTGAAAAGAGTAACCACGAGTTGCTTGCCGTGTTCTTCTCGGTAGCATCAACTTTGTGAACCGGCGGTAGATACAAAAATGTTGTGACGTTCATTAAGCTTATACAAAATACCATATAATGAAAAATAAATGAATCTGAATCTGAATCTAACGGATATGAGTCGCAGTCGAGCGATTATGTCACGCGAGCGATTCAAGAATAGAGCCCCAGTGCTATGCTTACCAACGACGTCGAGCCTCAGGAAGATGCTGGTGGGCGGGTGCGAGGACACCTGGCATTCGTAGATGCCGGCGTCGCGTTTCTGCACGAACCTTACTTTCAGCGTCCAGTCCTGGAACAAAGTAGATTCAATTGGAGCCACTGCGATAGCAAATTAATATCACATTAAGATCGTCATGATCAGAGCTGTTACCTTTAGAGAACTATCAGGCACTTTTGTCCAGCAGCTATCATATAACTGAATGGACGATTGAGCGCTGCGGGATACCATCGCAGAAGTGATATTTTTGGTTTATTTAAATAAATAAATACCTTGGACATTCTTACACACGGCCATCTGACCCCAAAGTAGGCGCGAGCCTGTGATATGGGTGACAGAGACTACATACACAGATATTTTTAAATACATACTTAAATAGATAATATTAACATCCAGACACAGAACAAATACAAGTGTTCGTCACGCGAATATTTGTCCTGAGTGGGATTCGAACCCACGACCCCTGGCGCAACAGACAGGGTCACTACCGATTGCGCCAACGGGTCTGTCTGTATTTGGTGTGATGAGGTAAGGCGCGGGAGCAGGCCGCACCATTTTATGCAATGTGATGGGGTCAAGTGGTGCTGGAGCAAATAAACACTTCCATGCATTTGATTAAAATGTAAGATGCGCGAAGAGTTTTGCCAAGCGCTCAACACTGGTGGTCTGATCTTAGCTAGATCTTACAAGTAGAAGATCTGAAGTCTGCACTAGGTTTTCCCAAGTTCGCATTATCGGTAAAAGCCTAGTCATAGTCGTGAGAAATGTAATATATTAAAACGCGTAACATCTTTACGGCTGATGGAACGGAATGCCCCTATCAGTGCCCTCACGGCCATTTATCCGGGGATCCATTCCACGATTCCCACGCCTCTGATACTAATAGGAGGATTAACCTGGTTATCGGGCCTAGCTCTGGAAATTATGTTAATTATCAAAGATTATTTACTAAGCCCTGATGCGTTCAATTAAATTCAGAGTAGTGTAATCATAGACGTAATCATCTCTAGAACTCCCGCATATTTGTCGGTGGGGGGACCCATGCCCAGCAGTGGGGTTGCAGCAACATTATCATGATAGTGTCTACCTTAGGCCTTGATTGATCTGGTTGGCTGATTTTTGATAATCTTTCGTCGCCAATTAAACTCCATTTGATCTAGTCCGAAAAGTCAAAGGTATAGTGATTTGTGTGAAAAATCAGTATCTTCTTCTTCTTCTAAAGGTGCGGGTTCGAATCTAAGACCTCCAGAGTAGAGTTAACGCTAAGCTTTCCCTGTTCACGCTTAAGATCCCCCTAAACTCCATAACTTGCGAATAATCGCTATAATGAGTTAAATCCGCCGATAAGCCTGAGTTATTGTGGCTGCGGATCAAAGGACGGGAGTCGGGAGCTCGCTCTGTACCGTGAAGGAACTTGTCATTTAGTTTATTGGCTATACGCTTAGCTTGATTGCATACAGGAGTGAGTTATTTGTAAGTACTTAGGTATATGCGGCTGTGTGGTGCGGGGATAATTTCAATACAGAAGCATTGAAGTAATCGATATCCATACTAATATTATAAATGTGAAAGTGTGTTTGTTTGTTTGTCCGGCTTTCACGTCGCAACTGAGCTATTATATGGTACGTTTTTTTGTGTGTGGAGATAGTGAGGAGAGTGGAGAGTGACGTAGGCTACTTTTTACCGCGGTAAAACATCCCCATGGGAAGATATTATCGATGTTTTGTTATTTTCTAGATATTTAGTTCCGGATATTGTTAATAGATGGCATTGTTAATTCCCTTTGACCACGCGGGCGGAGCCGCGGGTAAAAGCTAGTATGTATATAAAAGGAGAAGCTGACTAACTGACTGACTGACTGACATACCAACGCAGGGCCTAAATTATAAGGGTTACTTGAAATTTTGCACAGGGATTCCTTTTATAAAGTAAGGAAGCACTAAGAAAGGATTTTTGAATATTCATCCCTTATGGGGGTAAAACGGGGACGCAAAGTTAGTATGAAACTTTGCCGTTTTTGAAGTTAGTGAATGTCTAATGCGAAGCTGCGGGCGTCCACTAGTTTAGTATAAGTGGTATGCGTGTACCTAAGCGTCACAAGGAATCTGAGAGCGTCATGTAATGAAGTAGGTACCTACTGCAAATACCATTCAAAATCTACAAAGATCAAGAAGTGACAATTCACACACAACTTAACTGACCCGAATGTGTGACGTTAATAATGAAGAAGTGGATTTTATTAAAATGTAGAAGTGGATATTATATAGGAATACGTGAGTGTATGAGTATGTGTATGTGCGTAAGAGTACTTATAATGGAAACACATTTGTGTGAAATAATAGTGTATTAAAGGATTGTGAAGTGCGTGTAAGTGTTTGTGAGTGGATGACTGACAGAGGAAATAAATTATGACTATGATGACTTTTTTAGTGAGAGTAGATATGCTTTGAAGCAGCTTGAAAGCCGCAATCGTCCACCACAAATTACAGCTAATTCACCAAAAACTATTACATGTTCCCAAGAAAAAAAAAGTTAACAGCATCTAGTCATGTCTTTGGTGGCAGCTGTGTCGCTCGTCAACCTGATATGCTATTGTTTCGTGGGTGGTGGCTAAACGGATTCTATAAAACATAATTTTAAAGATGTAAACAAATTTTAAAACTATTTATATGGAAATAATGTCTGTAATCGCTGAGTACTGGTGCAGGGCTCACTACCGGGTGTTTTACCCTACTTACATAACAAAACAAAATACGTGAGCAAAAGTCAAATAGTCGCTGCGATCCATAAAGTCCCACTGCTGGGCACGGGTCTCCCTCACAGACGCAGCTGCGGAAGATCTAGAGTAGTACCGACATTGGTACCGACCCAAAATTGTCTCTGACTTATGTTTAGTGAGAAAAATTACCCTTACCTCTGAGTGCTGAAGATGTATAGCTTGAAACCTCTGATCCGAGCTGTACGTGGTAAGCCCGACTGTTAGTAGGTGGTAGTCTTTCCTTCGAATCCAGGAGACCTGAAACAAACGATCTCTTTAGTTATACAAAGTATTCACTGATGACAATTAATTTGGTCACTGATCAAATGCGCTTGATTGGACTATAATCAAAAAATAACTATTAAAATTGATGATTTTTGACGACCTTTTCAATTTATACCTACATATTTATTTATTATCTTCGACGTTTCGTAAACATTAATTTCCGTGAGCAAAAAAGTTGCCAGATAAGTTCCCAGCATTGGTGGCAACAGCTGTTTTGAAAAAAAAAAACATGTAAGTATCTCTGTTTTTTTTAAAATATAATTTGAGTTATTTTTAGATTATTGGTTTTTTTTTCTCCGTATTTTTAATAATAATAATAATAATAATAAAATCTGTTTATTGCCATCAAATTACAATTTTACACAGGAAGAAAAGAAAAAAAATATATATTTAAAAGCATCGAGGCAATGGGAGCTGGCTCAGCTGCTTGCTTCCCTGGGACCGAAATCCTGGGAAGCGCTGGTTTTCAGCCAGTCCCTTCTCCCTAAGACGTTGTGCGGGAGATGCAATGTTCTGTCCCCCAGCCACCAGGTGATAGAAGAATAAGTGAACGGAGCAATTGGAGGCGGTTGTATGTTTACACAAAATACAAAAATACAATAAAAAAAATAAAAAAAATAACGAAGTAAAATCTGAACAGTACAAGTTGAATAAACTACCTACTACCCTTGCAAGCGCGCGCGCGTGTGTGTGAGTGTGTGTGTGTGTGTGTGTGTGTGTGTGTGTGTACATGTATTATGATCGATGATATATGTAGAGAAGTGTGTGATTGTAGGTATGTGTATGCAATCAGCGATAGTATGAGAGGGGCTTTTTGAATGTTTCAAAAAAATCTATTAATTTTAGGCATTTCCAATGGGCGTGTCTTAAATTTTCTGCAGCAAGCTGCCTTCTAAGCAATGCAGCTTTATACTTAATTTTAAAACAGTTTGTGCTACATTTTATTCGCAGTGGGGGCGGTAAGTCATTCCATATTTTTGCTGCAGAAAACTTAAAACAGCCCTTAAACCTTTCTGACTTATGTTTTTGAAACATAAGTCGGTTTTGTGTATCCTCACGACGATTTCTTAAACAGTGATCGTCAAGCCAGTGTAGTTTTTCAAAGAGATACTCAGGTTTCTTGTTCCATACGATTCTGTGAACAGTACAAGCGTAATGGAGTTCCCTTCTAGCGCTCATGTTGAGAATTCCCTTTCGGTTCAAATACGGAGTTATATAGTCCCTCCTTGGAACATTAAAACAAAAACGAATACAAGCATTCTGAACCCGTTGAATTGCTCTTTCTGTATTCGCATTTAATCTTGGCCCGAACACCGTACTGCAGTAATTTAGCTGCGAAAGGACAAGGGAATCGCAAAGGAGCAGCCGCAGTTCTTCTTTAATAAATGGCCTTATCTTGTACAACATTTTTAATTTCAAGAATGCTGCTCTAATTTTGTTACTCACGTGTTGTGTAAATTTTTGCTCTCTATCTAAGATAAGTCCAAGATTACGCGCAGAACTAACTTGTCGGATTTCTGAATTATTGATTTCTATTTTGACTTTTGCATCTACCACACGTTTAATTTGGCCTTTTGTGCCTAATATTATCATTGCCGATTTATGAGGGTTCATGACTAATGAATTTTCTTGAGACCAGGTGTTGATATTATTGAGGTCGTTTTTAATTTTTTCAACTGCATCTTTTATATTATTGCTGTCTTTACTGTCAAATGAATAATATACTTGGGTGTCATCTGCATAGAGATGGTATTTGCAGGATTTTATTTGGTATGTTAAATCCGCTGTAAAAATTGCAAAGAGGATTGGGCTTAACAGAGAACCCTGGGGTACGCCACGTGAGATTGATCTAACTGACGAGCATTTCTTCGAACCATCCATGTTGTCAGTCACGACCATTTGATGCCTGTTCGTTAAAAACGTTCGGAACCACTGGCAGGTGTTCTTTGAAAAACCGTAAAATTGTAATTTTGACAAAAGAAGTTCCGGATGCAGACAATCAAATGCCCGAGAATAATCAAGCATTACTAGGATAGTACTCATACCCCTATCAGATGCTTCCGTTATATCATCTGTGACGTGTAAGAGTGCTGTTTCGGTACTATGACCTTTACGAAAGCCAGATTGATATTTTGGTATTATGGCCTTATTTTCTATATAAGTCAGTATTTGATTAAGTACTACTTTTTCTAATATTTTAGATAGTACTGGCAATATGGATATCGGTCGTAAGTCATTAAGTTGGGTAATCGACTCTTTTTTGGGAATAGGCTTTACCAACGCAGTTTTCCAACAGGATGGATAGGTACTGGTTTCTAATGATTTATTAATTATCCTTGTAATAGTTGGTAGTGATACTTCAAGGGTTAACTTAATCATCTCTATGTCTATGCCATCATTTCCCGCAGCCTTGGTCTTAATATTGTTTATGATTTTTTGGACTTCCGCATCAGATGTTGGCTTTAATTCCAGTTTATCCTCTAATAGTTGGTCATTTATATTTGGCGTATCTAAAGGTAATTTTGTAATGTCATTTGCTGGTAATTTCAAAAAATGATCATTTATTCTATTGGGATCATTCAGGAATTCGGGGATTGGATTTTTTTGTTCTGCGGCAGTTTGCACTGTGGTTTTTATATTCTTCCATAGTACAGAAGGATTGTTGATGTTCTTATTTATACAATGGTTGAAGTATGCGGTTTGTTCACGATGTATTGTAGCAGTTACAAAATTTTTCAACTGTCGATAATAGGCCTTTGAACTGTCTGTTTTGTCCATCTGCGCTTTATTTAAGGCTTTATCTCGTAAAGTCATCATGAACTTAACCATACTTGTTACCCATGGTCTGGGCTTGTCTTTAAGTATACTTTTTCGAATAGGAGCATGAACGTCAAATAGTTGTGTAAGGTTATCGTTAAATATTTCCACCATTTTGTCTACGCTATCTAAGGTTAATACTCTGTCCCAGGAAATACGAGTGAGGTCATGTGCGAATAAATCTAGATTAATATTATTTAATGCTCGTTGAAATTTAGCTTTTTGTACATATCTATGTCTTTTAATATTAAATTCTACCAAAACTAGTGCATGATCGCTTATGCAGGGATTGTGGATGACTTCTATCTTTTTACATTTTGAAGGATTATCGCAGATAACTAAATCTAATATAGTTTGCGTGTTGTCTGTGATTCTTGTCGGTTCTTTTACCAGTTGCTCTAAGTTATGTTGATAAGAAAAATCAAGGAACTCTTTTGTTTTTGGTGAGTCTGAATTAGACATATCGATATTCAGATCGCCCAGGATGCAGGTTAGATCGCATCGGCACATGACATTAATCGACTCACTAAGAGCATCTAACGCCTCTGTGACACTGACATTTTCCGGCCTATATGCCGTGCCTAGTGCCATAGTCGAACCCTGTAATTGTATTTCCAGCCACATTTGTTCTAGAGTCGAAGTTGGGTGTTTCGCTATTTTTGTTCTCGATCCTTTTCTAATATAAAACCCAACTCCTCCGCCTTTTTTACCTTGTCTAGCCCTGTGAATAAAAGTATAGTTGGGTATTATGGGTGCGAGCATCTCTTCTCCTTTTTTAAGCCACGTTTCATTTAAAGCCAGGACATCAGGTCTATATTTGGTAATAGTAATGAGCAATTCCGCTTGTCCCGTATTTAACGACCTCGCGTTTAGTAACCCCAATTTTAAACAGGTTTTCCTTGTATCAGTCATTATCATATAGTAAATTTGTAATTATTATCGTGCAGTGATTACCATGGCAAGATCTGTATTTATGTAAAGGTGTATTTTGTGTGTAGTTGATATGTGTGTTTAAACGTTTTGCAAGAGTAGTGTACTTGTGTAAACGGTAAAAAGTTCTAGACCAGTAAGAAATAGTTAAACTAATACAAATAAAAAAGAATCTAACAAAAATACATAAATGCTCAAACATTTGGTTTTTTAAAAACCCTTAACAAGTCGTTCTCATTTCGCAAGCGGTGCCGTGGTGTACCGTCGTCCTGACGCGTGAAGATCTTTCCGCCTCGTGTCCACGTATATTTAAATGAGAGATCGCGGGCAAGCGTGCGCGCCTTGTGGAATATCTGGCGGTTATGCTTGGTAAGGCGCTCGTTGACATATATGGGTCTAGTCGGCCCTGGCAGTTTAAGCCCATCAGAGTT
Organism: Carterocephalus palaemon; assembly: GCA_944567765.1. NCBI lineage: Eukaryota > Metazoa > Arthropoda > Insecta > Lepidoptera > Hesperiidae > Carterocephalus > Carterocephalus palaemon. The sequence goes on along the minus strand of OX155662.1, from coordinate 8,722,641 downwards.
CAGATTGCGACGAGTGCGTGCAGCTTGAAGGAGGGTGTCGCGAAGGGCGCGGCGCACCAGCCGAACAGCCAGCGGTCGGGCGCTTGGGAGAGCACCGGTCTCTCCAACTGGTCGCTTCGGGCCTGCTCTATCTGCGCATACGACATCCTTGACGTCCAATTCCACACCAATCTTCTTTGCAATCGATAGAACCAGGTGAACACAGTTCTCGCCTGGGGTTTCAGTGCACCCTGCTATTTCCAGATCGTTACCCAGCAGTTCTTGGTCCCGTTCCGCAATGTTTGATTGCAATTGTGCAATAACGCTTTCCACGGCCGATACACCTTGGTCACTATTATCCTTCAGCTGGCTTTCTAACATAGATACCCTACTTTCTAAATGTTCTATGCGTGTATTCTGTGCCATTATTGTGTGGTTTAATCCATTGATGGCCTCCTTAATGCTAGTCATTTCATCGTGGATTAACTGTGTAATAAATACTTTTAATTCGTCCATGTCATTTTGGGAGGAGCTAGAATCTCTATTGTCAGCGGGGCTGTTTTGCCCACTATGAGGGTTCGAACGTGTGGCCTTTGCTCGATGAGTAACATTGTAGTGACTATTTGAGTCATCGAGCACTACCTCCACTAGCGAGCTCCGTACTGGTGTGTTCACATTTCCTTTCTTTGGCTTTTTGCTTACGCATTCTGGACATTTCCATTGGTCTTTACGCTCCATCACGGAAAACGACTTACTGCTAATACTCACACACTCAATATCATATTTTGCTTTACATGTAAAACATTGTAGGTATTCCTTTTTTGAGATAAGGAGTTTGCATCCAGCGCACTTTTGTGAACCACTCATTTTAAAAAACAAAATATATGTTGGACAATAAGTATTTCTATCGAAATTAGATCTTAGAAAGGGTACTTGTACATTTCTTCTGGTTGGGTGAATTTTTCTTATTTTGCAATATTTACTTTAGAAATTTATATATAAAAAAAAATATATCAGAAAGCCAAAAAAAAAAAAAAATATATATATCTTTTTTTTGGTAGGGTTTGATCTTCGGCCCACAGAATACAAGTCGCAGTATAGCAGCCGTTTCTACACGGCCAGCGGAGCGATTAATCAACGCAGTGAAATTAATTAATCCAATGTCAATGTGCGGCAATTTAGACTATCGTATGTGTCAGTGAGCGGCAGATGACTCACTCTAGTTCACTTCACTAATGAGCACTGTCATTGTTTACGCGAGCGTTATATTGAGAAGTTTGAAATTGTTTTAGTTTCTATAAACACCACACAACAGTTACAACGAAGTTTTTATCACCAAATTATTACGAAGCACTTGAACTATTAAAGTTTATACTTTATTTGTGTAAATCAGCAATTTAGACACGTTTTATCAATTTTTTGTTCCACAACACGGCTCCAACGTCTTATCGGTTCCGCGAGCGCGGGGGGATCTAGCTTTTATTATCATGTTTTTTTATTTTTATTTTAGATTTAAGTTTTATTGTATTTTTTTTATTGCTGGTCACTGGTAAAAATAAAAGCTATTCTATTCTATTCTATTCTATTCATTTATCTGATTCCACAACCAGAAGCGCAGGTAAGGAGTAATTTTCTCAGAGCTACGGGACTTGACTGTTCAGAGGTTTCAACCGCGGAAGACCCTTTAATTGCCTCAGTAATGGATTGGGGAAGGAACCGGCATTAAATCTTGAACAGCTAATTAATCAATTAATTAAGTGGTCAGTATCTATTCCAACTAAGACGTAGTAAATGCATGCTTGTCCCTGCCGTTTCTGTAGGGAAATAGTTGTTTCGTAAGTGATAAGCGTTATCTGTTTACTGTTTGAGTGAAATGGTAGCGCCAAGTGATAATCTCAAATAATCGGAAATAAGCAATACCTTTGCACAACTTATTTTCTTTATTTAAAGAAGGAGAAGCTGACTGACTGACTGACATATCAACGCAGGGCCTAAATTATAAGGGCTAGCAACTTGAAATTTTGCACAGGGTTTCCTTTTATAACGTAGGGGAGCACTAAGAAAGGATTTTTGAAAATTCACCCCCCAGTAAAACGGGGGTGCAAAGTTAGAATGAAACTTTGCCGTTTTTGAAGTCTAGTGGGCAACCCGAACGCGGGCAGACGTCGTTAACGTGCCTAATTCTACGCGAGCGAAGCTGCGGGCGTTCACTAGTTTTTTTATAAATAAAAAAAAATTAAATTTTTGTCCCTAAATGTATGTACGTATAATTAATTTTATTCAGAAGGATTATGACCGGTTCTTTAATTTATCCGCCGGCGAACTGTGCTGAAATAAAACAAACGGTAATCTTAATTTATATAGCAACTAGCTTAACCCGCGGCGGCGCGGTTCAGCCCGAGTGTAATCGTTTACCGTATATAATTTTACATGGATAATATAAAATATTAAAACCCTTGTAAATTAGCCGTATTAATTACGAGTGGGAAACCTTTTAAAGTTTTCCGGACATCGTGGGAGTGACGCCGGGTTATGTGGGATTTCCACCCACTAAAACCCCCTCGGTGGCCTTCCTCGGCGCTTGTGGAGGGCTCCGGGATCTCTGTTAGAACGCACCGGTGCCCTCCAGCGCTGTGCCCATGACACTCGTGTCATGGATGAGACGTCCAAAGACCCATCTACAACGCCGAGGAGGTTTAGTAAAGGTACTAGTGATTTAAAAACACGTCTACTTCTACAACTTCGCGGCATCTATTCTCCATCGATTTATTAAATTCATTTTACAAAAACAATACAATTTTTTTTTTATTGGTTGATAATGTGGCAACCCGCGCTGGAAACAATAGTTGTCCTTTATTCGCAAAATTTCCTAGTCACAAACAGTCTATTTCCGAAAATGAAAACATTCAAGATTTAGTGCCAATTGCAATAAATTGAACAGCGAAACCCCCACTTAACCTTGGCGCGTACTGTAATTTCCGAGGTGTAAAATAAGGGCATACAGTAATTAACCCGAAGATCAAATTCTGCTTCAGCAATTTAAACCTTACTCAGTCCTTACTAAAGTGGAATTTGTTTGACAACGGTGTCTTCAAAACGACCTCTGTAAATTCTGGTTGTTTTTCATAAACATCCGCTTTGGGATAAGTAATGGGCTATTAATGTTTAGAGGTTCTATTGATGTATTCTGAACAATGGGGCCTAATGAGGGTGTCTAGCGGAGACGTGGATCATTTGGGGCCATTTGGTGGCATTTGGGGACGGGTTAGGGGATCATTTGGGTGTAGGATACCCTGATATGTGACACTATGAATAGCCACGTCTTGTTGATGTTAAAGACTCATTTACAGTAGGTATGGTTCATGTCTATAACGGACTAAAAATATACGTGAATAGAAAGCAAGTGAATAAATCTGGAAGCTTAGATTTATAACGTGTTTAAAAAATATATTGGGACATGAAGTGGCAATGGAAGCCAAGAAGAAAAGAAAGAAGGTAAAAAACGGCAAAGTTTTATACTAACTTTGCACCTCCGTTTTACCCCCATAGGGGATGAATTTTCAAAAATCCTTTCTTAGTGCTCCCCTACGGTATAAAAGGAACCCCTGTGCAAAATTTCAAGTTTCTAACCCTTACAATGTAGGCCCTGCGTTGATATGTCAGTCAGTCAGTCAGTCAGTCAGTCAGTCAGCTTCTCCTTTTATATATATAGATTTCAGTAATTTGTAAGACAATTGACAATGTTTTTGTTATGTTTCCTTTGTTGAAACAAAAGGCAAAGTTTGTACCAGTTACGAATAATCAGGGGCTGAATATTAAAACGTGTTTGTTTGCAGTGAGTGTCTACAAGTATAGACGAGCGCTTGTATTTATGTATGCGCGTATAGTATGATTTTATTGAAAGACAGGATGAAAATGGGTTAAAACTCTGCGAATGAAAGAAAATGATTAAAAAAAACTGTTTGTGCTAGATAGCTACATTCATGAGGAATAGTTTAGGCTAAATAGAGTTAGGCTAAAATTCTCAGCTTGCCCTAAATATTGATATTTGTTAAGCAAGTTAATAAGGAGGAAAAAAATAAAAATAAAAAAAAAACAAAAATTTAATTTTTAACTAAATAAATTTGTTATTTCTAATTCACGCAAGCGAAGCCGCGGGGCGTCCACTAGCTATATTATACGTGTAAACCTTAATTGACTTTTGTTCGACCGACAAAAGACGGCCGTTTGTGCCGCCCCACAGAAGTTAGAACTCATTAAATAATCCGCCGAAACCCAAGTTAAGTGAGGCCTTATAAATTAATGAAGGTACGACAAACTCTGTTACGCCTAGCCTGTAATTACACTGTCCCAGCACCTGACGATTTAGTCTGAGCGAAGCTCATTTTGAGCTTAATTACATTTTTTCTATGGGCTCTCAATGCGCTATAAATTAAGGTGATATGAGAGATCGTGGTTTTTACATCGATGAAATATTAACACTTAAATTAGTGCCTAGAGGTGTCTAAGGATGCCTGTTCGCTGCGACCCATAGACATCCCACTGCTGGGCACGGGTCTCCCCCACAGACGCAGCTGCGGGAGGTCTAGAGCATACTGCACCACGCTGCTCCAATGCGGATTGGTGAATGGGTTAGTGGCCAACCCAGTGTCGAATTTTCTCAAGCCACCCGAAGGTCTTCGACAAGGCTTAACGACTGTTTCCAGCATTGAAAACTACCGGGACCGACGGCTTTACGTGCCCTCCGAAGCACGGTAGCGTCCATGAAATTTTGCCACTAGCGGTCACCCATCCACAAACCGACCGCGCCCGTCGTTGCTTTACTCTTTCGACTCTCTTTCTATTGTGTAGGTACTAAAGTTAAAAAGCTAAGCAAGAACCCACAGGTTCAGTCTGGAGCTCTACCACGCTGCTCCAATGTGATTGGGTGGAGGGGTTAGCGGCCAAACCAGTGTCGAATGTTCAAGATACACTGACGATTGTTTTACAATTAAATCGACTGACGGTTCCACTTCAGTTCCACCAATTAATGATTGACGATGAATTGTTAAAAGTGTTTTTAACCTCTGCTTAACCGTTGGGTAAAATATAGCCGTGATGTTATTCTATTATGTAATTTTATAATATTCATGATGGGATCGTCATACACCACAACCCTTTCAATGTCACATTGTAGGGCACGGGTCTGCTCAAAGAATGGGAGGGATTAGGCCTTAGTCCACCACGCTGGCCAAGTGCGGATTGGCAGACTTCACATAATGTATTATTGGATAATAATACATTTTCCAACACACCCACTTAAACAAACCACTTCTGTTTTACGCCACACATTTTTACACCAAAAACTATATTGAATTTTTTATAGTGTGACGTTTGTAGTACGTATCTATTCAGTATGAACCATCATTTTTATGGGAATCATAAAACACGTACGGCCAACGATGCGAAAATGTTAAGCATCTAAGCCTCGTCGACTTTATTAGTTCGGGCTCGCTCGTCGTAAAGTCAACAGACGGATTTCAGTTTGTAGCGGATCGAAAAAAAGAGATTTTTAGGCGCTCAGTACATAAGTGGTCGGTATACGAGCGAATTTTAAGCTGGAAATTGGTATCACAGGCTCGGTTCAGACTGCGTAAGTTGTTTAGTCAAGTAGCGTTAGTAGAGGATAGTTCGCTGCGACCCATAGACGTCCCACTGCTGGGGTCTCTCCTACAGACACAGTTGCGGGAGGTCTAGAGCATACTCCACCACGTTACTCCAATGCGGATTGGTAACCCCTCCATTAGTGGCCAACCCAGTGTCGAATGTTCTCAAGCCACCCGAAGCTCTTCGACAAAGCTTACGACTGTTTCCAGCATTGAAAAAACCGGGACCAACGGCTTTACGTACCCTCCGAAGCAGCAGTTACAGCAAGTGACATTTAATTCACTTAGAAAAGTAATTGATGCGTGCCGCTTGGGTTTGAACCCGGACCGCTCGAGCGAGAGGCGAGTTCGATAGCCACTGGGCTGTCACCGCTTTACCATAACCGTGTCACTATAAATACAACCAAGTCACGGGCTCGTGGACGCGGGATGTACCTACTGATCTAATCGGAAAAGACTCAGAATGATATTACGAAAATTCGGTGAAAAATTTCAGGCCGCAAATTCGGGCCGTGTTTTAGTTGGATTACTGGTCGCAGCGCAGACGATAGGTGCTATGATAATTTATTTATTTATTTAGTCAGCAATTTGTTTACAGTTGATAAACCAGACACAAATGCGATACACACAAATACAAAAGGAGATGAGATGGAAATCATAAATTACACAAAATTATAAAGTAAAAAAAAAATTTATTAAAATTATAAAGTAACCAGACACAAATGCGATACACACAAATACAAAAGGAGATGAGATGGAAATCATAAATTACACAAAATTATAAAGTAAAAAAAAAATTTATTAAAATTATAAAGTAACACATAACATAAATAATGTGTATAACAACCACAACCATTTATTTGTCTCACTGCTGGGCTCGTCCGCTCGTGGCTAGTCCACCACGCTGAACAAGTGCACGTTGGCAGACTTCACATGTCTTTGAGAAGATTATATTATTTACTCTAATAATGATCTCTTAACTACAATATATAGAGAACTCTCAGGCATGCAGGTTTCCACGCGATGTATTTCTTCACCATCAGATGACATTATACATCCAAATACGCACGTAACTTAGAAAATCATTCGTGCGTGCCGCTTGGATTTCAAACCAGACATTTTCGAGTGAGAAGCGAATTCGATAGCCTCTTGGCTGTCACCGCTATGTGTATTTATTATTATTTGGAGGAAGGGGGTATGGATTAAGCCTATAAGTCACCTAAAAGTAAGTAAAGAAAGAGAGTACCTAGGTAAGAGACCTAAAAGATCTATTGTATGTAGTTAAATGTGTATAAGTACTGGCCGCTAAAAATAAACATCGGGAAAGACGACGCTGTGTGTGGCTGCACAGCGTTGTGTAGGGGTTCTCGAAGTCAAAGATCTGATAAAGCATGTGTTGGGCCCAGCGCTGGGACCGGCGCGTTCTGGAAGAGATCCCGGAGCCCTTCTGTAGCGCCGAGGTAGGCCACCGAGCGAGTGGGAGAACATTCCACATAACACGGTCATTCCCAAGACGTCTGGGTACCGTTCAAAGGTTTTTCACTCGTTAAACAAAAAGGTCAGCCTGTCGAGAAATATCAGGAATAGAAACTCGAATTTTAATTCATTATTCATCCTGCTTGTGGTCGACGAACCCACGACATTGGACCTATGCGCGAAAAGACCTATGTGGTTGAAAAATTGTTGGTACATTTCCAGAAACTCTTAAATAACAAGATATACCTAACTCATATTACTATCACAGAGCCACCCGTGTAGTACGTATGAATTCATTGCGGAGGGAGACAGTAATTTCATTACATTTTTATTTGTCTGCGCGGCTCTATAGCCGAAGTGGGTTAGAGTAAGAATTCCTGCAAACGTTAATACGGTTAGGAGTTAAAATTGTCGTGTTTAAAATAAGAAAAACTGAACAATTACGCTTTAGTTCAAACCCCTTCAGATTTAAAATGTGCTATCGATTTTTGACTAGAAGTAGATAATTTTAGAATAGAATACATTTTTATTTCACAAATGTGTTCGTCACACGAATATTTGTCCTGAGTGGGATTCGAACCCACGATCCCTGGCGCAACAGGTAGGGTCACTACCTGATTGCGCCAACGGGCCTGAAATAATAGGACTGACAATATTCCAAGAAATACTCACAATTCCATCAAATACCATATTCCGAAAATTACTCACAATTCCATTAAATACCATATTATTATGCCAAAAAATACAATTCCATCAAATACCATATTATGCCAAAAAATACTCACAATTCCATCAAATACCATATTCCGAAAATTACTCACAATTCCATCAAATACCATATTATGCCAAAAAATACAATTCCATCAAATACCATATTATGCCAAAAAATACTCACAATTCCATCCAATTCCAAATGCCAAAAAATACTCACAATTCCATCACCAATATTCCTTATGACGCACGGCAGGAGCGCGGTGGAGCCAGTCTGTGACGTCACCACGGTGTTGTTCTCGGTGCCGAAGTGCTTCTCCAGCGTAATGCTGTACAGGTCCTCGAGAGGAGGGAAGGTGACAGTGAGCTCGTTCTGTTCTACTTGCACGGTCGACGACGGTGGAGGCGAGGATGGACCTGACAACAAAAGGGGAACGTGAGATACGACTACGATGGAAGGCAGTGTTTTCAATTTCCCACTGTTGGGCACGGATTTAAAGCCTGAATTTAAGCCCGTTAAGCTAAGTGATGACTAGTGGACGCCCGCAGCTTCGCGTGGAATTAGACATAACAATAGTTTCGTTTACATCTAGTAATATATATTGACCAACAATTTTATAGTCTAAAAGAATATATAGGTTTTATATAATGAAATTAAAAAATGTTTTTAGGATTAGATTTTTTATGGTTAATGACACTCTACTTGACATGTTCTGATTTTTAATTTTTTTTTAACTATTTTCTTTTTATATGGAATTAAAGTTAAGATTATTTATATTATGTATTTGACATTTGCATGCCCACAGAGGCAGAACAGTATGTAAAACATCAATTTTGTTCTTGCAAATAAATTATGATTATGATTATAGCCTATGCCACTCAGTGAAGATGCAGCTTTCTAATGGTGAAAGAATTTTTGAAATAAGTTCAGTATGTAGTTTTTGTGTGAAAACATTACAAACAAATCTTTCCTTAGAAAAGCCATTGGCCAGGGAGATGAATCCTGGACTGACGAAAAAAAAACGCTAATCTTAATGAGTAATTTTTTTGTAGTTAATTAAGACCATTAAGGTTTTTATCTCTGCAGGAAATATAACTCGGTCTGAAGTTTAAGCAATCACTGCAATAAGATACAGAAGTCTTAACTAGACACTAAACATTTCTGCGATGGATGGATGGATTTTATTAATATCTACAAGGAAAGCTACATACATTGCTAGCAATGTAGTTATGTCTGATATATATTCTACAAGGAAAGCTACATACATTGGTAGCAATATAGCTATGTCTAATACAATTTAACGCTCGAACTTATTACGTTCCTCCCCGCACAGACACTTATGGTACTGACAATATCGGAGCACAAAAGATATCTGACAATTTTTGCACTTAGATTTCCCAAAGCACCGCTCTAATGAGTTCCCGGTACAACATTCCCATTGGATCTTATTAAAACCCGATACAGGGCCTCGGTTAATTATCAACGGTTATTTATAATTGCGTATCTAATTACGGAATAATTTGAGTTCGTAAATTAAACTGGTAATTAAGGAATTTGCATGGTTAGACGGAAAATTGTGGATACGGTAATGTTTCGTGTAAGCGAAATTTTATTCATTTAAACAACGGTCTTCATTCTCATGTAACTAGAGTTCATATTATCGACAGTAACGCTTATTGAAGTAACAGTTTTCACTTACGTTTTACTCTAAACAGCGATGACAACTCAGTGGCTATAAAACTCGCTTCTCACTCGAGGGGTCTGGGTTCAAATTCAAGCGGCGCGCACGTATCTTTTCTAAGTTAAGCGATTTAAGAAATTAAATGTTACCTGCTGTTCTAGCTAGGTACGACCCACTGCTGGGCACGGCACAGACACAGGTCATTTAATTTCTTAAATCGCACGTAACTTAGAAAGTCATTAGTGCGTGCCGCTTGGGTTTGAACCCGGACCGCTCCAGTGACACGCGAGTTCGAGAGCCACTAGGCTGTCACCGCTATAGGTAGCATATTTTAAAACCAATGCTAAATAAAAATTCATAGGAGCCATAGTAAATAAAAAATTAAAAAAAATATCCGAAAATTAACGAACTCCTTCAAAGGCTAATTAGGCTCCTGAAATAAATTAAAAAGAAATTACGCAGCAGAATCCATTGCGCTGATACGGCCAGTCAAAAACTACGAAAACTCCGTTAGGCAGTGAAACTCCTAAACTTTTTAGATCCATTCAATTTTCTTTCCTGATAATTCCTTTTCAGGACCTTGTTTTTGAGTTCCATTTCAAAATTCCTGGTTTTTTATGCAAAGAAAAGGAGAAGTATTTGGCGCACGTTATCCGTAATGAGCGACATTTTTTCCAAATACTAACGTAAAATAAAGCGATTTAGACACGAGACCTTAAAATAGCCACTTCTTCGAGTTCTATGCGTTTTTATAAGTAGGTACATATACACATTGATATGTTTGAATACTCAAAACTCATGTTGGAAGTGATACAATACATAAATACTTTATTAAATATACATATACCAAAAAAGGCCTTGTATAGGTATATGAATCTAGAACATTTAGGAACTTAGAACCTTATTCAATAAGTAAAGTCTCACAAAAAATAATAAAAAGAAAAATTTAATGAAAGAAAATGAATTTTTCTTTTTATTATTCTTACATAATAAGAAAGCTTGACTATTTTATTTCCATTTAAAATGTTACTAGTGACAAAAATTAATATTTTAAATTTAAAAGTCCGCCCTATGTAAAATATTTTTATTTTACAACTAGTGGACTCCCGCAGCTTCGCACGCGTTGAATTAGACATAACAATAGTATCGTTTACACCTAGTAATATTATATAGCCTGTGTCACTCAATGAAGATTCAGGTTTCTAATGGTGAAAGAATTTTTGAAATCTTTCCAATAGTTTCTGTAAAACATTCCACTTTATAATATTAGTACCTATAGAAGTATAGATAAATGAATAAAAGTAATTTATAGGTTTATTAAAACTCCAACGGCAATGTTTACAGAGTTAAAAACGCCTACTATGTGAGGCAGCCTTACACCTCTTTTGAATCCGCACTCATAAGGTTTTAACACGAGCTGGATTCAGTAACAGGGTTGAACCGTTTTGTCTTTCAACTCGCGAAATGAAAAAAGTCTTGAACTCACGCAGCAAGCACACTACTGGTATTTTGTAAATGAAACGCTTGCTTTGTGGGAATGCGGTGCGAGAACTGACTTGTTCGACCTGCATGCGTGAGCGATGAGATTATAGGTATACTAGCTGACCCCGCAAACGTTGTTCTGCCATATGAAATGTCGAAGTGACGCGACGCTTCACGTCAATGAACGACGGTTAATAATAAAAATACTAAAATTTAATTTTTCTGTTTTTGTTGTAATTGTACTCGTAGGTACTTAATTTGGCAAATAAAAAAAAATTTCTTTCATTCTATCCTTCTTTCTTTCTAAAATTGTGTTTAGAAAACATTTTCCAGTGTACCAAGTTGTGAATCTAAACCATTCTCGAATCCGCTTGAACACACACAAAAAATTTCGTTTACACCTAGTACTATTATATAGCCTATGTCGCTCAGTGAAGATGCAGCTTTCTAATGGTGAAAGAATTTTTGAATCGGTCAGCTTAAAGTTTTCGCTGCTCGCTTTCTATAAAACGCACGCCCTATAGAGGGCTTTTTATTATTGGCCGAGCGTTATTTACAATGGACTCGAGTTCCCGTGTCGGCTTTTATGATGCGGTCTCGCCCTTTTTGCGAGACAATTTCAGACAAATGTTTAAGCCGCATTTGTCAACGTACACCCATACCAACCCACTCAGGATTTCATTGCTGGGCTTTGTGTAATTAAATACATTTATGTTTGAATTTGCCTGTTAAATGTCTCGTCTCGGTTTTTGTCGTGTGGCGAGTAAATTAAATTACGCATACGGGACGCTCTGTTTGTGTAATACGATTTGTGATTGCATGAAACACTCAAGCTTATACTTAACGAACAAGACGGATCACCGAGTGGTCACCGTAGCCTATGAACATGACGTACAATACCTTACAAAAACCTGCATGCTACAAAAAAATATTAAATTCAAATACATTTTTTTTAAACTGTAATGTTTTTAATGCGCTTCCGTGCTTTGGAGGGCAGTAAGCACGTTCCGGTTGTTTTAAATTGTAAACCAATAGTTAAATCTTGTTGCAGACCTTCGGGTGGCTTAAGAACATTCGCTAGGCAAGTAACTTCACCAATCCGCATTGGAGCATCGTGGTGACTGGTAAAGTACTGCTGTGAGAGAGACCCGTGCCCAACAGTGGGATGCCTATGAGTTTTTCCTAGCTTAGCTTAGCTGAGTCCAAAATTATCGATTTTTAATTACTTATAACTTTTTAATATAACAGCTTGGTGGCTTATAAATAATTGTCTTCGTTGTACAATAAATACTATCAACGCTCAGTCTACGACGATGTAGAGGTCTACGACGTAGCAGATATTTCGTAGATGTAGAGACTACTTGCTTACTCTTGAAATATGAATTAGGACGTATATACGAGACGTAAGAAGCCCTTAATTCTTCGTAAATACAGAAATCACCCCAACAAAGTTTATTTTAGAGAATGTCATGTAACTTTTTTTTGACATCTTCACACACACCCATCTGACCCTAAGCAGAGCTGTGGGTGTCAGAGCCAGAAACATACATAGATATTTAAATATACAGGAAGTAACCAATATATGGGTGGCTTGAGAACATTCGACACTGGGTTGGCCACTAACCCCTCCACCAATCCGCATTGGAGCAGCGTGGTGGAGTAAGCTCTAGACCTCCCGCAGCTGCGTCTGTGGGGGGGGACCCGTGCCCAGCAGTGGGACGTCTATGGGTCGCAGCGAACCAAATATGGAATAGTACCCCTAATATGGATTGTATGTACCGCAATACAGGTTAGATTCCGTGTTTGGGGTACTATTCCATATTTGGTTACTTTCCCCTACAGACTTACATAGATAATCAACATCCAGACACAGAACAAACAGAATTGTTCGTCACACGAATATTTGTACTGAATGTTTGCGCCAACGGGCCAGACAAACTCATTCGAGTATAGTCTAGCTCTCACAATTATTTATGAGCTCACCGATATTACTAGCCAGATTATAGAACTAATCAGATTATATCCCTCAGATTGCCACCCTCTAAATACACTACCGACCGAATTCATAGTCATGTAAGTTCTCAATTAGATTCTCATATAGAATTCCATAAGGTATCTGGAGGTCACATGGAATCATTGACCATTGGTAGCAGTGTTGCTAATTAACATGTTATCTAACTATAATTACTAATAGGTATATTAATTTATTTCACATTTATATTTGGCTTAGCTATAAGTAAAATGTTGACTGTTAATAAATAAATAAATAATAAATAATATCAGCAGTAAGTTAAAGTATGTCACAGATGCATTTCTACCGTTGAGGACTATAGGTATAACTTTTTTTTTATTTTCGTGCATTGTCATCGGAACCAAATATGTGTGCCAAATTTCAGCTCGATAGCTTCAGTGGAAGAGGGTGAAATATTGATTGCAAGATTCCAGGACATACATATATAGGTACATACGAGTGAAGTTGATGGTTATTTCCGAACGCAACCGATCCGATACCCTACCCTCATCTCAACTTCCTTCCCATCAAATAAAACCAAATACTTGGGGGGTAGGAAGTGACAGTTCTCTTCTGCCGACTACGCGCGTCAAGTCCAGTCGAGCTCCCGTGTTCCCGTCGATTTCGCCGCAGAATAAGTTACAAAGTAGCAAAAACATTATTTGAGTGTCACGTATTAGTGCATCTACAGTGATACGTGAAATTGGTGTTCAGCAAAATCATCATATGGACGATTAAGAAAGGTCGGAGCTCCGACGCGTCATCACCATCTCGACGCGGGGTACAGTCGAACCAGGTACCTTTCCACCCTATCTTTCTTTATCCAACAGAAGTTAAATAAAAGCTTTTAATAAAATGTAATTGAAAAGCCACACATCAGCTGTAAGTAGGTAAACTCATCCATTTTCCGAATAACATTATCAGTTGCATTCGCAATGATTCCATTACCGTAATTTGAATTCATATCTTGTATAACGAATCAATCATTAATTTATCATGACTCATAAGAGCAGTGAGTTTAATTTTCAAGTATCGATATACCGAATCTGTTCTTATTGAGTTCGTTATTTGAAAACGTTCTGAAAGAGTGAGAAAACCTGCATGCCTGAGAGTTCATCATAACGTTCTCGAAGGCATGTGAAGTCTGCCAATCCGCATTTGGCCAGCGTGGTGGACTAACGCCTATGATGATCTATACATAGCTTTCCTCAAATCGATGGTACCGGATAGTGTTTATAACGAGCTATGGAGCTACGACCAACTGCAAAAGTTAAACAATTTTAACACTGAAGATAATATAAATTCGCTTCACAAAATAATACTTTTTTTTTCACACATCATCTATCCCCAAACTAGTCGCATACCTGTACTGAGTGCCAGAGACTGATATACATACATAGATAAACATACATAGATATTTTTAAATACATACATAAATAGATAATAATAACATCCAGACAGAGAACAAATACAAGTGTTCGTCAAACCAATATTGGTCCTGAGTGAGATTCGAACCCACGACCCCTTAATAATACTTATTTACTTACCCTCATTATCGGTAGTAGAGTTCATTTTTATTTACACCAAAGAACGCATTGCGCTACGAGTACCTCAAACATTCCAAAACTCCGAACTTTCTCCTTTGTAAATACAAAAAAACCTTTTGAAATTTCCCCAATTAATTCCGCAAACATGAACATTATAAAAGACTCCCAGCAAGACAACGTCTAACGCGACCAACAGCCTTTTACGCATGACAAGACACAAATCGCACTATAAGGGCGCGTCTCAGGATACAGAAAAATTCAGGACCCGCAAATGCGCCCGAAAAGCAACAAATACTACTCTTAAACAGAGTAGTTTGACACATCTCAGAAGTCACTGAACGTCTTGCGGAGTAATAAAAAAATTACGAATATTCTAAAATTTTTCTTAACTAACAACATGATCACCGTGCTTCGAAGGGCACGTAAAGCAGTCGTAGTAATGTAGATGATTGAACTCAATTTAATAATGAATCCTGGTACCGTATTTATTTCTTACCGTACTTTTTTTCTGACTGAAAAAAAATTTTTTGTGTGTCAATATTGGCCAAGTTAGGACACACTCGGCAAATCGAATCTGTAGCCGAAGCTGGCCAGTGTAAACGCGGCTTAACGTGCGACGTAAACACGAAGTGACTGTAAACATACTCGTACCTTAGTTAGAATAAAAAGCGCTTGAAAAACAAAAAAAGCGTTTGAAAATCGAATCTGTAGCCGAAGCTGGCCAGTGTAAACGCGGCCTAACGTGCGACGTAAACACGGAGCGACTGTAAACATACTCGTACCTTAGTTAGAATAAAAAGCGTTTGAAAACCAACTCACATTCTTACAAAGCTACATTCATTTCCTCTCTGCTGCTGTTAAGAGCTTGTGACTTTACTAAAAGCTCAAAGCTTCACCTTAGGCACTGGGTCTTTCCAGGCTACTGTAAGCATATTCCATACTCTAAGGTGGATTGGTAGAGATGTTAGTAGCCAAGTCAAATGGTCTTAGGCAACTCGAAGGTTAACAAGGATTAGCGAGTGCAGTACAGGCGTAGTATCGTAAGCTCACTTACGATACTACGGCGATTCAGTTCGATTCGATGTAATTTTCTCACATCGAGACCGTTCGTGGCTTATGTATGATACTAACCTAATCTTTCCACTCATCTTACGCGAAATTCTTTAAAAAAAAAGGTTGTCTGTAAAGTCGGTTTACGGACGATAGATTTACGTGATAACGTCATAATCTATTATTTTATACAATACAAAAAAGGAGAATTGAAAATACAAAGATAACAGACAACAGACAAGTCTATATAGTATTTATTTTGACAGTTCCCTATTTCGGAGCCATGGAAACGCCAATGTTGTCGTGTGTAAAATTAATTTAATAAAATTAAAAATTAATTTAATAAAAACACTCAACGGAAACGGAACGGGATACACTTTTTCATATGCGCTGTTCATCAATTTATAAGACGTTATCACGTCAAAAAAGTGTTACCTTTAAACATTTGATATAGGACAGGGTTTCCATCCCATTTGGAACACAATACGAAACCTATGAATATTGAAGATGAGGATAATCATATTACGTAAACTGGGTTAAACGAAAATCCGAGAATTGTACGAATACGAATAGTTGGTTCGGATCCCGTGCTAATGAGATCGTAATACTTTTACGACTGTCATTTACTGAGATTAGATAAAAATGGAGATACAAATGTAGATATTGACAAGTAACTTCGTAAATAATGAATTGGTTGCTGTGTTCAACAGTTTTAAATGTGTAGCCATTTTATTTTATTTCTATGTTTTGTCCTTAATTCACGGTTGGTTGTCTGGAAGAGATCGCCTTGGATTGTCTCAAATGTAAACAATAAAATAAATTAAAACAAAAATACCTAATCCAAACATGTAAATTAAAAAAAGGAGATAGACAAAATAGGACTACTCTCAGCCTGAAGAAGAAGTTGCTGCGGTTGCTGGTTTTCAGCGTAGCCCTTTTTTTTACTACGGGGCTAGAGACCCGTTAAACTAAAAAAAACTACCTGTCTGAGACTTATACCTATATATATGTGTAGGGTTTATAGTGACCGTTGGGTCAATAAAACGCGACTTTGATCACTCAATAGGTGGAGTAGGTAATGCGTCCCGCGCACGTCCGAACTTGCTCACAGCTAGCGCGTGACTGTCCGGCCGCTGCTTGGGACCCACATACACTACAATATATATAGCTTAAAATATATATAAATACCTTCACCAGCCCCGATGACAGTGTGGGCTAGGAGAACGATGATGCAGAGGCAACGCTGGCCGTCCAGCGACATTGCGGCCGCGTGGCTTGTACCTGGGGACAACGGACGATCATTAGTTTTTATTTTATATATATTTATAGCTTACCCCACAAACGTTGCTCTGCCATGAAATATCAAATTGACGCGGCATTTCATGTAAATGACTTCACGTCAATGAACGACGGTTAAAATATTAGGATATTGTTCATACAAAAATACTAAAATCGCGTTTAAAATACATTTTCCAGTGGACCAAATTGTGAATCTAAAGTTCTAAACCATTATCGAATCCCTTAGAACACAAACAAAAAACTTCATCAACATCCGTCCAGCCGTTTAGGAGGAGTTCAGTGACATACACACGCAAACAAGAAATATATATTTTAAGTTTTATATTGTTCAATATTACATAAAGGATTCACCAATTCTAAAGTTCAGTTAGGATCATTTTCAAAAACATCTATTAGCGTTGTTGAGACAAGAACCATGCCGACCGCGCTGTCATCAGTCAGTCGCGCTGTAAACACGTTAAAACTTCGGTCCCGATTGTTTTCAATGGTGGAAACAGTCGTAAAGCCTTGACGAAGACTTTCGGGTGGCCCTAAGAACATTTCACACTGGGTTGGCTACTAACCCTAACCAATTTGCATTGGAGCAGCGAGGAGGATGCTCTAAACCTCCCGCATCGTCTGTGGAGGCGACAGCCCATCTTTGGGACGCAAACATAGCTATGGGTTGCAGCTTTTTCACGTAAGAAACGAACGAAACCTTTCCTCCTCTTTCGCGGCGCTGTGAGCGCTCCTCAGAGAGAGAGGGAATTCGGATTTAAGGATGGTCCTTCTATCCGGGAAATTGCTCCAGGGGTGAGCCCCGTCGGTGACCTCCCCGCTGTTGAGCGTGGGAGACGGTGTGTAAGATAAAAGAAAAATGTAAGATAAAAGTTCCTGCTAGATATACACAAGTCACCGGTTAACACGAAGCTGACTCGACGTAGCACTTGACACAGAACGCAATCGTAACACGTTTAACGAGCACTTTCCCGCTTAAACTAAAAGCAAAACATAAATTAATGTCTTTTAAATGCAAAAAGACTTTAATTTATCAAAGTGAATTTCAAAATTATCCAGGTTCCGTTTTCCATTTGAATTTCGTTATGAAGTTGTTGAAAGGTGCAGGGTATGAGCAAACTTTCTTAAACTTTTGATTTATACTCAAAAAGATGAACAAACTTATGTTAATGTAAGATTGTCTGTCTCTGTCTGAAACTCATTTGTATACGAAAATCGCCAGTGCGTATAAAAATTTTCATGTAAAAAAAATTATACCTATATTATTTAAGTATAGCTTAAAGTAGTGTAGTCCGTACTAATAGTTACTCCGAGTCTGCGACACAGTATTTATTTCGAAAGGAATAAAAAACAATATTTAAAAAATATAAACTAAAATACATTCAGGCGAACATAATATTATAACCTCCTTTTTAATTAAGATACTTTTATTAGCTTAATATGTTGGTATCTATGTATGTGTAACGGAATCATTAAACGTGATTTTAACCCACTTCAAAACGTCGTATTTGCATTTTAGAATAATAACTTTAGGTCCTTGGTCGGCTGATATGAAGACTTTCATGGAAGTCTTGTCCACCAGACTCAATTCCGTCTCAGGTGACCGTAGGGCTGGCAGCTTTTTCGCCCAAAAAATTAGCCTCAATATACAGCGGGGCAACGCTATCAGCGTTCTGGGTACAATGCCACAAGGGCTTTTTCTGGATGACATATTTATTTTGTAATTATTTCTTTTTAAATATTTCCTTGTTTAGTTTTAGGTTATTAAATTTTTTTAAATATTATGTAGTATTTATTAATAAATCTAATATCTAATTATATTTTATTTTATTTAAAAAAGTAATACTACTTGTACTATTAAGTCTTAGATAAGTAATATGTATTCTGTGGTAATACTTTTCCCGACCCTAGGATCGGACCCAAGACCTATAATTAGCAGAGTCGTGAAACAGAAACCTAATTAATCAGCACTTGAATAAGACTACCTACTGAAACCGGCTTTGCGAGATGACGTCAACCAAACAAGTTTTTAATCAAAGTGTCTACTCAATCATGGACACCAATCACCAACAATGATAATGTACAGTATCCACTTTACGGATACATTAAACACGATGTTTATTGCCGCATGAGAGTTTTCCTATTACGTATTTCCTCGATTCGTTTGGCGTGATAGAGGGCGAAGCGTGCGGGTTCCTCTTTAATGGGGTATTAGGGTGCGATCCCATACCAACAAACCCAACGGAACATTCCAGAACTTTTCATCATCGAACATAAAACCGAATAGAGTCTTTTTTAATTTAGAACGAGTTTTTTTTGAGATACTGGATTTACGATTCTTCTGGAAACCGTTACATTTGAATGTAGAACGCAAAATCTCATAAATTTGTTTGAATATAGAATGACTTCCACAGAGAACGCACATGTAGAGATTCCTTAGTTTCGTGGTCGTAACCAGAAAGGGAGTAGCAAAAGCATAGTTTAGACATCCGCTGTCGCCCCGTGACTTATAACAAACATAAAACTGGAATTTACAACAATGGCATGGTGGACGAACTAATCCATTTCTTAAACATATTTATCTTATATTAAAAAAGTGAAGTCTGCCAATACGCACTTTGCCAACGTGGTAGACTAACCTCTCCCATTCTGAGAGTAGTTCCTTGCAAACCAAAAAAGTTTCGCCCCAAAACAAGGCATCCTCAGGGTAGTAGACTCTACGACGGATAATCGCAAAGTGCTAATGCGGAGTTCCTTGCCCAACAGTGGGACAAAGAAAGAGTCATGGTGGATGTCATGTTACTCTGTGTCAACACTGCGTCTTCCAGTCAAGTGTGCCGACTCCATTCAATGTCTCATGTAATTGATTCGACGGAGTAAATGGATTATCCCATTTTTTACTCACTTTATCCTTATTTTCTCTCGAGTTATTTGCCTCGCGTGGGCTTGACACGACACACTGACATGAGCATTATTTTCCCAAGCTTTAGAAATGGCGTCACTCCTATTTCTTGGGTGAAGTAATTAATACTGTTTTTGTTTTATATTTTTCATGGAAACGGCAGGTCACCGACACCATACCACACTAGACCATACTGATGGTAAAGTAAGGTGGGTTTCTTTTACAGGCTTTTTTTTACGTCTACCGTGTGTCGAATCCCATTTCCTAAACGCTAGTTAAATGGTTTTAAGCTATGCGGATATTGGGGGGCGAATCCAATTTCGATTCGATTTTATATTGAAATCGCGAATTCATAATACTTTGGATAAAACTAATTTAGTTGCATGAAATGACAGTACACACGATAGCAAAAAAAAACTAATAAGCACTGTTTTGTGTACTAACTTTTTTTTTTTTAATTATTGCATTGCAAGTTTTATTATTGTTTGTTTTGCCTACAATTATCTCGCAACGTTCGTACGAATATGTTTCGTATATAAATATCGGTGTCCTAAGTTATTGTCTATGACCTCTTTAGTTAACCGATATAGGTACGTACCTTACCTACCATGGACGAAAAAAAAGGTTAAGTAGTTAATTATCTAAGTTTATTAAGTTAATTCAGTTTAGTACACTTAAGATTATTTAAGTTTATTATACAAGTCTTAACATAATGACAACTCTTTTGACATTATACAAAGCTTGTACTCATCTTATATGAATAAGATATGCCTTTAACCATTGAGTTAAATATACCATAATATATCAATGCCTTTAACACCTGAATAATATGATATGAAAAATATGCCTTTAACATCTGAAACAGCTTGATATCGATATTTTCAGACTCAAATAATCGACACGAAGGAATAACTTTGCAAAGTTCCATAATTAAAGTTTAAGGCAAGACAAATGTTGGAACATAAGATGTGAGATGATATAATAAAGTATATTTGCGCTGAAGACTGAACGACACAAGAGAAACAGAACTTGGGACAAACGTGATATAACTTAGAAATAACATAAAACTTGTACCGAGACTTACTTAAGGCGAGCTATCGCAAGTCAAAAATTCGGGGGCTGAGGTGTGGGGAGCCCTCCTTCTAATGTGTTCCGCTTAGCTTACGACTAATTAGTCGATAGCGAATGTCAATCCCATACATTTGTTAATCTATTCTACTAGCGTTTTTGCCACTTGTCTAGGCCCCCAGGACTGATAGCGTGAGGTAGGGAAGGAAGCTTGCCGCATTTGAGGATAAAATTATGATTTAAGGGATGAATTTGAAAAATTTCGTAAAATTCGTACAATATTTGCTTTGATTTGTAATACTTTTTTTTTTCTAAAACATCTGAACTCAAATAAAACAATTATTAATTAAACGATTGAATGGCTGCAATTAAATAACTGTTGGATATTAATTAAACGATTGAATGGATGGCTGCAATTAAATAACTGTCCAACGCCGGTATATGTACTTGGGCAGAGTAACCCCTTACTCGTCTAGTTTTCACACAGATCACTGCCCCGCCTACTCGAAACATGCGCTTATATTGGAAAAATCGGAGTCAATGCAAAGTCTCACCAAAGATCATCTAACAATTAAAATATTGAATTAATAATATTACAAATAAGTCTATAAATTAATAAATGATTAATAATGATGTGTTCCTTAACACACAGTCATTATAATATTAAATTAATAAAACTAGTATTTAAAGTAGGTAGATGTTTGATTGTTGATGTTTTCTAATTGGCAGTGCGTAACACAATATTGACCAAACTGCGATTTTTTAATGCAGTGTAGTGTAGGTACTATCGTGAATCGACAGAGCTAAGAGCCTGAATGACATTACTATTAATTAACAAATATATTTTCCAAATTCTATTATTTAATCTATACCTACTAATTATTATACAGATTAAATATTTAATTTTGTTTGTAATGTTTTCACACAAAAACTACTGGACCGATTTCAAATATTCTTTCACCATTAGAAAGCTGCAACTTCACTGAGTGACATAGGCTATATAATATTACTAGGTGTAAACGAAACTATTAGTATGTCTAATTATACGCGAGCGAAGCTGCGTCCACTAGTGTTTGTATAAAAGGCATGGAAGAACACCAATAATCCTTGAAACCTGGCCTTAATAAATTAAGGAAATTATGCCAAAGCGGTACGATAACTCAGATTAGCTCAGTGCGTTGGATTACTTGTGAAGTAGTAAGCTTAGTAGGCTGTTTGTTAAGGTATATTAATGTTCTTTTGAGGTTAAGTTACTTTTTATCTAGACCTAGTGACCCGCCCCTGCTTCTCATGGTCATAATTATATCAGAGTGCGAAAACTATGGCTGTTGTTGTACTGTACCATTGATATATTGTTACCACACAGTGTTTGACGTAAATCGTAGACCTCGTTTCGCCGCAGCGTATCAGCGCCTGATTGAATCTAAGATGTCTTCTAAAAAAATTCTAAATTTTATAGGATAATTTTGATATACTATCAAAGATAGAACTCCGTGACCCTGTTTGCTGAAATGTTGTTTTATTTTGCACTTCGGACGTTTTTGATATTAAAAGAACTGTGTCAGTGAGACAGACGTCTCGTCAATGTCTGTCAAATGACAAGAGTACCTACCCTAAAACGCGAAAACGGAAAAAGAGCTATCTAGCTAGCCAGAGACTTATACCAACTCTTGGTTTAAGCCCCTCCAGTAAATAGGCTGTAATCTAACGGACCAATTACAAGTTCTATTTTTTTTTCGATTCACGAAACAGACAGCAAATTATTCCGAATTCAGTTTCCAACGAAACATGAAAAGCGTTCTATTGACTGCAATAGGGGCTCATCAACTGTTCTTTGTCCAACTTTAGCTTATAATAGCGCTATAAGTTAATAATTTTGTACGTTCAAGGAGTTTCTTAATAAAATTTGCCGTTTTCGCGTTTATTGAGAACGGAATATTGAGTGTAAAATTGCTATTTTACGATTGGCTGGTGCTTTCAGTGGCTTTTTCACCGGAGGAAGTTTGAAGGCTAACGACGGCTTAAACACGGTTATAATCTCAAGATAAGCAGTATTAAAGCGCTCACAGCGGTACGGTCTAACTTGACGACAATCTATGAGCGAACCTCGCAAAGGTCTCTTTCCGCGACTGAGAGGTGGGTTGTTTTAAATAGACGGCCCATAGACGTCCCACTGCACTGGGCACGGGTCTCCCCTGCAGACACAGCTGTGGGAGGTCTAGAGCATACTCCACCACGCTGCTCCAATGCGGATTGGTGGAGAGGTAGTGGCCAAACCATTGTCGAATGTTCTCAAGCCACCCGAAGGTCTCCGACAAGGCTTAACGACTGTTTCCACAATTGAAAACAACCGGGACCGACAGTTTTACGTGCCCTCCGAAGCACGGTAGCGTCCATGAAATTTTGCCACTAGCGGTCACCCATCCACAAACCGACCGCGCCCGTCGTTGCTTAACTCTTTCGATCACATTGAATCGATGCGAGCCATTGGGCTATGGACGCTACTAATACGCTAGTAACATTATTAACCCATTATAATTGACACGAATCGTGAAACCACGAACGCTTTAGTAACATGATCTCCAATCTGTACGAATTACGCTCGACGGAACTTCAGAGCGGTATCGTTTTCAATACCGTCACTGAAGCCTCGATTACATTGAGCAAGCTTTCTAGCTGGCTAGACGGTTAGTTCAAACACTAGATATAGTGACAATGATATACTAAACTTTCTCACTCAGAAACCAAAATATAAGCCACCTAGCTCTCGAATTGAACCTCAATGACATTTAACGAACGATCTCAGCTTGTTGGTTAGTCAAATGACTTACTTTTAAATCACAAATCAATCAAGCTGTGCTTTAAGTCTACATTTATTTATTTATTATGATTTATTAATAAATCATGTTTCATTTTAATTTTTCAATATCTTACATCTAACAATAAATGCAAGGAGTGTGTAAAATAGCCTGTATTCAACTTTAAATTCAAGTTCTACTTCCAAATTTTCACTTTCGAATCACTGCTGCATTCTCAATTTACTAATTAGTTAAGTTATACACTGAAAGTGTTTAAATCATCTTCTTAAAGAGTTTAATGATAATTTATAATGAACTAACTTTAAGCTCTAATTGTGGACCAACAATCTGCAATTAAGTTCTTCCATAATTATGTGACAAGAATTTTTTTTACTTAACCGTAATTCACTGGCAGATAGTGAATTTGAAGGACCAGTCATTAACTGACCCAGTTAACTCGCTCAACATAATCAAGCCTTATAAGCGGCGAGCGGTAACCGAACGCGCCAAATTTGAAATTGGAATTGGAGTTCCACATTTCCGTTCATATTTTGATTTTGAATCGGACCTAAGCAACGGCTATTCAACCGGCTGAATAGCTCTCGTGTTGGTGCCGAATCAGTTTCATTTTAAAGCGCCAATTTCGTTATAAATTATTAGTGGCCAGAATTACAAGCTCGCATGACAGAGGTTACAATACGTTAGCTAAAAATTCCATCTCACTCGAGCGTTCCATATTCAAATTGGCGCACTTACTTTTCAAAGTCATAAATTTTAGAAATAAAAAATTTCGAAGAGCAAACTTAATCAGGTAAACCAAATTGCCTAAAAATTCTCCATTGTTTAAGAAATCATGTAAAACCTGCAAATCCACACTTGGCCAGCATGGTGGACCATGGTGGTGCCTTAGCCATTCTTCTAATAGCAAATTCGTGCTTGTGTCATCACATCCAACCACTTAAATTCATTCATTCATATGAATGAATTTAAGTGGTTGGATAAATACATGTTTATAAGTGGTTGGTTGAATAAATGTTTGACATTATAACTTCTGATTGAGAGTTCCGGGATTTTTATAAGTTGTAGTCAAATGTTTACAGAATATAAAAAAAAAATTGGAAATAATTTTTTTTTAATTTTAATTTATATAGGGGTTGATTTTGTCCCGCTACTCACCAGCCAGGTCTGCAGTTCCGTGTTGGGGTATAATAGGAGAGGCGTTGGACAAGTTTTCAGCTTGCCTCAAATACCTACCGAAAAATTGATGCCAGCTCTTGGACCATTATTTTTAACCTTCGGCACGTTTGACTTAAAACAATGTGAGTCTAGAACAAAAGCTGGTGCTAAAGCAATGAACGGTAGGAGTTTAATCTTTTGTTTGTTAATGGTTTAAAGTTGCCACTCATTGTTCTGAAGTGTATAAGAATGTGGGTAGTTGCCTCCATTGTGTTCTTACAAAGACACTTGCGATTTGAGCATCTTAGGGTTAAGTTTTCTTTGAGCATAAAGATAAATGGAGAGGGTGAAATGACAACTCTCTCCTATTGTAGTCTTGATGTATCTTCACTTGGGGCTTTTGATAAATCTGTTTCAGGAAAATTTGTCGAATGAAATTTGTCTAGAACGTAAATATGTGCTGTTAATTTTTTTTGGATTTATGATAGCAAAATAGTATGGAACCTATCCACCATAAAACACATCAGAACACAATTGCTTAGAAAACAATATTAGCATTGAGAAAATGAGTGATGTTTTTGCCTCGCGTGAACATTAATACCGGTGTCCTGATTCGGAAAGTGTTTCCGGTTTCACTTCTCTAGAGGAAAGACCATAAGCAATGAATTTGTGACTGACTTAGAACCAGAGTCTTCATGGTAATTCTAAGCTATTATTAACACCAACTAACAGGATCAAATGTGCTTAGAGATACGCTCTTTGCTAATCGGACTAACCATCACAGTCTCTATTAGAGTCTTGTTCAAAGGGACAAAGTTTTTTTTTTTTAAATTATTGCATTGTCATCGGTCCTTGATAAGTGTGCAAAGTTTCAAATTAAACTGACGTTTGGAAGTAGGCGAAAATCACTTTAAAAGATTCCGTGACATACTCAAAAGGTGCACCTTCTTCTGACATTCTTCTCTCTCACACTCTCAAACCTAAAACCATCAACATTCGTCTCGGTTTCCTTTAAACATAAAGGCACTTCTATATTCTTAAGCCCCTGTTATAACATTAAGTGGCCCTCCGACTTCAACAAAGGAGTTATTCAAAAACTTTCGTGGACATTCTTTGCGAGGGCGCCAAATTAACACTTCCAGTTTAATGCCACCAGGAAATATTAAATTTGAATAAGATGGAGTTTCGTGACTGAAATATTTTGTTTATTTTTCACCCGTTTCTATAATTGTTCAGATTCGTCAGGGAGTTGTTTTTGCAGATAAAATATAAACGACGGTGACCACTTATTATCAAGTGGCCAACTGCCCAGCTTGTTTATTAGCCTATAAAAATGTCTCATTGCTCTGAGGGATATCTGTCTGTCTGCCTGTCTGTCTCGCTTTCATGCCAAAACTACTGAAACATTTAAATGACATTTGGTACACAGATAGTCTAGAGCCTGAGAAAGGACATAGGCTACTTTTTAATTGGAAAAAAGTGTTGTTAAGGGTTGAAAAGGGGGGTGAAAGGTTGTATGAAAGTATTGTCATTTTCAGAACTAGAAACATAAAATTTATATTTTAGGCTGTTATTTAGAATACATATTACAAACCCCTGCCTTCCCCCTACAATGCACAATAAACCTACATTTCACCAGTTTAAGTCTCATATGAGGTCGGGCAAAAATCCAGACTCCGAACTGCTTCCGGACATGTTAGAGTTAGAAAAACCCAATAGTTGTTGCCCGGGGATTGAATCCAGGACCTCTAGCTTGTACTTCACAACTGGTGAAAAGAGGGTGTACACATCCTACCCCTTTGCGGAAATACAGGGGTGATGTTATGTTATGTATGCTTACCTCGGATTTGACCCCGCGCTCATCAGAGTATGGGAGACCGAATAACAGCTTATTCAGTCGATAAGAAAGGAAAATCATTTGAGAATCATAAGCTAACCTTTTTCTGTTTGGATAAGAATCAAAGTATAATATCTCCGGGAAATTGTGCGGTTGCTCCTCATATCGAGCCTCGCTAAGGATTCGCATTGATATCCCCGGGATTGAGTTTCCAATTAGGTAGCACCTTGGTATGCTAAAAAATCGCAGGCGTGAGGAAAATTGGGGAATTTTACTGGAAAATTCCTTCGCACGCAAGCAATTTATACAAAGAATATACATAACTATATTTTATAAAGTCTACGGTCACACGCAGAGCGAGCTTAACGGAGTTAGAAAGAAAGAAGAAAGAAAGAAATCATTTATTTTGTCAAGCATTGCAACGACAAAAAAATACAATACAAAGAATAATAATTTAAATTTGGATACATACTAAAATAACATACAAGCCAAATAAAAATTAAATACATAATACATAGAGTTTGTCGAAGTAATACTTGACAAAAATGGATCGCACTCAGCACTGGCCACGGAGTAGTATAACCAGGCCGCTGGTTTTCAGTGCGATCCGTCAGTTAGGATTATGTAATGATCTGATGATCTTTATGGTGGGGATTGGTAGTAGAACCAATGTAGATTTAGACGGGGCAGAATCACCACTCGTTTTTGTTACGCCAGTAGTTTTTGTGTGAAAACATTATAACTAAGAAAATCTTTCCTGTTTATAATATTATAGATTTACCATTTGATTGATTTATTTACCACACTAGTACCTAAAATCCACTTCGTTGACACACACTTGTTCACTTTTCTGTACACTCATAAACTCCTCGTGGATTTCGCTGAGCTGCGATTCAATACCCCAAAGAGAAAACTTCACGGAAATTTCCAGCGTACCTAAAGCAGTGGTTTTAAAATTTCGAACGAATCTGAGATAGTCAATCAAAATTCTCACAGAATATGACGTTTGAATTTCGAAGTGAGTGAGATATTTGCGAAAAATTGATTTTCGTGTCCTTTATAACTTTTTTAGCCGGCACGATATAAATGTCGATTTTTCACATCTTCATTACAACGCCGTAATAAAGTTTAGGTTAAAACACATATACAAAAAATCAGCTGACTAGTAATTTTTCCACAGATAAAACCTAAAATGACTGGGCTATAAAAAAGAGCGCTTCAAAAAGAGTGTGAAACGCTTCCTTCAAGGCAGGCAACGCACCTGTGATACCCCTGGTGTCGCACGTGTCCATAGACGACGGTGACCACTTACCATCATGTATGTACGTATGTCTGTTTGGCCGTCTATATAAAAAAAAATGGTGAGCCGTCACGGGACGCCTGGCAGATGTGAAACATCGAAATTATTTTGTACAAGTAATATGCACAAAAGTACAGATGTATGACAGGAACTAAAACATATAAGAAAAACACAAAAAAAAAAAAAATTATATTTTATTAATAAAATAATTTCCGACCGTCATTTGTCGGAACTGTATAGTATATATATTCCATATTCGCCACGCTCACCACGCTAGCCACGCTCGCCACGCCAAATATTTGGTTTGCCCTCCGCCTAAAGATGTTTCACATCAAAAATTCAGCTCACTAGGAATTTTCGCGCAGATAAAACCTAAAATGACTGGGCTATAAGGTCACTAAGACGCCACTGAGTCGTCAGACAGAAGGCAAAGGAATATAATGTAATAACAGACGGCCATTACCGTTCCCGACAACCTCCCATCGGCAGTCGTAATAATGTTGAATAAGCCACTTTTTTAAATTGACTGTTGTTTGTTCAAAGAAAATGATTTCGTGAAGTGAATTTGAGTGGAGGCTGGAATTATCAATCGGAACTTTCACTGGCAGATATTACCTTGTGGCGCCTTTGTTTGGCAAAATTAAATATTTGAAATGGAATTTTTCGAAGATTTCATTGTGGGGAACATTTATTGAGCTACTAGCTTTTCATCCGGCTCCGCCCGGGTCAAATCGTTTTCTGTGCAGAATAGGCATGATGACAGAGTTTGAATATGCCTTTCTGTAATGTGTAATACATCCAATATGTATTTCGAAAAAAATCATTATTTCAGCAATAAATTGAGTTTTAACGCAAGTTATTACAGTTTTTCCCATCTACTTTGAATTTTGCACGAAAACGTTCGTAGGGGTCATGGCGTCCGCTTGACGTTACGCCTAGGTAAATATGCCGCTGTAATCAACAGAAGCCCAAGCGACAGGTGAATTTTTACCGAGCCGTGACGTCATCCGCTCTGATTGGCGTTTCAGTTAATATGGCCGATTTCTGTATTTTATTTTAATGAAAATCTTATTAATCTCAATATTTTTATTAAAACTTGACCATTTTTTAGGAATTATTCAACATACGTCTTGTTCCGCTCAAACCATTTATTCTTTAATTTTTTTAATACTGTCATCATGCCTATTGTCTATGTCTATAGGTACCATCAAGGGATGGCTTGAAATAAATAATATGTATATAGATTTTATCGACGGCAAGCTACACCAAAGATTACTACTTAACAAAATCTAGCTTCAGCCTCATTTCCACCACAACCCTTTTTTTGTTCCACTGTTGGGCACGGTTCTCCACTCCGTAGTCCGACCGAGCCTAATCCGATAGAACCATCAATCTATTAAAAATTGATAGTTGAATATCGATTAAAAATCGAACGATTAATACACCACCTATTAAATGGCAACCAAACATAACTGGTGATTGCTATCTAAGCAGTGAGACAACCAGTTCGAAAGGAATCCGTCATATCCACGTTAACATTAGGTAATCATATATGCATATATATGATTACCTAATTATGTATGTATGCATTTTGTATACAAGTTTCTTCAATAACATAATTATGGTATATTTTTTTTTAATTTCTCGTTAAATGTTTATTATGTCTACCTCAATTTTTCTTATATGTTACCAAGGGCTGACTGGTAGAAAATGCATTTTGGCATTAAGTCCGCTCATTGTAGATAATGCAATAAAAATTTATAAATAAACAAATAATTACTTCGTTAGTACAATCAGCATTGCTTAAGACTCGCCTGCAGTTGGAAAGTAGACAGTTCGCTAACTAGTTTGAACTAACTATGTACTTGAGTAAAACTAGCTCGACACATTCTGTTTTTCTTCACTAATTTATTTACTAAACTTATTTACTTAGTACCTAAGAGCAGATGACACAATGAAATTAGTGTTTGGTACAAATACATAAGGTCTATGAGAAAGCCCAAGAGACAGACAATCTATACTAATATTATAAAGAGGAACGTTAATGGGTCTAATTCTACGCGAGCGAAGCTGCGGGCGTCCACTAGTTAGACATAAGTAACAATAGTTTCGTTTACACTTATTAATATTATATAGCCATATGTCACGCTGTGAAGATGCAGCTTTCTAATGGTGAAAGATTTTTTTTCAAATCGGTCCAGTAGTTTTGTGTGAAAACATTACAAACAAATCATTCCTCTTTATAATATTAGTAATTGAAACTACTCAAATTGACGGGAGGTACATCAAATCCCTCCCGTTCTGAGAGGAGACCCGTGCCCAACAGTGGGACAAATAAAGGGTTGTGATGATGATGATGATGACATTAAATTTGCAATTTAAAATCCCTAAAATCCCTTTTTTATATGTATGTTCAAACCTGTTTTTTTATATGTATGATTAGCTGTAAGTTTTCGAATAAATTTAAATAAATAAATAAAATCAAGGGACACCGGTTCTACCAGTTAGCAAAAGGTCTCTCGCAATCAATTCAATCCACACCCGCTTAGAGCTGAGTCTCATTTCAGCAAATATCGGGAAGCTCGCACAATGCGTAAAATTTATTTGGCACATGCCAGGACCATTCCCCTTATTTATGAAAGGAATTCGCTATGGGACGTGATGGGATTTCTGTGATGGTTCCATTATTCCTTGTTCTACGGATATCTTGAAGGCCCAAAGGATCTTTCATAATTACCGTTATTTGATGGAATTCTTTATAATTTGTTTAATAACTTTAAAAGACAATTGCATAAGTGACTACCTACTCCTCAAACGCTTAATTATATTTAATATGTGACTGACTTGGAACGAGACTCTTGCTAACAATTTATAACTGGACTATTACTAACACCAACTAACAAGACTTACTATATTGACCAACTACTGTTCTAATTGACTCTCTCAGCTAACCGGACTAACCATCCCAGTGCCTAATTGAGTCTTGCTCAAAGTTAGTCACAGTTGTCATGGGCGGCAGCGGCTGAGTGATGCTAATAAGGCAGGCTAGGCACCCGTGTAGGATTAGCTATTCATTCAATGATCAATAGCTTATCCTTTGCTTTATATTGATCAGTTTAGAATAGCATTAAATCTCTTTTCTTTAAGTAGTTTATAGCTACCTAAACTTTCGTTACCTGACAAGAGCGATACGACAAAGAAGAAGTCCAATCACCTCATAGCGAAATAAATTATTTGACTTTGACTTTGACTTTATCTATTATCCATAATACGCTTCCCTTTGTTGTTTTCAAAAGCTCTTACTACATTTACATTTCTTTAAAAGAAATTTAATAAGTATGTAGAAGGTACAAAATCGTATAAAAGAACGTTTTATTTCAATAAAATATATCCACAGACAAAGGAAAGGACAATTCAAGAGAAACCATCCAATCATCTAGGTAGTAATACGTTTCAAATATCCCGAAATATGATCCAAATAATCAAAGTGAGATTTACGAGTTGGTACGGTACCTACACCGTATTTGTGAGAAAAATGTTTTACATATTTTTCCTCAATAGTCTTTGAACTATCTGATATCTTTGTGTTCGGCAACAGCCGTGTGTACAGAATTTGACGTTTTGTGGACGTACCTAGACCATTATAATAATCCATCCATCCATCCATCAGCCTTTTGAGGTCCACTGCTGGACATAGGCCTCTCCTAAACGACTCCACTCCGACAAGGACAGACGAAGAAGAAGTTGGCGAAACCGCTGGTTTCTGAAGGCACAGGAACGGTCAGAGTGGTTACCCCATTTAAAATCTATTTAAAATCTATCATTTCATTTACAATACATACATCTGTTTTTTTTTCAAAATTCATTTTATAACTAAAACAATCATAAATTCATTAAAACACTTATTAAAATTGAACGTAAAATTGATTTAAATACAATATAATACATTTTTAAAAATAAAATCAAGAACCCTCATCATTTAGTAAACAATAATTTTAATGTATTGGAATAATATAAGTTAAAGTTTATTTAAATAGATAAAATAATATTATTAAAATATGTTCAAATGCTTAAATTATTTTATTAGGTTTGATCGATCGATTCGATTCGTCCCCACCATACGCTATTTTTCAGTCATACAAAAACAATTACTCGAAATGCCTTAAAATTCTCTTATGTGCTTATATAGATTATCATCTACCTATGTGCTAAGTTTCATTCAAATCCGTTATTTAGTTTTTGCGTTATATAGTAACAAACATTCAAACAGTCAAACAAACCATATGTGTGCGAAGAGGACAGCAACTCAGCGGACAGCGACAGTGATGTCGCGAGCGCGTTCCATCCTGAAGATGATCGCCGTAATCGATCGAAACTAGTCGGCCTATTTCCGACTTAAGTCACACGTGAGTAAGCCGGTAATTTCAACTGAATATTTACCAACTCAGCATAAACGTGTCGCGTATGTTACTAACAGCTGAAAGTAGGTTATGCGAGTCGATCCCGCAACGAAAACTAAGTTAATGAACATCCCGTAGTTTGTGACGGCAATGCGTATGTTTCAATCTATCTATCTATTATTATCTACACGTATCCTAATATGGAATTTTGTCGCATGTCTAAAATACAAGTAAGATTCCGTATTTGGGGTACTATTCCACATTTTGTCACATTCCGTAAATAGTTTACTTTTATGTTGGTTAGTGGAAGTCGCTATCACACGTTTTAGAATAGGCGTCCCACTTCTGGCTTCTGGGTGTCTCCCACTGCCACAGTAAGGGAAGTGTAGGCCATCACCACGCTGTTCCAATGTGGATTGGTGGAAGGGTTAGTGGCAAATCCAATCTCGAAAGATCTCATGCCACCGAAAGGAACGATTGTTTTCACAACTGAAAATTTCTCGGTCGATTATATACGATCGACGCGAGCCCTGGCAGAGTTGTGTGTACACCCACTTTTCGCCAGTTTAAGTCCCATGTAATAGGTGATTAGCCTATTGCCATACACTGGACATAAATCCAGACTCCGGGCGTTTCAAGTTAGAAAACCAAGTAGTTGTTCCTGACCCAGGGATGGAACCCAGGACCTTTAGGTTAACAGTCGCGATTACGAACACTAGGACAACGAACTGTACATAACTATTAGTTTTGTGTAACCTAAAGTATGCGTATA
Organism: Carterocephalus palaemon; assembly: GCA_944567765.1. Classification (NCBI taxonomy): domain Eukaryota; kingdom Metazoa; phylum Arthropoda; class Insecta; order Lepidoptera; family Hesperiidae; genus Carterocephalus; species Carterocephalus palaemon. The sequence goes on along the minus strand of OX155662.1, from coordinate 8,689,509 downwards.
GTATGTGAATCGTCAGAATTCGAGGAAATCTGGCTCTTTTGCGAAGCCGCAACACTTTACAACGTAATGATGTAACTCGAGAGCGCTGTCAACCTTATCCATTCGTCATCCCCGCTTCATATTCCAGCATTAATCTTATTAATGCGCAGTAGTTCAGTCGACAGTACCCTTCTAAAGTTACGCGGCTACTGATCTCCAGCCTCTTGCGTAGAGAGGAATCTGTGAGACTTATTGCGACAGTTTTGCGATCGAGCAATTTAAAGTTTCATAATCATTTCATCATTAATATTTTTTTAATCTTATTTTTTACTAGGGGACGCCCGCAGCTTCGCTTGCATAGATTTAGACATCTACCAACTCTACCCAGTGAGTGAGTGAGTGAAATAGGGGATGGAATGATGAAAGTATTGCCATTTTCAGAACTAGAAACATAAAATTTATATTTTAGGCTGTTGATTAGATGTAAGTAAATATGGCATTCAAAGTTTGTAAAGGTGTAAAATAAACATAGAGAATCATTTCAGGCGTCATTTACGGATTCATTACAAATTTGTGGAGCTAAAGTTAACCCGTTAAGAAGAATCTACAAGTATTAATATGTCAAATTCCACGTGAGCGAAGCTGCGGGCGTCCACTTGTATAATATACTAGTGGACGCCCGCAGCTTCGCTCGCGTAGAATTAGACCCATCAACGACGTCTGCCCGCGTTCAGGTTGCCCACTTGACTTCAAAAACGGCAAAGTTTCATACTAAATTTGCACCCCCGTTTTACCCCCTTAGGGGGTGAATTTTCAAAAATCCTTTCTTAGTGCTCCCCTACGTTATAAAAGGAACCCCTGCGGCCCTGTGCAAAATTTCAAGTTTCTAACCCTTATAGTTTAGGCCCTGCGTTGATATGTCAGTCAGTCAGTCAGTCAGTCAGTCAGTCAGTCACCTTCTCCTTTTATATATATAGATATGATATACTAAAGCCAAAAATGGATTACAATTATAATTATTAGCGTTAAGCGTTAGCATGAGGCGTTAGAGTTAAGCGTTGGTATGTAAACTCGTTTTGTGTACAATACACAAGGTACCATTAGTAGGAGTATCTTTAAGTAAACTTCCGCAGACAGTTCCTCAAGGAGCCGAGACAGCGTCGTTCATCACCGCTGTGGATGCAATTTCCTCTCCGTTGTGTACAATAAACCTATACGTATTGTTAGGGAGCTGATGCACTGCTCGAACGTATTTATTCTTCCGATTTCTACAGTACAATCTATATATATAAAAGGAGAAGGTGACTGACTGACTGACTGACATAATCAACGCAGGGCCTAAACTATAAGGGTTAGAAACTTGAAATTTTGCGTAACGTAGGGGAGCACTAAGAAAGGATTTTTGAAAATTCACCCTCTAGGGGGGTAAAACAGGGGTGCAAAGTTAGTATGAAACTTTGCCGTTTTTGAAGTTAGTGAATGTCTAATTCGAGCGAAGCTGCGGGCGTCCACTAGTTTGTATTTAAAATTTTATAATAATTTTCTTTTATAATGTGTGCGCGCTAAATTTGTTTTTTTTTTGACCCCCTCCACTCTTGGTTCTGCAGGGTGAAATTTGTAATAGAAATACTGAACCTTTTTTTATTTCGCATTATTTGTGTACAAAACCTTTAAAATAAATAAAATACTAAAAATATTACTGTTTTAGGTAAATGAGTAAGAATCATTAATGAGTTTTTGACTCTTTTTAAATGTATTCTATTAATAAGTTCGTAAATAATTCGTATACTTAGTTAATTTAATTTTATAAAGTTATTTTAATTAATTAATTTTATAAAGTAAATAGTTATTATAGTTATTTGATAAGTAGTTATAGACTGAAATAAGCTAAGAAAAATAACAAAACCATTGATATTGCAAAAATCAATGGACCTCACCCCTCAAATGGATGGAAACTCTGTATTGGTAGTTAACTATTGCATGCCCGCATGTCTTCTACAATTAAACAAGTATTGACATGAACAAGTTTCAAAGTAAATAGAAAAGTCAATTGGAACTTGTGAAGTTCTAAACTTTAGCGTCGCGTTGTAACGTTTGCAGCTTGCTATTTGAGTCTTTTTGACTTATTCGTACCCGCATCTATCATTCCTTTTCAATTCATCATCTATCCATCTGCACAATTTGGTAGACACTTAAATTATCTTTCTTGGAGACTAACAGGATTTTGTTAAATATCAACAGTTTTAGCACAATCGGCCATGAAGTAAAAACTGTTACTTTTGCCCCCAGTCCCCCCTATAGAGTATGCTGTAGCGTCTATAGCCCAATGGCTCGCTTCGATACAATGTGATCGAAAGAGTTAAGCAAGGACGGGCGCGGTCGGTTTGTGGATGGGTGACTGCTAGTGGCAAAATATCATGGACGCTACCGTGCTTCGGAGGGCACGTAAAGCCGTCGGTCCCGGTTGTTTTCAATGCTGGAAACAGTAAGCCTAGTCGAAAACCTTCGGATGACTTGAGAACATTCGACAATGGGTTGGCCACTAACCCCTCCACCAATCCGCATTGGAGCAGCGTGGTGGAGTATGCCTCCTCCCGCAGCTGCGTCTGTGGGGGAGACCCGTGTCCAGCAGTGGGACGTCTATGGGTCGCAGCGAGCGAGCGAGCCTCTAGTATAAAATTAAAACAGCAAGCGAACATGCTATCTAACTACCTTCTCAAGCCCGTTACATCTGTGACAAACGTCACAGACAAGCAAACGATTAAGCCATCCATCCGCTGTTGCCACTTACACCGTTTATTATCACAATCCTTTCATTGACAATCGTTGGGCCTATCCTCTAAGTATGAGAGCCACGCATTCCATAAGGATTAGCAGATTTCACATGCCTTCAATAGCATTAAGGAGAATTCTTAAACTTGAAACCTATATTTGCGATAGTTCTCGGTGATATTCTTTGACGTTACGGAATACAGTTACAAAATATGCTTAAACCCAACCACCTATCACTTGTTATTATAAAGTTAGCAATGTAAAATTGTTATTATGTTTGAATTATTTCTCGGTTATTTTAAGAGGCGTATTTAATGAAACACAGCTCTGTGTTTGGTTATTTTTAACATACGAGTACGTATGTTTTCTTTAACATCGACAGTTTTTACAGTCTTAACAATGTATCGAGTGTTTTGACTACGACGAGAGTTAATGCTTGATAGCCCTTAAATAGAAATAATTGATGGCTCTTTTAACTGTTTATAAAAATACTTGTAGACGCCCCCAGCTTCGCTCGCGTGGAATTAGATATTTACTAACTCAAAAACGGCAAAGTTTCATACTAACTTTGCACCCCCGTTACCCTTAGGGGTTGAATTTTCAAAAATCCTTTCTTAGTGCTCCCCTACGTTATAAAAGGAACCCCTGTGCAAAATTTCAACTTTCTAACCCTTATAGTTTAGGCCCTGCATTGATATGTCAGTCAGTCAGTCAGTCAGTCAGTCAGTCAGTCAGTCAGTCAGTCAGTCAGTCAGTCAGTCAGCTTCTTCTTTTTAATATATATTGAATAGAATAGAATAGAACATAGTTTATTTGTCAGAGTACACAAGTTACAGATTAATAAATACAATATACAAATCATTAAAACAAATAGGTAACGTAACTTAGTGGTACTGCTAACAAATAGGATCCTGCTCAGCATGTGCTGGAAGTTCGAGAACGACCAGCGCTGGTCTTCCGCAGGATCCCTTGATTGGAGTGACATCACGGAAGCCACGCTTGTACAACAAATGTATCTTTTTTTTTTTAAATATATTTTATAAGACACTTAAAACCAATAACCATAATATTGTTACGAAGGCACAGGGAAGCTAGCGCCATCTAGCGCCGCTGGTGGAACCACTCAGTGAACGCATAGACAACATGATATCCCGACTCGATACTAGATGGCGTTAGTGGGCCTGTATTCTCGCGTGTTCGGGAACACGCGGTATCTTTCCAGAATCGTCTAGTACTCGCGACGGCACGTATAAATAGTCGCGGGGAGGGCCGCGAGTTCAGTTCAGTTCGAGCTACTTTCGAGGCGATTTCGAAGTGAAAACTAGTGATACCGGAGTGATACAAGTGAAACCTACGACTTGGCTTACGACCTAGGACATCGTTAGTGCTTAGTGTTTGGACCTAGTGCTTTGTGTTTGGACCTAGTGCATTGTGTTGGACCTAGTGTTTAGTGTTTGACCTAGTGCTTTGTGTTAGTGCTAGTGAATAAAGTCTTCATTGAGTCAGCAGGTCTTTCTCTCCAAATCCTTCGAACCCTAACACGTAACAACTGGTGTCAGAAGTGGGATTTGGAGATGCCATTGACTCCGAGAGAGGACTTACAGGAGGGCGTCAGGACAAGGGCACAACGAGCTGCGGAGGCCACAATTGGGGACCAAGCTCCGCCCACTGGCCCCGCCCACCAGACCACGCCCACCAGACAGGCCACGCCCACCAGCGGCACCGTAGCTTCTACAGCCCCTCAAGTGGCTCTTCAATTAGGAAGTTTATTTGAATTAATTCAGGAAATGAAGGAATCACAAGAACGCAAGCTCGGTGCTTTGCAAGAGTTACAAGAACGCAAGCTCGGTGCTTTGCAAGAGTTACAAGAACGCAAGCTCGGTGCTTTGCAAGAGTTACAAGAACGCAAGCTCGGTGCTTTGCATGCTTTGCAAGAGTCACAAGAGCGCAAGCTCGGTGCTATGCAAGAGTCACAGGAACGCAAGTTGGGCGTTTTACAAGAGCAACAAAAAGACCTCCAGGGAAAAGTGCTTGGGGCTATAAATGATGTTAGCAACATGGTGATTAAGCTTCGAAAAGATTTCGACGTAGTGGAAGAACGAGTTACTGGGTTGGGATTGGATGTTGAAAATGTGAAAACCGGCCTCGCTGAACTACAAAAGAAAGTAGTGCGGCTTGAAACCATGGGAGTTGCGATGTCTAGTGGAACTACCGGAGTGGTGCAAGGACCAAGAGTAAGAGTGCCACCATACGACGGCACTACTTCCTGGTACGCTTATCGTAGGCAGTTCCAGATTGTTGCTACCGCCAACGGATGGACGGAAGAACAATGCCTGACCGCTCTCACTGTTGCGCTCAGAGGGCAAGCTTTGTCGATCCTGGAAGCACTGCCACATACAGGAAATGGGTTCCAAGACCTGATGGAGGCACTTGAATCCAGATACGGGGAGCGACACCTGGAGCACGTGTTCCGTGCCCAACTGCGTGACAGAGTCCAATGCTCAGGAGAAGGACTACAGCAATGGGCGTTGGAAATAGAAAAACTCGTCAGGAAGTCACACCCGGGAGCCGACACCAAGATGGTGAACACGAATATTGTTCAAGCATTTGTCGACGGAATCAAAGATCAGGAGGTCAGAGCTGCAGTGAGGCTTCGTCACCATACCTCGCTAAAGGAAGCATTGGCGCATGCTTTGGAGGTCGAGGCTGTTCGCCATGACATACGGCAGACTCATAAGATCCGCGAGGTCTCTGAGAAAGTCAGTGAGGTTAAGGCTCCTACGAAGAAAAAATATGGAGTCATGTGCTACAAGTGTGGTGAGAGGGGCCATCTTCAGCTCAACTGCCCGCAGAAGGAGACCCAGATGGCAAGGATGAAAAGGATGGAGAAACAAATAGAAGAGCTGAAGAAGCAAGGGGCTTCATCCCCTGCCCGGGATCAGGGAAAGAAAAAGTCAAATAGATGCGTGTTGATCGAACACACCTACCAAGACATCGGCGCAAAAACGGATGACGGCGAGAACCGTTGTTAGTGGAAGCAGTAACGCTGTGGACAAGGTTTTGAATCTTGGTGATCGCGAGATCTGCTTGAACAAAGGTGACGTCATTGGAAAGTGCGAGGAAGGTGTCTGGATGAAAAAGTGTAGTTCGATGACAGGCGCAGACTCGGCAAACAGCAACAACTATGGATTAGTGACTGAGCTACTCGATGACTGCAAGAGTAATCTGACTTATTCGCAGAGCATGAAAGCTAAGAAGCTTTTACAGCGCTACGCGAATATCTTCTCCAGTCAAGAAGGGGACCTTGGAAGAACGTCGATGGTTCAGCACAGGATAGATACCGGAAGCGAGAGCCCAATTCGTCAACGAGCAAGACGGATACCAATCGCAAAGGAAAAAGAAGTTGAAGGCCTTTTGGAGGACATGAGAAGGAATAAGATCATTGACCCGTCTGCAAGTCCGTGGTGCTCACCTGTTGTTTTAGTGAAGAAGAAAGATGGTAGCACGAGATTTTGTGTGGACTATAGGCGTCTCAATGATGTCACTAAGAAGGACAGTTACCCGTTACCTCGAATCGACGACACTTTGGATACCTTGAGTGGCATGAAATGGTTCTCGACCCTAGACCTGAAATCTGGATACTGGCAGGTGGAAATTCATCCAAAAGACAAGGAGAAGACAGCTTTCTCGACCGGAAAAGGTTTATGGCAATTTAATGTCATGCCCTTCGGATTGTGCAACGCACCTGCCACATTTGAGCGACTCATGGAGTGTGTACTGGCAGGCTTAGTTGGAGAGGCTTGCTTAGTCTACTTAGATGACGTCATCATTGTCGGCCGTGACTTCGAGGACCATTTGCGAAACTTGGAGCGAGTTTTCGCAAAAATAGAGGGAGCCAAATTAAAGTTAAACCCGAAAAAGTGTCGTTTATTCAGGAGTAAGGTCAATTATCTCGGCCATGTTATCTCCAGCGATGGAATCCAGACAGACCCGGAGAAACTGGAAGCAGTTCAAAAATGGCCTACCCCTAAGGACAAAACCCAAGTGCGGGCATTCCTCGGCCTATGCTCATACTACAGGCGTTTTGTTCAGGGATTTTCAGAGATAGCCAAGCCATTACATCGGCTGACAGAAGATAAACGACAATTTAGTTGGGATGAGACTTGTGAAGATTCTTTTCAGAAACTGAAGAAACATCTGTGTGAAACACCAATCCTGGGATATCCACAACCGGAAGGTCGGTTTATAGTCGACACGGATGCAAGCAACACGGCCATTGGAGGGGTGTTATCGCAGAAACAGGGTGAAAGAGAAGTTGTTATTGCATATTTCAGCAAATCTTTATCCAGGCCAGAGAGAAATTACTGTGTGACAAGAAGAGAACTCTTGGCTGTTGTAAAGACGCTACAACACTTCAATAAATATCTCATCGGCAGACCGTTTTTACTGCGAACTGATCACGCAGCCTTGAAGTGGCTACTGCAATTCAAGAACCCAGAAGGTCAAGTAGCTCGATGGATTGAACAGCTCCAGGAGTATGACTTCGAGACGGAACACCGCAGCGGAAAGACGCATGGGAATGCCGACGCACTCTCACGAAGGCCGTGTTCGGAAGACTGCAAACATTGTGTTAAGCAGGAATCTAACGAAATAACATTAAAGCTAACGAGAACAAGTCCTTTGGGTCTCTGGGAGAATGATGCTATGAGGGAGGCTCAAGAAAGAGATGACGACCTTCGGCACATCATCACATGGAAGAAACGGGGTGACGTAAAACCAATCTGGAGCGAGGTTGCAACCACTGGCGCTGTCACTAAAGCGTACTGGGCGCAATGGGACAGTCTGATACTGCAAAACGGAATTCTCTACCGGAAATGGGAGAAGACTAACGGCAGAGAGTTTCATCTGCAGATCATTGTCCCAAGAACGAGAGTACCAGATGTGCTCCGTGAAATACATGATGGTGTATCAGGAGGTCATCTAGGTGTCAAGAGGACGTTAACAAAAGTGCGAGAACGATTCTACTGGTTGCATTGTCGAGATGATGTACAGGATTGGTGCCGCAAATGTACGACTTGCGCTGCTGTAAAAGGACCACAGACCAGAAGCCGTGGGAACCTGCGGTTGTATAACGTCGGTGCGCCGTGGGAACGAATTGCAGTTGACGTAGCTGGGCCATTTCCTGTAACGGAATCGGGAAACAAGTATTTTATGGTCGTCATGGACTACTTCACCAAATGGCCTGAAGTATTCGCCATACCAAACCAAGAAGCTACAACGGTCGCTTCTAAGTTAGTCGAAGAAGTGATATGTCGCTTTGGTGTGCCTCTAGAAATCCATTCTGATCAGGGCAGGAACTTCGAATCGCAAGTATTCCAGGAAGTGTGCAAAATTTTGGGCATGCATAAGACGAGGACCACCGCGTACCATCCACAGTCTGATGGAATGGTTGAGAGATTTAACCAGACTCTGGAGAGGCATTTGGCGAAAGTGGTAGACGACAAACAAAAGGATTGGGACAAGTATATACCACTCTTCCTTCTGTCGTACCGAACCGCCGAGCATGAGAGCATAAAAGCTACCCCGGCGTATGTCAATTACGGTAGAGAACTACGAATACCAGTAGATCTATTGACAGGAGGGTCACCGGAGGGACCAGAGACCGTACAAGACTATGTCTGCAATTTAAGGGAAAAAATGCGCTATATACACGCCTTGGTACGGGAAAATGGGTTACAGTCAAGTGAGGGCATGAAAACCAGATACGACCGGAAATCGAACACGAGCGGCTTCGAGGAAGGGTCACTGGTGTGGCTGCATAACCCAACTCGCCGGAAAGGAAAATCTCCAAAGTTGCAGACCAAGTGGGACGGTCCATACAAAGTGGTTACCCGACTGAATGATGTGACTTATAGGATTCAAAAGCAACCAAGAGGAGCATTCAAAGTGGTACACATAGACCGTCTGGCGCGTTACCATGGCAGTAACAACGATGCTCGGGACGAGCATCGCTAAGAGGGGAGTGGTGTTACGAAGGCACAGGGATGCTAGCGCCATCTAGCGCCGCTGGTGGAACCACTCAGTGAACGCATAGACAACGTGATATCCCGACTCGATACTAGATGGCGTTAGTGGGCCTGTATTCTCGCGTGTTCGGGAACACGCGGTATCTTTCCAGAATCGTCTAGTACTCGCGACGGCACGTATAAATAGTCGCGGGGAGGGCCGCGAGTTCAGTTCAGTTCGAGCTACTTTCGAGGCGATTTCGAAGTGAAAACTAGTGATACCGGAGTGATACAAGTGAAACCTACGACTTGGCTTACGACCTAGGACATCGTTAGTGCTTAGTGTTTGGACCTAGTGCTTTGTGTTTGGACCTAGTGCATTGTGTTGGACCTAGTGTTTAGTGTTTGACCTAGTGCTTTGTGTTAGTGCTAGTGAATAAAGTCTTCATTGAGTCAGCAGGTCTTTCTCTCCAAATCCTTCGAACCCTAACACGTAACAATATAAACCCCACCCCTTTAATAAACATAAACATAAAGTGCTAAAATTACTAAAAGTTAATGTATTCTGGCTTAAAAAAAATTAAAATAAAAAATAAAGAAAAGTAGATTAAAAACCAATTTTTATGCATTAATTTGCCAGTAATAATTTTGTTTACTTAGATGTTTGTATTTATATCAGATTCAATCTAGTGTTTCATTTTCATGTATCTGTAAATTTAATAAAATTAAATATTGCTTCTCCTTTTAAATATATATAGATTGCCCTCCAACCAGATGGACTGATGACCTGAAAAAGTCAGCGGGAAATCGCTGGACTCAGAAGGCACAGGATCGGGAGGAGTGGCACCGATTAAGGGAGGCCAATGTCCAGCAGTGGACTCTGAAAGGCTGATGGATGGGATGGATATATAGATTTAAGGGTACCTAACCTATATTAAAGTGAAAGGGAACATCTGTTTATCTCACCAAATTCCCCGCTAAATTTATTTCCTACAAATTACGAAAGATTTTACTAATCGTCGATCGTTCTCGGAACGAGCGCTTAAAATTTTCGGATATCGGAAAAAAATATTTAATTGTGAGTGTTTTAAAAAATCTATCGGATGCAATTAAACAGTTTTCATTCATCATCATTTCAGTAAAGTGATGCGTGTATCGTCCATAGCCCTATCTATGGTTCGAGTCGATTCAACGTGATCGACTGAGTTAAGCAACGACTGGCGCGGTCGGTTAGGCAAAAAAATATTCATGAGTGCTACCGTGCCTCAAAGGGCACGTTTAACCGTCGGACCCGGTTATTTTCAATGGTAGAAACAATCTTTAAGCCTTGTCGAAGACCTTCGGGTAGCTTGAGAACATTCGTCACTGGGTTGGCCACTAACCCCTTCACCAATCCGCATTAAGCAGCGTGGTGGAGTATGCTCTAGACCTCCCGCAGCCTGTGTCTGTGAAGGAGATCTTTGCCCAGCAGTGGGAGGCTTGTGGGTTAATAGATTCGTACAATAACAAACGCTTGTTTATCAGAGTGGTGGCGTATTGTTTTATTCCCTTTGTTCGACTCTGGATAGAGATGTACTAAACGCCTCATCTAAACAATGGATTGTAATGGTTTCAAGATACAATCAAAAGCTGTATACATATCCTTAATACAGGGTTTCCTCACAAGTCCTGCTTTTTAACAGTTTAGTGGCTGACTTGTTGCATCCGCTATATTTGTCTAACATACGCTAACGTGTAAACTTATTTTTTTCCAATAAAGGTCGTCAAGAATACCGATGAGTATCAAAGACCAAAGTTTCAGTTACTATTATGACCGTAACGTCCATAAAATTTTCGTTCCGCGCCCGTCGTTGCTTAACTCTTTCGATCACATTGAATTGACGCGAGCCATTGGGCTATGGACGCTACATTTATAATATTAGTATGGATTTCTTTTTTAATAAATATGGACACCAACTGATATTAATCCGTTCTCTCCGAACCGGGTATTCCGGGATCCAATCAATTATTACCTACTTGATTGCTTTGTGATGTCACGCCGATGAGCGCCAACAATGCGGGTTATGTGTCAACATCTCAATTTGGATGGTAATATTATGCGATATCGATTTTTTTATTGATTATTTTATCGATTACAAAGTTTTTTTAGAGCGTCCATAGCTCAATGGCTCGCATCGATCGTATGTAAGTTAAGCAACGATGGCGCGGTCGGTTTGTGGATGGGTGAACGCTAGTGGCCAAATTTCATGGACGCTACCGTGCTTCGGAGTCTTAGCGAGTTAGGGAGTTTTAATGAGTATTCAGTTATCGGACAGTCTCACATACCCGCCCGATCCTAAGCGTTAAAAAATGGTATTATAAGTTATAATGAATGAGGCAATTCACCCAAGGATAACAGGTTTTAATTCTTTTTTGACATTCGTTGAATAATCGACCTAAATTTTTCAATTTAATTATTCATTTTCAACGGCGATACTATTCACCAGGCCCAACAGTTTGTCCGTCGAGTTACCTAATTCAAAAATTAACGAAAGTCATAGAAATAAATTTTGTATAGGCTTCTACACAAATCATAGCCGGAGACCAAACTTGTAAAGCGTTATGGGTATTGAGGCTCTCAGGAACAACTATTGCGAGATCTCTGCAGGAAATACATTACTCCTCGAGGAAAAGGAAATTCATTGACATTTTGTGAAACTCCGGATATTAGACTGGCAACTTGGACTGAGTTGTATATTCCGTGCTCTTTAGGTTTTTATCCGTAACGCTTACTTGATATGTTTTTATGTTGATACGTCAATGTGTATGTCATATCCGTTTGTGCCTATTTGAATGGATCTGACTAAACTAGATAACTGTTTTTCTGTCCACATGATGTAGCATCGATGATAAAGAAAACAGGAAGGCATTGTTAAAGTTAAAATACACAAAAACATTATGATTGTATGTATGAAAATTCATAAGCAAACTTTTAATAGCTCATTTAGACCCGAGGCGAGCCACGAAACAGTAGTGTGAATAGACGCTCGCAGCTCGCCTCGCGCCTCGTCTCGCCACTCGCAACGCTCGCGCCCGAAGCGGCATTTTGGTGACGAGTCAAAGGATCTCGCGACCATGCGAGTTTGGTGTTTACATTCGCGCTCTAGCGAGGCGAGAAGAGACCAATCGTCTTAAACAAAATAGATACCTACTGGGTTCTATTGCGATGAATCGATAACAACCACCATCACCTTGGCGCCATTTTTTTTTACTTTTGTACTAGTAGAAGCTCAGTAAGGAAAGACTTGTTGCCGCTAACACTTCGACGTCCTCAATAGTCGCTAACTCAAAGCCAACTGAACTCACAACGAGAGTGTAAACAGGAAGCTCATTTACCATCAAACAGGCGTGGTGCGGACCGAGAGACGAGACGAAGTAAGAGGCGAGGTACGAGACGAGAGTGTAAATGAAGCTTGAAGTGTACATTAAATAAAATCGGTAAAATGTGAGTTGGCTCGCCCACTCATGGTTCCGAATCACCGAACGATATTAACTCCAATTATTTTGTCAAAAACAAGATGACGCTACACCACGTGGTAGCTGCTGCTTTGTGTTGAAGCTGTAAAAAGTCAGCAAAAACTCATTCAGTATCACGGAACAAGCAAATATCGCTCGTCATGACGTCACACAACCTCGCCTCTATACAGCCTTTATGGAACAACTAATGCGGTATCTCCGGAGGAAGTACATTTGTACTTCTCTGTCTGATAACGTTTTGCGCAACTGCAGGCTACTAAGCTACAGTACATACATGGATTGTATCATTATGAAGGATTGTGTTAGCTACGTGAGGAGGTGAACCCGGACTGTCGAATTTTGGGGAGGATAGATATTTATTTCGCTCATAAATATTTGTATTGGGAGCAGCTTACATTGGGTCATCTTTGATTGGGAATTAGAAAGAAAGAAGGAATCTTTTATTTGCCGCAATCGTTCATGCAACACAGATAGGTACTCGTCCATATTTTTTCAGTCACCGTTCCCATAAACATTTCTTGGCGATGTTTCGTTTATCACTTATCACACAATACAAGATCTTGCAAAACATGTTATTAGAAATAGATAAAAACCGGCCAAGTGCGAGTCGGACTCACGCACGAAGTGTTCCATACCATCTAAAAAAAGGCAAAAAATCTGTCTTTTGTATGGGAGCCCTATAAAATTTTATTTTTTCGATATTTAGTCCTGTTAGTTGGGTGTTAGTATAGTCCAGTAAGTAATTTTTTTTTTCTTGGACATTCTCACACACTAACAATTGTTTTTTAACAATTTCTCACACAATTGTTAGTAAGAGTCTAATTGTTATGGTGAATGGATGAGATTACTGCGTAGTTCTGTTACACTAATGTTGATGAAGATTTAGGAGTGCCATGTGTTAATCAAAAGAATTGTGGAGAGCTCTTAAAATACTCATCCATAAGGAGATTTAGGTCAATCAGGCCTGCCCTCGACTCCACAAAGGACCCTCGGAAAGAAAAAATAATGAACAAAATAATGAAGTCTGAGAAGCCACAGAAATGATATTCGGGATGAAAATAAAATGGCGACACAAGCCACTTGTTAGATATTACATGGTACAAAGAATCTAATATCAATGATCTTGAAAAGTAATATACCCTGCAGGCATGTTGGATCTTTAATATGTTATTAAGATAGTAAACAAGCATCATCTCATCTGCTCCTGTCTACGAATTAAAAAAAAAAGCGATCGAACCTTTTCTTTTATTAAATGAAGCAAAGGACGTCGTTGATAAAATCGTCAGTTTCCGTTACTACCTACAACAGGACTGAATATATAATGAAAGTGATAAGTTTTACCCCGACCCACTGTTATTTTTACTTTTACTGCTTTTTTATTTTGTTTAATCTATATATATAAAAGGAGAAGCTGACTGACTGACTGACATATCAACGCAGGGCCTAAACTATAAGGGTTAGAAACTTGAAATTTTGCACAGGGCCGCAGGGGTTCCTTTTATAACGTAGGGGAGCACTAAGAAAGGATTTTTGAAAATTCACCCCCTAAGGGGGTAAAACGGGGATGTAAAGTTAGTATGAAACTTTGCCGTTTTTGAAGTCAAGTGGGCAACCCGAACGCGGGCAGACGTCGTTAATGGGTCTAATTCTACGCGAGCGAAGCTGCGGGCGTCCACTAGTTAGATATAAGATGTTCAAACATTAACCGCTACACATGCGTTAGAGAAACCGAAATAAAAGCTTTCCTTCTTTCTTTCTGATATTTGTTCCAGTTAGGCCAGTACAGATTAGTTTCTACCCTTGAAAACGACGATATCGTCTTCCAAACTTCATAGTGAACTTGGGAATAAAATAAATCACGAAATGCCAAACAGCCACAACACAATATGAATTGTATTCCTGTGAGATTTGTTCGTTTGCTATCTTATAAAAAATAAATAATAATCACGAGAAAAATGTGCCGACATAAGCCACTGTTTGTTATTACACTCTCAGATCTCGTAAAGTAATATCCATGGCAGCGATTCTCAAAGTTTTTTGCCATAATCGTATATTTCTCGATTTACGGACCGTTATTGTTCGAGGATAGACCTATGGAGGGATTATGGAGACCTACTTTTATACGCAACTTACGCAGTTGACGAAATATGTTTTGTACCTACTGTAGAAGTGTATCCGAAATTCCGAACCATCGATGTTCAAGATAAAGGGCTTTGTATGTAATTTAAAGTAGTTTGAAGTCAAACAATAAATGAATGTAACTGAATACCGCATGAGCGTCGTAGAATAATCAATACAGACTGAAGCACTGATTTACCTAGTTATTTTTTTTTTCAAATGGAAAGTTCCGCTTCGATCGCTTCTCATCTGAAATTAACATTAGTTTATTGTAGGAATGTAAGCTATGATACGAGCTTGCTGGACTATCTATATGCCGCAGCTCATGCAACTGTGACATTCTCGTACCTTGAACGATTCTTTGCAAATGCCTGATTGTTAGCCCAGCTAAAGGATGTGATTAGGAACTTTAGATATTATATTGAATGGCCCATGAATATTATAGCTGCAACCCATAGACGTCTAATTGCTGGGCACGGGTCTCACTATAGACAAATCTGCGGGAAGTCTACAGCATAATCCACCACGCTGATCCAATGCGGATTGGTGGAGGATATAAATATTGATAGATTTATTTGTTGTAGTTTTCTGTGGCATATAAAAGATTCTTTCTTTCCTTCTTTACTCACCCATTTGTTCATTTGAAATTTAAGAACCACATGCAAATTTTAACTTTAGCTCAAAGTTAAACGAACATAATTGTGTGCACTGAGCCATGCTGCGTCGAATGAGCGAACATTCGTGGAATTAAGTTTCAATTGAAGTCCGCGCAAAACGTTATTTTAGAGAAAACCTGCAGTTATTTTATAGAACAAACCGTGACAGAATCACGTGTAGCAGTGGTATTGCCCGGCGAATTCTATATGGAATAAAAAAGGTTTGAAACAAAACCTATTTGGTTCCCTATAGGCTCTACCACAAATTACCAGTGATTTTTAAGGAGTTATGGACTAAACTTATCATTAGTATACCAGGCGATTATGAATCCTCTTTACGCCCGCCAATCCACGTATTGGTTATTCCAGCGGCGCTGAGCAAACTCGACACGCCTCCGTTCGTCCACGATAAACTTATTATAACTGAGACGCTGAACTAAGTTCGCGGGAATTAGATTGCACCCTGGCTTTTGAGTGCTAGCAAAACTTAAGTTTGACTAATAGATAGATGTTATGATGTAGCTTCCATAGACCAATGGCTCGCGTCGATCGACAGAGTTGTTGCTTAACTCTAAAACTTTAACGGGCGCGTATACGGGAGACCGTTCAGAGGGCACTTTAAGCCGTCGGTCCCGGATGTTTTCAATGGTGATAACAATCGTTCAGCCTTGTCAAAGACCTTCGGGTGGCTTGAGAGCATTCGATTGGTTAGCCACTAACCCCTCCAATCCACATTGGTGCAGCATGGAGGAGAATATAGATACAAATACAAATAATTTATGAGTTGACGGGCCCGTTGGCGCAATCGGTAGTGACCCTGTCTGTTGCGCCAGGGGTCGTGGGTTCGAATCCCACTCAGGACAAATATTCGTGTGACGAACACTTGTATTTGTTCTGTGTCTGGACGTTAATATTATCTATTTAAGTACTCGTATGTATTTAAAAATATCTCTGACACCCATCACACAGGCTCGCGCCTACTTTGGGGTCAGGTGGCCGTGTGTGAGAATGTCCAAGATATTTATTTAATATTATTTATTTAGTATTGGTCAAAATAACAAAGGCTTCTTCACACCTCTGCCTATTCCTTCGACGAAATACAGGCGTGGACTTACGTTATGTTTTATCAGACTATCCTATGTTAATTCAAATAATACCTGCCGAATTGAATTTGAAATGTATAAAAAAGCTTTACAAAATATGAGCGGTAACATAAATCATCTATTTACTTATCGTAAAGGGAAATTATTCAATTTATTCTGGAGTCCTTTGTACAGACGTGTAACAGACATTCCGGTCCTTACAATGAAGTACAATATCATTTTCCTGCCTCTCAAGTTTTCCAATTCAATACGCATGTATACTCAAAGGAAATGTATTATGAGTATTTTTTGGTTAAGCTTTAGAAGTGCTTACGGCACGTGTGTTATGTTCAAGTGATTTACCGTGTATAAATGGCATTGGTTTTACAATAAATTCTAATTTTCCTGACGTATTGACCACAATATACATTTTCAAAGAATTCCTAATTACGCCACCTGACTCCAAACTAGGCGAAGCCTGTATACTATGGTAGTAGAGATATATGTATACATAGATATTTTAAAATACATACATAAATAGATAATATTAACATCCAGACACAGAACAAACACAAGTGTTCGTGTTCATGTTTGTCCTGAGTGGGATTCGAACCCACGACCCCTGGCGTTACAGGCAGGGTAACCAATTGCGCCAACGGGCCAGTCGCTGGTGTACTTATAATATGCTACATTGTTTTCACCGCTATGGGTTTCTTTAATACATACGGAACTCCACAAATGAATGAAGGAAAGTTCACATTTACAGAAGTTTTTTCCAGAATAATTGTTCAACTGAAGAATTACGGCGTAGAACCAACTTGGAGTTTAATTAATATTTCACAATTACGACCTCTACCGATGCTTTTTTTACAGCCTGCCTGGATTTCTAAAGCGGGAGTTGAAAGCTGATCCCTTCCCTTTTAGTTAATTAGCAACTGTTGTGAGTTAGGTCTGAAAAACATTGTTGATTTTGAAAAGCTACATAGTTCTTTTTTGTAAAGGTGTGGTGGGATCAGGGGCGGTTTTGTGTAGAAAAAATTAAAGATATAAAAATTTTTTTAGGGAAAAATAAGTTATCAGCATGTAAGTAGGTACTATTAAGTGGGCACAAAAGCAAAATTTTGTAGGTTTTAATTTTGTTCATGTACCCGTGTTTCGGACACACAAACATAATTTTACATCCAAGACCCGAGTACAAATATCTGTGAAATAAATATCTGCCGGGGTTCGAACCCGGGAACCGCGGTTCGGCAGTCAGCCTCGCGCCACTGAGTCGTTTTAATGTGTCGGGTTAAGTTGTCTAGGGTAGCGGGTAACCGACAAGAATTAGAATAGAATAGAATACATTTTTTTATTTCACTTTATAATATACAAATTAATTACTACAATTTTAGAAATACTTACTACTTACTTAATACAAAGAGAAATAGGACCGCACTCAGCTTATGCCACAATCCTTCGGATAGGAAACATATCCGAAGGATAGGTATATAAGCTT
Source organism: Carterocephalus palaemon (assembly GCA_944567765.1). Classification (NCBI taxonomy): domain Eukaryota; kingdom Metazoa; phylum Arthropoda; class Insecta; order Lepidoptera; family Hesperiidae; genus Carterocephalus; species Carterocephalus palaemon. Next base: position 8,671,883 of record OX155662.1, on the reverse strand, counting down.
AATATGTATACCTATATAATTATTTCTTGTGTACGTGTGTATGACAGTGAACTTCTCCGCTGGATAGATGTTGATTAAATTTTTTGTATGTGTTCAAGGGGATTCGAGAATGGTTTAGATTCACAATTTTGTCCACCGGAAAAAGTTTTTTAAACACAATTTTAGTATTTTTTATTTTCCACCATCGTTCATTGACGTGAAGCGTCGTGTCACTTTGAAATTTCATATGGCAGAACAACGTTTGCGGGGTCAGCTAGTACGAATATAAGACTGGAAATTAGAATGGAAATGGATACTTGTCTTGTCTAACCAGACCTAGAAATATCGCGAATGTGAGTTACATACGATACGCAAACACCGCTGGATTTGCAACGGATAGAGCTCGAATCCACCTGCAGAAATGTCGCAATTGTGAAGCATGTAATTACACTTTGCAGCAGTTCCTCTTACTGAAACCGAGTAGATCTCTTGTAATCAGTCCGCGTGAAATGTATTTTAGCTTTGAATGACTGAAGGGAACCTAACTATGCTGTTTTTTATTATGAGGTAATTAGTATTTACCTGTTAAGTTGTTTTTATTAAAAGCTTATATTTAACTTCACTCGTATGGATATGTATGTATATTGTATATGTATGTATGTCCTGGAGTCTTGCAATCAATATTTCACTCACTTCCACTGAAGCTATTGAGCTGAAATTTGGCACACATGTTTGGTTCCGATGACAATTGCACGACAATAAAAAAAGAGTTATAAAAAGCATTTAAAAAAAATAATTATTAATTAAATTTGATAATTTTAAACGAGGAAAGATTATTTTCAATTCTTACTAAAATAAATAGAGAAGTGTGTTTTTGGTTTGTTTGTTTGTCCATATTCCCCTTCTCAGCGGTATGAGATAGATCGGTCATTTTTTATAGATTTTTTGGATACAACCTACATAGGCTATACCCTGTACAACTTAGCTTGATCTTTTTGACAGACGGGCTAGAGATGGGAAACAGAAAATATCTAGTAGTCCAAAAAATAACGTTTTAAAATACTTGTAACTGTGACGAAATGGTGTGGGTGTATTATGTGTTAAATTCTTTATTGCACTAGACATATAATATAATATATGGCCAGTCGATGGAACGATGGAATGCGTAATTAAAATTAGAATTAATAAATTTTTTTTACCTTATTTTTCTAAAAAGAGTTATAACAGCTAAAGAGACCCCAACCACTAGCCAAAGAAACCCCAACCAAAAGGACCCCCGTTCGTAACAATAACTTAACAATGATCTTTAATAATGATTTTTTGTAATCGATATTTGTAACGGTTACTGCCTGTTATTCGTGTCCCATCCGTCATACCGATGTAACATTGTACAAACGTCTATTATTTTCAGTGTTCCTATTTAAATTTTACTTTGAAGCAATAAAAAGTCTTAAAATTTTCGGATAACGCTTGAATCTTAAGGGACTTTTGTGTTATATGAATTTTTTTAATATTATTACAATTTTTAAAATCATTTAATTAAGAAAATAATATGGTCGTCATTGCAAAGTTATGTCGATCACTAAAATTTACATCTGTCAAAAAGATCAAGCTATCTTGTACAGGGTATAAGTACTTTTCATCACGGTTCTGTAATGATGGCCACGCGCTATAGAGTTGTCAATAATAGTTATATTCATTCAAATATCTTACAACAGTCATTTGTTACTATTTGAACCCCGATCTTCGGCCGACGGGCCTTAAAAACAAGAAACAAATAACAACAAACTGCACGCTACTTAAAAATAAACATCCTCAAATTCATCATAACATAATGGCCTTAACAATGCCGTCCCATTACCACAAATTGTTAAGCGTTTAGATAAGAATGTAAAAAGTGGGCCAACCAAGATCGTAACGTTTAAGGAGAAAGAAAACCTAATTTCTTTCGAATGTAAACAGGAGTTTACAAGATGCGCTTTAAGAGATTATCTGCTCAGATTGCACGCAAATATTCCCCGGAGTCGTGGCTGGTATGATAAGCCGTCTGTATTACCTTACCTACTTCATTTAACAAGCTTCTCTTTTATTAGAAACGCCCGCAGCTTCGCTTGCGTGGAATTAGATATAACAATAGTTTCGTTTACACTTAGTTATATTATATAGCCCATGTCACTCAGTGAATATGCAGCTTTTTAATGGTGAAAGAATTTTTGAAATCGGTCCAGTAGTTTTTGTGTGAAAACATTACAAACACATCTTTCCTCTTTATAATATTAGTACCTATACCTAGACAAGCGTACAACTGTTTAAGAATGCTTCTCATTCATTATTGATGGACTTGGTGGTGCAATCGGTAATGACCCTGCCTGCCCTGGTAGTGGGTTCAAATCCCATTCAGGATTAATTCGTGTGACGAACACTTGTGTTTGTTCTGTGTCTGGATGTTGCTTAACTCTTTCGATCACATTGAATCTACGCGGGCCATCTATGCATCTATGGACGCTACAGCGTTGCAGATTGACAACTAACCTTTCTTAAGGGATGTAAAAATGGATCGCTGCGACCCATAGACGTCCCACTGCTGGGCACGGGTCTCCCCCACAGACCCTGCTGCGGGAGGTCTACAGCATACTCACCCACGCTGCTCCAATGCGGATTGGTGGAGGGGTTAGTGGCCAACCCAGTGTCGAATGTTTTCAAGCCACCCGAAGGTCTTCGACAAAGCTTAACGACTGTTTCCACCATTGAAAATAACCGGGACCGGCGGTTTAACGTGCCCTCCGAAGCACTACTAACTAGCGGTCACCCATCCACAAACCGACTGCGCCCTTCGTTGCTTAACTCTTTCGATCACATTGAATTTACGCGCAGTCATCGCTATGGACGCTACATGGTGCAGATAGACTACTAACCTTTCTGGAGGGATGTAAAAATGGATGTTATGTTTATATTATAGTGTTAAACCCATTAAAATTAAATTGTAATTTCGTGGCAGCACTCACAATTCCGCTAAAACACCCTGGCACCGACGCTGCGACCCTAAATATGTCACTAATAACATTACAGTGCTCGTACAAATTGAAACAGAGCCAGAACTCATGTTGTACGTACTAACAAGGCGTTTATCATCCCGCTTTATATCCCCGTCCTTGTTTCTCTGATTAATTATGAATAGGATAAATGTTCTTTGGGATTTCTTGAAGGAATTTTCTTGTTCGCTTGAGACGTTATCAACAGATCGATAGTGCTGGTCTCAGCTGGTCTCGCTGGAGGAAAAGTTTCTTGAGCGCTTTCACGTTTCAGAGGGCACGATAAGCCTTGTGATTCGGCTGTTATCACAATATCGCATATTCGGCTTAATTGGTTTAGTGGTTGTAACCGCGACTGGTAAGCTAGAGGTCCTGGGTTCGATTCCCGGGCAACATCTATTGGGTTTTTCTAATTTGAAATGCCCGGTAGCAGATCGGAGTCTGGATTTGTGCCCGGTATGGCAACAAGCTCATAACTGTTGAAGAATTGGTTGGTTGGTTTATATCAATAGTAGCTACTATGCGTTTAACTGGCAAATTGTATTACAATACGAGGCAAAAACTTTCGAACACTTTTTACGAATAGAGTTTTTGTTTTTACAACAAAAATAATAATAATAATATTTTTCAATTTTTAGCACAATAAAAAAGTAGAACAAAGTTTGGGGAAAATTATTATAATCACGCGTAACGGGTCATCTCAGTTTGAGATGCTGCAGAACTGGAGCACTTCTGTAGTGAAGAATGCGTAAACAGAACAAGAAACACTACCCATGTAAAAAAGGTACACTATAGGTTGCAAAAAAGAGCCATAAGATCAATATATAAGTTAAAATCCCGTGAGTCATTACGTGATAGATTTAAACAAATAGGTATTCTCACAGTAGCTTCTCAATACATAATTCGAAAGTATAATGTTTGTGAAGAAGAATATGGATCTATACAAGCGAAAGGGCGACGTCCAAGAGCGACAAATGAGAAATCGACTTAAACTTATCACACCTTATTATCGCCTTCATAAGGTCTCCAAATCATTCATGGGATTAGGTGTAAAAATGTTTAATAAAATCCCTTTGACTATGCAAGAATTGTCTACTCCCAGCTTTAAACAGCAAGTTAAAGCACAACTCATATTAAAAGGTTATTACACGGTTGATGAATATGTAAATGATAAAGATGCATGGAAAGAAAATGAATGATAGAATTAATTAATTATTTAAATATTGACTTATGTAATCTAACATTTTTGTGACCATCATTAAGTGTATATTGTGTATACCTATAATGAATAAATATATTTGAATTTGAATTTGAATATAATATGGGTTTTATCGTAAACACGTGAACGTATCGCCGATGCTTTGAGTTCGGCTGTCAGTGGTAAAGTACGCCCGGCATTGGGACTGATTTTTAAAAGCTTTTATTTAACTTCACTCGTATGTACCTACGCATGTATGTATATGTATGTATGTCCTGGAATCTTGCAATCAATATTTCACCCACTTCCACTTAAGCTATCGAGCTGAAAGTCGGCACACGTATGATTCCGATCACAATGCACGAAAATAAAATAAAAGTCGTAAAAGCTTTTTTAAAGAACTTTAGTTTTTACAGCTTTAGTTCGAAATTATTACCTTTCTACACTTAGTCACGTTACAAAAAGATTAAAGGTTAAAATCTAAGAGAAATTCGAACAGCAATTCAACATTCAAATTAAACCACCCTTTACGAATTACATGGAAGAAGATTCGTTAAAAAAGGACAATTATTTGAAATCTTTTCTTTTACACTTTTACTCTTGGGAGACTCAAGTGTCATCCATCAAACTAGATGGAATAAAGGTCGCCTTCGGCCCTTCCGTAAAAACAAAACCTTTGTTCAGATCTGGAACACTAATAAATCTTATTCAGATAACAAAATATACTTACCATTTCCCTGAAGTTTATTTTTATCCGTAATAAAGTAATGACGTAGCTATAAGGTACAACACTATAAGAACCACCCCCTAGACCAGAGATCTAGACCTTGAGTCAATGTATTCTGTGAGTCGGATCGTGATGTGTAGTCAATGAATAAATCCACAGCCTCTATCCCGTCACAGTAAGCTTTGTACGATACGTTTGCTGTACATCTGAAATAGCAGACGAGGTTAGAACGCGTTTGAAATTTAAATAATTTGAGATTAGTGGTTAGAACCTATGGCTACATTGTTACGACGCAGACAGTCTGCTTGCAATTTATTCTGAAAAATTCTCCTTTGAATTCTATATTCAAAGGGTGTTCCCATCCAACTGCCAGTCGAGACCGGAGTTGTATTTTTGAATCGCTCTCAGCCCGACCAGCGGAAAATTACGAGCTATATTTCGATCGACAGGACAGCGAGCTCCTCTGCGGATTACCACTATCGATCAGGGCCCCCATTTTTTAATTTCACCGATACGACTTTAGTTATTCTTATGCGAAACATTTTCGTATGCGAATTTCATAACGAGTTAAGTAAGTTGGCTTACAAAGAGTTGAAATGAAACTTAAACACTGCGATTGAAATCTATTAATACACAGATTCTATCGCTGGGCGCTGGGCGGAATTTGAATTCGATTGGTACGGACCGGACCGCTCGTTACATTTTGCGCGAGTGAATTTCAAACATACATACATACGAGTGAAGTTAAATAAAAGCTTTTAATAAAAAATAGAGACAGCATGAAATTCGTAGACACTAGACGATTTTCGTATGCGAGTGAGATTCAGAAATACGGCCAATAACATCACGAGCTATGTGCCGTAATATCACTCGATTTCCTTAAATGCATTGAACATAGAATACCTACTGAGGACTGGTGTATAATCCCGCGGGTCTACTCAATATAGAATCAGCGAGCGATCATCGAATCTTGCGAATAGGTACATCACGCATTGTGACATCACAATCGACGGGCACGTTCGGTTTGTGTATGGGTTACCGCTTCATGGGCTTCGTGCTTCGAAGGGCACGTTAATCCTATGGTATAAATAATCGTTAAGCGTTGTCGAGGACCTTCGGGAAGCTTAAGAACATTCAACACTGGGCAACTAACCCCTCCGCCAATAAGCATTAGTGTCCTTCACCGTTACAGCAAGTGACATTCTCTTAAATCGCACATAACTTAAGAAAGTCATTGGTGCGTGCCGCTTGGGCTTGAACCCGGACCGCTCGAGTAAGAGGCGAGTTCGATAGCCACCGGGTTGTCACCGCTTATAGACTTTATAATCGCACTTAATTAGAAAAGTAATTGGTGCGTGCCGCTTGGGTTTGAACCCGGACCGCTCGAGTGAGAGGCGAGTTCGATAGCCCCTGGGCTGTCACCGCGTATAGACTTTATGGTGCTTCAAAACAACTTTGAAAGACAGTCGTTCGCGTAATAGGAAAAGGGCAGGCCACTCTCGAAGTTTGATGAGAAAAAATATTGCTGTAATTCTTAAAAGACACTTTGTTTTTCGCAAGTTTTAGGGTTCTGACGTTTACTATCGAGGGTCCCGTATTCGAAAGATGATGCCTGATATCCCTTTCCTATAGTCCTCATACCTACTCCTACTTCTAACGAATTCACAGAACAATGTTCATTTGAACACGGTCTGCTAACTGGCATAAACAAATTGGACTAACCCAGTCCATCTATAATTCTAATTTAAGGTCTGTCACTGCTACAGAACATTTAATAATAGGGTAAGTGCTCTCTGGTCACAGCGATCATGTGTCAGCGGATTGCGATGCTGAATGCTCGTTTGCTATCTAATATCTATTAGAAAAAGGTAATCATTAATTAAGTAGGTACTGAATCGTACTAAATCTTGTTAATGTATGCATAAACATTTGATGACCACAAACGTCCTAACTAACTCGACAAACTAACCACACCTAGACATACGTACCGAACTGCATAGCACTCTTTGGGTAATAGCAGATTGAGTGTCATATTAGAGTGATAATGTGGTTATATAGGACATTAATAGGACGCATTATATAGGACACTAGTGGACGCCCGCAGCTTCGCTCGCGTGGAATTAGACGTAACATAACCTAAATACAAAATTTCATTGAAATAATGTAGGTATATACGAAAAACTTTTATACCTACTAACTTTGCACCCCCCTTTTACCCCCTTAAGAGATGATTTTCGAAACTCAATAAAAAACCTTCATAGGTACTGAATTTCATTCGAATAACATCAAAAACGGCAAAGTTTCATACTAACTTTGCACCTCCGTTTTACCAACTTAGGGGGTGAATTTTCAAAAATCCTTTCTTAGTGCTCCCCTACGTTATAAAAGGAACCCCTGTGCAAAATTTCAAGTTTCTAGCCCTTATAGTTTAGGCTCTGCGTTGATATGTCAGTCAGTCAGTCACCTTCTCCTTTTATATATATAGATTGCAAATAATTTGGATTTTTTTTAAACATGACTTGCCACAATAAAAGCATTTTGCGAGACTTCAAAGGTCCACTGCAAGTAGTTGCGCTGTAATTATACTGTGAGCCTTTCCTTATTGAAAGAATATTGTAGGAAACCCTTGCGCAAACCCGGCTCACTCTAAACCAATTTCAAACTACCCTCTAACAGTGTTTTTGCTTTAGCCCTGATCGTAACTTTCGGATACGAACCTACTTATCCATATTTCACGATGAAAACCCCAAAACAATATAATCCTTAGTAATACTCAGCTCGCTGATTGTAAATTTTAGGGTTTAGTGTTACTACGGCAATATCCTATTATTTGTTTACATAGGCTTAGAGGGACTGTTTTGACTATAAGTGAGAAATTAGTAGCGAGATTGAATTTGAGACTGAAAGCGAGAAATTGGTATGGAATTTGAATTTTGGACTACAAGTGAGAAATTGGTGGAATTGGAGTTTGATTTCTTGACTACAAGGCAGAAATTGGTAGCGAGTTTGAATTTTGGATTACAAGCGAGAAATTAGTAGCGAGTTTGAATTTTGGACTTCAAGCGAGACATCGATAGCGAGTTTGAATTTTAGACTACAAGCAAAAAATTGATAGGGTGTTTGAATTTTGGGATACAAGCGAGAAATTGGAAGCGAGTTTGTATTTAAGACTACATTATTATGAGAAATTGGTAGCGAGTTTTTATTTAAGACTACACGTGAGAAATATGGTAGCGACTAAGGGCGGATTCGACCAAACGAGAATAAATTTTATCCTTAGGATAAATCGCTAGTTATCCGAGAGTAAATCCATTTTGCGTTTTACCATCTACTATTCTAAGAATAGCGCGCTTATTCGGGCGTAATTCTTATACCCACCCTATGGCGTGGAATAACAGCTAATCCAAGAATATTTTAATGGCGCCCGCTCACCATATGATCGCCTACGCGATTTTTGATTCTGTCATACGTCAGTAGAAGCTGTCATGTCAAAGCAAAATTAACACATTGATTGACAGCTTTCAGCTCGCTACTTTCACTATTCCACCCTATAATACGACAATGTTCAGTTGACAGGATTTAAGCCTCCACAGCATACCGTTTTAGTGCAACATTGATTTGCCGGATAATATATCATTAATCATTAATTCTGCTATTCCCGTTTAGTTATTCCAAGTATAGTTAAACTTCAAATTGCGTTGAAAAACGACTTTCAGTTATTCGGAGTACAAAATCATTGAATAAAATTATCCCTGGTATAGTTACGCGCGCGTAAATCTATATTTGGTCGAATCCGCCCTAAGTGAGTTTGAGTCTTTTTTAACTCTGGTATTAAAAGTCTTTGCGTTTCGTAATTGTGTTTCGGCTTGAAAGTTGTGGTTTCGGTCGGTTACACTTTTTTAATATTAGTCTTGAGGTAGCAGATGTGATAGCAGCAGCACCGCATCTGTAACCGACTTAGGACGAGACTCTTATGGGGCTGTTCAAGATCTGTCACAGTTGTCATGAGCGCTAGCAGATCGGTTGTGCGCAAGGTCGTTGCTATCACATAACATTTATTTTAAAAGTATTTTTTTATTAAGTAATACAATTTTTATGGATATAAGATACCAAACGAGCTTGCAGCACCACCTATGCGCTGCCGCCCATGCACAATAACTGTGACTAACTTTGAATAACACTCAAATAGGGATTGGGATGTTCGTTCGTTCAGTGCTGAGGCCAACCATATTGTCGGTAGATTTTAGGCAGCGGAAGTCTTCGGACATGGCTAATCGACAGTTATCCTACGGTAATGATTCGGACAGCTAAACTCTCTCTCCGAAGCATTGAAATGGTAAATTATTAAAATTGTCTCTTATCGTTAATCTCCTAAAGTAAAGCAGGTAACTTAATGATAAGATAATTATGAACGTATACACTAGTTGGGTTAGGATGGATTTCAATTAAACTCGAGACAAATGTAGCTATACATTGAATAACGAACTGTTTTGGTATTACAGGATAAGAGTTTATTTGGACTAATTTGAAATAGTGTAAATAAAAATAAAGAATCATGAAGTACGAGTACATCTTACATTTTTTTGTATTAAAATTCGTCCGTATTTCTTTTAGAGCGAGATCCCAGTGCCGCCAGACGTTACTTATTTTCTCACAAACAATTTATATGCGATAAGCTAGTGTTAGTACATACTTTGAGCGTGTGCATACTCGCTAGCTTCGGTAGACGGCCAATTCATTGGTATCAGACGCTGAAAATCGAAAATTTCAGTCCCAACTTTTCTTATTTTCTCATGGCTGATTTTCACATATGTTTTAGTTAGTTATGTTACAAATTAATAATAACTATTGCCAGACACCTTCCGTCGGCCCTTACCCTTGCCAGACGCCTTAAAGATCCAGAAAAAATGATGTAAGTTTACTTATTTTCTCAAGCTTGATTTTTATGCACGACACTTGGGGAACTATTTCAACACTGTTAGTCAGCAGCCAGACCAATCGGATGGGCCAAACGTCCAGCCAGACACATATAAAGTGTCGCTAGTAGTCCGGTCAATTTAGACAATTGAAATAAAGAAAATTCCGACAGAGCCAAATCTTCGTAGAGACCTTAGGTTTACCACAAGGAATAAAGTGTCAAAAGTCCCAATCAGTCCCGTGCGCTTAGGGACTTATTCGGGGCCCAAGGTCAAAATTTTAGGTATTTTGGATTTTTCTCGAAAACGGTAAGTTTTATCGAAAAAGTACCTTAGAGCAAAGTTGTGGATCTTAAAATTCTCTATAAAAATGGTCCCTATAATTTTTTCTCTAAGACCCGCTTTTTCCCAGATATTGCGCTTGTAAGAATCATGTTCTACATAGTATGCACACAATATGCCACGTATATACATATTTAGGTACTCAAGCAAACAAAAATGCCTACTTCGGCCCCGAATAAGTCCCTAAGCGCACGGGACTGATTGGGACTTTTGACACTTTATTCCTTGTGGTAAACCTAAGGTCTCTACGAAGATTTGGCTCTGTCGGAATTTTCTTTATTTCAATTGTCTAAATTGACCGGACTACTAGCGACACTTTATATGTGTCTGGCTGGATGTTTGGCCCATCCAATTGGTCTGGCTGCTGACTAACAGTGTTGAAATAGTTCCCCAAGTGTCATGCATAAAAATCAAGCCTGAGAAAATAAGTAAACTTACATAATTTTTTCTGGATCTTTATGGCGTCTGGCAAGGGTAAGGGCCGACGGAAGGTGTCTGGCAATAGTTATTATTAATTTTTAACATAACTAACTACAACATATGTTAAAATCAGTACTGAGACTTTAATTTGTCACTCTCAATCGTACAAATAATGACCTCACGCTCTATACCTAGCGGCACTTTATATGTGTCTGGCTGGACGTTTGGCCCATCCGATTGGTCTGGCTGCTGACTTACAGTGTTGAAATAGTTCCCCAAGTGTCGTGCATAAAAATCAAGCTTGAGAAAATAAGTAAACTTACATCATTTTTTCTGGATCTTTAAGGCGTCTGGCAAGGGTAAGGGCCGACGGAAGGTGTCTGGCAATAGTTATTATTAATTTGTAACATAACTAACTAAAACATATGTTAAAATCAGTACTGAGACTTTAATTTGTCACTCTCAATCGTACAAATAATGACCTCACGCTCTATACCTAGCGGCACTTTATATGTGTCTGGCTGGACGTTTGGCCCATCCGATTGGTCTGGCTGCTGACTAACAGTGTTGAAATAGTTTTCCAAGTGTCGTGCATAAAAATCAAGCTTGAGAAAATAAGTAAACTTACATCATTTTTTCTGGATCTTTAAGGCGTCTGGCAAGGGTAAGGGCCGACGGAAGGTGTCTGGCAATAGTTATTACTAATTTGTAACATAACTAACTAAAACATATGTGAAAATCAGCCATGAGAAAATAAGAAAAGTTGGGACTGAAATTTTCGATTTTCAGCGTCTGATACCAATGAATTGGCCGTCTACCGAAGCTAGCGAGTATGCACACGCTCAAAGTATGTACTAACACTAGCTTATCGCATATAAATTGTTTGTGAGAAAATAAGTAACGTCTGGCGGCACTGGGATCTTGAACCATTTTGGAATTCTGTTATAAATACGAGGTGCATAATATATAATACAGAATATGCTTTATTATTTTATGAGGCACACTTAATTTTTTTTATGTGTACCTACGTAGTTGGTCATTTATTCAAAATTAAATTACACTGTCTAACCTAAGGTGTAACCTTATGAGGAATATTATGTAGCACATAATTATTATAGTTTACAAAGTATAGTAAAAACGTACCACCAGCTACACGCATCTCGCTCCCCCAGGGACCATTTTCAGGGGTTCCACGACGGTTGACCGTGAATTAGTCTCTTTTACCTGAAAAAAAAAAATTTGAAATTTTAGATCAACTCGTTCATAATAATTTATTGGCCATCAGAAACGAACCGAATTTCCATAGCTGTTGAATGCAATGCGGTTACTACGGTCAGACAAGGATGCTACGTCTAAGAGACTGAAAATAGTCGAATTTAAATGGCGTTTGCGCCTATTTTCGTTATGATATTCGTGATTAGGAGGTCAAAATACGTTATTATACCAAATTTCAGATCGATCGGTGGTATGCGCTTTTCGGAAGTACACCCCAGCAAAAATATAGCCGTTAGCTGATGCTACAACAGGTTCAGGGCCGTTCTCATCTAAGACCGGAGTCAGCAGAGCGCGACTTAAGTTCGAGTTGGAACGAATTCAATCCGTTTGTTTTAGCATCGGAAGGACTTTTGCCCTCAGCGGACATTACCCTCTCGGGAAATACGATTGAGGATTTGCGGTCAAAGGGAATATTTCCCGAGCCAACCACGTGTTTGATACGTTAACAGGGGTAACGGTTGAGGGGGTTCATGAAGGGGGAGGGGAACTTAACTTCTTTAAGCGTTTAGTTTTGTGCCATCTTTGTTTTAATAGTTTTTTAGTCAGTCCGGGGTAGTTTATCTACGACTAGTGGACGCCCGCAGCTTCGCTCGCGTAGAATTAGACATTAACGACCGCGTTCGGGTTGCCCACTTGCCTTCAAATCGGCAAATTTTCATACTAACTTTGCCCCCCATTTTACCCCCTAAGGGAATGAATTTTCAAAAATACTTTCTTAGAGCTCCCATACGATATAAAAGGAACCCCTGTGCAAAATTTCAAGTTTCTAACCCTTATAGTTTAGGCCCTGCGTTGATATGTCAGTCAGTCGGTCAGTCAGTCAGTCAGTCAGTCAGTCAGCTTCTCCTTTTATATATATAGATAGGTTTTATTGCACTGTAATTACAGATCTACGAGTTATAAACATCGTTTGAGATCATATCAACAATTCATGAATCCCTGAAGTAGGGAGTGACGACACAAACAGTAACAAATACTCTTTATTTGCTCACCAAAATACACAGATTGACTGTCGAACCGCAGGCCCCTAGACAAGTTGCAATCGCTTTGTCGCGATACGATATCTAAATACGTCGGCGTTTCCGAGATAACGAAAACAATTTCCTAACCAATCTATCGATCGTTGTGACGAATTGTTTTGTCGGTAAAGATCGAAATATTGTCTATGGTATCGAAGCTAAACTTAACAATTTAGCTGTGTCAGTTAACAAGTACTGTACTTTACTGGGCATATTCAATGTGATCGAAAGTGTTAGAGGGTCGCGGTCGGTTTGTGAGTGGGTGACCGCTAGTGGCAAAATTTCATGGACGCTACCGTACTTCGGAGGGCACGTAAAAGCCGTTGGTCCCGGTTGTTTTCAATGCTGGAAACAGTCGTTAAGCCTTGTCGAAGACCTTCGGGTGGCTTGAGAACATTCGACACTGGGTTAGCCACTAACCCTTCCACCAATCCGCAATGGAGCAGCGTGGTGGAGTATGCTCTAGACCTCCCGCAGCTGTGTTTGTGGGGGAGACCCGTGCCCAGCTGTGAGACGTCTATGGGTCGTCTGGGATGGGTATTGCGGTAGGACCTACGACAAACTATTCTATTACTACTATTAGTACTAGTACTATTCCATGTTTGGTTACTCTTTCCTGTAGGTACATATCTACCTATTAGTACTTAGGTATAGTACATATCTTATCTACCTATTCAATTTCATTAGTATTAGCGAACAAAGTCTCGGTCAGAAGTAGTCCAGTAAACTGCATAGCAACTATTCCGGGAGCTCTAAACAAAGCGGTGAAACTTTAAAGCTGATGGATAGAATGAAAACTGTTTCGGTGGTCCGTGGATCATAAAATCGACAGTTTCCATCACTCCACGTCACCCCACATCGCCCCGCATCACCCCACGTCACCCCACGACACCCCGCGTCACCCCGCGTCACCCGGCGTCACCCCGCCTGCCGCGCCGCTCCATTTGTCACCAACTTTATAACCAAAAAGGGTTATCTTACGACGCACTTAACTTATCTCACTCTTTTTTCATAATAATGCTTTACTGACGGTCAATATCAAAGGCGGTTTTTCAAAAAACATGTCGGTATTCAAGATCTTGTAATTTAGGTAGTTTTTTTTTTAAATTGATTTATCCAAAAAAGTATAAATGCATTATCTAATTACCAAACTGTGGGCCAGTTTGACGGCAACAATAACAGTTTCTCGGGTTCCACTTCCACATTAAATGGTAGTTACTTAAAAAGTTAGAACAATAAAAAAATAGACACATTCTTAAAGCTATGGTAACTGTTCGCAACAAGATTTCGCCCGGGGTAACACTACAACAAACAACACAACAACTTGTCCATAGCCCAATGGCTCGCGTTGGTTCAATGTGATCGAAAGAATTAAGCAACAACGGGCGCGGTCGGTTTGTGGATGGGTGACCGCTAGTGGCTTTTCATGCTTCGGAGGGCACGTAAAGCCGTCGATGGTTGTTTTCAACGGTGGAAACAGTCGTTAAGCCTTGTCGAAGAGCTTCGGGTAGCTTGAGAACATTCGACACTGGGTTGGCCACTAACCCCTCCGCCAATCCGCATTGGAGCAGCCTGGTGGAGTATGCTATAGACCTCCTTCAGCAGTGTCTGTGGGGGAGACTCGTGCCCAGCAGTGGGATGTCTATGGGTCGCAGCGAGCGAACACTGCAACACCCATCAGCAGTCTTACATTACATGAACACCATGTGATAAATGAAATATCGCAATTAATTTACGAAACCCTCACCATTGATGCGAAGTTGCAGTGGGGACCCCATATCTGTCGACTGGCGGATAGACTAAGTTCTGCAGCTTACGCGGTTAAAAGGATACGCTGTTTGGCGGATGTCGATACCGCTAGATTGGTATATTTTAGTTACTTTCACAGTGTAATGTCCTATGGCATTTTACTCTGGGGTAATGCAGCTGATGCTAATATTATTTTTATTTTGCAGAAGAGGGCTATCCGTTATATACAGGGTGTCCCAGAATGAATGGATAATCCTTGAGCCCCGCACAGAACAGCTCTCCAGCGCTTAGAAAAAAATATCAAAAAAAAAAAATTCCAAGTGATACCCAAAATATGATTTTTTTTAGAAAAACATACGTTATTTTAGCTTTACTTCACATTTATTTACACAACTGCCACAAATTAATGATATTCTTGGCGTTTTTGGTGTCATTTTATTCCTGATAGACTATACTACTAGAAATACATCAAATAATATAAGTATCTGTGATACTTTTTTTATAAAAATAATAAGAACTTGAATTTTTAACATGAAATTTGATACCAAAATAATTTTGACATAGTTTGAGAGTGTTTCATGTAAAAAAAAAGTATGAAAATGTAAGTGTCCAGCTATTTTAAAAACATGCGCAGTTAATACAGATTAAAAAATGGTATAATACATCATGTTATCTAATACTACTACGAAGTTATTGCTATTGAGATGCAAAACGAGTAAATACGACTAAAATTAAAAAGTTAACGTCTTAATAAATTTTAATAATAATAAAACATTTCAGGTGTCGCTGCGCCCCATAGACGTCCCACTGCTGGGCACGGGTCTCCCATACAGACACTGCTGCTGCGGGAGGTCTAGAGCATACTCCACCACGCTGCTCCAATGCGGATTGGTGGAGGGGTTAGTGGCCAACCCAGTGTCGAATGTTCTCAAGCCACCCGAAGTTCTTCGACAAGGCTTAACGACTGTTTCCAGCATTGAAAACAACCGGGACCGACGGCTTTACGTGCCCTCCGAAGCACGGTAGCGTCCATGAAATTTTGCCACTAGCGCTCACCCATCCTCTTAACTCCGCTTAACTCTTTCGGTCACATTGAATCGACGCGAGCCATTGGGCTATGGACGCTACATTTCAGGTGTACATAACATCAATCTTTATTCACAACACGTGTTCAAATTGTCTGCCACCGATTCTAGTATACGCTCGACATCTTCTTTTATAGGCTCTACTAAGAAACCGTGCGTAGAGTCATTCATCTATTTTTGAAGCGGCCTCTTGAACACGGCTGCGTAATTCCTCATTTGAAATTGTTTTTGAGTACACTTCTTCCTTTACACAGCCCCAGTAAAAAACATCCCGTCAGTTTAAATCTGGAGATCGAGGAGGCCACAGAATGGGACCCAAACGACCAATCCATTTGCTTGGATACGTGGCGTTTAAATAAGCCCGGACGTTTGTACCATAATATGCAGGCAGCCATCATTCTGTAACCAATTGGATTCCATTACCTCCTACGAAACAGTCGCTAAGCCTTGTCGAAGACCTTCGGGTGGCTTGAGAACATTCGACACTGGGTTGGCCACTAACCCCTCCACCAATCCGCATTGGAGCAGCGTGGTGGAGTATGCTCTAGACCTCCCGCAGCAGCAGTGTCTGTGTGGGAGACCCGTGCCCAGCAGTGGGACGTCTATGGGTCGCAGCGACACCTGAAATGTTTTATTATTATTAAAATGTATTAAGACATTAACTTTTTAATTTTAGTCGTATTTACTCGTTTTGCATCTCAATAGCAATAACTTCGTAGTAGTATTAGATAACATGATGTATTATACCATTTTTTAATCTGTATTAACTGCGCATATTTTTAAAATAGCTGGACACTTACATTTTCATACTTTTTTTTTACATGAAACACTCTCAAACTATGTCAAAATTATTTTGGTATCAAATTTCATGTTAAAAATTCAAGTTCTTATTTTTTTTATAAAAAAAGTATCACAGATACTTATATTATTTGATGTATTTCTAGTAGTATAGTCTATCAGGAATAAAATGACACCAAAAACGCCAAGAATATCATTAATTTGTGGCAGTTGTGTAAATAAATGTGAAGTAAAGCTAAAATAACGTATGTTTTTCTAAAAAAAATCATATTTTGGGTATCACTTGGAATTTTTTTTTTTTTGATATTTTTTTCTAAGCGCTGGAGAGCTGTTCTGTGCGGGGCTCAAGGATTATCCATTCATTCTGGGACACCCTGTATACAAAATGAAAAGTAGAGACTCCCTTAGAGAAAAATTTAAGGAAATAAACATCCTAACCCTTGCATCGCAGTACATCTATGAGAATATTATGTATATTCGTAAAAATAGGCATCAGTTTGTAAGTCGTAGTGACCTAAATGCCTTACGCAATGTAACACTAAGGAACGGCCACAAATTAGCGTTTCCTAAATGCCGGCTTAGTAAGAAAAGTCGTTCCTTCATAGGAATGTCTATTCTAATATTCAATAAAGTCCCGGCTGCGGTTCAGTCTCTGCCTTTACAAAGGTTTAAAAAAACCATCAAACAAACATTATGTCGAAAAGCTTATTATAATATTCAGGAGTATTTGGATGATATAAAGGCATGGGACTGAATTAAACTCTGACAGGCTATCACTATGCTTCTGTATTAATTAAACTAAAAATTGTAAGCAGGTGGCATATGGGGTGATTCTTGGCATACCTACACGATTGGCTGTCTCGTGTCTGTCCTAATCATGTCATGGTCATACTGTACATTTTTCTGTAAAAATTAATTTGAATTTTAAAAGAGTACCGAGAGTTTTTTCCTCCGGCTTTTTTCTCTCTCGGCCTACACTAGGGCATAGGATAAGAATATTGTAAATTCTTCCTAAAGCCGATGACCATATAGATAGTCTATCGTGACTTAGAGCTTAGCTTAGTGGTAGGTAATTATTGTAAATTAATCCTAAGGCAAGTTAGGCACCTGTGTAGGATTAGGTATTCATTCAATAATCAATAGCTAATCCTTTGCCTTATATAGATCAGTTAGTAGTTTAAGTAGTTTTTAGTTAGGTACCTAGACTTTCGTTAAGCGTGTCTAATCACCTCATAGCGAAATAAATTATTTGAATTTTGAATTTTGAAAACTCCTTGTCTCACACATCGATGATTCGCTCGCGTGGAAAATGTCAATTTCTCAATGTTTAAAGCACAAGTGGTCTCAAGCACTCGCTCACAACTAGGCGTTAAGGCAGGTGGGTGCTACTTGGAACTTGTAACTGGCTCAACGCCAATTCGAAGGCGTAAAATGGATTTTGAATTTAGTCACACCTTTTATATATAAAGCGGTGAACTGTCTAGTGGCTATCGGACTTACCTATTACCTACTCAAGGAAGTCTCGGTTCAAATTCTGCTG
This sequence comes from Carterocephalus palaemon, assembly GCA_944567765.1. Lineage (NCBI taxonomy): Eukaryota > Metazoa > Arthropoda > Insecta > Lepidoptera > Hesperiidae > Carterocephalus > Carterocephalus palaemon. The sequence goes on along the minus strand of OX155662.1, from coordinate 8,653,803 downwards.
TAAAAGCTGCCACAGTTTTAAGTGCATCAGGGATGGTCGCCCAGACTTGAATATATTCGTTACATTGAGGAAACGTGTAGGTTACGGTTACAGCACCAACGGCTTCTTGAAAACATTGCCATTTCATGTAGGTTGTAGAATTGTGTTTGTTTTTAATTTTTGTGTTGGGGCCAAATTTTGGCTTGTAAGATCCATACCAAGGTTAGATCAGTAATTTTGGGGTGCTCAAGCCATCCGAAGGTTAGGACAAGGCTTAAAGATTGTTTTTATCATTGAAAGCACCCGGCTTAACATGTCCTCCAAAGCAAAATAGCGCTCATGAAATGTTGCTACAAGCGGTCACCCATCTACAATCCGACCGCGTTGCTTAACTCTGTCGATCGCATTGAATCGTCGCGAGCCATTGGGCTATGGACGCTACTATAAGCTGTAACACGTCGCTATAAGAGCGACGATTGAACTTATTCGTAAGCAAACGCTAACCAAACTAGATATAAATTAAGAACCAGCAGTTGTTACTTGGCTGGTAGCCAAACAGAACCGCAAAATAAATTTTGGGTCTAGTCAAAGTCGAAAATTCTCCTTTTACAAATTTCAGGTCGTTTAACTAACTGGTAATTAGTTGGTAAAGCTAGGCTTTATTTTTTTCGATATAACAAACAAGCATCCATTAGATAGCTGCCATAGACTGATACAATGGTCATGGATGGCTGCGTATGGATGGTGCCGCATGCTATTTACTATAAATAAATAAAATAAAATAAAATAAAATAAAATAAAATAAAAATAGCCTTTATTTCTACTACAACTAAAGTACAACTTTCACACTTATAAAATACTATAAATACTATTTCTACGTTTATTTTATATATACTGTACAATACTACTATGCAATACACACTATACTATTCAAGACTTCTATACAATACAATACATATACACTATAATTAATTTTTAAGATAAAAAATAAGTGTTCAGTGGTCCGAAAAAATTAAACTATTATGTAGTAGTCGCCTCTTTGGCGTAGGCCTCTCCTAAACCTTTCCACGTATCACGTTCTCGTGCCTCTCGCATCCATAGGGGTCCGCATCTCTGGTTAAAGATATCGTTCCACCTTTTACTTGGTCGTCCTCTTTTTCTTTTCATGTCTCTTGGTATCCATTCTATTAGACGTTTTGGCCATCTGGTATTATTCATCCTACAAATGTGTCCTGCCCAATGCCACTTGAGTAGTCTTGTTCTTTTCCTTACATCTAGTATTTTAGTTTTTTTCCTGATGCTGATATTGCTGACTTTGTCTGATAGTTTTAGACCGAGTATGCTTCTTTCCATCTTACGTTGGCAGATAGCCATTCTCTCTTCGTCTTGTTTCCTCAATGACCACGTCTGACATCCATATGCAATAGGCAATATTGTTATCTCATAAAGTTTTTTCTTAATATTTACATTAATTTCGTTGTTCTTCATTATTTCCCTCAATCCCCAGTATTTCTTCCAGGCTAGAGTTATCCTTCTTTCTATTTCCTTTCCTGTATTGTTTTCAAATGTTACGAGTTGTCCCAAGTATATATATTCTTTTACATATTCAATCTTTTCGTTTTTTACCGTAATGTCTAGGGGGATTCCATTGGTTAGGATCTTGGTTTTCATCGTGTTCATTGATAGCCCTACTTTTTGACTTTCCGTTACCAGTTCGATCAACATGCTCTCCAATTCAGTGGCACTTTTTGCGAAAATCACTATGTCGTCCGCAAAACGTAAGTGGTTCAGTAGTTCTCCATCTACTCGTATTCCCTTTGTATCCCAATCTAGACGTCTGAAAATAGATTCGAGTACTGCTGTGAATAGCTTCGGGGAAAGCGGGTCCCCCTGCCTTACCCCTTTTTTAATGGGGAATTCTGCACCTTCACGTTCTAGGCGTACTTTGGCGAGACTTTTTGTTTATATATTTTTAATTACGTTCACATATTTTTGGTTGACACCTTGTTGTGTAAGTGCTGTCCATATGGCTTCAAAGTATAGAGAATCAAATGCTTTTTTATAGTCTACTAGTGGACGCCCGCAGCTTCGCTCGCGTGGAATTAGACATTCTCTAACTTCAAAAACGGCAATGTTTCATACTAACTTTGCACCCCCGTTTTACCCCCTTAGGGGGTGAATTTTCAAAAATCCTTTCTTAGTGCTCCCCTACGTTATAAAAGGAACCCCTGTGCAAAATTTCAAGTTTCTAGCCCTTATAGTTTAGGCCCTGCGTTGATATGTCAGTCAGTCAGTCAGTCAGTCAGTCAGTCAGGCAGTCAGTCAGTCACCTTCTCCTTTTATATATATAGATAAAGCATATATATATCGTCTTTCCATATTCTTTTACTTTCTCGATTACTTGTGTTACAGTTTGTATGTGATCTATAGTCGAGTAGTTTTTCCGGAAGCCTGCTTGTTCGCGCGGTTGGTGTTCATCTAGAGTCCCTGTTATCCTATTCAATATGATCTTTGAGAAAATTTTATATAAATTTGACATAAGGCTGATAGGTCTGTAGTTGCCTAGATCGCTTCTATCTCCCTTTTTGAACAATAGAATGATTGTGGATTTTGACCATTGGTCTGGTGTGGTTTCGGATCTAAGTATATTATTGAACAATGCTTGCAGAGGTTTCAATAGTATGGTGGAGAGGGCTTTAAGGATTTCGTTGGTAATATTGTTACGAAGGCACAGGGAAGCTAGCGCCATCTAGCGCCGCTGGTGGAACCACTCAGTGAACGCATAGACAACGTGATATCCCGACTCGATACTAGATGGCGTTAGTGGGCCTGTATTCTCGCGTGTTCGGGAACACGCGGTATCTTTCCAGAATCGTCTAGTACTCGCGACGGCACGTATAAATAGTCGCGGGGAGGGCCGCGAGTGCAGTTCAGTTCGAGCTACTTTCGAGGCGATTTCGAAGTGAAAACTAGTGATACCGGAGTGATACAAGTGAAACCTACGACTTGGCTTACGACCTAGGACATCGTTAGTGCTTAGTGTTTGGACCTAGTGCTTTGTGTTGGACCTAGTGTTTAGTGTTTGGACCTAGTGCTTTGTGTTGGACCTAGTGTTTAGTGTTTTGACCTAGTGCTTTGTGTTAGTGCTAGTGAATAAAGTCTTCATTGAGTCAGCAGGTCTTTCTCTCCAAATCCTACGAACCCTAACACGTAACAACTGGTGTCGGAAGTGAGATTTGGAGATGCCATTGACTCCGAGAGAGGACTTACAGGAGGGCGTCAGGACAAGGGCACAACGAGCTGCGGAGGCCACAACTGGGGACCAAGCTCCGCCCACTGTGGGCCAAGCCCCGCCCACTGGCCCCGCCTACCAGGCCCCGCCTACCGACCACGCCCCCCAGGCTCCGCCCACTTTGACCCAAGCCACGCCCACTAGCCCCGCCCACCTTGCCACGCCTACCAAACAGGCCACGCCCACCAGTGGCACCGAAGCTTCTACAGCCCCTCTTCAATTAGGAAGTTTGTTTGTATTAATTCGGGAAATGAAGGAATCACAAGATCGCAAGCTCGGTGCTTTGCAAGAGTTTCAAAAGTCTGAAATCAGAGCGATTCGAGAATCACAAGAGCAACAAAAAGACCTCCAAGAAAAAGCGCTTCGGGCTATAAATGATGTTAGTGACACGGTGATTAAGCTTCGAAAAGATGTCGACATGGTGGAAGAACGAGTTACCGGGTTGGGATTGGATGTGGAAAACATGAAAACCGGCTTCACTGAATTACAGAAGAAAGTAGTGCGCCTTGAAACCACGGGAGTTGCGATGTCTAGTGGAACTACCGTAGTGGCGCAAGGACCAAGAGTGAAAGTGCCACCATACGACGGCACTACTTCTTGGAACGCTTATCGTCAGCAATTCCAGACTGTTGCTGCTGCCAACGGATGGACGGAAGAACAATGCCTGACCGCTCTCACTGTTGCGCTCAGAGGGCAAGCTTTGTCGGTTCTGGAAGCACATACAGGAAATGGGTTCCAAGACCTGATGGAGGCACTTGAATCCAGATACGGGGAGCGACACCTGGAGCACGTATTCCGTGCCCAACTGCGTGACAGAGTCCAACGCTCAGGAGAAGGACTACAACAATGGGCGTTGGAAATTGAAAAACTTGTCCGGAAGGCACACCCAGGAGCCGACACCAAGATGGTGGACACGAATATTGTGCAAGCATTTGTCGACGGAATAAAAGACCTGGAGGTCAGAGCTGCAGTGAGGCTTCGTCACCATACCTCGCTAAAGGAAGCATTGGCGCATGCCTTGGAGGTCGAGGCGGTTCGCCATGATATACGGCAGACCCATAAGATCCGCGAGGTCTCTGAGGAAGTCAAGGAGGTTAAGGCTCCTACGAGGAAAGCTTTTGGAGCCATGTGCTACAAGTGCGGCGAGAGGGGCCATCTTCAGCTCAACTGCCCGCAGAAGGAGACCCAGATGGCAAGGATGAAAAGGCTCGAGGAACAAATAGAGGAGCTGAAGAAGCAAGGGACTTCGTCCCCTGCCCTTGATCAGGGAAACGAATAAAAGCCAGGACTAAGGGGCGAGTGCTGGCTGACGCGGAGGAAGCCCCGATAACTGTTATCTCCCAGGCATGCAGCGGGAATAGTCTTGCGATTCAGGGGACTATTAACGGGACGGATTGCAAAATGACTCTAGACACAGGAGCCTCTAGAACAATTGTGAACCCAAATCTGGTAAAAGCCGCAAGGGGACACAAGAGGAGAATTAACTGTCGGCTTCTTACTGCCTCCGGTCAGCCAATACCCGTCCTGGGAGAAATGTCAGTTACGATATATGTAGGGGAGTCCTCATACTCTCATAACGTTATCGTGGCTGAGATTATGGATGATTGCATTTTGGGTTTGGATTTCATGAAGAAACACAACTGCAGAATTAATGTCGCTGAGGGAGTTTTCAAGTGCGGTGAAGAAGAAATCTTCATTCTTGGAGGCACCTGCGGGAAAGTCACATGTGTAAGGAAGATCATCATACCTGGACGAGCGGAAACTCGGGTGCTGGTGAAACTGCCGCCAGCTGGAAAGAAAAAGTCAAACAGATGCGTGTTGATCGAAGGCACACCTACCAAGACATCGGCGCAAAAACTGATGACGGCGAGAACCCTTGTTAGTGGAAGCAGTAACGCTGTGGTCAAGGTTTTGAATCTTAGTGATCGCGAGATCTGCGTGAACAAAGGTGACGTCATTGGAAAGTGCGAGGAAGTTGTCTGGATGAAAAAGTGTAGTTCGATGACAGGCACGGACTCAGCAAACAGCAACAACTACGGAATAGTGACTGAGCTACTCGATGACTGCAAGAGTAATCTGACTTATTCGCAGAAAATGAAAGCTAAGAAGTTTTTACAGCGCTACGCGAATATCTTCTCCAGTCAAGAAGGGGACCTTGGAAGAACGTCGATGGTTCAGCACAGGATAGATACCGGAAGCGAGAGACCAATTCGTCAACGAGCAAGACGGATACCAATTGCAAAGGAAAAAGAAGTTGAAGGCCTTTTGGAGGACATGAGAAAGAATAAGATCATTGAACCATCTGCAAGTCCGTGGTGCTCACCTGTTGTATTAGTGAAGAAGAAAGATGGTAGCACGAGATTCTGTGTGGACTATAGGCGTCTCAATGATGTCACTAAGAAGGACAGTTACCCGTTACCTCGAATCGACGACACTTTGGATACCTTGAGTGGCATGAAATGGTTCTCGACCCTAGATCTGAAATCTGGATACTGGCAGGTGGAAATTCATCCAAAGGACAAGGAGAAGACAGCTTTCTCGACCGGAAAAGGTTTATGGCAATTTAACGTCATGCCCTTCGGATTGTGCAACGCACCTGCCACATTTGAGCGACTCATGGAGTGTGTACTGGCAGGCTTAGTTGGAGAGGCTTGCTTAGTCTACTTAGATGACGTCATCATTGTCGGCCGTGACTTCGAGGACCATTTGCGAAACTTGGAGCGAGTTTTCGCAAAAATAGAGGGAGCCAAATTAAAGTTGAACCCGAAAAAGTGTCGTTTATTCAGGAGTAAGGTCAATTATCTCGGCCATGTTATCTCCAGTGATGGGATCCAGACAGACCCGGAGAAACTGGAAGCAGTTCAAAAATGGCCTACCCCTAAGGACAAAACCGAAGTGCGGGCATTCCTCGGCCTATGCTCATACTACAGGCGTTTTGTTCAGGGATTCTCAGAGATAGCCAAGCCATTACATCGGCTGACAGAAGATAAACGATTATTTAGTTGGGATGAGACTTGTGAAGATTCTTTTCAGAAACTGAAGAAACATCTGTGTGAAACACCAATCCTGGGGTATCCACAAACTGAAGGTCGGTTTATAGTCGACACGGATGCAAGCAACACGGCCATCGGAGGGGTTTTATCTCAAAAACAGGGTGAAAGAGAAGTTGTTATTGCATATTTCAGCAAATCTTTATCCAGGCCAGAGAGAAATTACTGTGTGACAAGAAGAGAACTCTTGGCTGTTGTAAAGACGCTAAAACATTTCAACAAATATCTCATCGGCAGACCGTTTTTACTGCGAACTGATCACGCAGCCTTGAAGTGGCTACTGCAATTCAAGAACCCAGAAGGTCAAGTAGCTCGATGGATTGAACAGCTCCAGGAGTATGACTTCGAGACGGAACACCGCAGCGGAAAGACGCATGGGAATGCCGACGCACTCTCACGAAGGCCGTGTTCGGAAGACTGCAAACATTGTGTTAAGCAGGAATCTCATGAAGTAACATTAAAATTAACGAGAACAGGTCCTTTGGGTCTCTGGGAGAATGATGCTATGAGGGAGGCTCAAGAAAGAGATGAAGACCTTCGGCACATCATCACATGGAAGAAACGGGGTGACGTAAAACCAATCTGGAGCGAGGTTGCACCCACTGGCGCTGTCACTAAAGCGTACTGGGCGCAATGGGACAGTCTGATACTTCAAAACGGAATACTCTACCGGAAATGGGAGAAGACTAACGGCAGGGAGTTCCATCTTCAGATAATTGTCCCAAGAACGAGAGTACCAGATGTTCTCCGTGAAATACATGATGGCGTATCAGGAGGTCATCTAGGTGTCAAGAGAACGTTAATAAAAGTGCGAGAACGATTCTACTGGTTGCATTGTCGAGATGATGTACAGGATTGGTGCCGCAAATGTACGACTTGCGCTGCTGTAAAAGGACCACAGACCAGAAGCCGTGGGAACCTGCGGTTGTATAACGTCGGTGCACCGTGGGAACGAATTGCAGTTGACGTAGCTGGGCCATTTCCTGTAACGGAATCGGGAAACAAGTATTTTATGGTCGTCATGGACTACTTCACCAAATGGCCCGAAGTGTTCGCCATACCAAACCAAGAAGCTACAACAGTCGCTTCTAAGTTAGTCGAAGAAGTGATATGTCGCTTTGGTGTGCCTCTAGAAATCCATTCTGATCAGGGCAGGAACTTCGAATCGCAAGTATTCCAGGAAGTGTGCAAAATTTTGGGCATGCATAAGACGAGGACCACCGCGTACCATCCACAGTCTGATGGAATGGTTGAGAGGTTTAACCAGACTCTGGAGAGGCATTTGGCGAAAGTGGTAGACGACAAACAAAAGGATTGGGACAAGTATATACCACTCTTCCTTCTGTCGTACCGAACCGCCGAGCATGAGAGCATAAAAGCTACCCCGGCGTATGTCAATTACGGTAGAGAACTACGAATACCAGTAGATCTATTGACAGGAGGGTCACCGGAGGGACCAGAGACCGTACAAGACTATGTCTGCGATTTAAGGGAAAAAATGCGCTATATACACGCCTTGGTACGGGAAAATGGGTTACAGTCAAGTGAGAACATGAAAACCAGATACGACCGGAAATCGAACACGAGCGGCTTCGAGGAAGGGTCACTGGTGTGGCTGCATAACCCAACTCGCCGGAAAGGAAAATCTCCAAAGTTGCAGACCAAGTGGGACGGTCCATACAAAGTGGTTACCCGACTGAATGATGTGACTTATAGGATTCAAAAGCAACCAAGAGGAGCATTCAAAGTGGTACACATAGACCGTTTGGCGCGTTACCATGGCAGTAACAACGATGCTCGGGACGAGCATCGCTAAGAGGGGAGTGGTGTTACGAAGGCACAGGGAAGCTAGCGCCATCTAGCGCCGCTGGTGGAACCACTCAGTGAACGCATAGACAACGTGATATCCCGACTCGATACTAGATGGCGTTAGTGGGCCTGTATTCTCGCGTGTTCGGGAACACGCGGTATCTTTCCAGAATCGTCTAGTACTCGCGACGGCACGTATAAATAGTCGCGGGGAGGGCCGCGAGTGCAGTTCAGTTCGAGCTACTTTCGAGGCGATTTCGAAGTGAAAACTAGTGATACCGGAGTGATACAAGTGAAACCTACGACTTGGCTTACGACCTAGGACATCGTTAGTGCTTAGTGTTTGGACCTAGTGCTTTGTGTTGGACCTAGTGTTTAGTGTTTGGACCTAGTGCTTTGTGTTGGACCTAGTGTTTAGTGTTTTGACCTAGTGCTTTGTGTTAGTGCTAGTGAATAAAGTCTTCATTGAGTCAGCAGGTCTTTCTCTCCAAATCCTACGAACCCTAACACGTAACAATATTGTCGCTTCCTGGAGTCTTGTCATTTTTTTGGGATTTTATTGCGTGCTCGATCTCTGAAGTAAGAATTGTTGGTATCTCTTGGTTTACAATTAATCTGTTGAACTCATTCAATTTTGTGCGGAAAGGAGAGTAGGTGTTATCTGCGGCAGAGTAGAGTTCTTTGTAGAATTGTGTGGCTTCATTTATGATATCAGGACGTTTCGTTAGTGTAGTTCCCCGTTTATTCTTCAGATTTCCTGTCCATTCTGATTTGTCATTTAGCTCTTTGTAGGCTTTACGTAGGGCCCCCGTTTTACTTATAAATTTTTCGAAGGTACTTTGCCGTGTTGCCTTTTTTTGTTGTATAATATTTCTATTAATTTCTTTGCTTATCCTTGTTAATTCGCGTTTTACTTCTTTTGTTCTCTTCTTCGTGTTTAACTCTTTTCTGTGCTTTAGCAGGTCTTTTGTTTCGTCATTTATATATTTGTTTACATGTTTTCTTTCACGTGGTAGTTGTTTTAAAAAGTTTTGTAATTCTGTTTCTAGCTTATCGTTTTGATTTTGTACCACTGTATAAGTATTAATACTTTCCATAAATTTATCTCCCCAGTATCTGGCGTCGTTTTCTGAAATATTTAGTGTGACTCTAGTATAGTCGACGGATTTTATTTTCCTTCTTTGTGGTTTTGAATTCAATGACAGTTCGCATCTAATCATCCTGTGATCAGAGTTGAAATTTAAGTTTTTTATTATATCAAAATTCTTTATATAGGTGGGTTGGTTTGTAAGTATGTAATCAATCTCGTTGAAATGTTGACTATTTGGTGATCGCCATGTCCATTTTTTGTGCGGTTTGCATGAGAACATACTATTCATGAAGTAATAATCATTTTCGATTGCAAATTCCACTAGTCTTTGGCCATGTGGGCTTCTATTACCGTGTGCGTATTTTCCTATATTATTTCCTTCATTTTTTTGAGCTTTCCCTATTTTTGCATTGAAGTCTCCGAGCAAGATTATATTTTTCGTGTGAATGGAGTCTAAAGCGGATTGCAGTGTTGTATAAAAATGCTCTATATCTTCTTTAGTGCACTGTTCAGTGGGGGCGTATGATTGGACAAATGACCAGATAGAGTTGTCAGATAATTGTATTTCTAGTAACGCCACGCGGTCCGAGAAACTTTTTACATTTGTTATATTACTTTTTAAGTACTTTTTAATTAAGAATCCTACTCCGTTTCTTCCGTTCGTTCCAGGTGAATGGAATAGGATAAAATCTGCGTATTCTTCTATTGATTCTTTTTCTTTTCTTATCTCACATAAGCCTATAATGTCCCATTTTATTAGCATAATAGCGTGTCTTAGCTCTTCTATTCTACTGTCCGATAATAACGTTCTTACGTTAAAGCTTGCTATGTAAAGACTTTGCGATGTATTTTTTGTGTTTTTGTTGTTAATTTTGTTATTTTGGTATTGAGTATGGTTTAGGAGGCGGTGGTCTGGCTTCTCCACGGTGACCGGCCGGCTTGGAGAAGGTAGAGAGGTTACGCAGGCGCTAGTTAGTTTTTTTGGGTATCTTCCACATTTACAGTCGGTAGTGTCGGGTTATTGAGATTCAGTTGTGACGGGCGTAGGAAACTAGTAATAGTTTGTGACTTGTTTCTTTTGGGTAATTGTTTTGTCTTTTCGTTGTTATAATCTTTCCTTGTTTCATTCGTGGTTTCTTCAGGTGATATGGACATAAAACGTTTGTTTGAGTTCCTTTCTGTGGGTGCTACGTTTTTGTAGCACGCTAGGAGGGAAATCTTCTTTCAGATAAATATTTGTACCGTCCAGTGATTTCTTTTTTTTCAGTAATTCTATTTTCTTACTTGTTGTTGTTATTGTGACGACCACTGGTCTGACTTTTCCTGAATTTTTCCCCATCCTATTGACGTGTTCGATTTCCCACTTTTGACAAGTTATTCCCATCACGTTGTTAATGATGTCTAGTAGGTACTGAAAGTAAGCTTTCATACCCCTTTTCTTTTTCTTCGATTCCAAAGAATATAATGTTTTTCTTTCTAAGTTGTTTGTCTAAGATTTCTATAGTTTTTTGTTGTTGTTCTATTTTTGTTTCCAACTGTTTGGTTTTAGTTTCAAAAATGAGGAATTTTTCGTCTATATTTTTATTTATAGACTCTTTGATGTTGTGTTCCATCTCTTTCATTTCTTTCTTGCTATTTGCTATGTCGACCTGTATGTTTTGTAAGATTTTTGCGATTTCTTCCATTGTGAACCTACCGGTCGCGCCCTCTGTTGAGATTATAACGAACTGTTAGGTGTAACAGTTTGCGCAGGATTCAAATGGTGCAAGAGCACGTAGATTTGCTACTCGCCGATAGATGGCGCTATCGTGGATATCTTTACGTGTGATGACTTTTATTTTTATGTTGAATGTAATTTGAGGTTATTACATATACAATATTGTCTTATTATACAGTTTTTGCACTTGTTCCTTACTTGAAATTTGTATAAGTGGTTTTGCTGTCGACTGTATGGTTTCTTTCTTCAATATTCCTCGTTAGAAGCATTTAACACTGACTTTAGCTTTTTAGTGTTTTTTGGATATTTCTACGTGAGCGTCCAATTTATGCAGCACATAACATTAGTCCTGTTGATTCACAACTTATTTCACGTATTTCACACTATTTCACATCGAATTACAAACTTTTATAATATTAAACGATTTTAAATAACAGAGCCGATGTCAACACTGGCACAGGTGCGCCCTCTCTCTCTCTTTACTATAAATAATAATAAATAAATAAATAACATGGACATTCTCACACACGGCTATCTGACCACATACTAGGCGCGAGCTTGTAATATTGGTTTTTTTTTTTTTTTTTTATGGATATAGAATAGCAAACGAGCTTGCAAGCACCACCCATCCGCTGCCGCCCATGACAACTGTGACTGACTTTTCTTCATAATGTTCTTCATAATGTTCTCGAAGGCATGTGAAGTATGCCAATCCGCACTTGTCCAGCGTAGTGGACTAAGGCCTAATCTCTCTTATTCGAGAGGAGACCCTTGCCCAACAGCGGGACAAAGAAAGTGTGGTGGTGGTTAACTGGACTACCCATCGCAGTCCCTATCTGAGTCTTGTTCAAAGTCGGTCACAGTTGTCATGGGCGGCAGCGCTTGTGCTGCTTATTTGCTATCTTTTATCCATAAAAAAAGAACTATCCAGATATCATACATAGAAATAAATACAAAAGAATCTTGTTAGCTGTAGAGAGGTAGACATAGATTTTTTACATCCTTCCTTTTATCAAAGTAAGAAAAAAATATTTATAAATGTGTCTTAGACGCAACAATGCGTGCCCCTTCAACAAAGAAAGCTGTACGGTATTGTGCTGGGCAGTTGATGGTTGAAGGATATCCTTCAGAATGTAACACTTGTGTTAGAATTTTGTAAGTGTCCTTTATTTGGGACACTTCCTGCTTTATTATCTACCGTATTTCGCTGCAACGTTGGTTTTTAGGGTTCCACACCCAAAGGGTAAAACGGGACCCTACTACTAAATCATCTGTCCGTCTGTCATTAGGCTGTATCTCATGAAACGTGATAGTTAGACACTTTACACAGATGAGATACATATTTCTGTTGGCACTATAACAACAAATACTATAATCATAAAAAATTAAATTGAAAGGGGGCGTTGATTAGATTCAAGAAACAAATAAAAATAATTGACAAATAAAAACCAACGATAATTACGGCAATTTGAACATTTCACGGGAAACGTGTAATTTTCTGGGATAAAAAGTGTGATATGTCAATATCCTTGCTGTATTCTACATGTATGCAAAAAATCACTTGGATCCATCATTCCGCTGAGGAGGAGAAGAAACCAACAAACCAACAAAAAATTGATTAAAAATCGAATGATTATTACAGGTTTTTGTCCATTTCCACAATAACTGCAATTTTACAAAATAAAAAGTAGCATCAAGGCCCTACACTTTAATTATAAGCAAAAAAAACATGTCGATTTCGTTGACACGGAGAAGAAGGACAAACCAACAAACCAACCAAAACACATTCCTATTTATATATTAGTGGTCGTAAGTACAAGAAAGTCCACTGTTATAAAACATCAAGTCAAAAGAGAGTGCGCTTTACAATGCAGTGCACCTTCCGTACCCATTAATTTCCATGACTACCTATATCTTTTGGCAGAAATGTCAAAGGAGTTAAGTACATACTGGCCAAGCTTTGGCAAGGTAGACAATAAATCATCCTAAAGAACAGGATAAAATTCAGTTCAAAAATTGTTCAATACCAGGTATGCCACGGAAAGTCGCTGGCTACCAGCCAAGATAGAGCTGTTAAATAGATTTTAGATTAGATCTTAGCCTGTAACAAGCGATTATCATGTAGCCTGAAGACTGACCTACCTCATTCTAAGACGTTTTGCAATATAATTCAATATTCTTTTAAATCATCATCGTACACTCGCTCGCGTGGAATTAGACATAATAATAGTTTCGTTTACACCTAGTAATATTATATAGCATATTTTATGTCACTCAGTGAAGATGCAGCTTTCTAATGGTGAAAGAATTTTTGAAATCGATCCAGTAGTTTTTGTGTGAAAACATTACAAACAAAATGTTTCCTCTTTATAATATTAGTATAGATTTTGGTTGGCAATAGACTGATTTATTTAAAAAAGTCTCACGCTCTGAGCAGTAGACACATGATTTTTAACCGACATCGAAAACAAGAGGTTATATGCTATAACTGTTTGTATTTCTTATTTTAGACACGCGCATAGTATAGTGTTAGTTTTCTATTTTCTACACGGTGTTTAGCCCGAGTAACACTTCACGCCTAAAAGCCTATCTGACGAAGAGACCCATCTCCCATAGTTCCCAAGTAACCAATCAATACACAATTCGGCAAAATGTTGGACGCCCGTCCATACTCAATAGGACCACGAAACAGCTTCATCGGAAACTTTGACAGGCGGGAGCATCGTCATCTATTCCGCCATTTTGAAAAACGTCTGCGTCACGCCAAGATGGCGTGAGTAATGGCACCTCGCCAGACTTTAATTTATCACCACTCCTACCTGTTTGTGAATTAACTGGGGCTCGGTTTTTAACGAAGATCTTCTACCGCTTATTTTGTTGGCAAATCGAGATTAATATTTATAAAAAAAATTGTTACTCCATACTATAATATTATAAATGTGAAAGAGTGTTTGTTTATTTGTCCGGCTTTCACGTCGCAACGAAGCTATAGTAGGGGAGCCCAAGAGGGGATTTTGCGGGATACTCAAGCGCGTAAGTTTAATATACAGTGGGATACCTTGTACCCGGTTAAGTACCTCCACCAAATATGAGCCCCATATATAAATGGGGCCGTCAAGGATAAAGGATCAGATTAGTAAAAAAAAAAATTTGTCATCAGAAATTCTTGAGCGCGTTAGATTAAGGTAGGGTGAGTTAATTACATGCTAAAAAGTGTATATTCCACTAATCTTACAATTTGAGAGTAACGTAAAGAAAGGGGAGGGCTACAACTTTGTAGCCCATATTCCACTAATCTTACAATTTGAGAGTAGTTCCCCTTTCTTTACGTTACTCTCAAATTGTAAGATTAGTGGAATATACACTTTTTAGCATGTAATTAACTCACCCTACCTTAATCTAACGCGCTCAAGAATTTCTGATGACAAATTTTTTTTTTTTACTAATCTGATACTTTATCCTTGACGGCCCCATTTATATATGGGGCTCATATTTGGTGGAGGTACTTAACCGGGTACAAGGTATCCCACTGTATATTAAACTTACGCGCTTGAGTATCCCGCAAAATCCCCTCTTGGGCTCCCCTACTACTATTATATGGTATGGTTTTTGTGTGTGGAGATAGTGAGGAGGGTGGAGAGTGACGTAGGCTACTTTTTACCGCGGTTAAACATCCCCATGGGAAGATATCGATGTTTTGTTATTTACTAGATATTTAGTTCCGGATGTTGTTAATAGATGGCGTTAGTAAAATTCATTTGCAAGTTCTGAATTTCGCTAACAAATTATACGTCATGATAAACAACTCATTGTTAATTCCCTTTGACCACGCGGGCGGAGCCGCGGGTAAAAGCTAGTACTTTATATTAGGTAGATATCAAGGCAAGATACCGGATTACTAACTGGAATAAAATTTCCTGTGTTGCCGATAGCGGGCACACAAAAAACATCGCAATTTAGCTATGACTCGAGTGCAATACAATAAATTTCAAGGTTTTGGAGTTTGAACCCTGGCAGCTTTGGCATTCAGTCTCTCACCACCGCGTTACGAGATGAAAAACAATTATTACTCTAAACTTGCCAAAACAACTAAACTACAGCAAAAATCATCAGTGTAACTGTCTCCGTAGCTACAACCGACCGCTGTTCGCAAAACTTGCTCAACTTAGACCACAAACAGCTGTAGAAACTTCTGGAACAAAAGGAGCTTTAAGAGTTTGGTCATTGTACGATCTGTGGCTTCTATAAAGACAATAGACGTAAGTCGGACGAACAAGGCGAAAATGGATCGTTATGTGTTCCAATATCCACTGCTATTATCTTTATCATTACATAAATACGTGTAGCAAAAACTATTTACCCCTTTTTACGAATATTACGTGGATATGGTGAGTAAAATTTGGTATAGTTAAAGTTTATATTAAAAAGAATTGCAGGAAGGGAACATCTTTATACAATATGCATTTTATTTATTTTATTTATTTATTTATGTAGAACCTTCTGGTAAACAAAGGACATACACTAAACACATTCATTAAACAATAAATTAAGAACGGAAAACAGTACACACACTAATGCTAGTGTAAACCTATGGAGGTTTGGCAAACCATATATTTAACGTAACAACATGGATTTTCATTGGACTCCATAATCTTGAAAGTTTTTGACATTATTAGGTTAAAACTGAAGTTTGATGTTTCATCCCTACTTTGTGAAGGTACTATGTATACATTTCTTTATTTAAACCAATAAAATTTCTTACAAACTTTCAACTCCCTTTCATCCCCT
This sequence comes from Carterocephalus palaemon, assembly GCA_944567765.1. Classification (NCBI taxonomy): domain Eukaryota; kingdom Metazoa; phylum Arthropoda; class Insecta; order Lepidoptera; family Hesperiidae; genus Carterocephalus; species Carterocephalus palaemon. The sequence continues at coordinate 8,638,078 of OX155662.1, read as the reverse complement.
TATAGGATGAATTTCGAAAAATCCGTTCAAATTCAAACACATGTGAAAAAAACCATTTAAAAATAGGCTGGGCGTAACCTTCTGGTCACGTCTGAAAATCACACTCACATTTGTATTTTTTTAAAAACAATTATTAGGAAAATACACGACAGAAATGGTGCTTGGTACCTTGGAACAAAGATAATTCAAGCATAAAACTTTTGTTTATACGAGTATCACACAATTATTTACTGTTGCTTCATTACTGTTGAAATCCCTCGAACTTGGTAAGAAATGAAAGAAGAAATAAATATAAAAAGATCTAATGAAAGTATTGATTACACAAGCCGCGAGGGAGTTCGATAAATAAAGAATCAGAATAAGAAAGAAAAAGATAATAAGGTGACAACTCGGTAGGTACAACACATGATATGATTAAAATCTTAATCTAATTATTATAACAGGGAAAAATTGTGGTTATAATGTTCTCAAGAGAAGAAACTACAAAATTTGCATTGCAAGTTCTTGGTTACAATCCTTTCAGAATTGAAAATGACTATGGCAAGTTGACAGTTGCTATTTAATTTCCATTAAGAAAGCATTATTTTAATCTTTAAGAGTATCTTAGGCTACAGTGTCCGTGATTATATGGAAGTGGCTATAAAAGAACATCTTCACAGAATAATTAATAGCATCTGTCCATTGTGAAGTCATTTCTAGTAGCGTTTCATCCTTTCCATTTTATAGCTGTGTTTAATTAAACTGGCTTTTCTTCCAGTTTCAAGATAAGGGTGATTAGGTGTTTTATTCTGTACTTAAGTCGATATTCTATAAAATCAAATTACTTATTTATTCCGATGAGATGATATGAACACAAGAGGCATCTTGACTTTAGACTGTGATCATTGAAATATGAAACAATAAATTGAAAAATTTTGCGCGAGAAATTGAAACTAGATGCTCGTATTTATTATATTACAGATGAAACTTATGTTAACTCGATATTGACAGAGCTGGTAGGCAAAATGACGTGCAATTTTTTTTGCCTAAATCTAAAAGAGCCACAAACTTTAAAAAGTATATGATTTACTTGCATAAGTAAAAGAGTTTTGATTAAGGACGTCGCGTCGGTCAAAATCAAAAATTCCTGATTTTCTTCAGATGAAAATGAATAAGGTATCTCTTGATGGATTGGGCTACCAGAGATCCTAGCTAATTGACATAATCTTTCATCATTAGAAAGCTGCATCTTCACTGAGTGACATAGGCTATTATAATATTACTAGGTGTAAAAGAAACTATTGTTTTGTCTAATTCCACGCGAGCGAAGCTGCGGGCGTCTACTAGTAGCTATGTAATAAAACTCTCCTGAGTCTACGTCTGTACACAAATCAGTCAGCATTGGAGCAGTGTGGTAGAGTATGCTCTCGACCGCCTCAACTGTGACTGTGGAAGCGACCTGGACCCACAAACAAATAACTAAATAAAGTCGGTTTACGGACGATAGATTTACGTGATAACGTCATAATCATTATTTTATACAATACAAAAAAGGAGAATTGAAAATACAAAGATAACAGACAACAGACAAGTCTATATATTTATTTTGACAGTTCCCAGCCATGGAAACGCCAATGTTGTCGTGTGTAAAATTAATTTAATAAAATTAAAAATTAATTTAAAAAAACACTCAAAGGAAACGGAAGCGGAACGGGATACACTTTTTCTGCGCTGTTCATCAATTTATAAGACGTTATCACGTCAAAAATTTGCTTTTTAACTGCCTTTTAGTTTTGAAGTCGGTTTTTTTGAAATTTTAATAACCCGTGTAGCGTTTTGTAGCGCCGAGAAAGCGCTACATCAGTATTCTTATTTTACTTACGAAACTTGCTTCCTACAAACCACGACTTCTTCCCTCAGGAAAAAATTAAAATTAAAATCTACTCTGTTTCCTTGAGACTCCCCCCTATTCCCAACTCGACTGAAACTTATAACTCCCAGTTTATTCTAGAAATACAAGTAAAGTTGCCGAGCTTACTAACAAATGAGTTTGGTAGAGCGGTAAAACTCATTAGCGCGTTTTTATTGAAGCGCCCGTGGTTGCGCGGCTCGAGAATTCAACAACAAGAATAAACGATAGACATTTTTAAGCCGTCTTATAAGAAGGTGAAATTTAGACTATTCAGATATCATATAATATTATATACTGCACTTCTATACTAATATTATAAAGAGGAAAGATTTGTTTGTAATGTTTTCACACAAAAACTACTGGACCGATTTCGAAAATTCTTTCACCATTAGAAAGCTGCATCTTCAATGAGTGACATAGGCTATATAATATTGTTGTTGTATAAATTAAACTATTGTTGTCTAATTCCATGCGAGCGAAGCTGCGGGCGTCCACTAGTATACATATCATAATTTGCCAACCCAATGTTCGCATTAACTATTAAACCCTCTGCGAATCTGCACTGGGGCATCGTGGTGGAGTACGCTCCACGCCTCAGTTGTAAATGAAACGTGCCCAGCAGTGGAATGCTAATTGGTTGCAGATATACATTTTGCAACCCCAGTCCTTATACCTACTAACGAACTGACCAACTAATGTTCTAATTAACTCTCTCAACTAATTGGACTAACCATCCCAGTCCCGAATTGAGTCTCGTTCAAAGTCAGTCACAGTTGTCATGGGCGGCAGCGGATGGTTGGTGCTGCAAGCTCGTTTGCTATCTTTTATCCATAAAAAAAAAAAGATTCTCATCTCCGTTGTTCAATGCGTGGATTACTTTTACATTAAAATGTTTGAATACAAACAAAATGGTGTTTATTGCAGTACATAAAAACATGGAATTAATTGAGAAATAGTGAACAATATTGTTCAAACAAAACATTGCAACGTGTGTTGAATACGAAAGAGTTCGCTCGGTAGTTTTGGTAATTCCGCGTTACAAATATGTACATAGTTTGCTGAAATTATTTCTTTTTCACTTTCTAATGAAAGGCTTTTTATGTAGGCTTTAATTTTTTGTAAGCATTGTATGATATGGTAAAGGCTTTAGTTGTGTGGCTATTCGTAATTAATCGACTAGGTTACTATGTAGATTATTATATTTTTTATTAAAATATTAGTATAGGAGTTATAATTATTAGAACAAGTGGCGACCGCATCTTCGCTCGCGTTTCGCTTACACCTAGTAATATTATATAGCCTATGTCATTCAGTGAAGATGCAGCTTTCTAATGCTAAAAAATTTTTTGAAATCGGTCCAGTAGTTTTTGTGTGACAACATTACAAACAAATGTTTCCTCTTTACAATATTAGTATAGAAGTATCAGATACCATATAATCAATAGAATTTTCTTGTTGCCTCTAAACAGTATAAATGTAGCTTATTTCGTCTGTCTGTTTCAAATTTAAGATCAATTTAAACTCACAATTGATTTTTATAAATACGGTTTTCAATAGTTATTATTTAGATATTTTTTCTGAAATCTTGATGTTAGTAATAGTCTTCAGTACAGCTTACAGTACTGACGCTGGCTTACGTAAGCCTAACGAGGTAGGTAGTAATTGTATGTTCCAAATAGATCTACAGAAATGTCTGCAGTAGAATATGTTTATTTCTTAAGGATAACCATCAGTAATAATTTTCATGTTCCACATTATGACTAAAAATAATAGCTTATTTACTTACCACCACCACATACCTATCTTGACCTACTGCTGGGCACGGGTCTCCTCTCAGAATGGGAGGGATTAGGCCTTAGTCCACCACGCTGGCCAAGTGCGGATCGGCAGACTTCACATTCCTTCGAGAACATGCAGAACTCTCAGGCATGCAGTTTTCCTCACGATGTGTCCTTCACCGTTATAGCAAGTGACATTTAATTTCTTAAATCTCATTTAACTTAGAAAAGTCATTGGTGCGTGCCGCTTGGATTTAAACCCGGACCGCTCGAGTGAGAGGCCAGTTCGATAGCCACTGGGCTGTCACCGCTTGTCGATATAAATAATATATTATGTATGCTTTAAGTTTCTATAGAAATCCATATAGACATTCAACTTTTTTGTTTGTTTTTGTTTTGACAATTGTCGAAATCAACATGTGAACACGCAAAAATTGGAAAGCGTACTCGATTAAACAGGCATAAAATCTATCATGTCATTATGATAACAATCATTTATGCTTCTGATAATATTCAAAGCATTACCAATGCAGCTACGCATCACTTCAGTGGGGCGTCGCTTTGTCACCGCCATTCTATATCAATCATGTAATTACAACCGTTTTATTACAAACTCAATTATGTATCCATTATTATCAGTAATTATTTTCCCGAATACGTTTTAAATTGAAGTGGGTACGTGATATTGTGTGAGTGAAGTTCTCGTTATAATTTTAATTTCGTATCACATTTAAACGCTCTACGAGTACCTATAGTGCCAGTGTTTCTGACAGTATATTATCTGCAGCTGATAATATATATTGCTGGGTTTGTATTTTATCTGATGCCTTTCGCTGGATCATGGCTATTATAAAACGCAACGCTTGTATTTCGTTGAAAGGGTAGGCAGACTTAGATACTAGAGGGAATCAAGTTAGAAAAACTAATGGGTATACACATAAAGATTACAATGTCAACGAAATTATTATACTACTAGTTGTAATAAATACTTGCAGAATAATCAGAAAATGTTTATCAACAGATGGTTTTAAAAAAAATATTGTCGTTTGGCTCATAGCCAGCGGCAATAAAAATACACCAGAAATTGGAGAAAAAAGATAAAATTATAAATATAATAATAATCTATCTATTAAAATATAATAAAGAGAAAACATTTTGTTTGTAATTTTTTCACACTAAAACTACTGGACCGATTTAAAAATTCTTTCACCATTAGAAAGCTGCATATTCACTGAGTGACATAGGCTAGGTATATAATATTACTTGGTGTAAACGAAACTATTGTTGTCTAATTCCACGCGAGCGATGCTGCGTATTATCTATTTCTTATTTACAAGATAAATTAATGGCATCATACTTTAGCATACGAGTATAGTTTTCGACGAGTTTGATTGAAAGATCAAAAGCGATAACCGTCCTTGTTAGTCCCTACTCTGTACGTTCAACTTGCGTCCCGCGTACATTCCCTGGGGCGGTTAGACGGCAAATCGTGTTCCGGTGTCGATATATGACGAGTATTGCTTCTATCTCGAGGCCTTTAGCTCTATCTGTCGTCTTTATGGAATCGTTTATACCCAGAAACGTTATACGTTGAAGTTATCCAACGAAAACCAAATATATTTCAAACGGAACATTTGTGATGTGAAAACGAAATTTTTTTATACCTTTTTTATGGATGTAAGATAGCAAACGAGCTTGCAGCGCTCTCTGCCGCTCATGACAACTGTGACTGACTTTAAACAAGACTCTAACAAGAACTGGGATGGCTAGTTCAGTTAGCTGAGAGAGTTAATTAAAACATCAGTTGGTCAGTTAGTGGGTAAAAGGATTGGGGACTGTTAGTTATAGTTATTCCTGTTAGTTGGTGTTAGTAAAATTCCAGTTAGTAATTTTTATAAGAGTCTCGCTCCAAGTCAGTCACAAATGTGTTGAGGACTAAGAATTGTCGTCTAAAAAAGTGTATAGAAACCGCACCTTTCCAACCAGACCACAATTGTTTTAAAAACAATTACTACACGGTAGAAATGGTACTAGGTACCGTGGCGGGCGGTGGTACTGCCCCTGGCGAACTCTATATGAAACAAAATAGGCTTAGTAAAAAACCTATTCCTTTAGGCTCTACCTATAAACGGCGGGAAGTCTATGTAAAAATTAAATTTCCTCAAGTTTTTGAGTTTCTAAGCGAAAACATAATTACTGAGCAAAGCTACATCCCATAGGGTCCCACTGCTGGGACTCCCCCACAGACAGCTGCGGGTGTTCTAGAGCCACTCAGAGCGGATGTACCATGCTGCTTCAATGCGGATTGGTGCAGGGGTTAGTGGCTCAAGCCACCTGAAGGTCCTTGACAAGGCTTAACGATTGAGCCGAAAACATAAAACATTCATATTCGTTATTTATTTATTTAATTTAATTAGTACGGGTATACGTATAACATACACTAGTTACAAAATTAAATCCTCAATTACAAAATTACAAAATTTTAAATTGAATTGAAAAATATCATAATGCCAAAATAATCAGTTTATTATTTTTATTATTTAGTTATCATTTATTTTATGTTTATTTGTTTATTTATTTAGTTATGAATCAGTCAACAGTTTCTACTCACATCTGTATGATTTCATCATCTTTGTATCATAGACCAGCTCTTTCCTTAGTGGCCTGTAATCCTCGAACCTATTACTATCATACTACCGGACCGTGCGAGCGTCAGGCCTTTAGAATTTCGATATTTATAATCGAATGTTCCCGGTACTTCCCCAATCCCGGTTTATCGTGGATCCGGCCGCGCCAAATTGTATAACGGCTTAAGCGGGGCAAAGTTATTTTTATCCTGTCAACCCTTTTAGTGCTGAAACGGATGTCCGGTAGGTATACCTCATTATGGCGCTGTCTGTATTACGGCAGGGAGTGTTAATCATGGCAACATTTCTTTATAAATATCTTGGATAAATAAATAAAAAAATATCTTCGACATTCTCACACATGCCCATCAGACCCCAAAGTAGGCGCGAGCCTGTAATATGGGTGTCAGAGACTGATATACATACATGGATATTTTAAATACATACTTAAATAAATAATATTAACATCCAGATACAGAACAAATATACAAGTGTTCATCACACGAATATTTGTCCTGAGTGGGATTCGAACCCACAACCCCTGGTGCAACAGACGGGGTCACTACCGATTGCGCCAACGGGCCTGTTTATGGATACAGGTAAGTGGTAATTTATCTATACTAATATTAATTAATTGTATCAGGCGTTACTTTGCGGAACTCCATCATTACAAACCAAAGATTAATTTACTTTGCAACAATCCGCGAACAAAAATGTATGGTGGTGTATACCTTCATGCACGCAGCACCTCCATCCCACACAGGAAACATGCACACGCGATTAATGCAGTTACGAGTAGTAATAGACAGTCCAGTTAGTAATTGTACAAGAGAAGTGTTTGCGAACAGTGATTACGCTAGTACCTTTTAGAACGCAGTGTATTGTAAATAACACAGTTTAAAAAAAAAAAGTGTGTGCGTGTATCCTGTACGCGCGATTGAATTAAAACTTATTTTAAGTTATTGTTATTGTTATTTTTATTATTTATTATGTAACAAAGATATTCAAAATAAAACAGCAAGTGCACCGTAAATAGGTTCTACAACCAGAACTTTAAGTCTTAATTTTTTCCGTCTTTCGCAACACGCGATAAGGAACTTCGTTCCAAAAGTAAAAAGTACTCGTTTGATTAAAATTAATTAATAGTTTTAAAATAAGCGTCAGATCTGTAAAAAAAAATTACTCGTTTGATTAAAATAAAATCTTATATATAAAATTTCCATGTCACAATGTTTGTTGCAGTACTCCTCCGAAACGGCTTTACCGATTTTTACCAAATTTTATATGCGTATTCAGTAGGTCTGAGAATCGGCTAACATCTATTTTTCATCCCCGTAAATTTTAAGGGTAGTCCACCCCAAATTTTTTTTTTTTAATTTTTAGATAAATTTTAAGTTTTTAATATTTTTATGATACAGCATTAGAAAATACATACAACCCTAAATTTTCAACCCTCTACGATCAACCAAAAATTATTTATATGGCAAAACAACGTTTGCCGGGTCAGCTGGTAATATATGAAAATAACCGGAACATCCGTCAGAATCAAAAATCTGAGTTACTCCCTATTACTTCAAAAACTAAAAACACGCTTTTAGATAACCAAACTATAACGTAGATAAAAAAACAATATTATTGCATAATCATCGGTCCAAAGTGTACAGTTTCAAATTAATCCGATGTTTTGATGTGGGCGAAATTCAAATTCAAGTCCTTATAATATTCTGTTATTCAAATACGTTGTCGTCCAAGAATTCCCCGCAGTCTAAGGTAAAAGTCTATGCCAAATGAAACTCTGTACCAAATTAATTCAGACATTTCCAAATGAATAGGTACCTACCTACTGCAAAGGAAACTTCTAGAATCTAGGTTGCAGATAAATGTAGGCTGACTGGCGCAAACCGCTTCAAATGTGAGTAATTTTTGCGGAACTTTACATTTCTTACATCTTTTCTTTTACTTTCAAAGGCTGCCTTTGTGTCGATATGACCGACTTGTTAATCTGAAACATCGAACAAAGGGTGTCTTTTGTAATAAATAAATGAAATCTCTTTTGACAGACATAAAGGTAGATTGGAGTTGTTCTTGGAGTACAGCTTTGATGCATATTCGGTTTGTTTTTTTCCCGTCCGATGATATCAGTAGGTAGTGAAACGGTATGTAAAAACCGGTGAAGTGCGAGACGGACTCGTGCACGAAGGGACTCCGTACCATTTTAGAATATAATAGAGTAGAATAGAATAAAGTTTTATTGGAACAGAGATATTACAGCATGAAGATATTTAACAATTATTTGTCTTAAAATAACTCTTTTTAAAAATAAGTAAATAAGAAAACAAACTCAAATCAACGACATACTCGTAAAATTTCTAAGGTTGCTGTATTATCTGTCCAAAAAGGCGTTCACTCAGCATAGTGCGGTGATAAGTCGCGGCGCTGATAATCAGTGGAGCCTTTATCTATAAAAACGGCAAAAAAATCATGTCTGTATGGGATTAAATAAAATTTTTATTTTTTCTGTTTATTTGTTTCTGTTGTTATAGCGGCAATAGAAATACATAATCTGTGAAAATTTTAACTAACTATCACGGTTCGTGAGATACAGCCTGGTAACAGACGGACAGACGGACAGCGGAGCCTTAGTAGGGTCTCGTTTTACCCTTTGGGTAAGGAACCCTAATTTTTTTTTAATTATAGGTTTCTGAACCTTGCCTTGCTTCTATCATCATCATTACCACAACATTTTCTTGGTCCCACTGTTTGGCACGGGTCTCCTCTCAGGGATTAGACCTTAGTCAACCACGCTATATAAATTATATAAAGGACACGTTTATCTTTCGATACAACTTGGGCCATGAGATGTACCTCGGGTATAAAAATTGATTTTTGGAGAAAATAATGCGTTATTTTATTAAAAAAATAAATTAGATTTTTTACTGCATTTGTACCACCTAAAATTAACTTTAAAAGATAATTTATGTATTGCAACACTGCAAGTTATGGCAATCTAATTCAATCTATCATAACATTGCGTTTCGGTTGTTACTAAATCTGTAATTACTCTATACCCATATATAAAATATACAATAAGCGCATTGTATTAATAAACTACCTTAAGAACAGAATCATAGTATCCTATATTGATTTAAATATTCTATTAATTACCATTAAAGGCTAATTTTTTCTTGAAATCGTTTTTAAACTAGTAATAATTTGTAAATTGAATACAGGTTAATAGACCTATAATGTGTGACTGACGTCTGTCACTAAAACTGAAGTTGGCAAATAACATAAACAGTGCAGAGTAGTTACTACGTAGTATCCCTTATTAGTTTGTGGTTACTACTATGTGAAGTTTTGTGGTACGAAATGTTGTATTTTTTATTATCTAACTATAAGGATTCTAAAAATAATTGATCGACCATTAGTTTTAGTATATTGTAAGGAATTTTTACCAATACTTTGTACCTCGGACATCGTTTGGCCCAAAATTGATCGTCTCCTTTCCCAAATTACATTAAAAAAAATACTGAAATAAATCCTTATTACATCGAATATTACAAACAACATGGTTCTTTTTCATGGCGACCACTCATGGCCGGTCAATACTCCCTATGACGTCAGCGGATAGAAACGACAACATTAGGGGCAGTTAAGCGGTGTCATTAACTTTACTGTAGTGTCACATAGTATTTAGCACTGTTAAACTGTTATGGCTTCAATATTCGCATATCTCTCACTCTCTCATTGGTCCATTCTATCCATAGACATAGACAATAATTTATTTCGACATAGGTACAACATACATGTGAATCAATACAATTTTAATTATGTAAAAATTCGCTGCGACCCCATAGACGTCCCACTGCTGGGCACGGGTCTCCCCCACAGACACTTCTGCGGGAGGTCTAGAGCATACTCCACCACGCTGCTCTAATGCGGATTGGTGGAGGGGCTATAGGCCAACCCAGTGTCGAATGTTCTCAAGCCACCCAAAGGTCTTCGACAAGGCTTAACGGTGGTTTCCACCAATGAAAACAACCGGGACCGACGGCTTTACGTGCCCTCCGAAGCACGGTAGCGTCCATGAAATGTTGCAAATCAATTTAGGGTACCTGCAGTCTGCATTTAAGTAATACTGTTGGCAGAAGTTAGTAAACTATACGTGATGAACATGCCTTTTTTAATTTATGCGCGATTTAAGCAGTGACACATCACTTGTTGTAACGGTGAAGGAAAATCGAAAAAACATCGTGATGAAACCTGTGCGAGTATACCTAAGAGTTCACCATGATGTTCTCAAAGGCTAGCTTAACCACTCCCATTCCAACAAGACCTGAGCCCAACAGTGGGACAAAGAAAGGGTAGTGAACTAATCGGCTCAGTTTCCAAGTTCTCTTCAAAACTGTTAACGAACAAACACTTTCATGATGCTTGCCTGTTTACTATTTTACTGTCGTAAAAAAACCCATTGTACTGGGATATGGTGCTATTTGCCGCTGAAGCACACTTTAGCACCCTTAAGTAGTCCTTCGGTGAAAAGCAGATGGCTAATGGACTGAAGCTGTTAAGAGTACACATGGCGGTAAGAAAAACTAGGCTAATTATAACTTTATTTTTTATTTTTGTGCATTGTCATTGGAACCAAATATGTGAGCCAAATTACAGCTCGATAGCTTCAGTGGAAATGGGTGAAATATTGATTCCAAGATTCCAGGACATGTATGTACATACATACATACATAGATACATACGAGTGAAGTTAAATAAAAGCTTTTAAAAATGCGATGCTACTAAGCGTAAGTCTAATCTTTATCTTGGACTAACATGAAATGAAGTAATAAAAATATAAATAGGATTAATTCCAGTTAACCTTTTCTAGAAGCAAACATTATCAAGGGTAGGAACGCATCTGGGACTGACTTTGAACGAAACTTATAGGTCTTGTTCATGCTCTGCATAGTTATCATGACCGGTTCACAATGTTGATGCTACCGAGAACACGAAAAGAAACTCGGTAGGTGCTCATTTAAAAATTTACTATTCTTAATACAACAGGTACAATAATTTAGAACTTTGAGTGAATCTGGAAATATTTCAAACCGAAGGTTTTTATCGTTTAAAATTTGTAGTAAGTAATTTATTTTATAGAATTCTTTACTTAGCAGGTTTTGTTTAATGTCAGATTTAAATTTATTTTCTGAGACACGTATATTTTCAGGTAAATCTAAACAACTGTTTACTATCGATTTTCTATTTATAAGGAAAAACAAACAACACGTGTATCCTTAAACGATGCGTGGGTAAGCAGCCATCTCGAGAGCTCTCACAGCCTACAAGCGTCGTTGGATATTGATGTAGCAATTAAAACTTCGCGGGGAAATTGAGTGGCGGTCGATAGCGCACGTCTGCCAATCCGGGATGAGTTCTCCGGGATATGTCAATAACTAACTAATGGGTTTCGGAACACGGGCGACGTGCGATTTGACATTATCTGTCAGTTTGGTTGGAAACGGTGACAGCCCAGTGGATATCGAATTCGCCTCTCACTCGAGCGGTCCGGGTTCAAACCCAAGCGGCGCGCTCCACGACTTTTTAAGTTATGTGCGATTTAATAAATTAAATGTTACTTGCTGTAACAGTGAAGGACACATCGTATATATATCACTAGTGGACGCCCGCAGCTTCGCTCGCGTTGAATTAGACCCATTAACGACGTCTGCCCGCGTTCGGGTTGCCCACTTGACTTCAAAAACGGCAAAGTTTCATACTAACTTTCCACCCCCGTTTTACCCCCTTAGGGGGTGAATTTTCAAAAATCCTTTTTTAGTGCTCCCTTGCGTTATAAAAGGAACCCCTGTGCAAAATTTCATGTTTCTAACCCTTATAGTTTAGGCCCTGCGTTGATATGTCAGTCAGTCAGTCAGTCAGTCAGTCAGTCAGTCAGCTTCTCCTTTTAATATAGATTTTTATAATGGCAATACTCTCAGAGTATAATGCTACCCTCTTGGATAAATACAAGGCTTTCGCCCGCACAGCGCCGAGATCCATCTCCTCGCAATCGATGTCTGACCGAATGAACCGGAATGTGTAAATCAATTTCCATTTGTGTTTCCCGTCTGCTACGCTGAGTCCACAAGCGTTTCTTTTATTTAATCTTTATCGTATGAGACTGAATTTTTGAAGTAAAATGCCATTATGAAAGAATTTCGTAGGGGATAGTTGCGCATGGGTATCAGTGCGGACAATGTTCGACACCTTTTTTTTGCTATACTTATAATTATAAAGAGGAAAGATTTGTTTGTAAGGTTTTCACACGAAACCTACTATACCGATTTCAAAAATTATTTCACCATTAGAAAGCTGCATCTTCACTGAGTGACATATAATATTACTAGATGTAAATTAAATTATTATTATGTCTAATTCCACGCGAGCGAAGCTGCGGGCTTTTGTCACCTTTTGTCTACCGCAATACAGGTTAGATTCCATATTTGGTTACTTTCCTTACTAATGTACCTATAAACAAATAAGTCACTAAGAAGGCATCACACAATATGCTTTCCCAATTAAATATTGCATTGTTTCTAGATAAGAATTGATTATCTAAAATAACAAAACCCCATATACAACGAGTGTAGTGTGCCCTTACCCTTACAATTATCATGGGCAAACGGCGATGTCATCGATCAAGCGAGCCCAGTGTTTGGAAACAATTGCCAATGATTTATTACCGCACTGAATAGGAATACACGTTAGCCGCTTGTCAGCGAAGCTACAATGTATTCGTAACAAATAAAAAATGTCTATAATGCACGGATTGCGGTATATAGGTTGTTGTGAATTGCTTCCGATTTGTAATGGGAATTTATACACTGTCAATTTTTGGGTTCCGTAAATAACCTACTCCTCCGAGACTCCTACTAACAATTACTAACTGGACTATTAATAACACCAACTGACAGGACTAACTATCACTAACAGTCCCCAGTCCTTATACCTACTAACGAACTGACCAACTAATGTTCTAATTAACTTTCTCAACTAATTGAGTCTTATTCAAAGTCAGTCACAGTTGTCATGGGCGGCAGCGGATGGGTGGTGCTGCAAGATCGTTTGCTATCCTGTATCCATTAAAAAAAAAGAGTGACAAACAGAACCCGCCACCCTATTAATATAATTACCTCGCAGCTCGGCAGGAGCTTACGTTGAAAAACTGACATTTTTGAACATAATTATAATTAACTAGTGGACACCCGCAGCTTCGCTCGCGTTGAATTAGACATGACAATAGTTTCGTTTACGCCTAGTAATATTATATAGTCTATGTCACACAGTGAAGATGCGGCTTTCTAATGGTGAAGGAATTTTTGAAATCGGTCCATCGGTTATTAGTGAAAACATTACAAACAAATCTTTCCTCTTTATAATATTAGTATAGAAGTATAGATAGATAGATGTCTCTCAGAGAATAAATTTAAGTCTTACATTCAATCTTACATTAAACAAAACCTCCTTAATAAAGCTTTTTATAAATTAATGACTACTTGAACGATAGAAACGCTTGGTGCGATGTATCTCCAGCTCCACTTGTTCAATAATAATGTAATCTGATCATATTACAAAAATTGTAAATTTTGAAAAGTGTAACTAACTAACTTGCCGTGTTCTTCTCGGTAGCATCAACTTTGTGAACCGGTGGTAGAAAAAAAGTTATGACGTTCATTAAACGTATACAAAATACCATATAGGGAAAAATAAATGAATCTGACCTCCACCAATCCGCATTGGAGCAGCGTGGTGGAGTATGCTCTAGACCTCCCGCAGCAGTGTCTGTAGGGGAGACCCGTGCCCAGCAGTGGGACGTCTATGGGTCGCAGCGAAATGAATCTGAATCTGATATCAGTCTCTCGCTCGCAGTTAAACAAACGCCTCAGATTACATGCAGCTCAAAACTCAGACCAGACTAGACTCAGATATTGCTGTCACGTAAGCCGTCAAATTGGCTGCACCGGCCAGCGCTGGGAATTCCATCCGTCTAATTTCAAGAACGAGTTCTATCCTTCATCAACATCGGATATTGGATCAGCGATGCGAGTTGCTGAGTTAAGTATTCTTCAACAACGTCGTTTGATGTTGACACATCAGCACAGAATACTTAATCTCTATATATATAAAAGAAGAAGCTGACTGACTGACTGACTGACTGACTGACTGACTAACTGACATATCAACGCAGGGCCAAAACTATAAGGGTTAGAAACTTGAAATTTTGCACAGGGGTTCCTTTTTTAACGTAGGGGAGCACTATGAAAGGATTCTTGAAAATTCACCCCCTAAGGGGGTAAAACGGGGGTGCAATGTTAGTATGAAATTTTGCCGTTTTTGAAATTAAGTGGGCAACCCGAACGCGGGCAGACGTCGTTAATGGGTCTAATTCTACGCGAGCGAAGCTGCGGGCGTCCACTAGTAGTAAGATAAGATAAGATAGATAAAAATCATTTATTTCTTAACTCCAACACACATAAAGCATAAACATAGAAATTAAGTACACATCACTTTGCTTCGTTGCTCTGTTTTTGTCTAATTTCTTTTTCTACTTTTATGTTTCTTCTTTTATATTGAGCACGAAGCACCTGCGGAATACAAATGGGTGGTACTAGTGGTGCTGCAAGCTCGTTTGCTATCTTACATCCATAAAAATATAATTTGCAAAGCATATTACAGCGTAGATGAATACCTCAAGGACATGACAAAAAATAAAAAATAAATAGTTAAATAATCAATAAATAAAACAGTATATGACATAGGAACCTATTTATTAAACTTAATTGACCTAGGTATATAATTACAATAACAAATTAAATGAATTAAAATGTTAATATTAATATTAATTAAAATGTCTGCCTCTCTCCTCATCTTGCAATGCCTTAACAAGGTGCACGTGTTTGTTGTATCAATAATGGTATGTTACATATATGTGTATAAGCAATAAATGTTAAATAAATAAATAAAAAACCTAGTTTTTATTTCCGAACTGTGCTTTTATCATAGTTTTCCAATTTAGCGCATAGTAAGTAATACTATTGGTTTAAAATCACGTAATTTTCCACCATTTTATGCAGCACCCCGTTGAACACATTCACGGGCTATTTCAATACTACCAAATCACAGTTATTATGACCATAACGTGACCGCAATATGACGCTTAAATCATCGAGTATTCAATCAAATTATCGCCGTAATCGCGCACGGATTTGAGGGTAGAGTCGATGCTTAACAACACTTATTCTGTTTAGAGTTACCAGATGGAATATTGAAAAGTCCTGATAAAAAACCTGGTATAGTATATACATAAAGTCTATGATATTTATAATTATTATTATTAAATAATAATAAATATCCTGGACATTCTCACACACGGCCATCTGACCCCAAAGTAGGCGCGAGCCTGTGATATGGGTGTCAGAGACTGATATACATAGGTACATAGATATTTTTAATTATATACTTAAATAGATAATATTAACATCCAGACACAGAACAAACACAAGTATGGGATTTGAACCCACGACCCCTGGCGTAACAGACAGGGTCACTACCGATTGCGCCAACGGGCCCGTCGAATTCATTGATTGATTGAAAATTAATATTTTAAGTATAATTATCCAACCCAGTGTCTAATGGCCACTAATTTAATTTTTTCTTTTTATAGTGTTTTCTTTTATTAATTTAATGGATCAATTTCAAATGCCTATTCTATAAAAATGTCCGCTTTCTGCATTTCTCCATATAAATTTTAACTGTGCCAAACTTCATAGGTCCTACACGAAATTTTCGTAAAAAAAGTTAAGGTAAAGTTAAAGTAAAGGTAAAAACTATAAGTATTATGATAGGTTTTTTTTTTTAAATAGATTTTAGCCAAACGAACAAGCAGATGTCAGGGCCACCTGATGGTAAGTAGTCACCGTCGCCTATGAACATAAGCAACATCAGAGTAGTTGTCAATGCGTCGCCAGCCCTGAAGGAGAGCTCTTTTTACGCCTGTTTTGAAGAAACCCATGTCATAGCCTACCGTGAAGACATCAGAAGGAAGTTCATTCCACAGTTGACAAGTGCGCGGTAAAAAGGTAATAATAATATGACGCTAAAAACTTTAAGGGTAGCTACGTTCAATATAAATGTTCAAATCAAACATTCAATACCCAGCCAAGTGATAAGGGGCAGATAAAACCGGCAAAGTTTCGTACTCGAGCCACCAAGTTCGATTCCCACTCCCCGCCAAGTGCAAGTTCGGAGCTAACTTGAATTTATCGGTATCACTTAGCGCCCCGGGATTTGCACGTGGCGATACGTGCGCTTTTATTACCTGTTAATGCACTTGGTTTTAAAACAATGGCTATCCCATTAGGGTTGAACATATGGAATTTTAAAATAAAAATAAATAAATTTTAATTCTTTGGATGGAAAGATTTGGATAAAATGTAGGGTTTACAGCAGTTTTAGCGATCCCGTGGCGTCTCACTCACACCGTCACTGAAGGCACCGCTGGGTTTTAGTGGGTTTTGTGGCAAGTCATTGCCAGTAAGTCCCATATACCTGCCCAGGTCACGGGCAGGATGCGTAAAAACATTTCCCAGCGAAAAAAAAAGAAGAAAAAAAGGGTTTACAGCAGTTCACAGGCCATGCCAAACCACCATACTTGGTGCACTAAAGACTAACTTAATCCCAATCTTAAAAGAGACCGGAGCCCAACAGTGAAAGGGTTGTGACGATGTCTGATACAAGCCGTGGTAATAGATTACGACGAATCAAGAACCTCCTCTATTTTCTAAGTTGGTAACATGAAACTGTTTTTTTGAAGTCCGTTTTTTCAATGCATGAAACGCAAGTTCATATACAGGGTTATTGGTAATTCGACGTATTCCCGTTAGGAGGTGATAAGGGTGACTATTTGTGATAATTTTAACCCTCATATGCATTATGCAAAAGTGAACCATTTTCGAGTTATCAAGCTTTTCAGCTTTTTTCAAAATAGGTCAGAAATGCAACATCAAAAATTTATTTTAAAAAAAGTATCAATTAAAATCTATTTTTTTCTTCTGATTTATAAAAACGATTAAACAATGGTTATTTACCAACATTAAAACTACAATTATCGGTCCAACTTTAAAAATGCGAGACGATTAACGATATTACTTTAATATTTTTTGAGATTTTTGTCCAATAAAATGCCTTAAAAACAAAAAAAAATTATATCAAACTTGGCTTGCAGATTATTTTAAAAACATAAACGTTTTCTTAGCTTTCCAACAAGGCATAACAACTATGAACTTATTTTAAAAAAACTGAGAAAAACCGATCACAAAGGAAGCAGGCGGAAATTTTTATTCGAACTAAACTTATGGTCGTTCTTTAAAATTTCAAAAAAAGTAATTAAAAACAATGCCCAATGTAAATAAAACAAAAAATATAAATATAAAATTAAATTTAGAACCTTTAAAAGTTTAGTAATAATAATAATTAATAATAAGTAACAATTAAGACATTTTGTAATTTAGCCTAATTAAAGTTCTTGCTCGAAGGAACTTCGCGTACGCAAAGTCTCATTATTTTTCTGAGGAGTAACTTAACTACCGAAGTATTCAAATTATTCCGAATCACATTTGCAGGACAGGAGGTCTATTTTATAATTAGGCTAAATTACAAAATGTCTTAATTGTTACTTATTATTAATTGTTATTATTACTAAACTTTTACTGGTTCTAAATTTAATTTTAAATTTATATTTTTTGTTTTACTTACACTGGGCATTGTTTTAATTAATTTTTTTGAAATTTTAAAGAACGACCATAAGTTTAGTTCGAATAAAAATTTCCGCCTGCTTCCTTTGTGATCGGTTTTTCTCAGTTTTTAAAAATAAGTTCATAGTTGTTATGCCTTGTTGGAAAGCTAAGAAAACGGTTATGTTTTTAAAATAATCTGCAAGCCAAGTTTGATATAAGTTTTTTTTGTTTTTAAGGCATTTTAGTGGACAAAAATCTCAAAAAATATTGAAGTAATATCGTTAATCGTCTCGCATTTTTAAAGTTGGACCGATAATTGTAGTTTTAATGTTGATAAATAACTATTGTTTAATCGTTTTTATAAATCAGAAGAAAAAAATAGATTTTAATTGATACTTTTTTTTTAATAAATTTCTGATGTTGCAATTCTGACTTATTTTGAAAAAAGCTGAAAAGCTTGATAACTCGAAAATGGTTCACTTTTGCATAATGCATATGAGGGTTAAAATTATCACAAATAGTCACCCCTATCACCTCCTAACGGGAATACGTCGAATTACCAATAACCCTGTATAATAATACCGTGTATAGACAGACAAGAGCGCACCTGTGCACACGTTGGCTTCTATTGAACTTTTGAAGGTACGTAGACTTTCTTCAGTACTTATTAAAGTACTTATAACTTAGTAAAGAGTCTGCCAATCCGTACTTGGCCAGCGTGGTAGACTAAGGCCTAATCCCTCCCATTCTGAGACACTGACATATCAACGCAGGGCCTAAACTAAATATAAGGGTTAGAAACTTGAAATTTTGCACGGGGGTTCCTTTTATAACGTAGGGGAGCACTAAGAAAGAATTTTTGAAAATTCACCACCTAAGGGGGTAAAAAGGGGGTGCAAAGTTAGTATGAAACTTTTCCGTTTTTGAAGTCAAGTGGGCAACCCGAACGTGGGTAGACGTCGTTAATGGGTCTAATTGTACGCGAGCGAAGCTGCGGGCGTCCACTAGTTAAATATAAATATTACATTAGGTTATTCACATATTATTCAATTATAGCAAACTGATCTAAATACAAATTAATAATTATTTGTTGCAGCTAGTTATAAAATAAGCTGTTACTTTAGCTTGACAGATTTAAGAGACATGATTCAATGTATCGTCTGACACTCTGTTGAAACTATTAACTAGTCAAGACTTCAAGCTGTAAAGTTGCTGAATCAAGCTATCTTAGTGCGATTCCTGCCTTCAACTTCGAGTTAGTTTGAATTTATCGGTTCCAAGTACCACTTGGAGATTGCTTTCGATGTTCAGTTCCCTGAAAGTAGTTCCGAGATGGTAGTTTCATTTCAATGGGTGTTATGAATGTTTATGGACTTGAGTGTGTGTTCCTACGCCAATTATTCCACTACCTTCTAGAATAATTGGCGTAGGAACTAGGCGGTCTATGATACGTTTTATACTGAAGTATACTAAAAATACGACGTAGCGTCCATAGCCCAGGCTCGCGTCGATTCAATGTAATCGAAAGATTTTAGCAACAACAGGCGCGGTCGGTTTTTTGATGGCAAATATTTCGACTCTACCGTGCTTCGGAGCGCACGTTATGCCGTCGGTCCCGGTTGTTTTTAATGTTGGGAACAGTTGGGCCTTGTCGAAGACCTATGGGTGGGTAAATAACATTCAACGCTGGGTCGGCCACTAACCCCTCCAACCATTCGCATTGGAGCAGCGTGGTGGAGTATGCTCTAGACCTCTCGCAGCTTTGTCTGTGCACAGCAGTGGGACGTCTATGGGTTGCAGCTTAAATATTTTTTTTTAAACTAAAACTTATCATTAGTCCAAACGAGCAAACTGCGTTAGTAAGAGGACTGGTGCAGAAACTGTTGACAGTAAGTAATGTTATAGTTAGTGTAATCCAATTACAAAGAGTATTGTTTCAAATCGGTCACAGACGCATTTCTTACCCACAAACCTCACATAAAAATGTTATCAGGAACAATTATTTATTTGTTCAAGCATGTGTACATACTTTACTGGTGATACCAGTGTACAAATATTAAATATTAATTAAGCCTCATGAAATCACTTTACATCATAATTAGCTCAAATTACAGGACATAGCATTAGTGTTTCATTTGCAATTTCAATATCAAATAGAGTCAATAAAATTAATGTAATAAGAAAAATTGTATTTCAAAATTATGTTTAAAATACTTTATCATTGAAAAACTCTTTTATGTCATAATACTAGTATTTCAACAGAATGTCTTACAACATTTAATTTCTCTGATTGCGCAAACAATTCATTAATTTCCTTCTCCGTACCGTCGTCTCCTGAATTTCTGCGTAGTCTTCTATACAACACTTCTATAGAACTAGGCTAGACAAGTCTAGCCAACTATTGAATCAAATGCCAACTCGCCGCTTCTAAGCCGAGTGGAATTGGGACGGACGAAGATTTAATCATTTGCTGTTCTAAGTTTATTGGGAGTTAATAAATGGTGCAGTTTGGCGACGTTGTTATTCAAATGTCGCTTGTGATTCCATTAAGTTAGACACTGATGTATTGGCCTATACACCAATACACCAGTGGACCGAATAATAGTGACACAATTCACAGAGGATCAATGCAGCTTAAGTTAAAGAGTTAAAAGAGTAACGAGAGTTTTTTCCTCCGGCTTTTTTCTCTCTCGGCCTACAGGGCATAGGATATTGTAAATTATTCTTCCTAAAGCCGATGACCAGATATATAGTCTATCGTGACTTAGAGCTTAGCTTAGTGGTGGGTACTTATTGTAAATTAGCCTTAAGGCAGGTTAGGCACCCGTGTAGGATTAGCTATTCATTAAATGATCAATAGTTAATCCTTTGCCTTATATTGATCAGTTTAGAATAGCATTATATCTCTTTTCTTTATGTAGTTTGTAGTTGCCTAGACTTTCGTTAGGCGTGTCCAATACCTATTGTAAACTCATTCTCTCAATCTTCTATAACAATTGTATATCTCTTTAGAGGAGTCAATAAAGTTGAATAAAATAAAAAATAAAAATACAAGCATAGTGAGTAAGAGTAGGAGTAAAATCTAGACTAAAGTGTAACAATGAATAATATATGCAGAAAGATCCTCATTGCTGTCAAGACCGGTAAATTCCAGGCTAAGCTCGTTCCCCGTCTGCACGTGCGCGGCGTATAAAGATACGGGACGACCAAACCGTGAAAGACCAATAAAATCTAGACACTGGAACCCGTTTTATGTTATTTTACGACTGAAATGCTAAAAGGGGACTTAATTCCCCATCACATTAATATCCCTTAAACGTCGTCTCAGCTTGGGTCTCGCTTATAGACGTAGCCGTAGATACGAAAACCCATATAGTTGCTTGATTCATTTAACAGAAAATTAATATTATTTGCTCGACTTGAGAGTTTTCATTTATTTTTTATTTATTCGTTAATGACTTTAAAAACGCGGTGACAGCCCAGTGTCTATCGAACTCGCCTCTCACAACGGTCCGGGTTCAAACCCCAGCGGCACGCACCAATGACTTTTCAAAGTTATGTGCGATTTAAGAAATTAAATGTCACTTGCTATAACGGTGAAGGACACATCGTGAGGAAACCTGCATACCTGAGAGTTCTTCATTATGTTCTCGAAGGCATGTGAAGTCTGCCAATCCGCTCTTGGCCAGCGTGGTAGACTAAGGCCTAATCACTCCCATTCTGAGAGGAGACCCGTGCCCAACAGTGGGACAAAGAAATGGTTGTGATGATGATGACTTTAAAAAATCGCTTACACACTCACTTCTCTATATTCAACATCCATGACGCGAGCACAAATATTTATCTGCGATTTTAACATACTCGGCTGGGATTCATTAGGGTCGCACATCACAGCGCCCGTCAGCCTAATAGATATTTCCTACAAATATTTGCAAAGATATTCTTAGAAAAATTACATCAACGGATAAAATTACTATACCCTACTAATTAAATATTATTATTACAATATATTATTTTTTAGAAAGCACACCCTAAGTTTAATATTAAAACCTTATTTGAACATGACTAATAAATTCTTCGAAAAAATTATTTGAAGGAAGCTTTATATCAAAATTGTAATCATATCATCATATTCATTTTGAATATTACTTTATTTCATTAAATTAAGTGTAACAGTAGTGAGTACCTACATAAGGTATGGCGGTTATGTTTAATTAGTTTTACCTTAGAGTAAGGACCAAAGTAATAATCTTATCTTAATATATAAATCACGTGTCACGTTGTTTGTCCGCGATGGACTCATAAACTACTTAACCGATTTTAAATTAAATTTTTTGTGTGTGTTTATGCGGATTCGAGAATGGTTAAGATTCACAATTTGGTCCACTGGAAAATGTTTTTTAAACACTAGTTTTTTATATTTTTATCCGTCGTTCATTGTCGTGAAGTCATTTACATGAAGTGTCGCGTTACTTTGACATTTCATATGGCAGAACAACGTTTGCGGGGTCAGCTAGTAGTAATAGTAAAATAATAATAATTTATATTAATTTACTTAACAAAACAAATGAATCAAGTTTGTTCAAACACCTTTTTTGGTATTTTATTAAGTGGGTAGGTAATGAATGAATACATTATGAAAATGATTTATTTCTAAAAAAGGCTCCAATACATTTCAGTAAGATAATAATTGAAGAGCTTTACAAACAAAAATATAAAACTTGTGCTGCAGCCGGCATTTAAAATGGCCTCGACTCAACCTAAAGCTGTAAAAAGCCATACCATTGTTTTTCAGTCGGAACTTTTCGTAAGATTGCTTGATGCTTGTCCAGTAGAATTTATTTAAAAATAACAAAGTTGCTTAAAACAACGAACTAAAATGTAGTTTGTATTTTAAATAGTTAGTATAGATGCGCCAGGGGTCTTGGGTTCGAATCCCACTCAGTACTACTAATATTCGTGTGACGAACACTTGTATTTGTTCTGTCTGCATGTTAATATAACTATTTAAGTAGGTATGTATTTAAAAATATATATGTATGTATATCAGTCTCTGACACCCATAGTACAAGCTCGCGCCTAATTTGGGGTTAGATGGCCGTGTGTGAGAATGTCCAAGATATTTATTTATTTATTGTCATAAGTGTGCAGAGTTTCAAATTAATCCGGCGTTTTAATGTGAAAAAAAACAAAGATGCATAGATCTACATCTATCGAAACACATGCACCCAACCCCATATTCACGGTCAGTCTGTAGGCTAAAACTATACCTATACCATTTTTCTTGTTAAGGGCACGCTCTATTCAATCCCTCGTTTTTTACGTGGTTCATAAGAAAATTTGATGTGCCGTAAAACCATTTTTATGAATACCAGGATCTTCCTTCTTATATTACAGTCTTTGATAATCATAAAAGTTTCGGACGCAAGGTCAAACGCTTTCAATGAAGTTTTTATTAGATTCTCTATTTTACAAGGAATGTAAAGATGCTTTTAAATGAATGTTGGATGACCGCATACAATAGAAACTTGCACATACAACATTACAATGAAAATATACACCAAATCCTCCATTTTAACGTCTTGTAGCAAGATATTTCAGAAAGGAATTCTTCAGCAACTTCTTAAATACTTTACAAGTAATAAACTCCTGACAGCCCAGTGGCTATCGAACTCACCTCTCACTCGAGCGGTCCGGGTTCAAACCATAGCGGCACGCACCAATGAATTTTCTATGTTATGTGCGATTTAGAAATTAAATGTCACTTGCTATAACAGTGAAGGACACATCGAACCGGACCATAATAGTTTTAAAAACAATTATTACACAGTTGTAATGGTACTAGGTACCGTGGCGAGCGGTGGTACTGCCCCGGGCGAACTCTTTAAGGAAAATATACGTAGGCTTAATATAAAACCTATTTGGTACCTTATAGGTTCTACCACCTGTGTATTATTGTAATTACACTACAATAAATGTAATTACATTCCTCACAATGTCTGCAATCAGGTGCGAAAGGTGAATTGATGGCGTAGATTAATACTGTCGAACCAATTACTACACTAATGATGTAAGTTATTCGCTAGTAGTTGCCGAACTTAATTCAATTAATAATTATAATAACCTAACTAACTAACTTGAATATCGGTATTTCATTAATAGGTACGTGATCGATAGTCGCTCGGATCAATTTCATTTCAACCGACGTCAAAAACTCCATTTTTGACGTCGGTTGAAATGAAATTGATATATGGTCTCTATTGGATGGATTATATTCTCTTACTTTTTGTATGTCTGTAGCAGTGTTGTTTGTGTGTAAGATTGTTATTTTGATCTATAAGATTAATTTAGCGCAATCGGTAGTGACCCTGTCTGTTGCGCCAAAGGTCGTGGATTCGAATCCCACTCAGGACAAATATTCGTGTGACGAACACTTGTATTTGTTCTGTGTCTGGATGTCAATATTATCTATTTAAGTATGTATTTAAAAATATCTATTTATGTATATCAGTCTCTGACACCCATATCACAGGCTCGCGCCTACTTTGGGGTCAGATGGCCGTGTGTGAGATTGTCCAAGATATTTATTTATTAATTATATTTAATTAATAATTTAAAAAAAGAAAACGATTTCTATGTGGACAGTATTCTTCTCGCGACAGGTTCGTCGTTTGTGCACTGATTTAATCCGAAATGAAACATTTTTAACAACACATTATTGCTATGGGATTACAGTTATTCAAGACGACGCAAATTCTATTTCCAATAATACAAAAAACTGGTTGTCTGTAAAGTCGGTTTACGGACGATAGACTACGTAAGTCGATAACGTCATAATCATTATTTTATACAATACTAAAAAGGAAAATTGAAAATACAAAGATAACAGACAACAGATAAGTCTATATATTTATTTTGACAGTTCCCTATTTCGGAGCCATGGAAACGCCAATGTTGTCGTGTGTAAAACTAATTTAATAATTTTTTTTTAAAAAGCTTTTATAACTTTATTTTTTTATTTTCATGCATTGTCATCGGAACCTAATATGTATGCCAAATTTCAGCTCGATAGCTTCAGTGGAAGTGGGTGAAATATTGATTGCAAGATTCCAGGACATACATACATACATACGAGTGAAGTTAAATAAAAGCTTTTAAAATTAAAAATTAATTTAATGAAAACACTCAACGGAAACGGAAGCGGAACGGGATACACTTTTTCATATGTGCTGTTCATCAATTTATAAGACGTTATCACGTCAAAAAAAAAAACCTTTATAAAAATAAAACCGCTGTGATTAGTTAAAATCCATTATAAACATGCCATTTTTGAACCGATTTATATGTTATTTTTCTTAGTTTTCACCTGCAAACGCGGTCGTGTCAGATCTTATAAAAACGTCGTGTACACAAAATCATTGGCCACTTCAGTGAAATGTCCCGCCTGCCGAGATATCCATTTCATATTTTTTTCTTAAAAACTTCGCTTCACTGTGCTCTGAACTTACTTGGAAGTTTTACTTCGCTCTACAGAGTTTTGATATTAAGAGTTTTGAATTCGGTTTCTTTTTATACTTTCAACTTTGGTCGTTATTTACAAAAAATGACCTCCAACGAGCTTTAGACAAGCGCACTAGTTTTACGTAAGATTTTATTGTTTTAATTTAATAAACTTAGCTCTAGAAAAAGCACGGGTCTTTTCATAGCATACTTCATCACTCCGCATGCTGCAATGCCTAACAAATGTTAGGTCATTTGTGGTTGGATTTTGAGGACCCAGCGATTTGAACCTAGGAACTAGCGAGTATAGCCGCGACCTATAGACGTCCCACTGCTGGACACGGGTCTCTCCCACAGTCACATCTGCGAGAGGTCTAGAGCATACTCCACCACACTGCTCCAATGCGGATTGGTGAGGACTCTCAAGTAAAAAGGACCATATAGGTTGTGAAAAAGTGTATTTAAGATAGCAAACGAGCTTGAAGCACCAACGATCCGCTGCCGCCCATGATAACTCTGACTGACTTTGAGCAAGACTCTAATAGGTGTTTGACCCTTGAGGACTTAGATAGAATATACATAAAGAATTGTAACCGGAAACCACCTTTTCAACCGAATCACAATTGCCTTAAACAATTACTAGACGGCAAAATGGTACTAGGTACCGTGGCTGCCCCGGGCGTACACCAAATGGAACCAATGACCTATCTGGCTCCATATAGGCTCTACCATCTAGAAAATAAACTAAATCTACTTCATGTTTGCCGTATTGAACTAACAATACTTCAGCACAATTCCCTTCCAATTGAAAGTCCAAAATGGACGAAAACTTTCTAAATTGTCAGAGCTTTATTCCACTAACGAAAACACTTTAATAGCTCTGTTGTGGAAAGCTCGGCGAAATCTCAGCCATACATCTTTCGACAACTGACAATAAAAAACGGGTAAAGCCTTTAAGTCTCCCTTTTCCACACTTTTCCCAACTTTGTCACATCGCTAACGAGTTAACGAAAGGCTTTAAGTTTCTTTTTTCCCGAGCCCACATCAAGGATTTAACATCGATTTAGTTTTCATGTCCTTCGAGTTCAAATAACGACGCATTAGCTTCCACGCTTTTGCAGTGCATCTGGCGTGACAGACAGACAGACCTTTCCTCCTCTTCTGCGGCGCTGTGGGCGCTCTTGCGTTGAGGGAATTCGAAATTAGGGGAGATCCCCTTTATCCGGGCAATTGCTCCAGGGGTAAACTGAATAGATGACTTCCCCACTGTTGAGCGTGGGAGCAACATCTGGCGTGATCGAACGTGTACAGATTGCTTCGCGAAAGTCAAGCGTCGAAAATCTGGAGGGGATAGATGCGCCGTATCACTGCGGGGGATATAATACGACTGGCAAACCAATCAGAAATGACGATTGAATACTCGCTCGCCCCGAGTCTGAGTGGACATATGCGCATTCAAAGGCGCCTTTCGACATATGCGCATTCAAAGGCGCCTTTCGACATATGCTCATTCAAAGTCAGCACCTTTCGACATATTATTATGCGCATTCAAAGTCAGCGCTAGACTTTGATGCCGCTCTCTATACCTTGCATCTAAGCCACAATGCGGGTGCGAGCTGCGTACTTGTAAGGCGGGTACGTGCCAGCCCCAATAGCATCCTGAGAACGATAGCGGGCAGGGCACATGCACGGACTGTCGACAATTGACTTTACATGTCGCGCTGTCGACTGGGCAACATTTAAAAGTATAAAAGTATAAAATGGTTTTATTTTCTTCCACCTCTTAACTTCTAAACAAAGTATAGTCCTGTTCGTTAGCATTCATTCTCTAAGCGATTTATCAAATGTCTTCATCAAATGAAGGAACCCTGGAGGAATTCGCTGTCGCTGCGACCCATAGACGTCCCACTGTTGGGCACGGGTCTCCTCTCAGAATGGGAGGGATTAGGCCTTAGTCCACCACGCTGGCCAAGTGCGGATTGGCAGACTTCACATACCTTCGAGAACGTTATGATGAACTCTCAGGCATGCAGGTTTCCTCACGATGTGTCCTTCACCGTTATAGCAAGTGACATTTAATTTCTTAAAACGCACATAACTTAGAAAAGTCATTGGTGCGTGCCACTGGGGTTTGAACCCGGACCGCTCGAGTGAGAGGCGAGTTCGATAGCCGCTGGGCTGGAGGAATTCGAACAATACCAATTCGAAGCTGGAGGGAGTAAAAAAACAATAATGAGCAATGACGGGCGGTTGGCTGAGATTCCATTATTTAGATTAACAATGCCCAATGGGATTTCAATTCAATCAAATACGGACCGGACTAGTCACATTACAAATATTTCGATTTACAAGACAAACTATAATTATTTATTCTGAACAAAAGAACTTACAAAAACAAAATAGCTAGCATTAAACACAGGTTGATGTAATTTGATAAGTCGGTACTTGTTCGTAACCATCTGAACAAACACAAAAATATGAAAAAAGATAAATATTATTCACGCCTGTAATTGGCACACGTACCTGCCTATTGTATATTCCATAATGTATAAAAGTATCTGTTAATTGCATATATTGCTGTTGGTGTGTATTAAGAAAAACCGGCGAAGTGCGAGTCGACTCGCGTATGAAGGGTTCCGTACCATTAATATAAAAAAACGGCAAAAAAAAAATCATGTGTATTGTATGGGAGCCGCCCTTAAATTTAAATTTGTTCTGTTTTTAGTATATTTTGTTATAGCGGCAACAGAAATATCATCATCACCTGTGAAAATTTCAACTGTCTATCTATCATTGTTCATCAGATACAGCCTGGTGACAGACGGACAGACGGACAGCGAAGTAATAGGCTCCCGTTTTACCCTTTGGGAACGGAACCCTAAAATAAATCGATATCTGCCTTATCCGCCTTACTTAACCTTCAACTTCACACTAGATGCCGTTGCGACAGTAAGATACGGCTATCTTAATGGAAATTATCGTGGCATGTACGAGCATAATCTGAGCGTCTTCCTGACTGTGCGGCGTGATATCACATTAACCGCTTAGTAACAGTTATTTTCGCTACGGGACCGGGTTTGCAATGATGAAATCTATGAACGAACAAAGGTACATGAAGTAACTTTAAGTATACTCTAATTGTAATGAGCCAGCCTCGATGTACTACGTCTTTCGACGGACTGATAAGCGATGGTAAGAAAAGTCCTGAAGTAGTGAACAAGAGTTGAAAGAATGAAAGAAGGGTCCTGAAGTAGAGACCAGAGTTGAAACAATAAAAGAAAGTCCTGAAGTAGTAACCAAGATTTGAAAGAAAGAAAGTCCTGAAGTAGAGACCAACATTTGAATCAAACAAAGAAATTCCTGAAGTAAAGACCGAGATTTAAAAGAAAGAAAGAAAGTGCTGAAGTAGAGACCAAGAGTTAAGAGAAAGAATGAAAGTCCTGAAGTAGAGATATAGATTTAATGATAAGTTCCTTGTTCTATTCTAAAATGTCAATTGGTATAGTGTTTTGTGTGAGAATAAATATCTTCTTCTTCATTTGAAAAACGGAGCAACTAGAGAACTCTGTGGTGGACCGACGATCCGGAATATTGGGCGGTGCGGCGGTGGACTGTTGACCTATACTCAATATTCTTTATTGCATTATAAAGGATGACATTTTGATAAAAATGAGCATAGGACACTTACACCATTACAAGGTATGGCAATATAAGTGCGAGCAGGCCAAACTTTCCTATAGGTTTTGAGGTTATTTTCTATCAAAGATGAAGAATCAATGAAATTTATATTACTTATTAACAACTCTGGTGGATTATCAATCCGTAAAGATTGTCACGTGCCACGCTCATGACTCCGCAGCATCTCTATAGTGCCAAAACATTTTGATAAGCGATCCATCTCATTTTCAAACCGTATTTTCTCTAAGATCGACGGAGCGTGTAAGTGGGTCTGCGATGTTCCTTGCGGAGAATTGGCCGAAAAATGGCAACTTACAATCTCGTTTACTATTCCGCGGGAGTCCAGGCGTTTGAATGAGATTAAGTTTTCAGAGGGTACCAGGCTTTCTGAATTTTTACTTTCCATTGACTTATAAAAACTTTATACATATTTATACAGACGTATTTTTTTGTACACTAGAATTAATAGATGTGTGTCACAGGCCACATGTCATTTTTTAATTTTTATTTAAGCTTCTCGTACACAAATTCGTACAAAGGGCGTACTTAATGCCATGCGAAATTTTCCACCAGCCAGCCTTTGATGATTGTGAAAGGTAGGTTTACAATTTATTTCGAAGCGGTGACAGCCCAGAGCTATCGAACTCGCCTCTCACTCGAGCGGTCCGGGTTCAACTGTTGCTAATAAATACTAGTAAGCTACTGCAGCCTTATCTTGTGTGTTCCTCCAATACCACACGCCTATGTCCTACTGAAAAATGGAAAGGAATCTGTAAAGTCAAATCCGGATTGGTGAACTTCACTTGCGTTCGAGAATATAATGTAGAAGTCTTGGGTATGCTGGTTTCCTATTGTTTTTATTTCAGCGTTACATCAGGTGGCGAATAATATCTTAAAAAGCAACTTATGTGCAGGCCGCTAGCCCTTGTAAATGAGGAACTGAATTTCGGCTGTTAGTAGGTATGTAGAAAAAAGTGGGTCAAAAGAAACTATTTGTCAGGCAAAGCCTGTCTTACCCAAAACCACTTGTCGATTGGATAGGCCGGTAATCTTGTGTAACGTCAGACATTACAGCAATATTGGTAGGATGAGGAAATACGAGTAGAAGGAAAACGGCGATAAATGTATTCCTTCCCGAAGTTTCCTTCACCTGGTTTCCCTGGCGTGATGAATGGCGTCCCGTCTACTGAAAGGTCGCATGATATTGGGGTGTTCGCGAATATTATATTGCATTACGTTCCCACTGAAACTAGCGTATGCTATGTATGTATCATGTCACCTTAAAAATTCGGCGAAAAGATTTCTACGGAAAGATCGATAGTGCATCTAGCGGTAGGAGTTGACCAGTAACATGTGGCACCTCACACCACACACGCCACAACCCTTTCTATATCCTACTGTTGGGCATGAATCTCCTCTCAGAATGGGAGGGATTAGACCTTAGTCCACCACGCTGGATGCGGATTGGCAGATTTCACATGCCTTGGAGAACATTATGAAGAACTCTCAGGCATGCAGGTTACCTCACGATGTGTCCTTCTCCGTTACAGCAAGTGACATTTAATTTCTTAAATCGCCCATAACTTTGAAAAGTCATTGGTGCATGCCGCTTGGGTTTGAGCCCGGTCCGCTCGAGTGAGAGGCGAGTTCGATAGCCGCTGTCACCGCTTCTAACTACGTAAATAGTCACGTAACGAAAATTCGTGGAGCCTCAATATATTTTGTAAAGAGTCCGTCCGGGACAGTACCATCGCCCGCCATTGTACCTAGTACCATTTCTAACGTGTAACCTCAGAACAATTGTGTTTTGGCTGGAAAGGTGTAGTACTTTATAGGCGAAGATCTTAGTCCTTAGATAGCAACACATTTCTGACCGGCTTGAAACGAGACACTTACTAATTGCTGCAAACAACTGAATTAATACTTTTGGGTATGCATTTTCATGTGAACATTGAAAACAGGACCTTTTGCACACTTTTGGGCACCTATCCCTCTCGTAACATGAGGGGTATCGCTTGTTTAGGTACAAATGTTATAGAATTGCCTATTCTGTAGAAGGTGTCAATCTACACTGGGACAGCATGGTTGACTATCCCCTTACATTGAAAAAAAAAGCCGTGGCCAACTGTGGAGCAATGAGGGTTGAGATTCAGAAACACCATCGGATAATAAATAATCCTCAATTTCTTCTCTTGACTCTTTTCTTGATCATTTTCCTGTTATACCAATTACTCGGCCTGTCGGTATTGTTTCTTAGCATAAATCTCTCTGCAGTCATTGCAATATTTCAAGGCTTTTACGCAAATTATCTACACAATTCATCCTAATTATTATTGGTATTTCTTTTATTCAATAAGATTAGCTCTTAAAACCAACTAAAAAATAACTGGTGAAAAGCATAGGCACATGTGTGTAAGTTACACCCAGTAACTTACACACATGTGCCTATGCCTTCACGGAAATACATGTATGATGCTATGTAACATAAGATCACGCCTGTATATTGCCTAAGGGATGGTGTGTAATACAGCGACATTTCATCACTCATATTTATACATTTAGACCAGTGCAGAAGCCTTTAAAAATAATAAAAAGTGAAAAAAAATAATAGTAGAATATAACCTATTAGAAAAGGAGGAGAACATTATAAACATTAAAGGAAAAATAAATTCCGGGCGATCTGAGGTAGGGAACGGGAAGGGGGGGGTGTTTAAGGGGGAAAAACGGTTTATGTCGATTTCCGGCAAAACTAAAAGTCCTATGGAAAAAAGTCAAATGGCAAAGTTGTAGATAATAAAAAGACTTTTTTCACATAACCTCAAAATGTATGTGAAAAGTTCAAAAAACCAAGTTTTTGGTTTTTTATTTTTATCTTTTACAAATAATTTTTCTTTTTCACGAAATTTGGTGAAAACTTACCTTTTTATGTCCCAAATACACTGAAATTTATTTGATTAGAAATACTTATTTTTTCAACCTTATTTTGAATTAATATCGAAAAAGAACCCTAATTTTCAATCGAAAATTCACCCGTCAAAATATCAGCTTTTTTCAAAAAGTTGGTACGCTTTCTGTTCGTTGAAACCTCTACTTTCCGATGGTGAAAAAAAAAAATATCTTACTATAGTAAATCTTCTCAGAAAATGCAATTTTTAATTACTTCTTTTCCTTCCTTTGCTTTTTTTTGTCTTACACATATACATTTTTTACATCATTATACACTTTATATAGATTTTTAATATATTTATATATTTTAAATAATATTTATATATTTTTAACAAAACTTTTTCGGACTTTTTATAGATTTTTAACATATTTATATATTTTTAATATATTTATGTATTTTAAATAATATTTATATATTTTAAATATATTAAAAATCTATAAAAAGTGAATAATGATGTAAAAAATGTATATGTGTAAGACAAAAAAAAGCAAAGGAAGGAAAAGAAGTAATTAAAGATTGCATTTTCTGAGAAGATTTACTACAGTAAGATATATTTTTTTTTTTTCACCATCGGAAAGTAGAGGTTTCAACGAACAGAAAGCATACCAACTTTTTGAAAAAAGCTGATATTTTGACGGGTGAATTTTCGATTGAAAATTAGGGTTCTTTTTCGATATTAATTCAAAATAAGGTTGAAAAAATAAATATTTCTAATCAAATAAATTACAGCGTATTTGGGACATAAAAAGGTAAGTTTTCACAAAATTTCGTGAAAAAGAAAAATTATTTGTAAAAGATAAAAATAAAAAACCAAAAACTTGGTTTTTTGAACTTTTCACATACATTTTGAGGTTATGTGAAAAATGTGTAAATACAAAAGTTTTAGATCTTTTTACTATCTACAACTTTGCCATTTGACTTTTTTCCATAGGACTTTTAGTTTTGCCGGAAATCGACATAAACCGTTTTTCCCCCTTAAACACCCCCCCCTTCCCGTTCCCTACCTCAGATCGCCCGGAATTTATTTTTCCTTTAATGTTTATAATATTCTCCTCCTTTTCTAGTAGGTTATATTCTACTACTATTTTTTTTTGTTTTAAAAGCTATCGAGACTGGTCTAATTGGCCTATTGTCATACACCGAACGCAGTTTCAGACTGCGAGCTACTACTGGGAATTTAAGTTATCATCCATTCATCATCATTACAACCCTTACTTTGTCCCACTGTTAAGCACGGGTCTCCTCTCAGAATGGGAGGGATTAGGCCTTAATCCACCACTTTGGACAAGTGCGGATTGGCAGACATCACATGCCTTCGAGAACATTATGAAGCACTCTCGGGCATGCAGGTTTCCTCACGATGTGTCCTTCACCGTTATAGCAAGTGACATTTAATTTCTTAACACGTTCACTGCATTATGAGGTCAAACAAGCCCCAAGCGAGACTTCTCGCAGGTGCGGCAGTCAAAATCGCGTCGTTTCACTCTGTGCGGGAGGCGACTACATTAACATTTCTATGAGTACAACAGAGTCAAATATATATAATTGTTTCTCTTATGAAGCTTAGCCTAATGGGCAGTTAATACTATTATGAGGTTGAATAGCTCTCATACGCACTGAACAAAAATTTATTACGTCTAGTGCGGAGTGAGGTCGAATCTGCCTCAAGAATTGCAGGCCTCATAGCCGCACGGAATGAAGCGCGGGCGGCGCGGGCGTCGCGCGTCGTAGCTTAGTGTTGTGACAAGATTCGATACGGATTGCGTTGCCCGCCGCTCCCGCACGCTTTTACGATTTATAGGTGTACCGAAAGTAGTTTTTGTATTATGGATGGATCAAGCCGTAAAAGTTGCAAAAAGAAACTTATATTATTTGATTCAGATTCGTCAAGTGAAGCGGATGAACGATTAATATATAGAAAAGTGTTACAGAGGATTACTCCAACCAGGCATTCTCCTGTCAAAAAGGTAAAAATTTTGGAAAATATTCAAATTTGTGGCCCATCTACTGCAAAATATACTTTTAAACACTTTTGAAACTAAAAATGTCAATTTTCACACATCATTTTATTTCATATAAGTCCTTACTTAACTTTCGCAAGGTAAGTATTAGTTGCGAAAGCTAGGTACTAAACTTAAATGAAAAATGAGATGTGATTAAGGCTTACTTTAAATAGCACTCAGGCTGCAAAAAAAAATAAAAAATTGTTACTTTTTGTGTACAGTGTGCGAAACACTTTTGCTTGCCCTGTTTTAATCAAAAGCATTTTGATTGATTACCAATAAATGTTTTAATTTCATCGTGACTGCGACTTTCTGTTATTCCCATCCCTAGTCGAGAGCCAAATCAAACTTTATTTCAGTGCACTGAATCTGAGGCAGAACAGATGTCATAAATATTTTTTTCTTTTACTCAATACTGAAATGTCATAACTGCGGGCGAAGCCAGATTCCAGTTTTACAACTATTTAAGTTTATAATGGTAGAGTTTCAAGCAATATGGTCCCATTTTGGCTAATTTATAAGGCGTTTAATGAAACAAAATTTTATGAGGTTTATAAGACCTCAAACGCACTGCAAAGAAGTTCGACTTTGCCTCGAAAAGACCTCAAACGCACAGGCTGAAACTCCATGAAAATTGGCCTCGCAGTAAACGTGTTAAATCGCACATAACATGGAAAAGTCGTTGGTGCGTGCCGCTGGGGTTTGAATTCGGACCGCTCGAGTGAGAGGCGAGTTCGATAGCCACTGGGCTGTCATCGCTATATTTAAGTTATTAAACCACATAATACTTTGCCGAAGCCGAGAATCGAACCCCAGACCTCTAGTTTAGCAGTGACGCTTACAACCAGCAACGAGGCAGTCTATAATGATGATGACCATTATGTCATAAAAAACGTAATAAGTCATACCGTCCAAGGGACCACGTTTGACCATTGACCACAGGATCACCGTAAATTAATCTTCTATGCAACATTATAGCAAAGCGATTTGTAGCCCGGAAGATATTAACATAAACCGGCGATATGTCACATGTCGAACGCAGATGGCGCTGTATTATATCGTGACGCCTTGGCGCTTTGCTAAGGAAGCGTCCCTACCTAAACTAAAAACTGTCGTACACGCCGTAGAATTAAATTTAGACACTATATATAAATACTAGTGGACGCCCGCAGCTTCGCTCGCGTAGAATTAGACCTATTAACGACGTCTGCACGCGTTCGGGTTGCCCACTTGACTTCAAAAACGGCAAAGTTTCATACTAACTTTGCACCCCCGTCTTACCCCCTTAGGGGATGAATTTTCAAAAATCCTTTCTTAGTGCTCCCCTACGTTATAAAAGGAACCCCTGTACAAAATTTCAAGTTTCTAACCCTTATAGTTTAGGCCCTGCGTTGATATGTCAGTCAGTCAGTCAGTCAGTCACCTTCTCCTTTTATATATATAGAAGATAGATAGAAGAAGATATATAGTGACCACTAACCCTAACGCCGGCAGACGTCGTCAAAGGGTCTAATTCTACGCGAGCGAAGCGTATTTGTATAAAGCGGGCGTCCATAGTTTATTATAAATAGATTGCAATGCAAATTATAGGTAGATATCCTTGGCTACATAATAATCCGGACTCATGAACAGCCCTATGGAGTCGTAACTTTATACGAATCTGGTATCACTAATGAGATTGCGTAACGCGACTCGTCTTGAGTGGCCGCATTGAGCTGCCGTATTGTGGAGCATGAATTTGTGTTTAGGACTTTATGCTCTAATTTTAGTTCAACTTGACGTGTTACTCTCGTGGGGATGACTTTCGGTTGGCAACACTCGGTTTCCGAGTTACCGTTAGTGGTGTTTAGGGATGGTATCATTAGAACAGTGGGGATAGGCAAGTGGTTAGATTCGAGAGGTTTCTGATACAATTCAGCTATCTACTGCCGTTTTCGATAAGTTTCTTTTGTTTTACGTACCTCTTCCATCCAGGGATGTTATAAATATAAGTAAGTTGAAGTGGCAATGGGCAGGCCACGTCGTTCGAAGGACTGACAACCGGTGGGGGAGAAAAGTCCTCGAATAGAGACCACGACTCGGAAAAAGGAGCACAGGTCGCTCTTCGACAAGGTGGACAGACGACCTGAAGAAGACGGCGGGAAACCGCTGGTTTCAGAAGGCACAGGACCGGTCGTAGTGGTGTCATTTTGGAGAGGTCTATGTCCAGCAGTGGACCTCAAAAGGCTGATAGACGGATGGATTAAAAATCGAACGATTATTTCAATGTTTTGGACCGTGCAATTATCTGGGATAATTGTTGGATACGGCTAGAAGAGTGACATAGGACACTTTTTATCCCAGATAATTGCACGGTCCCCTGAAATTGACAGAACATTGAAATAATCGTTCGATTTTTAATCGATATCGTGCATAGGCAAAAAAACACTTCGATACATAATTCCGTTGAGGAGATGTCCTTCTGGATGACCAACAAACGAATAAACACACTTTCCGATTTATATACTGCTAAGGATAATCATAAAAATGTAGAACGTCTAAGTGGCAATTTGAGCAAAACCTACCAACTTCCCTACTAACGAATCTCCTTCCTGTTACTCAAATTAAATCCACAGCCATTACTCCCGGAATATCTCCGCGACAGGAATTACCAGTGGAACGGAGACATTAACTTAACGTACCCAAATCTGTTCTGAAGGCTCCTCTGAGGCCTATTTGGGGACCTCAGTTCAAGTGCTGCCGTAAATATGAATATTAAATCAACTGGATGTCAAGAAACAAGACATCTACTTTGCTTGTGTTTATTACATTATTTTATTAAATTGAGGTAAAATTGAAATTTCAGCAAACTGGGCTGGGTTTATGGGTATATTAACTCGCTGCGACCCATAGACGTCCCACTGGGCACGGGTCTCCCCCACGGACATAGCTGCGGGAGTTCTAGAGCATACTCCACCACGCTGCTCCAAAGCGGATTGGTGGAGGGGTTAGTGGCCAACCCAGAGTCGTATGTTCTCAAGCCACCCGAAGGTCTACGACAAGGCTTAACGACTGTTTCCAACATTGAAAACAACCGGGACCGACTTTATTACTTACATTTTATTAACTTACATTTTTTTTAAATTAAATTCTAGGACAATTGCTATATTCCCAATCATAAGTATACTTATAATTTTCGTTGACATAAATTCATTTATGATATCACGCACTAAAACGAAACTAAGCAAAATTTGTATGAAGATCAGTTTTATACCATACCAGTTTTATGTCTGATACTGGTGTATCAGATTATAACATCTACACTTTCTTACACTTCATACATAACGATGTAAACACGAATTTAATTTAGGGAAGAAATTTTACAATTCTGAGTTTCGCCCGATAAAGCAGAGATCAATAACATTTTATAAGCCAACATTTTCGTTTGACAAGTGGAAAAAATACTATCGTTAAGGAACCGATAGGAAGATTAATGACGTGTTCTATCAACGGGCCGGCGGGATATTTATTTATTTCGGGCTCGGCTGTCGATCTGCATGGTTTTTGTACGCCTTTACTCCTGGTAAAACTTGGAGGAATGATCTAACAATCTGCGTGAAGTTTGTAAGTTAATTGATTTCTAAATGAAGTTCTCAAATAGGTAATGTAGTATTTTATGAAAATAAATGTCTTTAAACCTAAACCTAATGTATGGTTCATACTTGAGATATATGTCTAATAGTAGGGGAGCCCAAGAGGGGATTTTGCGGGATACTCTAGCGCGTAAGTTTAATATACAGTGGGATACCTTGTACCCGGTTAAGTACCTCCACCAAATATGAGCCCCATATATAAATGGGGCCGTCAAGGATAAAGGATCAGATTAGTAAAAAAAAATTTGTCATCAGAAATTCTTGAGCGCGTCAGATTAAGGTAGGGTGAGTTAATTATATGCTTTTTTTGGCGGTAGAAGTGAAAGAAGCAACAGTGCTCTTAACTAAAATTATTTTAAAATTATCTTTTCTTTATATAAATACAATATTAGTGGTTAAAGTGCTATTAATACTCACTATTTTATCCTTTGTGGCATTTAAATCTCTGTTTTATGTTCCAATTCCATAATTAAAGCACTGCTTCCCGCCGGTTAACCTATTCACAACTATACACGTAAACACTATAACAACGCTGTGACTTTGAAATGGCCACTTTTGATGCTATACTGGAAAAACAGCTTGCAATCGAAGCCAGCATCATGAAGAAAATGTCGGAGTTTGAATCCCAGCTGAAACCATCGTCTTCGCAAGGCCCTGTCACTGTGGCCCGATTACAGGAGGACTTCCTGCTTTTCAAGACTGAAGTCTGCACTTTAATGGGCCTTTTGAGGCAACAGATAACCGAAGCTACCAGCTCTATAGAAGTTATAGAAATGCGGCACAGAAGAAAGTTTCTCATGTTTCACGGAGTCCCTGAGGAAACTGAGGGCAACCTTTCTGATTACTTCGTCAAGCTCTTCACTGCTAAGCTGGGTTTACAAAATGTTGATTCCAATGCACTGCGAGTATGTTATCGATTAGGCAGCCCTATTGAAGGAAAAAAACGTCCAGTTCTGATCCGGTTCTCTGATCCCTCACTCAGATCCTTAGTCTGGAAGAAGAAAGCTGCTCTTAAAGGTACCACAGTAGTTGTCTCCGAATTCTTGACCAGGCAGCGGCAATCACTTTTACTAGCTGCTCGCAGGCTTATGGGGGTCCGTAATTGCTGGACGTCGAATGGAAACGTTATAGTCAGATCAGAGGACGGAAGGCGCGTTCGTATAACTTCTGAAGAGGAGCTTAGTCAACTAGCCGCTGCCCCGGGTACAGCTGAAGCCAGGCAAAGCAGTCACTCGCCCTCCCCGGTGCCCGTAGCAGTAGTAGCAGCAGCCCCCGACCCCGACGTTCCTCCCAAAGGAAAGAGAAACACACGACGGAAGTAATTTTCTAACTATTACGCACGCAACTGTATTGTACTCAATTCTCTTTCATTGTTGGTTCACCTATATCAAGTTACTTTTAGTTTATATAAACTTTAAGCTGACAACATCTCCTAAACATATTGACTTGATACTAACTTAGCTTGTTTACTTAATTTTAGTTAGGGTATGGTTATTTTTTTTCTCTTTTAGCCTTGATGCGCAACATGTGGGTACTTTTCATTTATTTTTAACTTTCTTGTTATTAATCTGTAAACTGACCATTGATGTATAATAGTGTGAACGTGCATCGAGGCAGAGTGCAACTGTGCCCTCAACACCTTTGTAAGGGCCATCACATATAATATCCACCCATTGTAGTAATATTAATTTATGCACTACATAATTATTTTGCATTTAAATTCTATTCAACAATAGGGCTTCTACTGTTATATTGTTTTGTGTTGTGTTGTGCATTTAAGTACATGGTTATCACTATAATTATTTTGTTTTGTACCTTTACCGTCGAATCTATACTGTTTTGGTGTTACCAACAAATTTATCTATCTCTTTCTGTTCTGGGTTATGTTTTGTAAACTTTGTAATTGTTTTTTTTGTATAGAAGTCTTTCATAAGACTTCATCTATGTAACATTCTATGCTGTGGTTAACCGGCGGGATTGGCAGAAGTATTATACACCTCTTAAGCAAGCGTGAGTTTGCGTGCATACTTCTATATACATTACAAATCATATATTTTTTTGCTATCTGCCATCCTTCCCCTTATTACCTATTTGTATAAAGTATATACAATATTCATATATATTTATACCATTATATATAATTAAACCTACATTTTATGTACCTATATAATGTCTGATGACTCATTTTTCTCTGCACGTGATTCATCTACAAGTTATGATTCTTTTGACGATCCGGAAACATTAGGAAACTTACTTAACGATGCTCTTAAATTATCCCCTAACACTTTTAACGTTTGTCACCTGAATGCACAGAGCATTCCCTCACACTTTTCTGATCTATTAGATACCTTCACGCCTTCTGCTCAAACTGTACATGCTGTACTGGTCTCGGAATCCTGGCTAAAACCTGCTCTCTCAAGTTACTGCTACTGCTTGCCCGGTTATGTACTTATCAGGAATGATAGGGTTAATAAGGGGGGAGGAGGAGTTGCAATCTACTTACGTAATGGTATTTCTCACACAGTTATTGCAGCTTCACCCTCGGATTACTCCGGCTCTGCTGAATATTTATTTTTAGAACTACAGGTGGGGCGTTCCAAGATCGTTCTCGGTGTGGTATACTGCCCTCCTTCCTCTAATTACTTCTCCAGCCTGGAATCTGTCTTAGAGACGATCTGTGCGGATTACACACATCACATAATCATGGGTGACTTCAATACTGACCTTCTCAAAACTTCGCCTTATAGCAATAAACTCCGTAGCATTCTGGCATCTGTTAACTTAACCTTATTACCCTGTTCCCCCACCCATCACAATACTCATTTTCCTGATTCCTGGTTGGACCTTATTATCACCTCCTCACCTCATCTAGTTGCCAATCATGGTCAGTTGTGTGCTCCTGGTTTTTCGCACCACGATTTAATTTACCTTGCGCTAAAACTGAAGCCTGTTAAAGAAAAACCCAAGCTTACAAAATGCGTAGTCTTGCTAAAATAAATTCGGATGCTCTCCTGAAGGACGCATCCTCTATAGACTTTTCTCCGGTGTTCTGTGCTTCTACAATTGATGACAAAGTGTCAGTTTTTAACTATAGCATTCTGAAATTATTTGATGTGCATGCACCGGTGAAAACTGTTAAAGTAAAACGGCCCCCAGCCCCATGGATCACACGTGGGATTCGTATGGCAATGACGCGTCGTGACAGGGCCTTTAGAAAGTTTAAGCGAGACAGATGTAGTGAGACTTGGAATCTATATAAAATGGCTCGCAATCGATGCAACCAAATGGTAAGAGCAGCTAAACGCCGTTTCTTCTATGACAGTGTTACGAAATCTTCGCCGGCTGAAATTTGGAAGTTCCTCCACTCTATTGGTATCGGTAAGCAGTCTACGCTTAACGATGATCTCCGCTTTCCACTCAATGACTTTAACGTTTACTTTTCTACTACTTCCGCTCTGTCCCCTGCTGTCAAGTCTCTTACCATTTCCTCTATAAATTCCTTGCCCAAACTTAATCATGATCCTTTCTTTTTTGCTCTTGTGTCTGAAAGTGATGTCCGTAAGACATTCTTTGCTATCAAATCGAAAGCAGTAGGTTGCGACGCGGTAAGTCGTGCTATGGTTATGACTGTGCTTGAACATGTTATCTCAGTATTTACTCACATTCTTAATTTTTCTCTGTCGTCTGGAAACTTTCCTACTTTATGGCGTGATGCCTTTATTATCCCCTTACCCAAAATTTCCAAACCCATGCAAATCAGTAATTATAGACCCATTTCTATCTTACCTTTCTTATCAAAATTATTAGAATCAGTTGTTCACCGTCAAGTCTCAGACTTCATTTTTAAAAATAACCTCATCTCTGAGTTTCAATCGGGTTTTCGTCCTGGGCATAGCACCACCACCGCTCTGCTTAAGGTCACTGACGATATTAGGGACGGCATGGAGAATAGAAAGGTCACTTTACTTGTGCTTATTGATTTCTCAAACGCATTCAACATGGTCGATCACGATATACTCCTTGCCTTGCTCGAACACTATAACTTCTCCCTTCCTTCCCTTAATTGGTTTTCCACTTACCTTAGAAGTCGTAGACAAGCTATTCGTCACGGTCCTAACACATCAGACTGGTGTCAACTTGGGTCGGGCGTGCCTCAAGGTGGGATCCTGTCCCCACTTTTGTTTTCTCTTTATATTAACTCTATTACTTCCATACTTAGCTGCTCTTACCATCTGTACGCCGACGATCTTCAAATTTATACTCAGGTGGAGGCCTTAGAAATTGATACGGCAATTAATAAGATTAATCAAGACTTGCGGTCTATCCATACTTGGTCCTGTCAATTTGGTGTAAGTGTGAATCCCAATAAATGTCAGGCGATAATATTGGGTAGTTCACGACAGCTGTATAAACTTGACTTGTGCTCGTTAAAGCCAGTCATATTAAACAATATTACTAT
Organism: Carterocephalus palaemon; assembly: GCA_944567765.1. Classification (NCBI taxonomy): domain Eukaryota; kingdom Metazoa; phylum Arthropoda; class Insecta; order Lepidoptera; family Hesperiidae; genus Carterocephalus; species Carterocephalus palaemon. The sequence goes on along the minus strand of OX155662.1, from coordinate 8,595,777 downwards.
ACCTTACTCACCTTGGGTCAAAAACCTCGGTCTATACGTTGATGCTTCGTTCTCCTGGTCGGTTCAAATACAGATGATTAGCAGTTCTGTCATTTCAAAGCTAAATGCCTTGAACCGTCTAAGGAACTTCTTACCGGTCAAAGTTAAGTTGAGTCTGGTACAAACTCTAATTCTTCCCATCATTGATTATGCTGATGTGTGTTATCCGGACCTTAATGAAGATCTTCTTAACAAACTCGAACGACTTGTTAACAACTGTATTCGGTTTATCTTCTGTCTTCGCAAATTTGATCATATTTCTACTTTCCGCTCTCAGCTTAACCTCCTTCCTATCCGTCAGCGCAGGCAAGCAAGAATACTTTCTACACTTTTCACTTTATTGTATGACTGTTCAGCACCAGATTATCTTAAACGTAAGTTCCAGTTCCGGTGCGATACTCACAGTAGACAGCTTCGTTCTTCTGAGACCCTTGCTCTCTCAACACAAATTCGTTATCGTACCGGCTTTACTTACTACTCTTTTGCTGTCGCAGCTGTACGACTTTGGAACGCCCTACCTATTGCTTTGAGGCAGTCCTCTAGTAAGTACATCTTTAAGAAAAATGTGAGGATCCACTATTTAACTTCTGGTCTGGAGCGTTAGGAGTCTCCCTGTCTTCGTTTCTTCATGTAGGTATATCTTATATTATATTTATTTACCTCTATTTATGTATTCACAGTATTATATTATATATTTGTTTATATTATATATTATTTTATATTATATATATATATTTATATATATTATATTATATTATATTATACATTTGTTATCTTTATTATTTTTGTAATAATCTATGTTGTAATTGATTTTTGTTTTTTTCTCTTCTTTTTGGTTTAAATTATTTTGTTTTTAATGATTTTTTTCCCTATTTCTTGATTTGAATACCGCCTTCGCTGTTTTATGACTGCCCAAAGGTTGACTGGCACAGAATGCTTTAAGCATTAAGTCCGCCTTTTGTCCCTAATTTTTTTTTTTTTAGGTACAATAAAGATTAAATAAATAAATAAATAAATAAAAAGTGTATATTCCACTAATCTTACAATTTGAGAGTAACGTAAAGAAAGGGGAGGGCTACAAAGTTGTAAAAAAAAAACGTCATCTCGGCATTCTCCAGCGTGACTAAATTTATTTTTATTTTAAAGGAAATAATTCAAGGATAACGAAAAATATACAATCTGACGATTTCCACAAGCCGAAGTAACAAAAATTCGTCGATAAAGTTAAATGCGTGCAGCTGCGTGATGCCTATATTCCCCTCTTCGTGTTTCTATTCCTCTCTCACTTATTTCTCTATCTATTATGCTTCATTAATCTCGTGCTTTGGTCCGCACCTCGTGTGATTGATGGTAAATGAGCTTCCTGTTTACACTCTCGTTGTGAGTTCACAGTTGGAGTTGGGTTTGAGTTAGCGACAATGGAGGACGTCGGGTGTTAGCGGCAACAAGCCTTTCCTTACTGCTTCTACTACTACGCAATTAATTTAAATAAATGAAAATTAAGACATTTACGTATTTTAGAAAATTTTGGTTCATGAAGCTCTAGAAAATAACTTTATGTGTGTGTTATTCATTAGTGCGACCAATCCATTGCTGTAAACACATAACCTGAGTGGCACAACGTTGGAATTTGAATGAAGCGAGACCGCGAACGAAAACACCAATCTCGCATTGGTCGCGAGGTCCTTAACTCGTGACCAAAAAACCGCTTCGGGCGCGAGCGTTGCGAGTCGCGAGACGAGTTGCGAGACAAGCCGAGAGCGTCTATTCACACTCCTTTCTCGTGGCTCGCCTCGCACCTCGTCTCGCAACTCGTACGCGAGTGTAAATGAGCTATTACTCTCTCACTCCGTCCCCACTCTGGTTTCTGTTGCCATGACGCCATAACACAGACTCGTTCTTGGTATTATTAATAACGTATTTTATTCCACTCCATTGTCCAAATTTGACAGCTAGGTGACAATGAAACATCCGAACAATCGATCCGATCGGATTTCGATCGGAATCGATCGAAACCCCATGCCATTACTAATTTAAATTTATTTTCTAGTAAACTACTGCTGCTTTTAAAGTAAAAAATACTGTATGAAGCTGACTCTATAGGGAATCAATCTATGTTAAAAGTAAAGTACAAAATTAATCCAAAAGGTATAAAAAAAATATTGACCTTGACATAACAGCGGGTAACCAGGCGGGTAAACAGGCTTAGGACTATTTCGTTCAAACAAAATTCAAATAACGTCATTGTTTACAAAATGCAACAAAATCCAACGGGAAATTCAAAACGCAAACCATTTTGTGCTTTATTACCAAGATTTAACGTAGACTTTCTTTTGCTACTCTTTCAATTCCCGCTTGCTCTTTCTTATCACACTCGCAACGCGCAGCGGGAACGACTATCTCTCTCTTTCACAAGGGAGCGATGCATCTTTTTACTCATCTATTCTGTGCCGGATTGAGTTCATCCAAAATGAATCTTATGATTAGGATATAAAGATATAGTTTAGAAACTGGCGAGCGAGAGATATACTCTCTCTTTGGGCAGGATTATATATCATTTATACTTAAGAACATACTCATTTTTATTTCTGAGATTTTCAATAAATAATGTTCAATGATTTAAAAAAATATTTTTTTTTTGTCAGATTAGGCGAATCCTTATAGATAATCGTTAGATTATGAGACAGCATGTCTAGGACATAATGATGAACGATATATATCTTAATCTGACGCGCTTGAGTATTTCAAAATGGCGATTTTTTGTTGCACATCACAATAATGGCCGCGAGTTTGCGTCACATCGAAATCGTAAGATTATTGAATGAGAGCTTTTTTTAGGTTCACATAACATCCTCCTAGAAAATCTGACGCGCTCGATTAATTTTTATTTTTTTTCATTTTCAACCCTTACGTGCGACCACCCGCATAATGCAAACGATCAGATTAACATACGTACAATATTAAAAATACGTAGAACATTGATGCTATCAATATCTGACGCGCTCAAGTATGCCCATGCATCTGTTTTTTTTTACATATTTGAAGATCTATAGCCGCTCCCCCCACGGATGAAAAGGTACACATTATAAAACATTTTTTTCTTCTTATCATCTAAGCTTTCAACCCAATAAGTCTCTATGACGCTCGAGTAAACACCCATTTAGCATCGTGGGCTCCCCTACTATAATAGTTGGTTGCAAATCTTTACATTCAGGCACAATAATTCGCTTTCCCTAGAAGTGATCTTTTAGCAATAAGACAGATAAGTAACAAGCTCAGGGCAAGTTAAACTAGCAATATATTATCTATAGCAGGTGTAAGAAACTCGAGAAATAGCTTTACAGCGCAATTTGAGGTAATTACATTAGTAACCAACGTCTTACGCGGCAATAACAACAAATTCTCAATTTAATAAGACGACAACTACAGACTATTTAGAATGGCATCCTTGACAAATAGTGCATATGTTGCACACCCCTGTTGTTCAAGACCAGCATTATGCGGTGGAAAAATTGTAGCCAAAATAAATAAGCAACTTTGTAGCACTAACCCTATTTAGGCGTATTAAGGTTCAATTTGGCAGAGAAATACATTTTGCGCTCACGGGGTTTGATAAATTTTCTTGCTAGTAGCTAAATATGGCTCGGAGGAATATTTTTCTAGACTGTACGTCCAATTTCCGATGAAATAGCGAAGTGACGTCAGAGATGCGGCGTCCTATCGTGGCGTTGCCATAACTTTCACCTCGAACCATAAGTTTCTGTTCTAACCGGTGTCGTTCTGAAATATTACTGTGCGTCAGAATCAGTGGAGCTAAAATATGTGCATAAAATACGGTGAACGTACCACTTCCCACTTCCCCACCCACTTCCCACCCACTTCAAATCTGAATTTGTTTCGCAAAACTGGGCTAGCGAAATTGATAAATAACAACTCCATTTCAGGATTGGTTAAGTATTGGCAAAAGTTAAACCTCCGGCCAAGCTAAAAGATTGGGGTAGTACCTACGCAATACCTACCTAATATTTCGCGTTCGGCAAGGTCGCTAAGTAATTAACTAATGAATTTATAAAAATGTTTTTCAATCATCTAGAACTTAGTCTCTACCGCAAATTTGTGATTTTTTTTGGCGAGAAGAATTTTAGAGAATTGAATAATATCTCATCTTGACATCTTGATCTATGCGTAAAGGACGCGGTTGCGATACCAAGGCCAAAAAGAGTAAACACAAGCTTGAAACCTCAGAAAAATAATTTTGTAAAAAGGATTTATAACGGTATAATCTTTCTAATGATAAAATATAGTAAATGAGTATAGAGCGGTGACAGTAGGCACACTGTCACCTTTTTTCTTGTACAGAAATATATAAATATTTCTTATGCAAGAAACGAAACATATTCTTGTTATGAAATAATTAAGTTTAAAAAAAACAGATTATTGGTCAGCTAATTTGTAAATACTACCACGTTTTCGGTAAATTAGAGCGTAAATTCAGCACAAACTTTCACCTAACGCCATTTTGTCGTCCCGCGAGATTCAAGATGGCGTCGACGTGTCGTGTCCGCGCTAGCTTAAATTACGCAATGAACGGGTGGGCTCTGAGTTTAAATTGTTTTCATTCAAATAAATCCTACTAATTTAACTCGGTTTGTTTATGCGAAAGTTAACTAGCGACGCATTGGGATTCGCGCTCGATTTCCGGGTGAGTTTGATATCATTGGTTATAGTATAGTTGACTTACGTATATAGGGATATGTGAACCATCGTTATTCGTCTACAACACAACTCTATAAAACTAGGTGCGATTGGAAACCGTTAACTATTATTATATTGTCACAAAAGTTAATTCATTAGATGCCAAAATGTCTTCAGCAATTTCACAGTAATTAAATTGAATGAAATTAACATTTTAGAAAATTAAATGTAAGCAAGCAGCTTCCGTTCGTTACGAAATTTATGAGACCTTCATTTATTTTGAGGATTAAAAGTTAAATACAACTTTATAAGATTTTTCTATAAGGAATAATTAAGTCGATCCTACTTGTGTATTTTCTTTACCTATATTATTTTGTACTCACTTAACATAGAGTTAAAATCGATGTTATGTGAGTATAATTTATTATCTTCTCACTAAACACGACGCATGATTTGCCAACGTAGCCTAGAGTTTAGGGCTTGTAGATCTTTAGGACCCCGTCCCGGTTGAAAACACCAGAATAGTGCTTGTCTATCTTAAGGGATGAAAAAAAGGGGTTCGTCTATGAATGTGGATGGCATGTGTGGGAGTACGAACCGTCCATCGAGTGATCCTGGGGGAAAAATGACACTGGGCTTCCACTTTTTTACGTCTCATCCGGTAACATTTGTAGGGGTATCCCGGAGTCCTACACAAATGCTGAGGAAGCCTATCCTGTGCCACTAAAACAGTGGGTGAAAATCCCACATAACCCTGTGTCACTCCCACAATGGCCGGATGCCTTTAAAAGGTTTGTCACTCGTCCAACAAAAAAAGATTTTAAAATAATAATCCGTACTGGGAATGGGAGGGATGAGGCCATACTCCACCACGCTGGTCAAGTGCGGATTGGCAGACTTCAATGCCTCCCAGAAAAGACATGCAGGTTTCCTCACGATACTTTCCTTCACCGTTACAGCAGGTGACATTTAATTTATTTTATGGCATTTCTTGAAAAGTCATTGGTGCGTGCCGCATGCATTTGAACCGGACCCTTCGACTGAGTGGCGAGTTCGATAGCACTGAGCTGCCACCATTGTTACTTGTTGCCTATTGTGGAATTTTCTTCTGAATTAGGTATTTCCAATTATCATACGACTGTCTGGAGTAAGCTACCATCACCACACTGTGAGGATTGGTGGAGTATAATAAGTAGACATAACAAATTATAATAATAGCTTAAAACTTTTATCTTCTACTTACTCGCTTGCCTTCAGCATTGAATAGAGTGGGTAAGTACCTTAGCTGACATGTTGTGGGATGAAAACACAAATTAAAACATTCACAATGCAAAGCAGAACAATGTGGAAGTCCCACAAATGATTAGCACGAGACAGTATCAAACCATCTCAGTCCCTATTTAAGTCTTATTCATACTTGTCATGGGCGGCAGCGGATGGTTTATTCTTCATATTCGTTTGCTATCTTATATATCTCATAATATAAAAAAAATAATTTATTGTCAGAATATTGGTTTATTCGAGAATATTTTCAAAAAAAAAGATAACGGTTTCATTTTTGCCCAATGGTTCGCATTGAATCAATGCGAACCATTGGGCTGTGGATGCCAATACTTATCTTAAACTACCCGAAGATTTAACCAAATTTATAATGATGAAGTAAGTTGTGGAAAGCCTTACTGGTGTTGGACAAAGATTTTTATCTCTGCATTTTTGTATGGTACTCGCATGGTACTCGTTTCATCCGAACCGGTCGATTCTAGTTCGAAGCCTGAAACAGTTCTCATAGGCGGCAGCGGTTCTTGTTCGTTTGCTATCGCAATTTTTCCTGACATTAACGAAAATATAAGAAAAGATCAAATTTGATAGGCGTAATTCCGCGAAAAAGGAAATAGATTGATGAATTCGTGATGGCAGGAAGACGTCTTTCGCAGATTACTGCAGGCGCCCCCAGCGAGCTTAATGACCTTTGGAAAAGCTTGATTGGATCAGATTAAACTTTCGCTGTGTTTCTGTAAGCTGCTATTATTTAGAATGGATTTTTCGTAGACATGGTATAAATTTATCCTATTTTTTCTGATTGAAACCGTATTGAAACTATAGGACCTTATTCACATTTGTTGTTTTTCTTGTCCTTTTTTTTATGGATACAAGATAGCAAACGAGCTTGCAGCACCGCCCATCAGCTGCCGCCCATGAAAACTGTGACTGACTTTGAACAAGACTCAATTAGGGACTGAGATGGTTAGTCCAATTAGTTGAGAGAGTTAATTAGAACATAAGTTGGTCAGTTCGTTAGTAGGTATGAGGACTGGGGACTGTTAGTGATAGTTAGTCCTTTGGTGTTCGTAATAGTCCAGTTAGTACTCGTTAGTAGGAGTCTCGTTCTAAGTCACTCATAGATGTGTTGCTACCCTTGAGGACTAAGATGGTCGCCTCTAAAGTGTAACCGGAAACCACACCTTTCCAACCGGACCATAATTGCTTTAAAAACAATCATTACACGGCAGAAATTGTAATAGGTACCGTGGCGGGTGGTGGTACTGCCCCGGGCGAACTCATTACCCATCCTTCATTACAAATGAGCAGTAAGACGTCTATTATCAGCACAATCTGATATGACCCGCTACGCAGACAAATCTGCGGGAGGTCTAGAGCATACTACACCACGCTGCTCCAATGCGGATTGGTGGATAGACATATAGTATTTTAATTTAAAAACATTTTATTTTCTGTCAATTCGTTGTACCCCGTTGTAAACGTAAAATGTTAAAAACGTATTTTTATAAATTGACTTATCTTCCCTCACCAGTAATTAGGCTGTACATTACTTGTCTTATACCTGCTGAGGTATAAGACAAGTAATGTACAGTAGCCTCGGCTATTCTGACCCAGTTGTAGTGGCAATAAATAGACTACTACAAGGGGCAATCGATGTGATGTGACATAGTTGCTCGTATTATTACTGTAAGTGCAAATGAAATTTGATATTAGTGACTGAAATAAATCGATCACATTGAATCGAAGCGAGCCATTGGGCTATGGACGCTACGGATGGGTGACCGCTAGTGGCAAAATTTCATGGACGCTACCGTGCTTCGGAGGGCACGTAAAGCCGTCAGTCCCGGTTGTTTTCAATGCTGGAAACAGTCGTTAAGCTTTGTCGAAGACCTTCGGGTGGCTTGAGAACATTCGACACTGGGTTGGCCACTAACCCCTCCACCAATCCGCATTGGAGCAGCGTGGTGGAGTATGCTCTAAACCTCCCGCAGAAGTGTCTGTGGGGGAGACCCGTGCCCAGCAGTGGGACGTCTATGGGTCGCAGCGAAACGGCTTAAATGCCCTCCGAAGCACGGTAGCGCCAATGAAATTTCGCCACTAGCGGTCACCCATCCACAAACGGACCGCGCCCGTCGTAAACCGAACTCTGTCGACCACATTGAAACGACGCGAGCAATTGGGCTGTGGCTCCATTTGTATTCAGTTGTATCGGTAAGGAAAACATCACCGAATTTTGTATGGAAAATATTTCATCTATCTTTAATATGGACACCCTTCCTGCTTCCTTAGGCTCTACTTTAAGAATACCGATTAGGCTGTACTTTTAAATTATAAATAAACCTTCAACTACGCTGCAAGGAGACTTTTTTTAAAAATGGATATAAGATAGCAAACGAGCTTGCACCACCTATCCTTTACCGCCTATGACAACTGTAAGTGTTCGTCACACGAATATTTGTCCTAATTAGGATTCGAACCCTCGACCCCTGGCGCAACAGATAGGGTCACTACCGATTGCGCCAACAGCTACAAGGGTAGCAATGCATCTGTGACAGACTCTGAACGATACTTATAAGTCTGTTGTAATGAGCGGTAGCTGTGCTGCCTGCTTTTTTGCTATCGAATGAAATAAATTCTAAAAAAAAAAAAAACAATACAAAAATTTGTGTTCAATATTTTTCAGTTAGCCGACATTTTAAACAAAATTTAAAACTCTCCCGTCGAGTCTAAAATGGCGTAAAATTATTCAGCACTCGAAAGTTTCTCCCTGTGTTTGCGAGCCGAAAATAGCTGGTTTACCTTAAAATCCGGTCTGCTTTATCATTTTATTTGCATTTTACTGTTAATTTTTGGAACTGAATGTGGTAATCATCATTAGTGACCTATCAGCACTATGGAATAACATCATTACTTTGTAAATAATGAAATAACTAGTGATATTTAAAGGAAAAGCTCAAAAAGTGTAAAAATGAGTATATTCCAAACGTGTGTAGCTAGTTTTACCATTAAATCGAGACTGACATTATAAAACAAAATACTAAAAATCTTACTTCTAATTTCTAATTATAATACATATAAACTTTTCCTAACCCGCCAGCTCAAAGTTGTTGCACGTCGTCAACCCCCATAGGCAGAGGTGTATAATACATTAATTTCATTAGTTATGTTTGATAGCATATTGTCATACAGCGAGCACAATTAACTCAATGCAACGAGTGTCTCTTACTTAGAATGTCAAGGAAAAATTCTTTTCCCGATCCTGAGATCGAACTCAACAGTCACGATTGCGGAAACTGACAATCTAGAATTATAGACCCCCACGTTTTACCCTTTCATCGAAACCTTTGGTAGAATCTCATTGTTTTTTTTGGTACACAGACATTATATTAACTAGCTAGCATCAGTAAACCATACTACAGGTTTTAGTACATGCTAACCTATGGACCAGAGTTAAGTCTAGGGTATAAGTAGGTCCACTAGATAGCATTAGTGCAAATTAAGAATAAGCTTACTAAATAGATTGTCCGACCTTACGATCCAGCCCAGTCTCAAGCGTTAAAGTCACGCCTGCGATCACTAGATCAACCAGTTAGTCCTATAAGTGAAATAGAAAATAAGACTTCAGTTTATTTTTAATATTGTGTGGGTTAATACGGTTCCGAACATCAGTAGGTTTTTTTTTTTATAATATAGACGGACAAACAGACAAACGGGCCACCTGATGGTAAGTGGACACCGTCGTCTATGGACACGTGCGACACCAGGGGTATCACAGGTGCGTTGCCTGCCTTGAAGGAAGCGTTTCACACTCTTTTTGAAGCGCTCCATGTCGTAGCTCGAAGGAAAACCTCAGTCGGAAGCTCATTCCACAGAAGACCAGTTCGCCGTAAAAAAGACCGCGAGAAACGCACGGTGGTAGTAGGCCATGAGTCGATTCGGTGTGGATGAAACTTCTGACCTCGGCGGGTCCGGTAGTCCATTCATTAGTCGAGGAACCAGATAAGCATTCGTACGCATGCTATATTTATTGTGTGTGCCTGGTTCACGCAGCTGATTCAAAGCCTCTTCTTACAACCTGAAAAGCCTGAAGCATATTCTTTCTCGCTGCTCCACTGCAGAAATCCGAAGATACTCGAACCGACAGCTCGAAGAGTTAGTTAAGTGGCAAAGGGTTGTCACGTCGTTCGACGGACTGATAACCGATGGGTACCACGAGAGAGTGGAGACCACAACTCGGTATTGGCTCCTACAAGGTGGACTGATGACCTGAAGAAGACAGGGAAACTAGATCGGAAGGACTGGCGTCGATTGAGGGAAGCCAATGTCTAGCTGAGAACTCTGAAATGCGATAGATGGATGGATGGGAAGTAGGTACAAACGAGACTATTTATAACAGAAAAAAAAACATTACCTATTAAAATACTTTAAAAAAAAAAGAAAAGCTTATTTAGGCTTTTAAGCTTATTATTTTCGTGCATTGTCATCGGAACCAAATATGTGTGCCAAATTTCAGCTCGATGGCTTCAGTGGAAGTGGGTAAAATATTTATTGCAAGATTCCAGGACAGACATACATAGATACATACGAGTGAATATAAATAAAAGCTTTTAATAATTTAATTTGGTATTTGTTTGACTACAAACATTATTTTCTGATTAAGTTTAATCAGGAAATGAACTATAATCCAAATCGTTTTTTTTTTAACACCAAAAATTTTATTACTTATCATAACATCGCTTCTGTATTATCCCAAAAGGGTAGGCAGATGTATGTAGTAGGTACACCCACTATTCACCAGTTATGTAAAGGTCGTATGTAATAGGTGGTGGCCTATTGCCATAACGGGCAAAAATCCAGACTCCGAGTTGCTACCGGGCATTTCAGGTTAGAAAACCTCAATTATTGAATTACTAATAATAAAAATCATTTCATTTCATTTCAATTATTGTAGCCGTTGCAGTCGCTTTGTGACCACTATACTAACAAGTTACAGTTGTACCTACCTAAACCAAAAAGTAGATCCTAAACCATAAAAGTAAGTAAGGTATCTAATTTAGTAAGGTACCTAATACTTTATTTATTTAGGGCTCCTTACCTTTCACCTGACGCAAATGAAAGTCTTGTATACTCGTCTAATATGTATACCTACTTAAATCTGTAATAAAGACTTATTACTAAATTACTACTACTAGGTACTTACCTATGTACTAAATTACTATTTATTCTGGTAATTTTGTTGTTTGTCGTGTACAAATATATGAATCTATAAATATAAAAGGAGAAGCTGATGGACTGACTGACTGACTTTAATGACTTTAATGACTAACTATATTTTGGTTTAAAATATTTTTTACTATTATTAAGTCTAGCTGCAATAAAATTAGTTAGCTAGAAAGATAATATACTCTCTACCTCTCGCAAAGTATTAGTTTTTATTTAACTTAAAGAAGTGCGCATATTGTAAAAAGTAAGTTTATAAAATGGATATCTTTTTTTTTTATAACAATCTTTCAGAAAGTTTCAGTCGCACCTTATAAATCCTTACTGACTTAAATATCGTACACATTTTTATACCACGCGTTTTTCCTTTCGAAATATTTATGGCATTTAAAAGTTTAAACCAACCGAAAGCTTAAACTTTACCCAATATCACTTAACAAACTTCCAAAAAGCACTTACCGGCTCATTCCCGCCACATTCCACTATAACACTTTCGATCCTGCAAACTTCACTTCACTTGTCCTTGAAACTCACTTAACACTTCACTGCACTCGCGATACGCGGGCGGACGCAGCCTCGCTTCAGGGTGCGCGGGGTCTATCTGACCCCCACCAAGCTTGAGACGTCTCGCGCATGCGTACAAACAGGAATATAAATTTCTTATTTGTTACCAGCAATTTGTGTCACTGGAAATGCGGATATCTTAAAAAATTCCACCACTACCACTGACCATTTTTATCCCACTGTTGAGCTTGGGTCTCCTCGGTATGGCGCTCCCATTGCCTAGTCCACCAGGCTGGCCAAGTGCGGGTTGGCAGACTTCACATGCCTTCGAGAACATTATAGGGCAACTCTCAGGCATGCAGGTTTTTTGGTGATGTTATCTTTCACCGTTACAGGTGAGATATAATTTCTTAAATCAGAAGGTTTAAGGCCTTGCAAAGCCCTTTTATTTTTAATTAGCTTTCCCCGCACTTCCGTCAAATCGTTTTCCGTTCAAAATTACACTCTACCATTACCTCGCTGCGACCCATAGACGTCCCACTGCTGGGCACAGGTCTCCACAGACACTGCTGCGGTAGGTCTAGAGCATACTCCACCACGCTGCTCCAATGCGGATTGGTGGAGGGATTAGTGGCCAGCCCAGTGTCGAATCCACCAGTGTCCTTCACCGTTACAGCAAGTGACATTTTTTTATTTCTTAAATCTATATAATATAAAAGGAGAAACTGACTGACTGACTGACTGACTGACTGACATATCAACGCAGGGCCTAAACTATAAGGGTTAGAAACTTGAAATTTTGCACAGGGGTTCTTTTATAATGTATGGGAGCACTAAGAAAGGATTTTTGAAAATTCACACCCTAAGGGAGTAAAACGGAGGTGCAAAGTTAGTATGAAGCTTTGCCGTTTTTGAAGTCATGTGGGCAACCCGAACGCGGGCAGACGTCGTTGATGGGTCTAATTCTACGCGAGCGAAGCTGCGGGCGTCCACTAGATTTCTATAAAAACGGCAAAAAAATCATTTCATTCAAATCGGTTCAGTAGTTTGGCGTGAAAGCTAGACAGAGTTTCTTTCGCATTTATAATGTTAGTATGTTAGTATATTCATAAAAAGAGAAATTCTCCACACGAGATAATGAAGTACCTTGGATATTCGTATCTATTAAAGCATACCGATGCGATGTGAAGCTTGACATTTTGAAAAGTCTGCATTAATGACACATCTCATTATCGCGAGCAAATCGTATTCTTTTTGAATCGCTTCTATCTCAAGGCAAGGTATTTTGTAAAAGTTTTTGTATGGTTTTGAAATTACGTTTACCAGCTGCTGCCGACATTGATACCATCTTTATTTTACAAAAATGAGCCGTAAGGAGTATCTACGGCCTACAAAAGCGTGAATCCCTGCGAGAACTGTTAAAGTCTATAAATATTTTAACATATTTATGAAAATATTATGGATATAGGTACTCAAAAATATTGGTTTTTGACAAAAAAAGCATTGTACATAACTTTAGTAACAAGAAATAAGAATAAATTGATTGTACCTAGCTCTAGACTAAGTGTTAAAATCTTTTATGGGGAACTGTGTTCGCTTTAACAATAAAATACCCGGATATTTTACTTGTCTCTCAGAGATTAAATATAAATCTTACATTGATCCATGTGCGATGTATCACCAGCTCCACTTGGATTCATTCACGTTGGATTCAGAGGGCGCAGGATCGGGAGGAGTGGCGACGGTCGAGGGAGGCCTATGTCCAGCAGTGGACCCAAAAAGGTGATGGATGGATGGATGGAAAGAGCGGTTTTCTCGCCCAGAGTTTAGCAATACAGAGGAAGCGCTGCCAGGTTTTTGATACCATAGTAGGTACGGGAATCTATTCTTTTACGTTCACATAAGTTTAGTAAATACTAGTGGACGCCCGTAGCTTCGCTCACGTTGAATTAGACGTAACAATAGTTTCGTTTAAACCAAGTAATATTATATAGCCTATGTCACTGAGTGAAGATGCAGCTTTCTTAATGGTGAAAGAATTTTTGAAAACAAATCATTCCTCTTTATAATATTGGTATAGAAGTATTAGACTAGAGATCAATTTTAGATGTTTATTGTGTGCGGTTCTGATATACGTTTATTTAAAAATATATTTGACTGAAGTAAGCTACGCCTAAAAATGTCATCCATCCATCCAAAAGCCAGCCTTTTGAGGTTCACTGGCGGACATGACTTCTAAACGCCACAACCAGTCACGCTCTCTGATTCCACTTAAAAATAATATCTACCACAAATAATTTCCCATCTCCCCTTATTTCTTTCAATCCAATACTCCGTTGGCAAGTGAATAGAGCCCGGCTTCTTCCTTCGGGATCGTTCGCGAGTGTCGCCGTACTTAACGAAATTGCCGAATTTACATACGAATGCACTAAAAACCTTTATAAGGGCGGGAACTGGTACAAAACAAAATAATTTCCACCCACCGTTTGGCGAGATACGGCTGGCGAGGGACAGTGAAGGATTAACTGCATGAATTAAAGATCGGAATATATTTTAAGCATTAAGTATTATTCTTTCATTCAGTCAGAGCAATATTGGGAGGTTCGCGGGGCAAGGGGTAGCCTTACCGAGCTACCAAACACTAGTTCGGTACTAGCATGTCGATTGTCAGATTTTAGTGACACATTGTAATATTACAGAACAGCACAGCCCTTAGAAATCACACTGCAATAGTCTCCCCTACAAACAAATCTGCGGAGAGTCTAGAGTCAGTGGTGGGCAAACTTTTTTAATGGCGGGCCACAAAGTTTTAGAAATTCTAGAGGAGGAGGCCAGAATTATAGAAAAAATGCATTTTGTGTTATGATATTATAAAAACATTACAGCATTACACACAAATTCACTGTCCGCGCCTCTCATTTCACCACCCCCGAGGGTCACCTCGGAGGGCCGGATTAAATACTTTCGCGGGCCGGAGTTGGCCCGCGGGCCGTAGTTTGCCCATCACTGCTAGACTCTAGAGCATGCCGTGGGGTATGTCTAGACTCTGCTGCTCCAATACGGATTGGTGGAAGGGTTAGTGGCCAACCCAGTGTCGAATGTTCTCAAGCCAACTAAAGGTCTTCGACAAGGCTTAACTGTTTCCACCATTGAAAACAACCGTGACCGAAGGCTTTACGTGCCCTCCGAAGCACGGTAGCGTCCATGAAGTTTGGCCACCAGCGGTCACCCAAGTGTGTGCATACTACCTACAATTCCCACCAGCTATTTTCACATACAAACCTACACTTGGTACAAATGCAAACTCCGATCTACTACTGAGAATTTCATGTTAGAAAATCTTAATTCAATTCAATGATGGATACTATGTAACTTTTCATATGGAATAACAATAACAAATAACAGATGGAAAGTTAAAATTGCTTAGTGCTGACGCACTTCCTTAAGCATTTAACTTTAAAAATTGAAGGAAGAAATGACGAAACAGTAATAAAATAAGTCTCCATACATTTTCGAAAAACCTCCTATAAAGCTTGACTGTAATTAGAACTATTGTAACCAAAATGATATTGTGACATGCAAAAAAAAATCTTACTCCCACCTTCTTCCGCCATAAGATAGAACAAGAGATGTTAATGAATTGAAATTGTCACATAATTTTAATTGAGCTTCCTCTACTGGTACCAACTCGAATTTCATCTTATCCTGTACCATTTCCTACACAAAGTACTTAATTTCCTTCACGGTCCTGCAGCCCCAATTTTAGTATCCAAAGGCCTTATTACGTTTATCATGTCCGCTGACGCGTTATCTAATCTGAATCGAATCAGAGGTCTGCGTTCAGTAATATTTGTTATTATTATGTTTTATTTGAGCCTTCGGGGGCTTTCGGGTGAGCTGTATTTTTGTTCATATTTTTTTATAAGAAGGTTTGCCTCTGGACTTACAATCACTAACAGTCCCTACCTTTTTTTTACGAGTGGGAAACCTTGAAAAGGTACCCGAACGTTGTGGGAGCGACACCGGGTTATGTGGGACTTTCACCCACTAAAACCCACTCGGTGGCCTACTCCGGCGCTACAGGAGGGCTCCGGGATCTCTTGTAGAACGCGCCGGTGCCCTCCGGCGCTGCGCCCAAGACGGGCTCTTTCCGGTTTACACAACGCTGTGCAGCCACAAACAGCGTCGTCTTTCCCGGAGTCACATGATGGACGATTCGAGCTCCCACTCTCTCCGCCCGCGACCCCAGAAGTCCCCTTGTAGTCGCCTTTTACGACAGGCAGGGGCTACCGTAGCACTATTCTGGTCCCGAGCTACAGGGACAACACTAGTCCCTACCCACCTAACAACTAACTGACCAACAAATGTTCTTATTACCACCCTCTGTTAACTTTACTATCAATCCCAGCTCCTCGAGAAGAAGAAGACTTGAAGAAGACTCAAAAGTCTTCTTCAACGGTTACGTTGTTATGGGCGGCAGCGTATGAGTCGTGCTGCATGGTCATTTTCTACCTTACATCCATAAAAAAGCGACCATTATGTATGGTGTGACAGAAATCACCTTTCCGAATACGTACATACGTATACCTAATAAGTTAACTTGTCCTAATGAATGTTGTATCCTGTTATTTTATAGGTCCGTGGTATTAGTAAGATACTAAATAAAAGCACAAAAAGCGACACGCATAAAAGCTCTGGGCGTGAAAGAAACAAGAATTTTCTATAAACACGAACCTTCAGGCACCAAGCTATTATGTTTCCTTATTGCAGATGATTTTTATTCTATAACCTCTAGCGAACATAGATACCTATATTACCTATACTCGTTTAATATTAGCAAGCTATTGTGCGAGCCTGAAAGCGCCTTCAATTAAGCTCTGGTTCGTCATCCGCCCTGGAGTTAAATTTTATGATGGTGCAAAATGCCTTGTCATTTTCACGAGTTGTTGTGTCAGGTCGCTGGTACAGTCGTGGGGACAAGTGAGTTCGTTCGTTGGAAAAGTTCGGTCGGTAAAACTTTTAATGTAAAGGTAAAGAAAACTGCTGTTAAGAGGCGCCGTAAATAATAATAAATCGACATTATTGAAACTTACTTAACCGTTAAGGGAAAAATGCTCAATCAAGTGATTGAGCATTTTTCCCAACAAAATTAGTATCGAAAATTAAAACAGAACTAAGTGTAGTCCAGTGTCATTATAATTTTAATTACAACCACTTTAAATTATTAAAATAATTATGACTTGTTTGTTTTATATTCATCGTACTTAATTGAAGTATTATTTAGGAAATAAATCTAGTTAGTATTATTTTCATATTCATAAAAAAGTAAGTTTCGAACTATAATAAATTATGTAGATATGAAATGTTTATCTTAGAATAGAATAGAATAGAATAGAATATAATATAATTTATTTTGCTTAAAACACAGTATGGTACAGAATATTATTAACTAACAGTAGGTGTAGGTTATTTCAGCTTTAATACTAAATTGAACCGCACTCAGCATTATGTCATGATTTCTTAAAAATCATGACGCTGATTTTCAGTGCGGCCTTGTCGAAGTGATTAGTTTGATCTTCAGAACACGCCTTTATACCGAACAGTAACAGTTTTCCTCTTTCGAGTATGCACTTTTTAACGTGAATGTACAAGTATGCAGAATGACGGATGTTTAACGAGATTTAAGGCTTTAAAAGGATAATGACATAAGAGCCAAACCGCTTGTTACGCGACTAAATGACGTGGGATGAATCGTTGTTTGCATGTGAGATGAATTATTTCATTGAAGGATTTCAATGCCTTGTTCGATGCTGAATTAGTATTTGCAAACAAATCTTTCAAAATGCATTTCTCACAAGAATTAAAAAAAAAACTTGAGAGGTGTCAAGGGACACCCCGATGGAACGAAGTCATTGGATATATAAGTTTTTATAAGTTATTGTTATTTTTATGATTTATTATGTACAAAAAACCTGTATACACTCAATAAAAATAATCGTCTCGACACCACACTGTTCAATGCTAAATAGATAGACGAAACAAAATTAACTGGCTTGCTTTCTATGAGAGAGAGAGGTTTACAACTATAGCAAAAATTATTTAAAAATATCTATGTATGTATATCAGTCTCTGACACCCATATTACAGGCTTGCGCCTACTTTGGGGTCAGATGGCCGTGTGTGAGAATGTCCATGATAAAAACAAAAATAGATTTTTTTTGGGGAGAATGGAACTTATAACCGTACTCGAACTGTTATATGCCAGCAAAATAGAACAAACAGACATTCACAAGTTACCTAAGTACCGTTGAAAGTTGCGAAGTTATGAATCAGCTGTCTACATGATCGACTCGCGTCCATACTTTACGAGGCGTGAAAATTGCTAACGAATTAGGCTGAAGTTCACAAAACACACATCGTTAGTACTCTTGCGAAGTATCTTTGGAGTTGGTAAGTGGCAATTAATCATTATATAAAAGAAGAAGCTGACTGACTGACTGATTGACTGACTGACTGACTGACAGACTGACTGACTGACTGACTGACTGACTTACATATCAACGCAGGGCCTAAACTATAAGGGTTAGAAACTTGAAATTTTGCACAGGGGTTCCTTTTATAACGTAGGGGAGTACTAAGAAAGGATTTTTGAAAATTCATCCCCTAAGGGGGTAAAACGGGGGTGCAGTTAGTATGAAACTTTGCCGTTTTTGAAGTCAAATGGGCAACCTGAACGCGGGCAGACGTCGTTAATGGGTCTAATTCTACGCGAGCGAAGCTGTGGGCGTCCACTACGACAGAGTACATGGTGACAAGAGTGGTAGTAGTTACAACACACTGTTCTCTACCCTTTCGCGGAATAACGGGCTTGATGAGTATTCTAATTAATTACTTACCTTTGAGCACGCCAACAGTGGAATTTAATTTATCTTGCGTATTGAACTTATGAGGCTTTTATCATTGGAATGGAATACAATCGAATTTTTTCAGCGAATCGGAGAACAAAAGGCACGAACAACTGAATAATTCAATGGTTATTTTATTCTTTCCAGAACGTATTGTTTTTACCGCATTCTTGGATTATCTATGGATGGATTTTTTTTATTTCTCATATTCTTTCCTATTTTTAAAAGCTTTTATTTGACTTCACTCGTATGTAAGTATGTCCTGGAATCTTGCAATCAATATTTCACCCACTTCCGCTGAAGCTTTCGAGCAAAAATTTGGCACACATATTTGGTTCCGATGACAATGCATGAAAATAAAAATAAAAGATATAAAAGCTTTTTTAAAAAAAAAAAATTTACAGTTTAATTATTTGTAAGTAGTGACATATAAATAAATCCATGTATATAAAAATGAAAAAAAAAAAACACTGATTATGCAAAAAATTATACCACTATAATACCAGAGTGGTGGTATTGGTAAGTGGATGCTAAGTAATAAGAATAATAATAGTAATTGTTAGTTGTTGTTCTGTAAATGTTGTTGCTACCCTTGAGGACTAATATAGTCGCCTCTAAAGAAGTGTAACCGGAAACCACACCTTCGGTTTAAAGATAATTTATTTATAAGACATACATACAGAAATAGTCACTTAGAATGAGAAACTTAAATTAGGTAGGTGCTATAGATACTTTAGTTTCCAACCGGACCACAATTGTTTTGAAGACAATTACTACACGGTAGAAATGGTACTAGGTACCGCCGTGGCGGGCGGTGGTACTGCCCCGGGCGTACTCTATATTTAACTAAATAGAAATAATGAAAGAATCTTTTATTTGCCACAATCGTTCATGCAACACAGAAAAGCATATCAATTAAATGTGTTTAACAAAGGTTACCTACAAAGTTATAAAGATAAATAAAGTTCTATGTTGCAGTGACCACTGCAAGCAAATAGGTCTACACTCAGCATAGCAGCAGTTGCTCAAACTTTGATTTTCAGTGCAGCCTGTAGTGTGTATAATAGGTTTAATGTACAACCTATTTGTTTCCCTATAGGCTCTACCACCTGAAAAAAACATTAAATATCATAAACAAACTTCCAAAGGACGCCACTGCTAAAGTTTTAACGTGGAAGGTTCCACGGTAATTTGTCTCAGCGCTGCGCAGTTAGTTCCGCGTGAATTAAAAAACTAACGGAACTCGAGACAGGACAACTACAAATAATTTTCATTGAGTTTGGACCAACTACAGTAATTACAAGTTTATAATTACGACTGGGAACTGAGTGTGACCGCTGTTTGTGACTTTTCACAAGCATTAAACCTGCGATAATTTCAAATCGCAAAATGTTGCAAGTTGAATTTGTTTCATAACCTCCTACTTTACACACTACATCGAATATGAGGTTTTGGAGATTAAGCTATGCTTTTAAAAATACATTTGTCAATTCCGATGACAATGCATAATAATGGTAGGTAAGCATTAAGTATGTAGCATCGTCAGTCCCGGTTGTTTTTCAATGCTGGAAACAGTCGTTAAGCCTAGTCGAAGACCTTCGGGTGGCTTGAGAACATTCGACACTGGGTTGGCCACTAACCCCTCCATCATTCCGCATTAGAGCAGCGTGGTGGAGTATGCTCTAGACCTACCGCAGCAGTGTCCGTGGGGAAGACCCGTGCTCAGCAGTGGGACGTCTATGGGTCGCAGTGAACCCTGACAATATGCTTACCACACAAACAGGCTCCATTGCAATTACGTGTTAAGTGCGAACTTTTATTAGTGACAGTACGTGTTGACTCATAATACCACAATTAAAAATAGTTTTAATTGTTTAATAGTGATAAATACGGTGAAATTAAGGACAGTACAGTTGTGCAAGATTAGTGGACTAAAAAGTTTATTCCGATTACTGTTATTTACATACTAATTTTTTTCTAACCATATCTGGAGTGTGATATCTGTGCTATTAGTTAGTGCTAGGCGCCGGGAGTGTAAGCTAAGCATTATTTAATCCCAGATATTATAATTTCATCAATATGACAAACCACTGCTCTAAATGCGGAAAGTTTTTATCTGTCGATGGCATAAAATGCAAGAAATGTTCCAAGCTATTTCATCGCCAATGTGTCAAAATAAACAACGACGGGCGGGCTCCTGGTAAGTGGGTATGCACTAATTGTTTTAGCAAACCCGCTGCTTCTCAAATTGTGTCTCCACTATCAAGTGGTTCAGGGAGTGCAAACGAGGATGTCGGTGGAACCCTCGAGACGAGTCTTGCTGCAGAAATCAAACTTTTACGACTAGAAATGTCGTCAGTGTGTCAGGAAATGACGAGTTTTCGGCAAGAGGTTTCAAAATTGAACAGCAATATAGAAGAGTTTAATAAACGCTTAAACAGTGTTGAAGAAAGAGTGAACACATTTGAGAGCCGCCTTATAGAACTAGAATCGAAAACCAATTCTGATTCAAATCTCGACGTTGCTACAGAGTTACTTACCCATATTGATAAAGTCGAACAAGATGCATACTGTAACGATGTTGAGATAGCTGGAATTGTTGAGCGGGCTGGTGAAGACCCAACTAATCTGGTGACACAGGTCGCCCAGAGTATAGGAATTTCCTTAGACCAGCGGGACGTCATCTACGTGAAGAGGAGAGGCAAGCGGCGCAGCGAGGATGGCAGCGAGGGCGCCGGGATGGCGGCGCGGCCGCTCGTGGTGCGGCTCGCGCGGCGCGCGGCGCGCGACCAGCTGCTGCGCGCCGCGCGCGCGCGCCATGACGCAAACGTGGCCCAAGTCGTGCCGGGCGCCGAGCCCCGCCGATTTTACATAAATGAGCGTCTCACGAGGATAAATCGACAATTGTTTAATGGCGTCCGTATGCAGTTAAAGAACGCAGGATGGAAATTTATATGGGTTAAAAACGCACACATCCTCGCCCGCCGCGATGTAGGACAACGAGTGTACTCTATACGATCCATGAATGAGCTGTCTGGATTAGTATCTGATACTGAGTGCAATTAATAATTAGTATTTATAGATATGCATTTATTAGTGTCATTTTAGCAATATCAAAGCGCGACTAATTGCTATTAATATATTAATTGCAAATAATACATAAAACAATATACCTACTTCTTCATTCAAATATGATTCAAATAAATATTATGAAAATTGTTTTTCTCGGTAGGGTAATTGTTTGTACCTGTTTAAATTTTAAAAGGTTCTAGCGCTAGTGGCACTATTTATGATGCAAATTCCAGTCATAGGTATTTTTTTTTTTTTTGATACGACGTTCTAAGAGGTTCTAATTACTAATTATGTAACCTAAGTACAGATTTATGCTTAGGATTATCTAAGTGAAAATGTTTCTCATAAGTTTTGTACCTAACTATGCTGCAAAATCTATATATTTTTTGCAAAATTTAAAACTTAAATAAGTGTAGGTAAGTACCTAACTTTCCCTTCATATTAACTTTATTTTAATTTTAAATTGGTGTTTGTAAAAATGTGTATCTTTATAATTATTTCCTATTTCAGGTAGTTATTTTCTTTCTTTCATTTGATTGTATATATATTTAATTAGTAAAACTAAATTTGATTTTGGGTTGCCACATGGTTTGGCCCCAGAAAATTTTATTTATTGTTAGTGTACCAGGTAGATCCGATGGTTAGATACAAATTTAGTTTTACTTCTACATTATATTGTTGTACTATCCGCTGCACCTCATTAATACATACTTAAGTACCTAGCAGTATAGTAAAGTGGTTAAACATTTTTTATATTATACTACTTGTATTGTTAAACATATTTCGATTAACAATAACTGTCATTCATTTACTTATTTAACGTTTAATTATATATTCTTACATTTGGTATTGCACTTGAAATAGGTTCATCAATTTTATTTATTTATTAACTGTCAATTAAATAAAACTACATACGATACGCTATGCTAAGGTAGTTATTAAGTAAGTTATTATACATTATGTTCCATTATTTCACTCTATATAGCCATTTTAGTAACATAATTATGTCATCTTCATTTATAATTTGTTTTGAGTTGATTTTTTGCTTGTGTCGCTTATCGACCAAACCATTCACTTCGACAGGGCCGCACTGAAAATCAGCGTCATGATTCTTTATGAATCATGACATAATGCTGAGTGCGGTCCAATTTTGCATTAAAGCCTAAATAACCTACATCTACTGTCAGTTATTATTAATATTCTGTACCATAATGTGTTTTATGCAAAATAAATCATATTCTATTCTATTCTATTCTATTCTATTCTAACTTTTAAAGCTTCATACTCCTTCGGTAACTATGCGATTTTATTTCAAACTACCAGCAGTTAGGAGGGTAGTCCTAAAACACGGGATAAAATTTCCATCAAAACCTCCCTAAGGTCACTATCGCGTGTCACACGACCGCCAAGTCTTCATTAGGCGGCCATTTTCACGAAACGTCCCATTAATAACGTAAGAACCGCTCCTTATCATGTGCTAATTGCTGGCCTATGTATTTTGCGGGCTGGAAGGCAGGCGACACACGGGCGATTATGCGCCTATGTAAACGAGGAATATACTGCATTATCTTCGTTAGCTATGCCCACAACTGTGCTTGTAGAGCCCACCAGGTCACACACACTGGCCCACAGCCCAATTGGTGGACACTTCGTGGACAAGACAGTCTCGTGCAGTTGGTTACAGATTATTACACTTGAGGACTAAGTTGGTCTCTAGAAAAATGTCACTATGAATATAGGTAGCCACTGGCTGAAATTCTGCCTCTTATTCATAGGTACAATTATAATTATAAGAGGCACGCACCAGTGACTTATATAACTTCACAATAAACTTTTATTTTGGTTTAGAAATCAAAACAGCCGACTTCTTTATTCATTGGCATAATATTCTTGAACCCGTAGATTTTTAGCGTTGTGGATCTGTCATAGTGGGCTTAAATGGTTGGTGTCAATGATATTTAACCTCTTGTAATTTATATCATCATTGGTTGGTGTACGATGTTTGATTTTGTTATACCTATTACTCGTATCTTGACACTTTACATGTGCAAGAAATTTAAAAAAAAAAAAATAGCTTGTGTCCTATATTTAGTACACAGTCAGTGAATGTGTTAACTTTTGACAAATGCGAGATGGATGGACCTTTGTAGAACCAACATAACATAACATCTCGCCTTTATTTCCCCAAAGGGGTAGGCAGAGATGTGTGCTAATTATGCTAACCAGGCACAATTCCGCACAGAGCTATAGACAATTTCAAGTTAGAAAAACCGAATAATACTTTATAAGAGAAAGTAAGGTAATAACCCGCGCAACGCTTACCGTTATGTAGGAGGCCTTAAGATATATCTTCAATGTGTCCCGCAACAAGACACTATTCAGCCTATTTAGGGTTAAATAACGCCACATTTCTAGTTATTGTAGTGAAAGGCTTAACCTAACAGCTCACGTAGACCGTACGTGGCCGACCGAGTTAAACAACGTCGGGCGCGGTCAGTAGTAGTCAGTCAGCGCGCTAGTGGCAAAATTTATGTATGTATTTGAAGCCGGAGTTTCGAGTGAGAGGCGAGTTTGATAGCCACTGGGCTATAAAAGATTTATGCGATGAACCATCGCGTATACTCTCTTTTGGGTTTGATGTTTTTAAATGTGTAACTTAACCTAACTTCAGTCTTTATAATGAAAGGTCAAAATTCAATTAAGTTTCCTTCTTATAAAAAATTCAGCCCGTCTAAGTGATTTATCCAATATCACAAAGTAAATACAGTTCAATTAAACACAAGGATCGCCATATTACAATGTCGAGCTGCAGGGGATTCCTTTAATTTCACAGTCGATTAAATTTAAAAAGAAATCACCGGATGATCCGAGCGAAGCCGGGATAGACTTGTGATCACTGATCACATCCGGGTGGGGGACGGTACACCCGGACAGTGAAGCTATACCCGGTTACATTTTATCAACTAGGTCGTCGTATAAAAATATAGGACCTATGTAAGGCTTCGTAGCGACCCATAGACGTCCCACTGCTGGGCACGGGTCTCCCCCACAGACACTGCTGCGGTAGGTCTAGGTCTAGAGCATACTCCACCACGCTGCTCCAATGCGGATTGGTGGAGGGGTTAGTGGCCAACCCGAATGTTCTCAAGCCACCAGAAGATCTTCGACAAGGCTTAACTACTGTTTCTAGCATTGATAATAACCGGACCGACGGCTTTACATGCCCTCCGAAGCACGGTAGCGTCCATGAAATTTTGCCACTAGCGGTCACCCATCCACAAACCGACCGCGCCAGTCGTTACTTAACTCTCTCTTCTTACTCTTTAGATCACATTGAATCGACCCGAGCCATTGGGCTATGGACGCTCATATAAGGCTTGCTTTTTATCAACTGTGAGAACCGTTCGACGTTTGACACTGGTTTCATTGGCAACAGCGTATGACTGGTAACGCATGCTCGTTTGCATCTTACATCTAAAAATAGAATAGCTCGAAAATTGGAATAAATAAACAAGATCACAACATATTAGGTACCGCCATATAATAGCGTTTTGCAAACATCACCATCGCATTATTATTTTCACCAGTTTGCGTTGCAATCAGCGACCCATTGTGGGAGGTCGATGTCCACTGAGGCCGCAATGAACAAACAGAATCACTCCGATTAGATAACGATATTTGATAGTAAAATAATTACTCGTAATATTGTATTATGTACCATAGCCCAATGTCGCTCGCTTCAGTTCGCTCGCTTCGATTCAGTTTGTGGCCAACCCAGTGTCGAATGTTCTCAAGCCACCCGAAGATCTTCGACAAGGCTTAACGACCATTGAAAACAAGATCGACGCACTTAACTCCCTCTCTCACGGACGCTACCGTGCCCTCCAAAGCACGGTAGCGTCCATGAAATTTTTGTTACTACTGGTTACTTGAAATTTTGCACAGGGGTTCCTTTTATGACGTAGGGGAGCACTAAGAAAGGATTTTTGAAAATTCATCCCCTAAGGGGCTAAAACGGGGGTGCAAGGATAGTATGAAACTTTGCCGTTTTTGAAGTCAAGTGGAACGCGGGCAGACGTCGTTAATGGGTCTAATTCTACGCGAGCGAAGCAGCGGGCGTCCACTAGTTTTATTATATTATAAGATACTAATTAGGTATTATATTATTACTATCTATCAAATTAGTTTATATTATTAGTCTGATACTATCTATGAAATGCATCTGGCATTTGATCAGCAATCGTACGACGCAACGTTGATAAGTGAGGGTACACCCCAGCAATCAGATTGCGAGATAATCCAGTACAATATCCATTGTAATCGGGCCACGTCCCTTGTTTTTGCTGTTCGATCCACCAGACTATGATAAATCGTCGCATCCCCGCTCCGTGAGCCGCAGAGGAGGCTACACACGCTACGAGAGACCGTTACGATCGCACTGTTCAGTTCCAATGGCACAGTTCAAACTACGACCATGGATTAAGCGTAACTACGAGTAGATATACGGGCTTTATGCAAAAATAGTGGACGCCTGCAGCTTCGCTCGCGTATAATTAGACCCATTAACGACGTCTGCCCGCGTTCGGGTTTCCCACTTGACTTCAAAAACTGCAGTTTCATACTAACTTTGCACCCCCGTTTTACCCCCATATGGGATGAATTTTCAAAAATCCTTTCTTAGTGCTCCCCTACGTTATAAAAGGAACCCCTGTGCAAAATTTCAAGTTTCTAACACTTATAGTTTAGGCCCTGCGTTGATATGTCAGTCAGTCAGTCAGTCAGTCAGTCAGTCACCTTCTCCTTTTATATATATAGATAGATTTCTCGCTGCAGTTCAAACTGTACAGTGCAATCGATGTCTCGTGCCGTATAATAACATCGTATGTAACATTAACTTGCGGAGTGTGAAATGGGATTTTTCCACTCACAGATTACTGAGACGATGAATTATGTCAACGTTGACACTTCCAGTTATACCAAGTGTGGCTTTGCCCTTTAAGATGCTTATAATGAGGATTTTGCAGACAAAACAGTTCCTTACAACTTATTTTTATGGGTTATCAGCAGCTTTTCTTGTCACTCAATTAGCGACAGTGAACGAACTTTTTGTCCCACTGTTGGGGTTGGGTCTCCGCTCGTAATGGGAGGGGTTAGGACATAGCCCACCACGCTGGCCAAGTGCGGATCAAAATGACATGTAACTATTGATAGCAATTAAGAAACTTCATAGTTTCTTTATTGTTTTCAATATTGTCTTTAATCGTGTGCCATAAGCGTCCCATTGATGGATACGGGTCTCTCAAACAGCCACAGCTGACGACGGTCTAGGCTAGGCTGTAGAGCATACTCCACAATGCTGCTCCATCGCAGATTGTGAGGGTACTGGCCAACACAGTAGAACATTTAAAAGCCATCCGGAGTTGTTCGATGGCATAACGATTGTTATACAATTGTATTTATAGGCGGAATGAAGTTCATTAAGCCTATACAAATACAATAAAATGAATACGAATCTAAAGCTAAAAACAAGCGGTCGAGCGTGCCCGTTGAAGCACATAAGCGCCCATGAAATGTTGACGTTAGCGGTCACCCATCCTCATACCGACCGACGTTGCTTAACACGTCGCGGTCAGTGAACGTTTATAAACGTTTAAACAATAAAAGTTATATTGGATTCATTGCCCGAACGGGTTAACATAGTCAATCAGGTATCGTAATCGATCGTAAATCGCGAGCCATGGTTTACGATGTCTGAATAACACTACATAAACGTGAGGTATTAAAAGTTGTAGCGTCCATAGCCCAATGGCTAGCGTCGATTCAATGTAATCGAAAGAGTTAAGCAACGACGGGCGCGGTCGGTTTGTGGACGGGTGACCGCTAGTGGCAAAAATTTCATGGACGCTACCGTGCTTCGGAGGGCACGTAAAGCCGTCGGTCCCGGTTGTTTTTAATGGTGGAAACAGTCGTTAAGCCTTGTCGAAGACCTTCGGGTGGCTTGAGAACATTCGACGCTGGGTTGGCCACTAACCCCTCCACCAATCCGCATTGGAGCAGCGTGGTGGAGTATGCTCTAGACCTCTCGCAGCATAGTCTGTGGGGGAGACCCGTGCCCAGCAGTGGGACGTCTATGAATCGCAGCGAGCGATTAAAAGTTATATTGTAATTAATTGTCCAAACGTGATAACTCAGTCAATCAGGTATTGTAAACGATAGTAAATCGCGAGCCATGGTTTACGATGTCTGAATAACACTACATAAACATGTCGTATTAAAAGTTATATTGTAATTAATTGTCCAAACGTGATAACTCAGTCAATCAGGTATTGTAATCGATAGTAAATCGCGAGCCATGGTTTAGGATGTCTGAACAACACTACATAAACGTGTCGTAATGTTCACGTGTTGAAATAATATACTCGTAGGTACAAACGAAAACTCGATTCCCGAGGGTGAAACGAGATAAGTTAATATTCTCAGTAATCCGGTAATCCCCCGTTCAATGAAGCTGACCGTTGCTCTTATAATAATCTTATTGACAATACGAATGAAATAAATCAAGGTCTCCGCATTGATTTCTATCTTACGAAGATACTTTCTTCGCCTTAGAAAATAGTGGTAAGAATCTCTTTCGTTTTTTGCGCAGAACGCCAACGAGTTTAAATAACAACAAGTTTAATTTTATCGAGTCGCAGACATCAATCAAATTAGACAGCTAAAACCTTTAGAAGAAAAAAAATGACACTAACAATAGAAAAAAGGTATTTAATACGTTGAAAGTTTTATTATAATGCATTATCTAGTTAAATAAAGTTTATTTAAACATCACAAAAAAATATTTCTAAATTGACATCACTTGACTAGCAGACTTTGACAATTGAAAGTGTACTCTGTCAAACCATTTTTTGACAATGTTGATTTATGATGTTAGCTAACTTCATGGTGTCGGTTTTTTGTGACAGTGTGCGCGCGCATCGTAAAAATTTACTCTCATCATTTTTCCTTAACCTCTCAGATGCTATGGGACCGAATTTTGACCAAAAGATAAAGAACAATTATAAATAATACTAGTGGACGCCCGCAGCTTCGCTCGCGTGGAATTAGACGTAACATAACCTAAATACAAAATTTCATTGAAATAATGTAGGTATATACGAAAAACTTTTATACCTACTAACTTTGCACCCCCCTTTTACCCCCCTTATGAGATGATTTTCGAAACTTAATAAAAAACCTTCATAGGTACTGAATTTCATTCGAATAACATCAAAAACGGCAAAGTTTCATACTAACTTTGCACCCCCGTCTTACCCCCTTAGGGGGTGAATTTTCAAAAATCCTTTCTTAGTGCTCCCCTACGTTATAAAAGGAACCCCTGTGCAAAATTTCAAGTTTCTAGCCCTTGTAGTTTAGGCCCTGCGTTGATATGTCAGTCAGTCAGTCACCTTCTCCTTTTATATATATAGATAGATAAAAGGTTTTGAACTACTTTGATGCTACGGAAACTCACAGGGGAAAAAATAGACACACTCAGTCTGCGTCATGGTTTACAGTCACGACTGCTGATTTTCAGTAGGTATGTATATCATTACCTACTCAGCTGGCAGAGTCATTGTATTAAGAGCATTACGCTCGAGATTTGTGCCTGTTTTTATGTAATGTGGGCAAATAAATTTAAAGAAAAAGTATCTCAGATAAGTCATTGGTACGAGCCGCTGGGATTTTAATCTTTTTTTTTTTTTGGAAAATGTACTCTAACGTCGTGGGAGCGACGTCGGGTTCTGTGGCACTTTCACCCACTAAAATCCGCT